>OU015587.1:8750000-10000000 GCA_907165245.1 Habrosyne pyritoides | reverse complement strand
AATATTATAATTTAAATTAGTATGTACCTCAAGTTAATCTCTGCGTACACTTAGAGAAAAAAGACTTAGAGAAAAATATACAGTCAGTTTGGCAATAACATCTGATTTCATGATTCAATAATTCATCAATTTTCTTTCATTTGTAGAATGTTTTACTATGACAATAACTCTGTCGCTGTAAGTACTAAGATTGCTGTAGAATTATAACCTCTCCAATATAAGAAGTCTCCTTTGATTAGGGCTGCCATCACCAAAATTATAAACGCCGGACAAAAACTTTAAAAACCCCAGACATTTAGGTGAAATTGGGATTTTTCCCGGACGAGCCTAAAAAATTATTTTTCACTCATAGTTTACATTATAATTGAATGCTGTTCAATATTTTTTAACTACTTATCTACCAAATAATTGGGATTCCCCTAACACAAAAATTGTCTTGGTGTGTCATCCTGTGTGTGGGTAGTGTCCCGGATAATAATTTTGTTATTTTTTTTCAATAAGCACAAACATTTAGTATTGAAATTACCTATTTGATGTAAAAACCGATGTTTTAAGAGTTCCGTATTAAACAGGTAAAAAGAAAAGGGTAATTTTGATACCTACTATTTTTGTAGGTATCGAAAATGCGGGAAAAAGTGGGACAATACTGAAAGTGGCTACTGCGGCAAGAGGAAGTCATAATATTATTAGGCTTTGCTCGTTTATTTCGGAACTATATTTTTTTTAATTTATATGTATGTTACATAGTTTTGAACTAGGTACTATTTGATTGTAACCAAAATTTACCCTCTTCCCCATAATTTCAAAAGTCTTCCAAGCTGAAAAATCTCAATTTGTGAAATATATAAAACATTTGAATCTATTAAAATTTAAGCAAGTAAAAGTATATTAGAATTTTTATCCTACGGAAACCTCCGAGCGCGTCTCCAATTCGCACTTACAAGATACTTAGAAAGTTGAAGTTGTCATAATATTTTGAATAACATAAGCACAATAACTAGTATTACATATAGCTGTCATTACCTTTGAACCATCATACTAAATATATTTGCCACTACACTATCGAAGTGTTTGCTCACCCCGAAATGTTTGGGATACAACGATGTTGGGATAGGAAAGCGGAAGAATGTTTCCGTAACAACATTGCCACTCAAAAAAGTCAACAATGCTAAAAGTATAATATATACATAGTTGGTTTCCGTCAGCACAATTCTCGATTTATTGATGTTTCATTTCCTTTTATACTTTACTAGCTGTCGCCTGCGGTTTCACCTGCGTTTATCGATATCATATATAGCTTAAAACCATCTACGAAAAATTACGCGTCGAATAGTAGCAGTCCTGTCCCGATATATGCAGTAGTAGGAAGGTGATGGTGCGTCAAAGTAACCCTATTTTCCTTATGTAAAAGGTTTTTTTTATTAAATCTTTTTTAGATTTCGCTCTATAATGCCGGTATTAATGACATCATATAAATACCCGTTGTAGTATCCTCCTTGCTTGCTATCACTTGAGAGCTGCACTTGAGAGCCAGTTTAGCCTAAACTTTGTGTGCTTACTACCTTTGCCCACATCAGCTCATACCATGGTAAATTGTAGTCAAACATTTATAACATAGTAAAAAAAAGAGACACGAATAAATAAAATCCGGATAAGAATCTCATTTTTCAGATGACCAAAAAAAATATTGAGGCTATTTGTCAACCCATGTGACCAATAATATTATGTTGTCCAATGGACAATGTTCTAAGGACCTATGGATAAAATAATATTTTTTAATACATACTAAAATGACAGAAAAAAAAACGATTATGGCTCGCACACGCCAAGCAACATATAGTTTTTTGCCAGAAGCTTTTGGCTAATTAAATACCGGTTGTCAGCCGGGCCTACAAAAAGTAAAATGTGTACTAGTTACGCCAGTCCGGCTTAGTGACAATTTATTTTGTATCTGTGCTAATTCCTTTAAACATAGGATTCCTACTATACTTAATCTAGTACCATCTAGGCAGGTTTATTAAATCTCGCCTGTTCAATGTCGTTGAGCTCGATATATGTATAAAACTAAAATAGCATTTATTGCTAGGAGACATTAAACACACATCTATGAATAACCGCGTGATAACCGTCGATACAAACAAGTAATTAATGTATATTTTCACGCTAAAAACAAAAGATTTAAGACTGCCAATATAACCTTAAAATCATTACATATTTATCCACCACTTTTTTTTTTGCGGTTAGAAAGATTATTATTAAATCCAGTTTGTTACTGGTTCTTTTCAGTTATTTTAATGACAACTTCAGTAACTCTTGACCTTTATATTTGTGGTTTAATGGTCTAAGCAGAGCTCTATGCTTCGACTAAACTAGAGAACAGTTTTATACACGAGAATAATATTGGGTTTCCTCTCGATTTCAGCTACTCTGATCACGGCGGCGGCGGGGACCACCGTCGGCTGGACTTCACCGACCTTGCCGATGCTCCTGGCTGAAGACTCCCCTATACAGACTTCAGCAGACCAGAGCTCATGGATCGCTTCACTTATGATACTTTGCTCAGGTATTTATATACGCAGTACCTACACATTTTTTTTGTCTTGTGCAAAAACATAATGTCATGTATCTCATGGAAAATTTCTGTTCAAAAACACATAAGGCTTTTTTTTATATTATGCTTAATATGTACGGGATATAAAACGGAGTATAAAAAAAAATTGTGTATGGACTGTGATTGGCCAGAGACTCTCCTAAAACAAGCTTCTCTAGGCACTCGTACACCGTATTACAGCGGAACTTAAATTTGATACAGGTTTTATTTATATTTATTTTCCATGCCCTCATTTTTTTCCTGTTATCTCTTCATCTTATATACAAAATTATCTTTGACACACATATTTAAATCAAACATTTAACAGCGCAAAAGCGGACAAAACAAATAAACACATTCCTTCCTAAGAAGGGTAAATACGGAATCTCTTATCATGTTTGTCATCTGTTACAAGTAAAACATATCCTATATTTCTAATTTTATTTACAGCTGCAAGTCCCATCCCTGCCTCCTACCTCGCAGATAGGATCGGCACGAAGAAGACCTTGCTGCTCGCATCGGTGCCTTACATTATCGGATGGATACTGGTGATGCTTGCCGGCAACGTACCAACCATCTATGCCTCACGCCTTATTTCAGGCCTAGGATATGGTATCGCCTACACAACCGCCCCTATGTATCTCGGCGAAATAGCCTCGGACGAAGTTCGCGGTGCCATGGCAACGCTTATCACTGTCATGTCTAAGGTCAGTTACCTTATCTCAAAGAACATTCTGCTTACCCCACAAGGTAGTGATTTGTGTAGTGGTAGTGTGTACAATTGTACATGTATATTCATATTTAGGTCAATTACCTCATTTTGACAAAGATATGTTTTATCGCGCGACACAGCTGTATGACAAGCGCTTTTTGTTTTATTTTAAGATATTACTCATATGGTATTTGCTTAGTCATAAAATCTATCATGCACGCATGTTGTGATGATTAAAAATTGGACTGAAAGATGGATATATTGATGTATGGATGCTTGTCACTCTTTCACGCAATAACTACAAAACGTATTGAGATAAAACTTGCCACATAGATAGAGCATATCCTGGTATAAATTATTTGATAACATTTTAACCTGAGAAAATTTAACATCCCTCGGTAACGCGGGTGAAACCGCGGGGGAAAGCTATACCTATCTTCTAGGGAAATTAAATCATTTATAACTACCACATGATAGACAATATTTGATGGATAACAGGTTTAGTTTTTTATCATAACGACTTACAATCCACTGATCCAAATGATCAAAGATAAGTCTTAGAGGAATTAATAACAATAAGCTATTGAATTGTAAAAAAAATATATTTGCATACACAAACTAGCCCGGTTGGACGCAAAAAACATGTCAACCAAAAAGGCTTACAACGCCCATATACACAACCTCGGAGCATGCATAATAACGTGAGGTTATATACTTGTCATTTTATCCATGTGATGATGAAGCTATTTTTATTGATATTCAAAGTGTAATCTTATTTTTTAGGAGAACAACTCGGAAGTCATAAAAGTTAAACATTAAGTTTTCTCATTTCAGTTTGGGATCCTATCGCAGTACTGCATCGGCCCATACGTGTCTATGATGGGCCTGGCCAGTTTCAACATTGCGATTCCAATACTCTTCGTGGTGACATTCAGCACCATGCCCGAGTCTCCATACTACTTCATCAAGTTAGGTCAGAAGCAAGAAGCGGAGAGCTCATTGAAGAAACTTCGCGGAAAGTGTTACGTCAGAGAAGAATTAGAGAGTATGACTCATTTAGTAACAGAGAATATGAAAGAAAATAGTCGATGGAGAGATTTATTCGGTGTCGGTGGCAACAAGAGAGGCCTAATTATTCTCATCGGAATATATTTTACCCAGCAATTCTGCGGTAGTACTGCTATCATTACGTACGCCCAGCAGATATTCGGTGCTGCTGAAGGTCGGTTTGGCGCGAAGGAGTCTTGCATACTGTTCGGCTCAGTACAGCTCTTGACGTCAGCTATATCTTCACAACTAGTTGATAGGTTAGGAAGGAAGCCCTTACTTTTAGTTTCATCGTGTGGCGTCGGCCTGGCCAACGTCATTATAGGAGCGTATTTTTTCATGAAACATGAAAACAGTACGTACGTCGTTAGCTTACAGTTCATTCCTATTGTTGTGATACCTATATTTATATTTTCTTACACCATAGGTTTAGCTACGGTGCCTTTCGCTATAACATCCGAAATATTCCCTACGAATATTAAATCGAAAGCCACTTGTGTTATTCAAATATGTGTTGCCTTAATGACGTTCGCTGTCACAAAATTGTACCAAGTAGTTGCGGATAATTTAGGTAATTATGTCGCGTTTTGGGGATTTGGTGTTTTGTCGGGAGCTGGAGTGATATTTATACTAATAATGTTACCGGAAACAAAGGGTCAGTCATTCGCAGCTATACAGGAGAAATTATACTCGACTGATAGAGTTGTGTATGAAAAAAGCGATGATCATATGGCTAGTGTTAAAATTACCTTGTGATGATAAAATAAATAAATAAAATAGTTAACGGCCTATAGATACTTTTTTAGTTCGATTTATGTTTGTTTTTAAAACAACCACTTACTTACTACCAGTACTTAACTCGTCCGTCCGTTCGTCCTCTCGATCGTAGTAAACGGTAAATTTACCATGTTTCAATTGAAAACCACGTCGATGAACGCTTTATAGCTGAATGAATTTATACATTTCTCTATTTTATTCCTTGGATGATATTCTCGTTAGATATCATCGAGGTTGAAATCGATGATTCATTTCTATACTATGTTTGCAATAATGCATGAAAAATTATGTGTATTTATTTATTTTAGGTAACCATTAACATATTCATATTATATTAATTTTCCATTTTAATCATGAGACAAATAAGTACTTATAAATCTCTATTAATATGATAAGAAATATATTCCTTAATGTTATAACCGAATAGTTAATGTTTAGCATCTGATTATGAATGAAGATTGCTTTAGTTTAGGAGGTTGTAGGACTTTGTTGTAAAGCCAAGTGCCTTTGATAAATATTGCTTTTAAAGAAGTAAAATAACGCTTAATCGTAAACCTACCATGAAACATTTTTGCAGTGAAGATTTTCAGTGAATTTGTTCCAAAACTCAAAAACTCTTTAATACCCATCATTTTGAGTTTTAGTAAATTGTTATCATTTTGTATTTAATGCAAGAATTAAGCTGAAAATTATTGTCCGGCGTATTCTGCATCTTCATACATTTAATTTGACAATCAAATTATTAGATACAAGCTAGTAATAGCGAATAAAATTTAGCTTATTTATTGTGGGATGTGATACATATATTTAAATATTAAAAAAAAATATTTTATATATAAAAATGTATCTATATACAACACTGTATATTTAATGCAAAATAAGTACAAAGATTAGTTTAGTTGTTTGATAGTCTTATTTTTTTTAACTCTGACGTTATTAATATGCAAATATTATCTAAAAGAACAGTTCAGAATTGTTTCCGTTTAGACGTTCGCCCTGAGATTCATTATTATATTAATTGTTATAAATTATAACATCCACATAAAAACTTATACAGGCTGTTACAAAACTACCCGTAAAGCCGAAAGGAGTATAACGAGTCCATTCACCACATTTAAGAACCGCAGTAACGCGGTATAACATAGTCCAAAAAAAATATAAATCTGATGTTTCTGAATGAAAAATAGAAAAACTTAAAGTAGACAAATATTAGGTAAAATAGGTACGTAGGCCTTTCTGTTAAATAATCTGATACCCTGACCTGACAGCTTTGATAACTAATTATATTTTTACGGGGTATTTTGTAACACGTGTATAATAATATTTTTCATATTAAAGAAGTATTTGAATACAAATGTAATGAATCTCTCCACACTCGGGTTTTCGTGATATGAGAGTGATTAAGAAATGTATTATTACCATTATTTGTGACACAATGTGAGAACTTAAATAATTTTAATGGTGTTCGTTTTTTTTAATCTAAACTAGGTACCGGGATGAACACTCTTTAAGAGTATAAAATGAACAGTAAAATTTTCATAGTGTTGTTCATTAAACAATAACCAATTCATAGTCAAACTATGATTGTGCCTTACATACATTATTATGTATATAATAATATATAATTCATAAGACAGTCGGCGTATATACACGTATATCTATAAGCACTAGTAAAGTCTAGTATCCTACCTTTAATCTGTCTACCATAAGAAGTCCCTTTTGACGTTTAAGGACGTCATTGAAAAGTCAACTTTACTTCATTAGTAATAAGTTGACCAATTGACCCCACGGTTAAATGTTTGATGAACTAAATGAGCCTTATCCCAAAGCAATAGGGTACATTTCTCTTTAATATTCTCATACGTCAAAGGGGACTTCTTATACATATTAGACAGATTATAGTACTATTAAATATCATTAATATGTAGTGTTCAAGATATAACAAAGGTGTATGTAATTCCTTTTTAAAATTTGAAATTAATAAATGATTTTAGGAGCAAGTCTGCCATTTTTAAATAACGATAGCTGGACACATTTTGGTCCAGGTATTTCCTGTATTATAACATTATTATAAAATAGACCTTATGGAGTTTCTGCCATGGGTAAAACTTGCTCATATTTTAGCTTTGAACACTAATGACACACCTTTTTAATTACATATTCTGTGCAACAAATTTTAAAAATCATTATTTTTATGCTAAGTACCTAAATGTGATGATAAAATGCTTATATGTTGTTTTACTAACTGCACGTTAACAAATAATAATAATTATTACAATAATAAATCATGAATTTCAATAATATTGAAGTGATATAACAATTTTCACTTGACCAAATAAAGCATTTAATATGAAAGTTTTATTGTGATTATTCAACATTCCGAATGGCTCTATTTTACCTAGAAGTACCTATATGTCATGTCTCATCGCCAACCAAGTGATTTCCTTCAAAACGAAATTTGTATACATAAATTATTATATTTTATTAATACTAAAACTAGGGAGAAAATTTCCAGCAGAAATAGAAGTTATTGTGTATTACGGTATTGAGTTACACAGAACTCGTAGTGAGACAAATACCACATAAATATAGGTAATTAAAAAAAATTACAACATAAATATGAATATAGTTTTTTATGTTGTAACCTCTTATTGAATATAAATAAATATTGATTTATATTGCATCCTGTAAGATCAATATATTAATAAAAATAATTCCGAATTCAAATATGAATAACATTATATTTTGTAACAGCAGCTACTGAAACTAAACAATAAAGTATGTTTGTTAATTTCCAGTGTATTCATTTACTACTTACCCGCGGTTTCATCTGCGATTCCAAAATATTAAGACTCTTGTGTCCATTTCGACGCTTTCCCCATTATAAAAGGTGGTAACTTTGGTAGATATTATACTTCATCATCAGGCTATCTCCGTCCACTGCTGGACATAGGCCTCACCTATGGCACGCAACTGAGCTCGATCTTCAGCTCTTTACACTACGTTTACCGAGTTTACCGACACTGACGGTGCGACTGGTTCACCAACTCAAAGTCACTCAGCGAGCTATGGAGAGAGCTATGCTCGGAGTCTCTCTGAAGGATCGAATTCGAAATGAAGTCATCCGTCAGAGAACCAAAGTTATCGACATAGCTCAAAGGATTAGCAAGCTGAAGTGGCAGTGGGCTGGTCACGTCTGTCGCAGAACCGATAACCGTTGGGGTAGACGTGTTCTAGAGTGGAGATATTATACTGAATAATATTAAAAATAAATTCTACGTATATGATGAGCACTTTGACCCTAGGCAGGCCACATCGCTTGAAGAACTGATAACCGATGGGCAAGAAAGGTTCTTTAGTGGACGACCTCCAACCAGGTGGACCGACGACCTGGTCAAAGTCGCTGGAAGCCGCTGGATGCAAGCGGCTCAGAACCGTTCGAGGTGAAAATCCAAAGGGGAGGCCTATGTTCAGCAGTGGACATCCCTGGGCTGAAATGACTATGACTTTTACCATAGGGTTGCCATACCTACTTAATATTATGACCTCTAGGTATTGTCTGCCAATTAAATTGTGCTTATGTGGGAAAATAATAAGAAACTTTTAACCGTTTATCCGCACGAAGCGTTTTGCTTCTTCTTTCATTATGCGGACAGCAAAGGAGTGGAACTCATTGCCGGCGTCAATTTTTCCCGATTCATACAATCTCGGAGTCTTTAAGGCAAGAGTGAATAGGCATTACTTGAGTTCGCGTGTACCATCCTCGACCACATCGTCACTTTCCATCAGGTGAGATCTAGTCAAATGCTCTCAAGTTTTTATATAAAAAAAAAAAAAAAACTACAAACTACCCTATTTAGCAGCTGCGTCAACAGAGAAAACTAGATAGGAAGATCTTTAGATATTTTATGGAATAAATATTTAGAAATCTTATGTTAATAATTAATTGTAATTTTAATACATTTAATCGAGCGACTATAGGTACATAGGTACTTTCACCTATTTTACAGTAAATTTTCATTATAAAACGTTGGCCCTGCAACAGATCGCATCTTTAATAAAGTAGGTCGTCAAACAAGCAGACAGTACATCGGATGGTAAGTGGTCACCACCCTCATATGCACATTTGCAACACCAGGGGCATCCAATGCCAATGCCAATGCGGTTTTCGTCCCTGAGACGTGAAGTTGTTAAGTCTCATGTGCCTGGAATTTTACCGACACTTTTCTAACCAAATCACAGTAATACAAGTAGCCCTCTACTTTACGGAAATGGATAAGATAGTGCTTCCCAAGACGAAATCTGGGCTAAGAGCTTTATATTTCTAAAACTACGCACTAACGGCCAAAATTAGAAATTTTACTCAGAACAAACAGCTATTGTCAAGCATGCAAATATTTTGTCTGGGTCGAAAGTTGGGAATCGAGCCTAAGACTGTGGCTCAGTCTGTGTATCAGTCGACTAAACCCCACACAACCCTGTCCGTTAAATCGCAGCCATTCAATTCCAATAAAAAAAGATTTCCACTCACTCCGTATTATCTATTAATTTAATGGAAATGTACGGTGTCTACGTGAGGATATTATCGACATCACGGAGCAAAAGAATAAGATCTTTATTTCTTGATCAACATTGTACAATATCGAAATTCAATCATTAAATGTTGTAACTGAATGGGCAAGGAATTAGGTGAATATCGTTTAAATAAAGTACATCATACCTATCAAAGAACAAACAAGGCGCTGGAAAATTCTATAAAGGTAATCGATCGATATATTTTGTTGACACAAAGTGAGTTGAGGTAAATACAAATATTATACCAGTCATTGGTTTTATCAACTAAATATTTTTCTACTTTTTAATAAGTATATAGATAACTCGTATTTTATAACCACACATTACTTCACACCGGACGTGCTTTAACCAATAGACGCGCATTTATGTAACTCAATACATCGTACATTATTATTAGCTGTCCCCGCGGTTTTACCCGCGTTACCGAGGGATATCACGTTTTCCCGGGATAAAAAGTAGCCTATATGTTTTTCCAGGACATGCTCTATCTATGTGCCAAGTTGCATTTAAATCCGTTTGGTTGTTTTTGCGTGAAAGAGTGACATTAGTAGTAGAATTGAAGGTAACAAGTTATCTGTAAAAAATTAGTACATATACTACATTTTTTCTAAATACATACTTATATAGATATAGATATTAACACCCTGACACAGAACAAACAGACATTTTCATGCACACAAATGTTTGTCCTGGGTGGGAATCGAACCCGCGACCTTCGGTTTGGCAGTCAGAGCGTTAACCACCAAGCCAACTGGCCTGTCAAATTATTATTCATTTATTTTATTAATTTATTTACTAATCAACATTTCTAAACTAGGGACACATACCATAGTAAATATTAATAACAGATATTATACGAATTATAATAACTTCAATTATTTATGTGGATATATCAAAAATATAACAGATTTGTAGCCAATAATAACATTATTTAACCACATACCTAGGTGCCTGTTGACTTATATCTGCCACAAAGCGGTTCTTCAATGAAGAGTAAGCTGTGACATAATTATGTGGGCTGACGATATGATCGTCCAATTGGGCTATAATCAAGTCATAAAACTGATTCCCCAGAGCTATTACCCGGCAATTTTGGTGCTCTTCTCACTTTATACCCATTTGCATAGCACGTTGCTGTTGCATGTCATTTTGACACGGGTAATAAAATAAGCAACATTGTGTTGTATGTCTATTTATAATAATAAACACTTTCATATAGCAGCCATACGGTTAGTCTAGAGATTAAGATTTCCTCAACATGCAGGGTGATTGTCCAATACTCTCGGAATCCAAATTAAAGCCGACTATCAGCGCCACGATCTCTTCTGAGTACTCACACAGTTTAGTTAGTAATAATATTTTGATTTTTTCTTTATTATCGGGATGTTCCACTTCAAGAGCTTTCCTACAGACTCTTATGACAATTTGGTCTAGTCATTGCATATTCAGTTACGTAGAATTTATTAGGTGATTATATAAGAATAATAACTACTTCATAACGCTTTTAAGAGCTCTAGCCGAGTTTTAAAAAATATACTTGCCTAGAATTTGATTTCGGGAATACAACTCGTGCTCATTAAAAACTATCGAACAAAATGGTCGCATTCATTTTGATGATAATCTATGGAAAATAGGGGAGATAAGACGTCACTCGTCGTGCTATAAAATGTACCTACAACCACACAGATATCTACCATGTTAGATATTCAAATTGACCACTTATTTAACTTCCATTGTAATTAATTATTTTCATGTAAAACTTTGCCAAGACCATAATGGCTTGCACTGTCAAAAAGTTATCAGATCTCATGTAGAGCCAAGCTTCTTACTCTACACGCTCTAAGTCTACAAGCCTTCACTTCACAAACTCTATGCCTAAGTCAAATTATGTAGCTTGGCCGTTTCCAATATGAATTTAGCGATAAGGCCAAGCCACATATTTCGACTTTACTGTAGAATTTGTAATATTAAGACTTGTAGAGTTAGGGTGTGTACAGTTAGAAACTTGGCTCTACATGTGATCTGTTAACTTTTTTACAGTACGAGCCATATGGCTTTAGCAACGTTGTACATGAAAATGTTTTTGGTGGAATTTCCCTTTTTTTTGTAAGTTGCTTATGACAGTATTTTTGTATTTTGTTCATTTTTTTTCTCCACATCGGTTGTTTTATTTTACTATTATTTATAACAAGGTGTCCCTTTATAAACTTTCATATCTCTATCATCGAATTGGGGAAGTCTGATACGAACTTCCATCCCTAGTTCAAGAGGTCGGGGAGTAAAAGTTTCAAGTTTTAGATTTTTTTTTTGTTGTTTGTGTACTAATACTAGCTTACATACAAAATTACAGCTTTCTAAGACTTCAGGAAGTACCCTAAAAAAATTGATGGTCACCAGATGAGTCAGTGACGAATTTGGGGATTTTTAGATATCTATAAAATCTAAAGAATAAGAGCTATGCTATTCAAATTTCATGTTTAACTAGCTGACCCGACAGTTGTTTTCCTGTCACTAATTGCTATATAATACAAATTGAACTTTGACTTCTCAAACAACTCAGTGTAAAAAAAATCAAAAATATTCCGATAGAATCGACTGTGAAATGTTCACTAAGTAATGATAAATTAATTATTTTATTAATATAATTCCGACCCATGCCTCTGCTTTAAACGATATTGTCAAACGACTGACATTTATAAGTTAATATGGACGTTTGGTTTTCTTAAATTTTCTAATATTTCAAGCAATTTTCTTAATTTATTCTTTCATAAGAACCATTTACTGACAATAACAAACACAACAAAAAAAGAATTAGCGAAATCGGTCCAGCCGTTCACGCGTGATACCGTGACCAAGGGAAATAGGGATTTATTTTTATATATATAGATAGATAAGTCACTATTGACATCATTTTTCGAGTTTTGATTATTTGGTACTATCAAAACCCAAGTTATGAGGCTTCAAAAAATCGACGAAGCGTATGAACGAGAAATGGAAGGTTGGCGGGGGCACTACCGCGCCCCCAGACTAAGATAGTTCCGCGATGGGTACTTGGTTCAATTACATTATTGCATTTTAAATTGCATAATAAATACTTTGTGCGATTTGCATCGTTGTTGTTATAAACATTAATGTGTTAATCGGCCTATGTATGTATGTGCGATTGTTCCTTTGTGTCGCTCTAGAGACCAAACGCGTGGGCCGACTTTGATCATGCTTACGTTTATTTTACGTATATTTTGAGGTTTAATTTGTGAGTAATCTTACGAGTGTCACAAATGTCTCACTGAAGTTGCTATTGGGGAAAAACTGTCGAAACAAAATGTTTTCACGTTTTATATTTTCTTCCAAGAAAACAGTAAATATTTAAATAGACACTTAAACGGGGGATTCCGTCAATATGAAAATCACTTTGTATTTATTTTCCAACTGCATTAATAAACTGCACGTAGAATATATAATCTACTTAAATTTCGTTATCATTTTTGGCGGTAATCCCACATAGGAATATCACCAAGAGCCAACTAACGCGTCAAGCTGTAATGATTAGGGAGAGAAAAACTGGCGAACGAACAACTGTTTGTGAAAGCTGTCATCTGTTGTTTCCGCATTCCTGTATGATACTGGATGTATACAGACATAGACAGGTATGAAAAACCGCAATCCCGTCCCGCACTCCGCATTTAAGAATGTAGTCAATGGGCAACTATTTTTAAACTACTGAACGAATAATTATTTAATTTATTAATAATTTATTTATTTTTATGATAGCAATTTTAAGCACTTGTCAATTTAATTGTATATCTTTCTACAATCGAATTATCTTAGATTTCATGTCGTTGCCGATATTACTGATATTACTCATACTTATAGGTTTACACTATTAGTTAGGATGTAAATATATGTATATATAAGTATGTATTTGAAATTTAGTATATCACTTATCTGGTTCCTATAGCACAAGCAGCCCCCTTATTCAGTTAATACAGACTTCGTCGGCGAGCCGCTTCACGGTGGCCTCGGAGAGCTTATCTCTCACGTGATTAGTAGTATTAGCGTAGTTAGCGAAAAGACAGAGCAATAAGGCCGTGACGAAACTTCCTCGAGTTAGTGTCATTTTCCTGACAGAATCAAGCCCCAGTACACTCTGCAACGTAGAGGCCGTCGCCACGGAGGCCTCGTAGAGATCGTCAGCGGGGTTCGATAATTTTGAAAATCGCCAAATCGATGTCAAGGATGGGCGCTCGCAAGGGCGGACTCTTTGACATTTTATGAATTGCGGTGGCCACTTTATTAATCCGTCAAAATTAAATAATTACTGCAACAAAATATCTTTTATCTATACGATAATACCAGTTTTATTAGAAACAATAAACATATAAATGATAAATAAAGTGTTGGCTGTGGGGTGCAATTAATTTTTTTAATATAAGAAACCAAGTGTCTGCCTTAGTTATCTTAAGTTTTATATTATTAGATACTGACTGGTTTCTCCACGTATTTAATGCGCCACGGGATCCACTAAGCTCTACGTTTTAATTTACAGTATATATGTATAGTTTTTACACACTTTATGTTGTGGATACACGGCCTCAAATGTATGTCAACTAATAGGTACCTTATTAATTATAAATGATCAAAAGCAATGTGTCCAAATACAATTATTTATTACAAAAAAAAGGGTTTCAATTTAACTTAACGCAACGTGAAGAAATAAATCTCGCGCTGCAATTTGAATAAGTTTATTACATCTTGTATCGATATATCAATGATGCTGTAAACGTGTTCAGCGCGATGAAGTCGTCATACGCGACATCAAGCGCCACTAGCCCACGCATAGTGAACGGCGCGGGTGTGAACTATGATAATCAAATGACATAATGACATAATTAAAATAATAGTAGTTAAATGTATGAACCTAAAATAATATTCTAGTTTTTAAATTAAGGCTCATAAGCGTTTCCTTGGGATTTATCGGCGTTTCGAGAACGCAGCGTGAGCAATAGCTATTCCTAATCAGATGAATGCAATTATACCCGCCCACATGAACTATTAGAGAACCCATTTTCGTTTGTTACCTGTAGCAGTGGCTAGGACAGAATCAATATATACGAAAATTAAATATTGCCAAAGATTCTTTCCTCGAATGACGTAAAGCCTGAGGAAGTGCCCCCTCAGGTAGGCCTCCTCCATTTCCATTTTGTAAAAATGATATGGCGCCTTGTGCTGATTTTACCGAACCCTTCTTCCTTCCAATATTATAGAAAAAAAATTAAATGCAGCACCACAAATCACATAATATATATGTTGAGAAACTCATTAGCCTTCTTACTTTGATTGCATATAAAAATCAGTGTTTATTACGTTATTTAATTTTATTTCCCTGTAAAAAAATATTGCACAGTGATAAATTGCTACATCAGCAAGTCAAATGTCAATCCCATAATTTTTTTTGTTTTAGTGGCCAGATATAACCTCAGATATTTTATAATTATTATACTTTATCTATCTAATATAATATTACCATATTTTAAAGAATGATCAAAATATATGTTGCTTACATTATTACGTATGGTGGAGTCACAATTCACAAGCGATACTATATAATATATAATATCATATGTCGGACATTCAACTTGACACTGGCAAAATTTAACTAAAATGTTCAAATTTATATATTTTTGTTTAACAGACGATTTATGAATTCAAAATTATTTTGTGGTTACCCCCAATTATTCAATAAAATAGTTATTTGTTTGTTTAATAAAATATATTTTTGCCGATTTAATAACTCCCCGCACTACGACCATCATAGACAACAACAAATCTTTGAAATCGACTTTGACGGCTGTTTGCAGGATACCGATTAAATGTCAACGAGACGCCAAGGTCGATCTCTCCGAGGCCCCCGAAGCATATAGGAAGACGGGAATATATGGACGTTTACACCATATATTCTTCGAAAATACTACATCTGCATGAGCTCGTGATGTCTTAACTTAAACAAGCTTAAAAACACTCAATAAATTATGGAACGGGCTGTGCTCTGAAATGCATTTAGCAACCTTGTCTTTATAGGGACTTTAAATATTCTAGATAAAAAAACAGGAAATTCGCCTACAAGCGATAATTATTATCCCGGAAACGTTAGTGAAACCACGGGCCATACATCAATATGAACAATTAATTCCGATGAAAACACAAACAATTTTGTTCCTCCACAAGCAATCGTGCATGCTATATGGGGTTGGCTTTACCCATTCTCCTTAGTAGCTTTCCGTTTGACACATCAAATTGAAGATCTACCTACACCTCTTAAAAGCTTATATTTTGTCGAATGGTGCAATATCATTTACTACGGCAAACACTAGTCTAATCATTGTTACACATTGACAAAGAGTGACAGACGCTGATAGCCTAATAATACCTAATATCACTATACACATGACATTGTTTAACCGTGGATATCATTCAATGTCCAATATAGTGTACATACAGTATGAACGTAGGTATCCTTTCAGGTTGTACTTAGGTACACAAACGTAAAGGAGTAAATGAGCTTGATAACAATGTGTACCTATATCATTAATTTGACATTATCTCTGTGGGTGTGTTCGAATACGTCACCGCACCACTCTCATTTACACTTACGTAGATATTGTTTAGACATAAAGTAGGTGTATGGTTCACACATACAACTCGGAAACGTTCGTATTTACATGTATAACCTATTCACAATTAAACGGCTCTTGCATGAAAGCGACTATTCTCAAACTGTATGAATAAATCGATGGATAAAATATTTTTTTTACACAATTGTACTCGCTAATATTTCTAAGGCTTTGAGTGTCCGTTGACGATTGTTGAAATAACTTTTTATCGTCGAATAAATAAATTAGAATACTTGATTTCCATAGACACTTGAAATATGTCTCTTAAATAATTTAATTAAAAAGAAACGAAGAAAATGTTTATTTTCCCGACAGCAATTATAGTTACGATCCATTTTCAAAATATCCAATAACGATTGACTCCTTTAAAGTTTCCACTAATTCAATTAAGTATTGAACTTTCAATCGATGAGAAATAAATAAGTAATTTATCTTTAATATTGTTTTTTACTTGAGTTCACCGAATTCCACTCCTTTTTCAGATGTTTAGATTATTTCATCACCTTTTAAGTGCATGGCATGCATTGCACACATGCACCTCACGTTACGTTAAGTAAACTGTCGTATTTTCCAACATGAACATTGATATAGCATTTATTTTATCTGTCGATTATTTTCTTTATTAGTCAAGAAGATAAACTCCTCAAACTCATTTTACAAATATTTCAGGATAATATCCTGAAGGCGTTTTTAATACACAAATCTCCCACTAACATCGTACCATAAGGAAAAAGAAACTTTATTTGTTCATTGTTTTAAAAGATACAATGTACCAAAATATCCTCGTTCCAAATTCACACGAATTTAAAAGTCGATTGGAACGTATTTGAAAATATACGGCTGTCTCAGTCTCTACGTGAGTGTAACCTCTATAAAGTATTTCACACACATTTATCTCAACAATGCGTACATTGGCATTTGGCACACATACGATAAAACATGTACAAGTGTGTGCGCATGTGTGCGTGAGACTTCACGCGGTGGACGGCTGATCAATGTCCACATTCCGACGTACTTGGAACCGCTCTACAAAAACGTGAGTTAAAAAGAACGTAATATTATGATAATATTGTAGTAAAATAACAAGATTCAACTTGCAAGCCCCATCGATCATCCATCTCCATCACTCTCAACGAGGATAGATTATGTGATGACTAAGCAGAAGAACCGCTAAACTGTATGCTACTTTAAAATATGAAAGTTCAAGAATGAACAAACCATATCTAGTTTCTGTTACTAATCGCAAATTTTTTTGAATAATCTATCTACAGAGTGTTACCCGTAAAGCCGAAAGGAGATTAAATGGGGCCTTATAACGATCCATTCACAATATTTAAGAACCGTAGTAACGCTGTATAACGTAGCCCAAATAAATAAATAAAAACTGATTTTTTTGGACGAAAAATAGAGAAACTATTAAAGTAGACAATTGTTAAAAATTAGTAAAATAGGTACGTAGGTCTTTCGGTTAAAAAATCTGGTTCCCGGACATGACAGCTTACTAGGGTTGTTGGCTTTGATAATTATACTACCGGCACGCTACGATGACCGTTTTGCCGTTTCAAATTGTCATAGGAAAAGAAACTGTACTGCTTTAGAATAAGGTTGATTTCCATCATCATACAATTAGCTGTTGGATCAATAGATGTACCTTATGTGCGAAGGAATAAAGGTTATTTTTCTTTGTCATTGTTAAACGTCAAAGCGGCCATCATTGCGTGCCGCATGTTGAATTACATTTTTACGGGGTATTTTGTAACACGTTGTATATTCTACTTCCTATTCTATCGTACCAATATTACAAATGCGAAAGTTAACGAGGACGAATGTATGTTACTCTTTCACGCAGAAGCTACCAAACGGATTTGGATAAAACTTGGCACATAGACAGAGAATGCCCTTGAGTAACATACAGGAAACTTTTTATCTCTGGCAAATGTAATATCTGCCGGGAATGCGGGTGAAACTGCGGGAGACAACAAGTATAAAATAAATCGTAAAAGCAACCGTAATGACCTTTGCAGTCTGGATCTATTTGTACAGGTGTTTCATTGATTCAAAGTCACGCCTAAAATGACATATGACGAGTACAAGTGAACATAATAATTCAAAAAGGCAGCAGAATTATGTTCTATCTTAAAAAATATTACGCCCATGTCTGACTTTATTAATTATTCGCAATGCTTAAAAGCTGCTGTGAGAAAAACAGTTTTATTTTGAATTTATTTTCGTAGAAATAATTTTTCACTTTATACCCTATTGGATATTATACTCATAAATAAACCATCTATGTAGGAGTGGTAATATGCGAACAAAAATACTAGTTTTAACTAATCACTTTTATAAATGTAATTAAATAACATTGGATAGAGTTTCAGCACGACATAGTTATAGGAAGTAGGTATTCTTTACCTTTAGTTGAAATACCTACCTACCTATAATATCAGATATCTGGTTACCATAGTACAAGTTTTTCTTACAGTAGGTACTGTAATTTGGGACGCAGATTCAGTGTAAAGATGACCTACAATATTTATTTGTTTATCTATATATAAAAAAAATATGTCTGTATGTGCTTTTAGAATCATAAACTATGCAACGGATTTTAATGCAGTTTTAAGCATTATATAGAGTAATTCAAGAGGAAGGTTTATAACCAGGTTTAAAAGCGGGCAAAGCCGCAGAGCGCAGCTAGTTTATTATAAAATAATATGTGTTATGCGTTATCTTTTCCAGGAACTAATTATAGAAATGAGAAATAAACAACAATAGCAACGATTAATATTACACAATATTTTTCCAGCATACTTTATTAGGAGTACCTGATTAATATTTTTGGCGCTTGCCTCGACCATATATGATACATGTCTGTATAACTAAGGCAATGTATGCATGCTTATATATTTACAGTAGTTATATAATATACTAAAGACATTGAAAAAAAATAGTTCTCCCTTAACCTTTAAATTTTAGGCATTTCCATTCATTTACAGACGAAAATGAAAAGATTATTTGGAAATTTCCAGTATTCTATCCTCCATTTAGCCTCATTTATCGTGGCGTGCTCTTCAACGAAGATTTGCTTTAAAGGAAATAGCTGTAATAATTCAAATGAAACGAAATAACATAAAAAAAACTATGTCATGGGGTTCTTGATTACAATTTATCTTCTATATAGGAAAATAGGGTTCCTTTGTCGCACCATCACCTCAAAACTACTGAACATATCGGGATGGGACTGCTACCATTCCACGTATAAACGTGGGGTACAGCTTGTTAAAATTAAATGAATTAGTCAAAAAAATCGATATCTTCTTTGTACTTACATCATTCTGGATTTGATATCTTAATATGTGATTTTATGATTCGAAACATATCGCAGTTTTAACTATTGACTAGACAGGTCATAGGCCCGAATGATATCAATTGGATAAGTTGTCTGAATGTATAAATGGTCGGACTCACGCCCTATCAGTGGATGAGGTCGTTTTCAAATAAATTGAGTAAAACTAATGGACTAAAAGGCATGAAAACTTTAATAAAATTGACGTGAGGTATTGAACACTGCGATGATACTGAAAATTTATAATATTTGCATGACACAGCAAAATTAAAAGCAGATTGATTAATGTCATGACTACAAAACTAAAATAATATCTTTTATATTTTATTTACACACCAGTTTTTATTCAAATTGCGTGGGATCGCAAGACGATATTGCGAACTGAGTAATTTTATGAATATAATGTATAATTTAAACATTTGAAAATATGACGACACCTATCATAAGTAACCAAGAATCTAGAGACGTCTATGTTATTTTAGTACAAAAGTCTTACTCCCATTACAATAACATTCACGGAAATACACTTCTAATTAGCGAATCTTTATTTGGAAATGTTATATAAAAGTAGGTGAACATCTTATTTTCTAGCGGTTTCTTATATTAAAAGCATCCTCGGATTAGCGTCTATAACCTGATACCGACGCCGATTAGCTTGGTGGTTATACGCCCTGACTGCTTCGCCACAGATCATGGGTTCGATATGTCCGACCCAGGACAAAAATTTGCATCCATGAACATGTTCATTTGCTCTATGTCTGGTTTTGAAAAAAAACGTAGTTAGTTTAGAACACAAGCACTGCATACCTACTTTGGGATCAGATGGATTTAACACCTACAGCTTTCCTTGACAGGATAATTCAATTAAAAGCAATGTTTCCAGCTCAAAAATATAATAACTTTAAACAATTAACATACAATTCCATCTGACATTTGATTGTGAGACCTTAAGCAACTTTTTAATCGTATATCTCATCCCACTCAGTTGTCAAATGTAAATTATGTTTCTTGGCTCTATTCAATTTTTGTTATGCAAAAGCAAAGTATAAACGGTACTTTCGGCAGACTTATTATACCATATTATGTGTTTTTTTTTCATTCCAATGTTATATGCTATATTGGTTGACGCATCATATAAAACGAGGTAGTGATATGTGCAAAGTCTACCTAACATCTTCTCAGGCGCGACTTATCTTCTATATAAATTGTAATATTATACTAAGATTAGATTAAGAATATCTTGAAATTAAACCTGCATACCTATATTACACTTAGTCATTCGACGTAGGTGAGCAAAGACACCTGATAAAGTGTAAAATTCATAAATAACTAACACTATCACCTAATGATAATCATTCATAATCATTGCATGAACTAATTCATCAATTTCTTTTAAGAAGGTACCAATAAAAATGTAAGATAATTTATCAACTTATCAATTATACAATCAACTTGGATGATAACCGTGATCGAGATAATAGCCATCAAAGGGACTCGAAGTGAGAATTATCTTTATAAATATTAATCATCACGTAATAATATCAATAATTCAGTAGGCTCTATCAAGGTACGTGAGAAGGTCATGGTCAGAGTAAATAGAACCTACCGTTTGAAAAATTCATAACCAAGCATCAACTTATTTAGCGACACGAACCTTTGCTGTTTTTTGCAACAAAACCTCGTTATATTTAGTAAAGATAAATTAAAATTTAATTAAGACCGTCTACATAGAAGTGTCTATGATGCTGAATATCATACAATAAGAACTGTCTAACAAAATTAGAATCAAAACTTAAGTTGTGACTCACTAAAGGATATTAATTCAATCTAAAATAAACCGTATGACGTAGACATAAGACTTCAATTTGGATATTCTTAATCATGACTCAAGGCTTAATCATGTTTTGATTGACGTAAGGTATCAATTACTTGAATAATGAAGAAAAAAAACAGGTACATATATGCTCTACTGCGCGGCGGGCTCAGGCGGGAAATGTCCAATCGCACAACCGAGGGATAATTCTTAGTTTTATTTTATGTGGTCAACAATATTGTGTTCTGTTTATGTATTGTTTAATTATGTAAACAAATATATGGTGTAATTTCCGTGCTCAATACCCTAAGTCGTTGAACTCAAACTGTAAATAACGGATATTTCTGAAACTTATTTTATTCTATCATCACAGAATTTTCCACCACGTTCAAAAGTTAGAGGTGGAAGACAGTTTTTATGACTTTAAAACCACATAACCACCTCTCACAAACTATCGACTTAGATTAAAGATTCTTGGTAACTATTGCATTTGAAGACCTATTTGAATATACCCCACGCGCTGTTTTCCACTGGCATTTATTTCGATTGGTTTCATGCATCAACTGGCACTAATTACAATAATTAAATGCTGAATTTGTCAAAATTTTAGTGCCCATTCATATCAAAAATATTACACTTTGTTTCAAAGACGTTTCACTAACACGCGTATATTTTAATATTTATATACCTCTATGAAAACATAAATTCACCGAAACATAATTATGTTTTAGTAGATAAAATAAAGTCCCGAAAATGTTTAACTGATGCATGGAAATTAATCTATAATATCATAATCGTTCCTTGATTAGATAGGTATGTAGTGTGCTAGGTTGTAGACTAACATGAACTACTAGAATTTTTGGGCACAATAAAGTCTAAGCTTGATAGCTCTTAACTTAGTGACCAAACCCTAAAATTAATTGGTATTTTATAACCTAAAAGAATTTTGTAAACAAAACTAGTAATGCTAAAAATGGCTTACAGACAATATGAAAACCTAAAAAAAACTATAAGCAAACTGATGGAAAATTTCGAACGACTCACATATTTAACAACGTTAAACCTTGTATGTCATTTTAATATCTTAATTATCTGTGTTTATTCACATTATAATGTTTTATCTCCCTTAACCCAATTAGTGACATAATCAAATAACCTTATGGCAAAAGTCGCCAGAAAGTCTAATGCGTAATTTTGTTCATTGAAATCTAATGCAATACATCTACTAACACAAAAGTGTGAACATAAACATAATTTTGTGCCGATTTGTTGACTGTTATTACTAACTAATCATATAGGTCTTTGAAAAGCGTTTACGCTCTCGATTATTGTTAAATAACATAATACTAACATCAATTAATAAAATAAAAAAATAAAACGGTGAAAAATTTAAGCTATTATAAACAAACTTCAATTTATATCAATTGCCCTGAGTGTTTACCGACAACTTGTTTTGTGTTTATTGAATATAAGGTGTAAAATTGTGGAAACGAGCCAAATCGCATACCCACATCTGTATGTGATACTTGAATATATTTTTCATTCTTATAGATAGAGTATGACAGATATGTAACTCTTATTTACAACATTTATTTAATAATTTGTTGATTTGTAGAAATTACATTGAAAGATGTGGCATGAATATTTATTACATATTCACAGAATATTTTCTGACAATCACGAACTTGCGAATGTACGGTTTCTGCACTCTCATTGTAAGATCACACCTCAGGTTGAGAGAGTTTACATAGAAATGAAACAAGTCTCGTGCTCGGCATGTTAGAATTATTTTTATACTATAACATCTTAAAATACATTTGTCTCTACAAATATTCTATGCGGCACGGCGCGGCGCCGGAGCGGGCGGGCGGCATCGACAGTGTCGCGCAGCGGTAGCGTGGTTGCAGTCCACGCACGCGGCGTCACCCGCGTGTCTCGCCGCCGTTATCGACCTTCTTCTTATCTTAACAAGAGCTACTCGACCACCCGATAAACAAGGAGCAAAAGCGTGCGCCCGCGCCGATTTGCCTCATTCCATTCTACTTGGTGCCTTGCGATTAGTTCGTTCGCCTCGACCGCCACCATATCGCAGCCATTCGCAGTGACTCGTTCGTTCAGTTACTCACTCGTTGCCGTCGCGTTACCACGACACCGCACGCGTTTTACTCGCAACATGCAGCAAGCCAACAACACATAAAACATCCAAAATGAAGCCTAATCGGTTATAACGTTTCGTTTAATAAATCCCAATTAATTTTAGATTGAATATATTATATTGTGATATTTAGGTAGTTCTCCTACATTGTTATTATTTATAACCATTACGATGGATTCAAATTATATTGTTTAGTTTTTTTTCTTCTTTTTTTTTTTTAAATTAAATTCAGTGCTCAAGATAATCTCATTCCAAAACACGTCGTATTTCAAACAAGTAGTTTTTTTATTATAAATAACAGTTGAGATGACAGCCAAGACTCGTTCACATTGGAAGGAATATGGAACAGCACTATGTGGTAAGTTGAATTTCTAACCTATCATCGCTGCATGCGAGTCGGCCATGTGTCAGATACAGCGAATCTACGCCATACTTAGTGAATGCTGTGACGTTAGTTCATTAATTTAATCAATGTTATTTATACAGCACTGTACTAACATACCTAGTTTAATATCAATTTGCCGTGCCACCCCTCCACTCCTCCAGCCCACCCCACCCCGAGCCTCGACCGACTCATGGCGATAGCCGCTCCTTTCACGTTCATTAAATTAAATCTCTTGTTTACTGTTTACTTACACGATGACCTTCTTTTCATATGCCATCCTGAGAAATTGGCGAGTTTCTTATCTGTTTAACCACACCATTTCAACATACAAATGAAACATGATCTCTCATTTTATTATTTAAATATAGATAGAGGGAATTTAAAAAGCCGACCAATTCGTTCATTTTACCCATACAATATATTTCTCTCTTATTTGATTACACATATTTGATCCAAAAAAGTATTCCGAGCTCGATTCTTTTCTTACATCAGAATCCTGAAACTTCAAGCCGATTGCACCATATTGATAATCGTACGAGATAAGCTTTCTGAGAAAAATAATAAATAAAGCATTAAATATAAGAGTATAACAGATATACTCGTATAATAATTCTGCTCCTTTTTATTAACCACTTCTGGTTCTTCTGAGTCATAGCGCCGGTTTCTAAAATTCAAATGGCTTACTCTAGATACCAAAATGGACTTATTGCTAGATTATTCGTGCTAACTACCACTAGCACTGGATAAAATGTAAAAATATTTATAGTCATCTGTATAAACACATAAAACATAATTCTACTTAATCGTTTCAAAACAATTCTTTATGAGATCATTGAGAACAGAATAACCCGTTTGAATGTATTAGTTATTTTATCTACGTACATAGTTTATCTATTTATCGTTATAAATAATACCTACGACTGTCAGATAAAGTATAATAACACGTTAGATATACCAACTATCCTACTTCCGAGGTATCTATACTTGGTTTCCTAAAGGCGCCGTTTCGACGTTCCGTGGAAAGGTCACATGAGTTCTGAGAATTAGCCAAATATATACAATACCAAATATCGAAGTAGGTTCAGACCAGTGGCGTAGCTACTGGAGGGCTAGACGGAGCAGAATCCCGGGGCCCCCAAGCTTCGACTGGGGGACAAAATATTTTCAATGGTTTAGTTGGGGCCCTACTTTATTTTTTGCCCCAGGGCCTACGGTTACCTAGCTACGCCACTGGTTCAGACAATTGTATTCAAATGTGGGATGTAAAACCTAATTTCGGTGCTCTATATTATAAAACTGTGAAAAGAAATTGTTCACATAAAATGATTTTACTAAAGTATTTCAATTCTAAATTCATATTTTCTTTTAAGATCACTACTAATCTATGCACTATATAATAATGCACTATACTAATCTATGAACTATCAATGCAAACAAGTAAAAATATCGTATTGGGGTTCCGCCAAAAATGTATGGATAATTTTGGTTTACATAGCCGAAAAAAAAAGAAACGCTTGTCCAAACACCGAGAAATTGTTATATACATACTTTGTTTCTGGCAAGAGAATCTGAAGCCTAACCTTTTTGCTATATTTTCTCTAAATAAAAATAAGCAAACGTATCCTACTAATATTATAAATGCGAATGTTTGTATGTATGCATGTTTGATACATTACTACTGGACACATTTGGATGAAGCTTGGCACATAGAGCATATCCTGGAATAACATATAGGCTACTTTTAATCCCGGAAAAATGTGACATCCCTCGAGAACGCGGGTAAAACCGCGGGGTAATTGTTAATGTAAACGTATTTTCTAACTGGACCGTTTTTTTTTTTCAGTTTTTGAAATAACCATACCAACCATACAATTGCCCCATTAAATACTTTGAAACTCAATTAAACTAAAGTCATCAATACTACTGTGAATTACCTAGTACTTACATTGTATTTACTATCAACAGAATTAATTTATAATCATGATATTGCATAATGAGTCATTGATTTCAACATAGGCAGTATTTATTTCTTTTGCCCCAATTAGCACACTTATAAAACCTTGGGGGGGGGGGTGTACCCGCGTGTATTTCATCGAATTAATCTTTCCAGGGAAATAATCTATACTAATATTAAAAAGAGGAATGATTTGTATATTTGTTACTCTTTCATGCAAAAACTACTGAGCGGATATGGATGAAACTTGGCACATAGATAGAGCATATCCTGGAATAACATATAGGCTGGTTTTTTATCACGGGAAAATGTGTAAGCATGTAATCGGATAAATGGAAAATGTTAATATTGTTATACATGTTTAAATACAATTCTGGACATAAATATTAATAAATACCCATTACATTGGGCCTAGTTAGTCACCAGATAATAGACGAAATACCAAATCAAACAATTACAGTCTCAATGGATTATACCTACTCTTTAGTTTCCATCACTCGTTTCCTTTTCAGTTGTTTAATTCTATTTTAAGTTGTACCCACAAGAGGAACACAACATCGCATGCAACAGGAAAATGCCTTTATGCTTTACCACCTATACTACCGGCACGCTATGATGGCCGATTTGACGTTTCAGATTGTCATAGGAAAAGAAACTGTATTGCTTTGGAATAAGGTTGATTTCCATCATCACACAATTAGCTTTTGGATCAATAGATGCACCTTATGCGTGAAGGAATAAAGGTTATTTTTCTTTGTCGTTGTTAAACGTCAAAACGGCCATTATATCGTGCCGCAAGTTTAGTTTACGTACCTACATCGGAAGTAAGACAAATTTGCTATTCTTTACAACAACATTATATTTTCTTAATTCAATTTTACATCACAAATTACCACGACCGATTAATGTATTATTGGTGCGACAACTTTACTTCATGGAATTCAATGAATAATAAAAACAATGAAATATCATTTTAATTGCTATTCCATTAGGTAAGAACTGGAATGTTCTACTTAGCCGTCAATTTGTTACCGACGGCCGCCGACAACGTCGAACTGAAGGTTAAAAAGTTATCAACCAAAACACATAATGCCATAATAATAAACATTTTTGTCATTATAATAAAAATATTATCATTTAGCTAATAAACCATTTAATAACATAGAATTGTATGATAATTAAAAAATATTTATAAAAATTTACTGGTGACTTATGTGAAATCTTGAAAGCGTGGAACGAACTCGGTGGTTTACCGTTCTCGCAATCATAAATGAATGAATAAAACCTTTGATGAATAACACGACAGTTTAAATAAACTTCCATTAGCTGCATGTCGATAAAATATTTCCCCTGAAGGAATTCTTTCTCGATTGAATCTTAGTAATACTTCAGTAGCACCTCTTCTCCCGTCTCTCAGTAAAGCCAGTTCACCCGCTTCTGTATGTTTGAATGCGCTAATCTCAAAAAGTTTTGCGCATAATACTTAATACATTGCAATTTTCACCACAAGATAAAATATTTCTAAGATAAGGCATGTGTGCAAAGGTTTATATTTTATATTATATATATAATATATGTTTGGCTATTTACACTCTCGACTTCGAATTAGTTCTAAGGCCTCGAACAGAACCGGGACATGTTACCTATTAAAAACAATGATGAATATCAAAACAGTCCTAAGTCCACTGATAAAAAAAAAACAAATTTAATTAATTGGTAAGAACACTTTTGATTTAAATAATGCCATATTCGTTCACATTTCACAAGTACCTACTGGTAAAGGGAAACGTATTTACAAAAAACAAAGTGGATATGATTGGTTTTTAATCATACCTCGGTTGCATCCTGCTTGAAGGAAACAATATATACATAATCATGTAACATAGACACGATATAGGTACGATACACCTTTGTAATTAGCACGCCCATCACCGTCACTAGACATCCATCGAACCTAAATCTATTACAACAATCCAAAATTAATTGAATTCCAATTTTAAATATATATTTTTTTTAAATCATCTTCTTACAAAAAGCAACGTTATTTTACTTTGATGCTGAGAAAACCCGTTGCTTCTAAGAAGGTTGCGTGAGAACAGGTATAAAATGCATGGAATAGTTTCAATGGCGCCAAAGGATCACCGCTTTTTGTATGATCCATTATGTTTTTTTTAAACTATCACCACCGTGAAGATTTGTAGCATTATACAATAAAACAGGCCCGCTACTAACCTCTTTTTATTAGTTTAAATTTAAATAAATTTACTTTTAAAAAAAAATCGTTGAAATATTGATGGAATTACATAATAACATGTACGACGGTAAAGACATACGAGTATATGTATAATAAGTTCTTAATGTATGTCTAAATAATTACGATCGCATTATATCATGGTCTCTGTGCGTAGGACTTTACATGAATGAATGAACAAAGGAATGAATGAATGGAAAACGAATGATATAACGTCAATTAAACCTTGCAAGACCGGGAAGTTCAATACAGGACCTCCGGTTTCTAGCCAAGCTACTTATAGTTCACCATCAAAATGTGTTATAATTAAATATTTATAAAGCAGTGACATAATAACCACAAATAACCACTAGTTTTTCTTTAAATTAAGACGCAATTGTACATCGTTTGTGCGTTTAAAAACGTTTTTACTGACTCACTAGCTGGTCAACAAAACTTGTCAGACTACCAAAATAAAATGCAGGGTTCAAGAAACTCTTTAAAAAAGTCCATTAACGTAAATGTTTTCACTTTTCACATTAGACTGACAAGTAACATACGTTAAAATCTAGCCATTGAACAATACCTTAGGTCAGCCTATAATTTGAAATATATGCATTAATATAAATAGGCCACGGGCTGTAAATTTTGTGGATCAGTTTAAAAACATATTTTCATGTTAACAAGTACTATTATAGCACAGTTAGAACAATTATTGTGCAATTCCATTTAAAAGATACATCTGTATCAACACACCGTTTACACATGTGGTTTATTTAATTGTAAAACGACATTACAGTACAGAAACTTGATTGTAATCGGTGTAGGTCACCTTTGAGAAGTATTGTTGTCTGATTATTATAGATGAATACTCACCGGACCCTCTTAATAAGTTATTTTTCTATATATGTTTCGTTTTAGTTAAGTAACTACTGTAGTTTTACTTGTAGAGCAATATTCTCTACATAGTATAAAACAAAGTATGTACGCTTAGATCTTTTCAACTACGCAACGGATTTTGATACGGTTTTTGTAAATAGATAGAATTGTTCAAGAGGAAGGTTTATATGTATAAAATATGAATATTTTAGAAAGAAAATGCTAGAAATTGAAAGAATTACGAATATTCTAACTGCGCGCGTTTGACAGTTGGCGCATTACAAACCTCCGGAACGCGGGTAAAACAGCTAGTTTGTAATATAAATCAGAATATTGGAACAGGGGCTAAATTCTGGAAGTAAAATGACACTAACTCGAGGATGTTTCGTCGCGGCATATATGCTCTATCTCTGTCGCTTACTACGCTAATACTACTAATCACGTGAGACGTAAGCTCTCCGTGGAGTCCGTGAAGCGGCTCGCCGACGAAGTTTGTATTAGCTGAATAAGGGGGCTGTTATTTTGAATTTTGCCTCACAGATTTTTGGCAGGTCTTTTATTTGTGTTCGCGTTGGCCCTAACCCCATTCCCTCAAATGTGTACAACGCAATATATAAATACCTAAAGCATATTGCGTAATCAAATATGGCCGCCCTAAATAATAATACAAACAATTTTTCCAATTATTTCTAGAAAGTACTTAAAGTTTTATTGCTACTGCCTAATTTACGTCGCGTATCAGTATCCAAGGTAGTAAATCTTAGGACTATGGTATATCCGCATTTGCACGTGTCGCAGAATATATTCTGAAGTTTGAAAGTACATAGAGGTATTAAGTATTTTCGTTTTATGGTACTGCGCGCTGCCTTTGATCACGTATGCGTCGCGTGGTTATCTAAATGTACGTCAGTATATTGTTTTATTGGAGATTTCACTTTTATAACGGTGTTTATTTATAATAAATAACTGTCAGAAAGTTATTGCAGGGTGCAATTACCCTTTGCCTTATAGATATTTTAGTTATTTAGTTCCAAGTAAATCCAGTGTTTTAGCAGCAGCTATTGAGTTTAATTTCCCTTGTGGCCTTTGTTTGTTTACTATACACGGCATTATTCACTTACAGGGGAATGATGAAGGTAAAAGAAAACTTGTAGCGCTAATAGTAGCATCAGTTAGTTCGGAATTGCTTTACTTGGTAAGTAGATTCTCCCCTATGAGACTTTCAGGTTAAACCAACATAATATCCTCGTCGCCAGCATAAAACAATACAGAGAAATATAAAACAAAACACAAACACGTGGTAATTCAATTAAAATACCTACTTATATATTGGACGCGATCCGAACTTATCTAACACTAATAAATTCACATATACTTAAGTAATAATCCCCCATTAAATACAATTTTAATAATGGAAAAATTAGTGTACATTTACGACTAACAAAATAAAATCAAGATAAAATTTATCTATTTATTTACTATGTCTAATAAAATTTATCATTTAATAATAAAGCAAAACCGAAAACTAAATCAGATTTACAACCCACCTTTCAGTGACTTACTAATAGGTAGATATTTATATTTTAATTGTACCTATTCATAAAATAAGCTATATAATTTATTGAGAATAATTTTGTCGTACAGGATAAAAAAATATGTAAGCATAATAATCAGTTGATAAATTCTATTGTTGGCAATTTTATTGATATAACGTGACTACCTAGCTTTATAAGTTTTAGTCAGTAACCAACCAACAAATTTTGTAGTTGGAATATCTGAACAATACCTATTAGAACACAAAAAGGAGGTATCTATTGGTACTAAGAATTTTATCATATCTAGAAAACAACATCATGTGCTGATATGAACTTTCTAAATTGTTCTTTACAACGCAAAAGCATGTAATCGTACACTAGCTGAATTCTTAATAAAATCGTGATCTATTAGTACAAGTTGTGCTCCTTCCGCGTTCCCATCTCGCATAAATCAAAACTCAAGCTACCCTTAAGGTAACTTGACATTTTGCATATTTAATGATGACTAATCGGGCGAAACATGTGCATTTACGAAGCGTAAATATTTGAGTAAGTAGGATCCAAGCTTCATCAACTCTGTTTTCAATATATAGCAATACATACTCGTATAACATCTAATAAACACACGGTGTATTGTGTTTTAGTTAAAGTTTTAATAATAAATATTAATAAATATTCGCGGACATTTTTTACACACGGCCATCTGATCCGAAACTAAGCAGAACTTGTACTTTGGAAACCAGATAACTGATATACCACATATACTACCTTTTTTATTCTAAATACATACTTATATAGATATTGACATAGAGGTTGTAGCTTCAGTAACTTTAAATTTGACCTTCATAAGTGCCCTCCGAAGGCCTAAACTGAATAAATGGTTTTGAATTTTGAATTGAATTTTTGAATTTTTGACACCCAGACACAGAACAAACAGATATGTTCATGCACACAAATGTTTGTCCTGGGTGGGAATCGAACCACCAAGCCAACTGGCCTGTCATTTTTGTTTTTATACAGTCTGTATCTAGCCGAGCTTATTCTGAACGAAATTATTTTTTACCAAACTAACTTTGTACCAACCAATTATAACTAGCTATTTTATATATAAACTAGTCCCTACGGTTCCACTGGGGATCCCATTACGGGTAAAATTTTGTCTATGTGGGTATTACTAGGTAATAACGTACTCAGGTTACTCACATTACTGTTTAGCAATTTTAGTTTTTATAGTTCACATAATAATAATAAAAATAAAAATAAGAAGTACTTTTATTATATTGAAAATAGTAATACGGAACTGGGACTCTTTATATCCCATATTTATATAACCAGTAAACAGTTTTGACTGTGACACTTTATTATACTTATAATTTTACAGTATTCGACCATTTTCTCCGATTCACTCTATCGAGCGGAGAAAATATACGGCGGAGTTACGTTCAGTTGAATCGGCGATGGACGATGTTTATAAACACTGCCACTGCAATCGCTTGTTCCACTTCAAAGACATTTTCGCAGAAAAGTCTTGACGTAACATGGTTAAACAATAAAATGTTTGCTAGACTTACTTGTATTACTTTTCAAGCGAGAGACAAAGCAAGCTGGTTTTTATAATCAGATTTTAAATTATTGTAGTTCCCTTTTATTTAGGAGTAGCATCCGTCCCGCGGGTTCGCCCGTATTTTCAAAGGGATCTAACGTGTGCCGGGACAATAACATAGCGTATGTTATTTCTGAAAAGTGGCTTTCAAATATTGAGAGAATTATATATAGTATATTAAATAGTTTATTGAGTAAAAACAATAATATTTATGTTTCCCTTCATTATATTAGTGAAGTTAGATAGAGAAATATTATATTCCTATACATAGATTCATCATCATACGTGCCCTGAGCACGAACATCGATCGTAAGCGAATCGTCATCGTATCGAGAGCACCAAAAACGAATGCATATAAAATTGAACTTCGCGCAACGTCACAGTATGCGTGATATTCAATTTTCTATACACACCAGCTTTTTGGCGCACGATACGATGACGATACGATGCGATAGATGTTCGTGCTTAGGCCTCTGTAATAAATTATTAAGTTTAACATAATCATCAGGATAACTAATTAATTTACGATGGATATTTTCCTAACCTGTTTGATTAAATTCATCACCACTTATCACGGTTATATTAAGGTCACTGCTATTTTCACGTCAAGGCTGAAAAGATAAATAATGGTAAAGAGCACAAATGACGATTAATTATCTTTTAAAGCAAATGATATATTTTTAACAAACTGAAATACGCGATGTAATTTTCAAATATGATCAGTAAAATTAAATAGACCACGAGTCCGTTGGAAATAAAATATATACAAAAGATGACTATTCCGTTTCTCTTTATAAAATATACTATACTATTGGGATTTCTTAAGGAAAATATATTCATTATTTACATTTTCTTGTGGCTGTCTTCGAACTGTATTTACAGACTATGTCCTGACATTCTTTAGTATTGCCCTTTTTGAGATTATACCTATGAAAAGGTAGGTACTTAGGTACTTATGTTTTGTTAGATGGCAAGCTGTTAAGCAATTCCGTATGAATCTGAACACAATATTACGGTCAACGTCGAAATTTATCTGATAGAACGTTTTTAGACAAAGTAGAGTTTTGTTTTTTTTTTCTATTATGTTTTGTGAAACTTTACTACCTTATTTCCCTTCACCTCTAAATGCAAATAAAGCAATAGTAGAAATGCCTTGAATTTATTTATATTCGCAACGGTAGAACAGAGTAATGTGAATAATAATAAAATTCCTAAACGGTAAATTCCTTAGAACTAATGGAGGTAAATTTGTGTAATTAATGCGCTCAAAACAACACATAGCTGTATGGATGTTTTGAAGTAAAAATGTTTAATTTGCATTTTGTCGGCAACAAAATATTATAACATAAAACGTAGTAAGTAAGTATATACCTACACATATATGTCATATATACGCATGTTCATCGGGTTGACAAAAAGGGCAAGAGCCATATAAAAGTTCTCATATGACCGCGTGATGACACTTTCAAGACAATAATCAAGAAATTCATGAGGATCCTTGAAAAAGTAACCTTGACATCCTTCAATTTAACTGATTGGACCCTGGTCAGCCATAAACATTGTTGTTAATATCGATGCATAATCATTTTTCACAAATAAATGGACTCTACAAATCCAGTTATTGTGGCGTAAACATACTTATCAAGTTAATAACATCTTATTCACTGCGTTGTTAAAAAATTCATAGCTATTTGTAACTCCCAATTAACTGGCACATGTTGATTCGTGTTTTTACCATGTTAGTTTCTGATCCATCACGACATGAGGCGGATCTCTTTAGGATTTAATTTCTCACAATGTCTTCCTCGTCGCCGTCTCGACGCAATACAATCCACCATTTAAGCAATTTCTCGACGTCGATGACTCATTGATTTAGACGCTTCTTTATTGATTATCCATTTCTGTACAACATTTTGCAATCAAAAACATATTCTCTGTAGGCATAGTCAATTTGTTTAAAGCCTTTACGCCTTATTTATATAATTTGTTACCGTCTAATTGAGGAAAACTATATTAGGTACATACGTTCTTACAATATCGATGTCAATTATTTTGAACTAGCTGTCCCCCGCGGTTTCACCCACGTTCCTGAGGGACGTTAGATTTTTTCGGGGTAAAAGTATCTTTTAAGTTATTTCAGGGCATGCTCTATCTCCGTGCCAAGTTTCACCTAAATCCGTTTGGTAATTTTTGCGTGAAAGAGTTACAAACATTTATACATCCATCCATCCTAACAAACGTTACTCATTTATAAAATTACTATATATACTCGTATACGCTTATAAATTCACCGTGGTAGGTTGTAGTGTTGGTGATGGTGTGGCCAATGGTTATAAGCCTGCAATGACCAGCTAGGCGAATGTGTGCTGCGCTCGGAATCGTCATTGCAGTCAGTTTTGTAGTACATTGACGGTGCTACGAGTGTTGTGCCACACTGCTCGTGCGCCGAACCATCAATCTATTACGAAGTAAGCTTCCACATTGAATCCAAGGCAGTTACGCAATAAGGGTGCGGAAGTGAACTGGCTCTAAATCACAATTACAGACCACACCGGTCACTGCTTCGTGACCGATTCTCAACTTAAGGGGTACTTTACCAGGCAACTTGGCTCAGCTCTACTAATTACCCTACTACCTTTCTAGGCACCTTGTCAAGCTCTTTGTAGGATTAAAACTCTAGGCACAACACATTTCGTCACTAAGCTGTTATCTTAAATCTTATTGCTGCAATTCCATCTTACCTCTCCATAACTTCACCCCTTTTTTCAAACTAAGGTTGTAATTTCAATACATTTGCAGCTTCAACCTTTGCTCATATCTAAATTATATGGTGCCTTGAATATGGCAAGGCATTCGTCAGTACAGTCTTTTTCCATTCCATTTCATTATTTCATCAATAGTGCATTAATAAGTACTTAAGGAATGGCATAATTGTCTAAAAACCACGAAGACTAAAAAATGTATTAAATGGCAAATATATTAGATAAATACCATGTAATACTATAAACATATACATTGATTAGCTATTTATTTTACGTATCAAATTCATGATACAATGATACGATATCAGTTCATGTATCACACGACTAAGTACGTAACATCTTCACGTTTCTTATAGAACTAGATAAAAGATAATCTTGATACTTAGACAAAGATAGAACTGTATTGCAGGTGTCAATCAGTCACGCTGTTGGTTTAAAAAAACTGTATTTATTCCCGTTTCTGCTTTAAACATTGTATACTCTTTCTATATATATTCTCCTTGAATGAAGAGGTTACTCGGAGATAAAGAATTAATTTTAATTCATCAATGTTCAAGGTTTATGGTAGTCTTGTCAAAACAAAATACTTAATTACTTATTTTCACTCGGGTTAAGATGCAATCGATTGCTATTTAACAGTCTTTAATTAATTTTAATAATGAACTACGTTGTCTCTTCCAACATAATATGAGTATTCATAAGTCACTAGCTGACCCGACAGACGTTGTCCTGTCTTAACTATGAATATTGAATTCGAATCTTCCGATTGAATCAACCGTGACGTTTGCACTAAGAAATTATAAATTAATATTTTTATCAATGTAATTCCGACCCATGCCTCTATTTTAAACGATATTGTCAAACGATTGACATTTTTGTCAAACACCATAAGATTACATTATAAGAGTTTGTATTCTCAAAAGCGGTAAGGTTACATTAGAAAAGTTATGTTTTCTTAAATTTTCAAATTTTTCCGCGCAACTTTAATTATTTTTTCGTTCATAAGAACCATCTCCTGACAATAATAAACACAACAAAAAAAAATTAGCTAAATTGGTCCAGCCGTCTATGCGTGATGCCGTAACCAAGAGAAATAGGGATTCATTTTTATATATATAGATTTATCCTTCAAACAATAATCTACGTTCATTTTAAGATAGGGTTACCAACTACCATTTTAAATGTTAAACAATTTTACAATGAGCATGAACTTTTTGCATTATTTCTTTATATTACCACTGGACGAATAAAGCTCAGTTTATTTAACTTGCATTGCTCACTGTAATACTGACTACAAATAGAAATAGGTTAAAAAACTTATTGTTAATTTCGATAAGCATGTTCTAAGAGTGTAGCAGCCCTACGTAAGGGTCTTGATCCTAAAGTAATAATAGCATTACAGTGATGTTTGACACGTGAATAAAGCACGTGTAATACTTGTTTGTATTATATATTATTAACATAATAAATAACAGAGTCGATGTGACCGTCTCGCTTCAAAGTCAAGCTTAAACAAAAATGAGAATATTATCATAATTAAATTCAGTTAGTCATTTTACATGAAAGTCATACAGTGTTTTATAATTTAATAAAACATGTTCCTTTATTTGAAACATTTTGCTCGACACAACCTTAGTTCTCTAAAGCACGTTTTGTTCTAAACGTGGAATATTGTGCAAAACTTTTCAAATACGCTTACTGTTCTAATGGGAAGAAACAGTTATCTAATTTAGGGATTGTCATCACATTATAAATTTTGTTCCATGACCTGAAATGATTTGCTTTAATTTTAAACTAATTCGTCATAATTTATCGGTACAATCTATCAGGCTGATATCTCAATTAATATATGTATTTTCAATTAGCAGACACACCTCTATCACATTGCTATCGACACGTATATATTAATTTAGATAATAATTTAAATATGTCGCAGACTTTATTTTTTTACGCTGCAATTCGCCTAGGCCGTTTCCAAAATAGCTCATTATTAAAAAGAAATGCCTAACATTAATGCATATAATTAATTGTACGTCGCATCCTGGATATTTAACACACCCTGTTTACAAGCTATCTTGACAGACGATCGTAAATGCATTTTATTAGCAAATGTTCCTTCTACCAATAAAAATAAGATATTTTCTACATCAACGCTGTTTACAATTCAACCTTTTTTATAAACAGGCTAAACTCTTTCATAAAATTAAGAATTTTGGAATCAGCCTGCGACACATAGTCATACATTCTGACTCATGTTATTATGGCCGTAACAAGTAAATAAGTATAATCTATCTAAGTTGCAGATAAAATCCTGAGAATTGCCAGATAAACTCACAGCTGCAAACTTAAAAATAGAGAACCGTAATAACATTTTTTTTCTAATGACTTCGTAAAAGTTCGTCTTTAATGATATTTTGCTGAAGCAAATCTATTAGCTATTTATCTATTAACAAAAATATGGACATGGTCTGAAATCAATTTTTATTATTATTAGGAATCTGTGCCCTGAGCACGAATATCGTATCGTAAGCGTATCAACATCGTATCGAGAGCGCCAAAAACAAATGCATATAAAATTGAACTTCCTTGAATGAAGAGGTTACTTGGAGATAAAGAATTAATTTTAATTCATCAATGTTCAAGGTTTATGGTAGTCTTGTCAAAACAAAATACTTAATCACTTATTTTCACTCGGGTTAAGATGCAATCGATTGCTATTTAACAGTCTTTAATTAATTTTAATAATGAACTACGCTGTCTCTTCCAACATAATATGAGTATTCATAAGTCACTAGCTGACCCGACAGACGTTGTCCTGTCTCAACTATGAATATTGAATTCGAATCTTCCGATTGAATCAACCGTGACGTTTGCACTAAGAAATTATAAATTAATATTTTTATCAATGTAATTCCGACCCATGCCTCTATTTTAAACGATATTGTCAAACGATTGACATTTTTGTCAAACACCATAAGATTACATTATAAGAGTTTGTATTCTCAAAAGCGGTAAGGTTACATTAGAAAAGTTATGTTTTCTTAAATTTTCAAATTTTTCCGCGCAACTTTCTTTATTTTTTCGTTCATAAGAACCATCTCCTGACAATAATAAACACAACAAAAAAAATTTAGCTAAATTGGTCCAGCCGTCTATGCGTGATGCCGTAACCAAGAGAAATAGGGATTCATTTTTATATATATAGATTTATCCTTCAAACAATAATCTACGTTCATTTTAAGATAGGGTTACCAACTACCGTTTTAAATGTCAAACAATTTAACAATGAGCATGAACTTTTTGCATTATTTCTTTATATTACCACTAGACGAATAAAGCACAGTTTAGCTAACTTGCATTGCTCACTGTAATACTGACTACAAATAGAAATAGGTTAAAAAACTTATTGTTAATTTCGATAAGCATGTTCTAAGAGTGTAGCAGCCCTACGTAAGGGTCTTGATCCTAAAGTAATAATAGCATTACAGTGATGTTTGACACGTGAATAAAGCACGTGTAATACTTGTTTGTATTATATATTATTAACATAATAAATAACAGAGTCGATGTGACCGTCTCGCTTCAAAGTCAAGCTTAAACAAAAATGAGAATATTATCATAATTAAATTCAGTTTGTAATTTTACATGAAAGTCATACAGTGTTTTATAATTTAATAAAACATGTTCCTTTATTTGAAACATTTTGCTCGACACAACCTTAGTTCTCTAAGCACGTTTTGTTCTAAACGTGGAATATTGTGCAAAACTTTTCAAATACGCTTACTGTTCTAATGGGAAGAAACAGTTATCTAATTTAGGGATTGTCATCACATTATAAATTTTGTTCCATGACCTGAAATGATTTGCTTTAATTTTAAACTAATTCGTCATAATTTATCGGTACAATCTATCAGGCTGATATCTCAATTAATATATGTATTTTCAATTAGCAGACACACCTCTATCACATTGCTATCGACACGTATATATTAATTTAGATAATAATTTAAATATGTCGCAGACTTTATTTTATTACGCTGCAATTCGCCTAGGCCGTTTCCAAAATAGCTCATTATTAAAAAGAAATGCCTAACATTAATGCATATAATTAATTGTACGTCGCATCCTGGATATTTAACACACCCTGTTTACAAGCTATCTTGACAGACGATCGTAAATGCATTTTTTTAGCCAATGATCCGTCTACCAATAAAAATAAGATATTTTCTACATCAACGCTGTTTACAATTCAACCTTTTTTATAAACAGGCTAAACTCTTTCATAAAATTATGAATATTGCAATCAGCCTGCGACACATAGTCATACATTCTGACTCATGTTATTATGGCCGTAACAAGTAAATAAGTATAATCTATCTAAGTTGCAGATAAAATCCTGAGAATTGTCAGATAAACTCACAGCTGCAAACTTAAAAATAGAGAACCGTTATAACATTTTTTTTCCAATGACTTCGTAAAAGTTCGTTTTAAATGATATTTTGCTGAAGCAAATCTATTAGCTATTATCTATTAACAAAAATATGGACATGGTCTGAAATCAATTTTTATTATTATTATTAGGAATCTGTGCCCTGAGCACAAATATCGTATCGTAAGCGTATCAACATCGTATCGAGAGCGCCAAAAACAAATGCAACGTCACAGTTTGCGCGGTAAATTTTTCATATAAACCAGCATTTTGGCGCACACGATACGATGACGATACGTTTACGATAGTTGTTCGTGTTCGTGACGGGCATTTCTAGAAAATCTCGCAAGAAATTTATTTAATTATTCTTAGTCTGTACGTCATTAAAGAATATAATGAGTTGCTAAGCGACTTAAATATTAAAATTGTGATATGGTTCCATTAAATTGATTTGCATGCTGATGAATTAGGTTCGTTTACTTATTACTTTATTTTGATATTGTAGAACGACACGTTTTAATCTAAATCGTCATTCGCTATAAATAATGTACTCGTACGTGTACTTTTGAAACCAAAATCACTGACTTGGAGTAATGTACTAAATGACGGAAATGTGAATAAAGCTTTTGATAATTTTCATGACACATTTAAGTTACTCTACAATTTGTGTTTTCCGATAAACAAAATAAAAATATGCTCCAAACCTAAGTCACCGAAGTGGATTACTAGGGGAATAAAAAAGTCATGTAAAGAAAAAAGAGTACTTAGACAACGTTACTATAAATTAAAAACATCAGAAGCTAAATCGCAGTATAAAAGATACAGTTCAGTTTTAAAGCAATGTATGAATAAATCTCGAATAAACATTAATTGTAGTTATATATCGAACTCAAAAAATAAATACCTTGCTACATGGAATATAATAAAAAACAAAGTTGATAATTTAAAAATGACTGAAAATATTGAATCGATTAATTTAAATGGACAAATTTTAACTGACTCTATGACAATTGCGAATGCTTTTAATTATTACTTTATTGACATTACTAATAATAATAAATTTATTCAGACAGATTTATCTTATACTAAAAGAATACAAAACACAAGTTCAAGTTTATTTCTTAAGCCTGTAAGTGTCGGTGAAGTAATGAAACTAATATTATCGCTCAACAACACAAAATCGGTAGGTTTTGATGGAATATCTACGCATATTATAAAGCAATCTGCATTAATTATTGCCCCGGTTCTAAATTACATATTGAATATATCATTTTTGGAAGGTATTTTTCCTGAAAAACTCAAGATGTCGGTGGTCAAGCCCCTTTATAAAAAAGCTAATAAAGAAGAACTTTGCAATTATCGCCCAATTACTCTAATACCCATTTTTGCTAAAATATTTGAGAAAGCGATGCATCATAGAATTGTTGAGTTTCTTAATAAATATAATATAATAACAGAAGAACAAAATGGTTATCAAAAAAATAAATCTACCTCCCTAGCAGCTTTTACACTCATGCGGAAAATAACTGAAAATATTGATAATCGTATTCCAGTTTCTGTCATATTTTTTGATATGAGTAAAGCTTTTGATTTTGTGAATCATGAAATATTATTAACCAAATGTGAAAGATATGGTATTAGAGGCAATACAAAAAAATGGATAGCGAGTTATCTAACTGGTCGAAAACAATGTGTAGAGTTAAACAATATTAATAAATCTCTAGAATGTACAACATTTCGATCAACATATAGAGATAATAAAGTAGGAGTACCACAAGGAAGTATTTTAGGACCCTTATTATTTATATTATATATAAATGATTTACCTACCGCGGTAAATCACAGATCTATTCTATTCGCAGATGACATATCTCTTGTTGTAGCTAGCAAATATGAAAACCACGAAGCAGCTCTCAATTCGGCAGTAGATTCCATACAGAAATGGTTATCTGCTAACAATCTTCATGTTAATTTAGCTAAAACTAAATATATTAATTTCCGCAACTACAACAATAATAATAATTTACAAGAAATGAATGTTATATGTAATAATCAAAAGATTTGCAGGGTTCAGGAAATTAAGTTTCTTGGTTTTTTGCTGGATGAGCACTGTAACTGGAAGGCACATGTTGACTATGTGTGTAGCAAATTAAATAGATTTGTATTTGCATTAAAACGTTTGAGGTCTATATCAACGCAAAAAACTGCTGTAGTTGCCTATCATGGCTTTGTTGTATCTGTTCTCAGATATGGTCTTCTTCTTTGGGGAAATTCAACAAATACCAGTAAAGCTTTCATCGTCCAAAAAAAATGTGTTAGAGTTTTGTGCGGAGCAGTTCCTTTGGAGTCCTGTAGACCACTATTTAAAAAGCTAAATATTTTACCGTTGGCATGTCTTTACATTTTTCAAGCGGGACTTTTTGTTAAAGAGCATTTAATATTATTTAACAGATATCAGGATTAAGTTTGTTCTAGAATAAAAAATAGGGATCCCACTAAAATAATGTTACCAAAATGTAAAACTTCTCTGTATAAAAATAATTCCAGTTTTATGTCAGTTAAAATATTTAACAACATTCCAAGGAATATCAGGGAATTGCCAATCAAGCAATTCAAAATGAAATTATATACGTGGCTCATGGTTAAGAGTTTTTATAATATTAATGATTTTCTGTAATGTATTTTCAGTATCCAAAATTATAATTTTCGTTTTATTGCTTCATTTGAAAATTTAATTCGTTTGTATTTGAAATTATTGTTATTATTTACTGAAATGTGTCATGTGTAGGTACTACAACTTATTTTGTTTTGAACTAGTGTAATCGAATGTGTCTAATAATTTTGATTTTAAATGTTTATTTGTAATGAATTTATTATAATATTTTGCATGCCAAGTAATATGGCAAAGTATGTATGTTCCATTTCATAAAAAAATTACCACCATCTGTACCATACTTTGTGCAAATAAATATCTTTACTCTTTACTTTACTTTTTACAAAGTATTTGATGATAAGCGTTTTACCTCCATTTAAAGACACTTGGTTTTATTTGACGTTACAGCTCGCAATCGACGCGCGTAAAGATTCGCTTGCTCGATGTTGAATAGCAACGAACTCATTGTCATACAAAACACACCTTCAATGTATAAAATGACAATCGTAGCTAAGTAATTATTGTTACTCCGGAATGGAATACAAATACATATACTGCCTCTTACAAATTACGTTGTGGAACAAATCAAATTAGTTGATGAGCGAAGTTTTAAGAAATATTATTGACTAGCCGTCCCTCGCGGTTTCACTGGCATTCCCGTAGAATGTTACATTGTACCATTGTTAATCCAGGTTATATCTATGTGCCAAGTTTAATAAAAATCTGTTAGGTAGTTTTTATGTGGAAGAGTAACAAACATGCTCACAAACTTTCGCATTTATAATATTTGTAGCATTAGCCATAAAAAAATTATTTTCGGTCCATCACTAATAAGAGTAAGTGCAAGTAAATATGAAACAAAATGGATACTCTGTTTTTTTGTTGGTAAGTGTTAATTTCAATACACAGCTAAAGAAAACTGCTGAGTTTTTAAACGATCATTTTTCCTGTTTTAAAACGATCGAGCCCTCATAAACTAGTTTGCCAATAGGCATTGGCTTTTTCCAGTGTCTAGTTTATAGTTGGCAGTTAGCATCTTCATTTATTTTAATGTATCATTTTCCTCTATGGTTTTTGAATTCCATTCTCAAACAGCTATGTTACAACCATTTTACTCCGAATTCTACATTATTGCGTAACCCTTAACGCATTTGGACTTTTAAATAATTAAACAATTTATATAAGACTAGCAACCCACCCCGGCTTCGCTCAGGTGCAATGTAGATACTTATACATGTAAACCTTCCTCTTTAATCACTCTATCTATTAAAAAATAACCGCATCAAAATCCGTTGCGTAGTTTTAAAGATTTAAGCATACATAGGGATATAGGGACAGAGAAAGCGACTTTGTTTTATACTATGTAGTGATATGTTATGGTCTGTATCTTCGTCACAATTAAAAAAAAACTACTTACATACTTACATAGTATATAAGTATAGGTGCTAAAGTATTCGTTGTGCTCTACAATTGTCAGCATCTTTTGATTGTGAACAAACTAAAGGAAACGTAACGTAACATTACTTAGTCAGCTCTAGATCAGTGTACAGCTGGCGACTTATAAAAGATAATATATTGGAACTAGTGTTTAATAGAATTATTTCTAAACTCAGACTACATATTAAACCTTTTTACCCCATGAATGTAAATACACTCTATAAGACATCGGAGTTTGCGTCACCATGCCACGGTGCGCACGCGCAATGACCGACCTCGAGGCTTGCTGGTCACACTAATCATTCAATACATATATTATATAGGCATCGAAAGCATAAAATAACAATACTTAACAATTTGGTAATAAAAACCAACCACCTATCGGTCTTACGATGTCATCGAGTACCCAACCAAAATATCTTCCAAAACATAACCGGATTCCCGACCTAACCAATTACTCCCGCAGCCCGGAGCAATTTTTCATATTTTCAGACCGATTTTTCATTGTCGGCGCTACGCATTCATCATAATATTCCCTGATTGATCACAAGATTTAAAATACTTTTTTAATTTCCATATAAAATAAACATACCAACCTAATTTATGATTATAATTTCTTGATAATGATTCTTATCAGTCAACGAGAGAGTCATCTTTGATGCTTTAAAATTGTATTTAGAAGTAAATTTTACAACTCGATTATTTTAAACATGATATAATTGCTATCTAAAATGGCACATCAATTAATCGTTTACTATATGGCTGAACTGGCTGACCTTACGATCTCGACTGCGGAATATAATATCTAAAGAAGTATTATGCTTTGTATCGAGTCACACGTGATCCGAGTCGGCCGACAGAGACGCCGCGTATAACTACAACTGTATATTCACGATGCATTAATTGTGCCAACTGGCATACGTTCCCAAATGTGACTATCTTACTCCTTATAAATAATACAATTTACTCATGTTTACGCATGACGTAAACGCAAACACTGATTCTCGTTCGAGTTTGAACAATAACCCAAACAAAATAATTATAGCTTTGAAATACAGACTAATGAACCAAACAGCTGATAGGTAACTTTCTAGAAGCAATTTCAACGTATATTCACTAATTTACAATAAATTAAACCACACCATTTAAGTTTTGCTATACCTTATAAAGTTTTAGCAACATAGGTAAATCAAGAGAGACAAGACAAGTTCAACTCCCTCTAATTTTGCCTTTACACTAATTATAAGAATTAACATCAAAGTTACAGTTTGCTGTTACAGTACCTACAGAGTTTCCAAAGATGTCAAATCGCTTTATCACCTTGAGGCTCACTTAACGAAATTACTGTAAAATTAAATTCTACGGAGGTAGTGTGCCAGAATACGTCATATCGTTACTTTCTAATGTGATGTTTTAGTTTCATGTCACAGCTATCTGGTTACTTGTTAATTATCGGAGGGTCGAGCGAGAATCGCGTCGGAGTGGTCAGAAGTTTCCACCAGTGAAGCGATAAAGTCTCGATAGCGCCGCCGCCGCACCCAAACTTGTTTTAACTTCACATTGACAGGAAGTCAACCTCATTGAACCCACACTCATGTTAACGTAATCCCTTACATCCACATTGCATGAATAACAAACTTCAAACACAAGCGTTATTGATAACACCTGTAGAACTAAATGTCCATTGATGTTTGGAAAGTGATAAGTAAATTTCCAAATAGCATCTACATGTTCTTCAACTTGTCGGTAATCTTATCGTTGTCAAAATTCTTTGTCTTTAGCTGCAGTTATTTTTACTCACTTGTCCTATGTATCTATTAAGTGGAAAAATTATATGTTTGTCAATCGGCTTGGGGTATCTTATCTATGTTAGTATGAACCCGAAATAAAAGTTTACAACATTAATTTTGCCACGTACACATATCTACACCAAATGCTTTTATATATTCTACAGTTATTCTGTTCCTTCATGCTTCATACACCATTAATCAAATCCTTACTCTTCGTTTATTTTCTGCAACGCAAATTCATTCGTTGGTAAAAAAGGGATAAAAAATTACAGAATCGAAAAACCGGGTTGTGAGAGTACAGATTAATATGGACTTTCGAGCAACCTTTCTCCATATAGCTTATTTGTGATTAAATCTGCGTGCTTTTCCCGGACAAGCATTTGAAAATACTTTAATATATTTATCATCTTCTTTTTCCGTATTTCGTTGAGAGTGCAACTACAAACATTACGTATTATAAACATACTTAACATATTATATACCTACGTATCATTTAATTAACTGCCATAAACTTTATAGCATCATTATCTGTATACCTACCAACGCTAATACTAGATATCACGTTTTTGTACAGTATCTACTTGTTTCACAACACGAGATGCCATGATAAAACATACAGCACAACTACGAAAAGGTGGTTGCACTTCTAAAAGTGTGATCATCATCAATTATTTTAGGCAATTCATGCCGGTGTTATAATCATTTTAGCACCTAGTACACAATTGGCAAACCAAATTCTTCATCATTAGCACTATTGGCACCCCATGAAACTTATATGATACATTATTAACTAGCTATCCTCCACGGTTTCATTCGTCTTCCTGAGGATTGTACAATTTCCAGTCCAGGATAAAAAGTACCTTCTTTTAATCGAGGTTATAAATTATCTATGTGCCAAGTTCCATTCAAATCCATTCAGAAGATTTTACGTGAAAGAGTAATAGTCTTTCGCATTTATAATATTAGTCTGAGGCGAAATGAAAATGAAATAAAAGTAGAATAACAGTTTTTAATTGTTCTGTTCCAGCAACACTCATCACTGCAACAGCCGGAACTTGCTACGGTTGGCCATCACCGACGATACCGTACCTTCAATCTCCAGAAAGTACGATACCAACCTCAGCCGACGCGGGATCATGGATAGTATCAATCATGATACTGTGCTCGGCCTTCACGCCGATCCCCTCTGCTTACTTCGCCGACCGCTTCGGAAGGAAGACAACTCTTCTCGTCGGTGCGATACCCTTCATCATCGGCTGGACGCTTATCATCACAGCCGATTCTGTAGTCCACCTCTACGTGTCCCGAGTGTTCTCCGGCTTCGGCTACGGCATCGTGTACACAGTCGCACCTATGTACACGGGTGAAATTGCTACCAATGAAGTGAGAGGTGCTCTCTCTACCCTCATCACGTTAATGAATAAAGTAAGTAGCAGACTCAACCTAATACTTTCTTCACACGCAGCTGAACTGATAAACATTGGTGCTTCATTGTTAACTTAATGCATTGTTCATACCGTTAAAATCGCATTCATCATGGAAACTGACAGATATGAAAATAACATGAGCCGGGTAACAGTCAGGGTAATAAATTATTCAATAGAAATCTCAGGTTGTACTAAAACTAAAGTTCCACGAAAACTCTTTCGTTTTACTATGTAGCAGGTCTTTTTTTTCAAAATTCAAAATTCAAAACCATTTATTCAGTTTAGGTCCTGTGCCATGTGCATCATTTGCGTCCTGTCGTGTTATTCACGAACTAAGACTTGACCGAGTGAACGGTCGCGGACTCGCGGATAGCGGACCTCTCGTCAGATTGCGAAGTTCACGACAGAGACAGATAATAGCGGTCGGCGTAAGCTCGGCGTCAAATTTAGGTCCAGAATAGCATAGCTGATTGTAGCCAATTATTTTTCATTGTCATTCGTCGTAATTATTCACTTGACTTAAGTTCTTTAATTTCCATCGTTATCGTGAGATAATTGAACGATATCCTCTTGTTACGTTACCCATCTCATTACTTTATTGAGAAAATTGGTCTACTTTAGGTACTGTCTCAAATAATCCCAACTTTCTATCTAATATACTATTCAAACAACAACAAAGTACAAAGTAACCAACTATATATTTGATAACTTAAACCTGACATCATGAGGTTCTAAAATTGATAAATAATTAAACAGTCTCTCACGTGGTAATCTTACAGACTTCAATAGGTAAGTCATTGGAATTAGCGATATGTTTATATTCTGCTTTCCGTGCTAACTAGCACTAGAATGATTTCTAATAAGTAGGTGTTCCAAGAATCACTTGCTCAATGGCTCTTACGGAACTTGCTATTGATAGGTATAATATATTATATATAGTAGGTAACAAGAAAATTTGCTTATAAGACTGTACTGGATCAGGGTAGGGAGACGATTTGTATCCTAATATAAAATTTCCTCAAACAAATGATAAAATTATGACATACAAAGTAGATGTCATTATGATGTCGTTAACTGTATTGTTTCATATTTAAATCAAATGCCATTCAGGGACACCTTATAACATAACAATTTATTTCTCATTGTCTGTTGGTTATGCTCATATGTACGTGTAATTACACTGACGAACGCACAAGCCGTGATGAAACGTGACTCATTGCCTTAATTACGCATTGCGCACGGCTTCCCGTACATTGGCATAAAATATCAAACACGTTACATTTCACTGTTTACACATACGAGTTTTCCTTTATCCATTGATAACTATAACGATACTTAAGTATAAATGTAGTATCAAACATAATTAAGCACAATATCTCTCAGTGTGTATCACGCTCTGATCATTATAATTATGTTTATCTTCAAATAAAATCATTCGTGAATGGGACCCTTATCTGAACAAAATAAGAATGATGAAATGAATCGCACATTTATGAGAACAGATATCTGTGCCAGAATTATAAATAGGTATTCACTTCCTAATCTCTCAATGTTAGTGTCCCAATTTAGAAAACTTGAACTCAAAATAAGATTTTGGCATCTGAAAAAATAATTTTCTAATGGAAAAAAATATTTGGATTCAAAATGTTAATGCGACGTTTTCTATAATTTCAGGTCGGAATTCTTGCCCAGTACTGCATCGGACCCTTCGTGACGATGAAAACATTAGCCGCTATCAACTTGATCCTGCCCATCACTTTCGTAGTAACCTTCATCTTTCTGCCGGAATCTCCTTACTATTATCTAAAGTTCGAACGTAGCGAGAGGGCGGAACGATCCCTCAGAAATTTACGCAGTGGAGATATAAGGACAGAACTTAAAACTATTGAATTGAACGTCCAGGAAGATATGAAAAACCGAGGAACGTGGAGTGATTTGATCACTGAGGCTACCAACAGAAAAGCAATGTGGATAACGTTGGGAGTGTTTACGATACAACAACTGTGCGGAAGCGCTGCAGTAGTTGCATACGCACAGGTCATATTTAACTGCACTGCTAGTGCTGTCAGTCAGAATGCTACTGCCTTGTTGACAATCAATGGAACAGTTCCCAGCACTCCGATACTTCCATACCAAGAGTCCATCATTTTGGGTTGCGTGCAAGTGGCGACATGCGTTCTGTCTGTAGTGCTAGTTGATCGAGTTGGAAGGAAACCTCTTCTTCTACTATCGGCGTTGGGGGTGGGCCTCATGAACGGAACCATCGGGACCTATTTCTATTTCGACACCGAGAGTCCTTCAACAGTTGAAAGTCTACACTGGTTGCCGCTCGCCGCTCTTTTGGTCTACATCGTCTGCTACGCCATCGGTCTGTCTACAGTACCATACGTCATCATTGGAGAGATGTTCCCGACCAACGTTAAATTGTACGCCTCTTGTATTGCCCATATCTACACAGGGATTTCTATGTTTGCGGTTCAAAAACTTTTCCAGGTGAATTATTATGAATATTTTACTACTAAAAAACATTCCGTTCAAACGTACTTACAGTTTATATTCTACTAGCTCCATCCCACGCACGGTTCCACCCGTGTTCCTATGGGATTCAATGTTTTCATGTAAAACGCCTATCTATCTTTGTACGAAGTTTATTTCAAATTAAATAGACATTACGTTGTATTGAATAAACAACAAACACGCAAATATTTGTTGAATAAGAATTATTAGTAGAAACTAGTTTTTATAGTAAAGTCCCATTCTGTTCAAAACTGTTCTGTGCCATTGTGTGCCACATATTAACTTACCGCATTACAAAGAGAAAATTTTGCTTCGATATGTGATATTGGATAGATTTTTTGTAAATAGTAAGCAGCTTAAAAAAATTCAGAATTATATAAACAAACCAATATCTGCTATAGGTACTTATCCTATTGTTTAAAAAGTATTTAATTATTACTTAAACCGTGTTTTTCTAATTACAGGTGGTCAAAGACACTTACGAAATATACACAGTATTCTGGGGCTTCTCGGCCTTCTCATTCCTCGGGCTGGTGTTCATGCTAGCCGTTCTTCCGGAGACCAAGGGCAAGTCCTTCGCCTGCATTCAAGCCCAACTACGGCGGGAGGTCGCCAGAGACAACGCCAAGAAACTGGCTACCGTCGAGTACTGATCGGCCGGGCCACCTTCTCACTAGTGCTAGCGATAAGGTTAACATTAAGGGATCAAGTTGAATTGAAACTTAAGGATATTAATACTTAAATTTTAATATAATCATAGTTTAGTAGCTACGACGTACAGTTTTATATACAGAAGTATTTGTTTGTACACGAGGGCTGTTAAACGAACAGTCGATGTAGAGATATGATAGGGAGTAGCGTTGATGTGAGGAGGCTGGCCCCGGAGAAGGCAGTGAAGTCATCGGGGTCGTAGTTGGCGGGCAAGCCACGCGAGGATACCACGCCAGAGTACAGCTTGGCCGATTCCTTAGCGGTTCTTGTCTTATTCGGACTGTCGAAGTCAACCAGATAAAGACCGAAGCGGGACCTGCAAATGCATTTACAGACATGATGAGTGAAAATATAACAAAAAAAGGTTTGACTGATTACTGTGTTTTATTTAAGAACCATATCGTAATAATTGTGCCTAAATAATTAAGTAGGATTTGAGGTTAAAATATGAACTAAATGAATGGAACTTATACCTTCAAAGAAGTTGACTTAGTAAGATAACAATGCTAAGTTACTATTTTAAAGTTTCCTGTGTCTGCAGATAGTGTTATCTACTGTCTTCATACTTAGTTAAAACAATTGTGTTGTTGTATGTTAAACTAATATTGACGAGTTCGGAGAAAATCAGCGTGATGTAATAGATTATTTATTTACCATTAGGACACCATATAAGTGCATTACAGTAGGGTTCCAAAAGCTATAGTTTGCAACCCAATTTTACACGGTAAAGCGAATACAGCTATTTCAGTTAGCTCTGGCTTTTGCAGAATTTCTGAGTATCAAGATACTAATTCGACTATAACAATTACGGGTATTCTAGAAGACTTAACTCACTAAGCGCCTAATTTAGCCCTTAATATTTCGGAAATGGTAGACGATAGCGGATAATTGTAAAACAAACATAATAATGATTCTAGACCTATTCATCAATAGGTACGCTTTTCTTCGCAAAGTAATTTATTAGGTAAACTGGCTGAAGGTAAAGCTAAAGTTAAGGAAGGGAACTGAATCACAAGTGTTAGTGTTGGAACCCTTCTGTTATAATTTGTTTTGACCAATTCCAGCAAAGGTTTTTAATAGATGTTGTTGAATTAATGAAGAATGAAACATATTCATTATAAATTTACATATAGTCAAAACAACTTTCTCTAAATACTTAGCTCAAATGCGCAATTTGTAAAAACTGCTTTTGGAAGCAGTGGGTGAGCACGTTTTAAATTCTAAATATGTACTTGAGTTGTTATTAAACACAATAGACCTTCTCACAGATTCTTGTGATTATCTAACTAAGCACCTGTAAGTAAAATTACCTTTGCTGTCAAAATTCAATAACCCGTTCAGAGATACACGACGAATGTAAACAAAAATTTTGTTGTCTGGATTTGCAGGCCTTTAAAAGATCAAACCGGTAAACAGTATTGTTCTCTTCTTCCAGGTAATGAGATGGTAATGTTAAAATATGTATTGTTTTGTTACTCGTGGAATGACAGCGTAGATAACGTAAGTATAGCTCTAAACAAGGGCGTATGCCGGTGGGGCAAGGTCACTTACCCCACCTCGACTTGGAACAACGACAAACGAATTAACTTAGAAAAATAAAATTCAATATTGCGGTGAGGCATATGTACCTATTAACATTACTTTACTATCAAAAAGTATTATTTTGGTAATTACCAACTATTACTTTCTTATTTTAGCCGCCCCACCTTTGGGGTGGATCTGGGTCTGGGTGGGTCTCGGTTTGAGCCAAATCCTGGGTACGCGCAAGCCTCAGAATGTTAAGTAGGACTAAAGATTTAGCAAAGATTACTAATATATTTTCACCCATAAATTCAACGTCACAAATAACCATCGATCAAACAACTTTTTCGAGACATTTATTTTTATATTTTAGTCGGTAGCTACCTGGTGAATAAAATATGGCGGGCACGCTCGACTAATACGTTTAATCGCATTGAATATTTTACTGAAAGCCTTGGGTTATTGGCATGTTAGAACATTTAGGGTTACGTAACGTAGTCAAACAAGAAACCCCTATAAAATACTTTTGTCATTTCTGTCCGGGTCCACCGTTCGTTTATGGGTCTACATCTTTTAAAATAAGAATCTATAACGTAAAAGAGAACCGTCCATATTAATAAAGGCAATTGGCATATTTATTATCCAAATCGATTGTTATAACACGGAATAATATTTGCGTAGTACAGTCACGTGAATAAATATATGTCCTGGAGAGTTCGCTTATAATATCTGACACCCTTCACATAAATCAACAGCAGTTACCACTTACAGAGACAGAGAAAGTGTAATTGTTGAGCCGTCTACAAATGAAAGAAGAGCAATGAGTCATGAAATCAGTTATTATTACAGAATTGTCCATGGTTACTGATTTATGCCCATAACTGTACCCCACACACATATTGACAAATAATAATATGTATGTAATCAATCAATGTTACTCGTATGCTTTATTGGTACACATTGTTTTTTATCCGAGACATGTATTAATTGATTTAAACGTGATACCTCGCGAGCAATGTTCAATGATGCTAGCTATCTGTCGCAATCTGAATTCAATGAACTGAGTAATTAAATTAATTAAAAGCTAGGAATTTCTCGTATTGACTGACTGAACTAATAGGTGGAGAGTGAGCTATAGAGCGCCCAAAGGTATTTGTGGTAGCTTTTATTTATCAACTAACTAGCCACTCGCCCCGACTTCGTCTGAGTGTTATAATATAAACATGTCAAGGTTTACGTAACCTTCCGGAACCAATTCTCTAAATGAATATGAAAACCGCATCACAATCTATTGCGAAGCTCTAAAGACAAAGCGACAAAGAAAAATAGTGACTTTGTTTCATACAATAACAACATATTTCTCTAAACATTATAAAGGCAAACCAATCGATATAGGTAGGTACAGCGAAATGAAGATCACTTATGTAGACTGTAGATTTTCCTTAAAAAGGTTAACATATAAAATGTAGTTGTCAGGCAATAATTTCGTGACTCTTACGAGAATTTCAGACAAACTCTTCACATATAAATATTTACTAAATGCCAAGTACCTTATCGTGCTGATCCTTGATGACGAATCGAGAATCGTGAAATTTAATAACCATTTCAGATTTATAATAAAAATAAGTGCCCAGTGGCTCCAGTAATCGTCAGTCTGGTGGTATCAACTGGATAACTGAATCTTGTATTTTATAGGTTACAGCGCCATCTAGCGGTCATTTACAAAATTACTTGCTTGTGAAGCAAAAAAACTATCGAAATGTTTTCATATTTGTTTAATAGATGACCTTAAAATACCCACTTTCAATGTAAATAGGTGGGTATTTTTATTGGATATACATTGTTTTCAAAGTACAATGTTAATTAATAGTTGGCATTTTTATAGTAAGAAATCGTGAGCCGTGACAGTATCATTTAGTGGACAAAGAACAATTGCTGTTCGTTGAGAATATTTCTAACGTAGGTACAGATAATAAATAGTTTGTCTTCGCTTGAAAAACTTAAGATATATTATGATTATTAAAAAAAGGTTTTAGAATTGCTATATTGTACCATTTGAGCTACAAAATAAATTAATATTATTTTGTATTTTTAAAATAAGAACAAATCCTAAAAAACAAAAAATTCAGTTCTGTTTTTCTAAGCGAACGCAAACTTTTTTGGTGTTTTTATTTTTTAATTTTTGGTAATTATGTAGCTAAAAGTAGAATAACAAATACGTCATTCATCCATTATTTTACCGTATTGTAGTCGGTTCTCAAATAAATTAGACGATTTGGTACACCAAAAAAACTACATGACGTCAGCTCTTCATTTAAATATTAAAATTTTCTGTAAATTATCTTAATGATGCTTGTAACATAATAAATAAGATTTAATTTCGTGCATACCTGCTTCACAAAATATTGTTTGACTTTGACCGACCGTTTCAAATGATTCGTCATGGTGTCGCAAATGCCTAATTTAGTGAAATGAACGATTTGTTACGAACGAAAACGAGAACACCACCTGGATTACACCACCTCTTTAATTAATAAAATGATAACATTACTGTCTCGCCAAAACAAGCCTGCTATGAGCGCTACATTCAACCAGCCTTTATTTAAACGCCTGTTCAGTTCCCTATTATTTGCGGTCGGCACAATATGTATGCTACGTTCTTTTACCATTGGATGTGCTATATGTTACAAGATTACGAGATTTACTGATTTTGCATCCTAATTTGGCAAGGTTTTTGTTGACCACTTGGTGAGGGCTAACTTCCGAACTGGTAGGTAACTTCAGTAATTTTCATCTTCATAAATGCCTCAGCGAGCCTAAACTGTATACATATATGGTATACTTATTAGTTTTTCGGCACCATAGAGATAATTGTGGATAATTCGTCGCCGCTACCAAATACCAATTGACATATGTGACTGAAACGTGCCCTAACAGTTTTAATGATACCAATACCAATACTGAGATACCAATTGGAAACCCGCACGTCCTTTTGCAACAATGTCAAAGGCTTTAGTTTTACATAAAAATCTAGATTGTCTAGATTTTTGTTCAATGACCTAACTTACAGAACATTATCGGCGTTTTGTGACCAGTTAGAAGTCTTCTTATTATGTCCCACTACTTCAGATACAGACTTAAAGTTTTGTTATCTTAAATGTTACTTACGCGTAACCATCGTCCCATTCAAAGTTGTCCATCAAACTCCAAGCGAAGTATCCCTGGACATTGCTATGGTCTTCATGAATGGAGTGAAGCAACGCGTTTAAGTAGTGGCTGTAGTATGAAACTCGGGCCTTGTCGTCCCTCCCGCTGAAGTCTGCGTAACCGTTCTCCGTAACTATGATAGGCACGTTGTTATAAGATTTTGAGATCCATTGGAGTAGTCTTCGGAAGCCGAATGGTACCACCTGCAAATAAAGTGAATTAACTTAAGTGCCTAATTCAATGTAATGCGTAAATAATTTTTCTTAAATAATATATATGGTCTGAAACTAAGTGGGACTTGAACTATTGAAACCAGATTGATAGAAATGATATGTGACAGTTAATTATGTTTTTTTATCCGCCTGCCCTCTGGTGCCTACCTGGGAATAGACGGAATAAGTATAGTACCTATTTTCTTAGTTATTTCTTATTGTTTAGAGCTACGTTTAGAATAAGTATTGTCTTTTAATACATAAATAAATTGAGTTGTTGTTATCTGGTTGTTATTTTCATGATATTTTTTACAACGCAACAACCAGACTCCTTGACAATGTCAATATACGAACATGTTCATACATATAAGTATATTAGAGCGTTCGACACACAACAACACTAAATAAAATAAATATTCTTTAGATCTCAAACTAAACAGTACACGTATTATAGTCTCTAACCAGATAACAGTTACCTTATATATATATTTAAAACTCAGAAATAAGAGTAATAAATTTTACAACTAATAACATTTACGCCCGTCTATGTTCGTGATGATTATCACGTATGGATAGAAACGCAATGTTAAAAGTGTCCTATACAATAACAATAATTTAATGAAATAAACAATAGGCAGACAGTTGACTTACCTTAAGCCAAGACGATGAAGACATTGAAGGCCAATTAGGATCTTGTACTCTTACGATGCCTACATCGTTTTCATGAGACGGAACCGCCCCTACCTCTCCGTCAGCCATACTTAAAAGGTATGTAGTATAATGATTGAGTCCGAAGAAATCTGCCGTTCCACGAAGGTATTCCACTTCTTCGGGAGTGAATTTTGGAAGACGGGATCTTGTGTAGTTTTGTTGAAGACTCTTCGCGTCAACTAATTTGATTAATTCTGGAGGGTAGTTGCCTTCCGCTGAGTAAACTGGGTGCGCGTACCATCCGAGCTGGAAGATTTGATTTTAAAAATAATTCTCAGTAAAACCAGAAGTTAGCTAGAATCTAATAAATTCATAATAAGACTTCTTAAAAAAAGAAGCAACCAAATTAATTCAATATTTCCAAAGTCAATGCATACAAATAAGCAAATAGCCTTAACCTTCTTTCCTCTTAACATTGATATATTTTGTTGAGAAAAATATAAATACATATGTAATTAGTATACATATAAGATTCTGTCAAATTGGCTAAAGGGAAAAAAATCATTAAGTTCCAACGGCCTGCAATGGATGTCAAGGCGAATAACTCGACAGCAGACCTATTGTACTTCTGGCAAATAGTATGCAATACTATCAATACTTTGTCCCTACAATATCTCGTAGCCTTATTTGAGGTTATTAGAGTCTAAATTAGCAAACAAATGGATTTTTAATTATTTTAGTCTAATTACTTTTGTCATTCATCATTGTTTACTCACATGAGTTTTCAAATACAGCTCTACTGCTTCTTTATCCTGCGGGGAATCCGTTTTAGGCTCTGCCCAATTTGAGTCTAAGGACATACCGATCTTGCCTAAAACAGCAAAATATACAGAATTTAGGTACTGGACTCAATTTTATATTTAATTTAAAATGGGCCATATGAAAACAGCTATATTACCTCCATACTGTGGACGAAATTCTTTATCAAACATGTGATAGACATTAGCATGGGCCTTCAGAAGGTTGTGGGTACATAGATACTCGGCAATTCCGTGCCGGTTCAATGCCGGTGCTCTGTACGTTCCTCCGTAGCCTTCCAAACAAGTCTGCATCGGTTCATTGAATGTCACCCAATACTTCACTTTACTGGCGAAATTTGTAAATAAAATCTTTGCGAAATCCGTGTAATAATCGACGATATGCGCATTTGTCCATCCTCCGATATTCTGCAATTTCTGAGGAAGATCCCAATGGTATATCGTCACCATGGGGGTAATGTTATACTTGAGAAGTTCATCAATTAGGTTGTTGTAATATTGAATACCCAAGGGGTTAATTTCATTCGTCAAGCCCGATGGCAGAATTCTCGGCCATGATATGGAGAATCTGTAAATGTCTACTCCGAGTTCATGAACCATCTCAGCATCCCTTTTGTAAAGATGATATGAATCTGCGGCGACGTCGGCATTGGATCCATCTTTGACGAAACTTTTATTAGTGTGCACCAAGTGATCCCATATGCTCTCTGATTTTCCTGTAATCATTAATGTTAACTAGTATAAGTAAGTTTAAATGTGCAAATAACGTGTTTCAATTCTGGTTAACCATAATAGTTTACTTAAAGTGTTAGTAATTTCTTATTAATTGATTGCATTCTTTGGAAAGGCAAATATTTTTTTTTTCATTATTAATGTTGTTTCTATGATTGGCCAGAATGAGTATTCAACTTAATTATTATCCATATTAGCTAATCTAATTGCATTAACGTACTCGTAAATCTACATACCGTCTAGGTTCCACGCTCCTTCAATTTGCGCAGCTGCCGTTGACACTCCAAAGAAGAACTCCTTTGGAAATGTGTAATTGCTTTTTGAGCCGCCAGCGAAATTTATTGTTTCAGCATATCTGGAAAAAGGAATTTAAACCAAGTATTAAAATTATGTACCTACGCATAAATAACCTAGATGAAGATCACTAATGATTAATGAACTTTGTGAAGGTGATTATTTGACCTCATTCATAATGACCTTTAAAACCCGATCGAAATATTTATTTCTGCATTCGAGGTAAAAAAAAGACATGGATTAGATCGAATTAATAATGCATAATTTGTGTGAGTAATGCGTTCAAAATAAATGCAATTCGGAAAATAGAAGTATTATAACGTTGAGATGAGGATAACATTTTATATCTACTTGCTTTGATGATATTTTTATCAATGGTAAATTTCTTTATCTTCGTCATAATATATTGATATTATTGACATGCGCTTTCTAGATACCGATGCTCGAGGTCATATGATGGCATAAAATAAACCTATTTAGATTGACGGAACTCGGGTGGTTTCATGAAATCATTTAACTTGCTTAATCATCATTATTTAATCATTGCACTAAATCCAGCTTACACAGCTACACATCGTCGTCCACAATTTAAAAATACTTCAGGTATTTTTGGAGTCAATAGGTTCGGGCAAAATATAACCTGTCTTAAATCACTCTAAATTCTCTAGAATTGCATCACGTTAATCAAAAACACATTAATTTTTAATTAAATCATATTATCTCCATTTACTTATCAAAAAGGATACGTGGTACTGAGATTTAGGAACCTATTAGTTTGCCCAACGCTCTAAAACCCAAATTCATGTTCTAATTTCAGGCCTATGGCTATACATTCAGCATTTACAGCCTTCATTTCATATCTTATATCATCGTACATACTCATATATCTCTAAGCACCTGCAGTGCTATTCACTAAACTCGCGGAGTAATCACACAGGTGAACACGCGAATAGCCGACCTCTCGTCTAATTGAGGAGTCGCGAGAGAGACAAAACATAGAAACTGCGTGAATTCATCATCGAGTTTGATTGCAGAATATCATAGCTGTTCTTAGATAAGGTTTATGAATATTTTCTCGGTGCCAAAGATGTTTAAACATAGTAATATTGACATGAAATCAACATCAGATATCGTTTATTGTCATACTGCATGTTATATAATAAATATTATCTTTAATTAACACTAGTTTAAATGGGTGGATATTTAAGCATCTTAGTCTTCAGTTTAATAAGAATTAGTTACCTTTGCTTATAGTCATATTGTTTCTCTACGTCTTCGATGGGCTTAGGATTCCTAGCCAATACAAAAAGTAACTGTCCATCTGTCCGTTCGTAAGTTATATGTCACCGCCATTTTACTCAATCAGTATTGGCAATAATCTATCTTAATATATATAAATCTCCTATCACGATGTTTGTCCGCGATGGACTCGTAAACTACTTAACCGATTTTAAATTAAATTGGCACACCGTGAGCAGTCTGGTCCAACTTAAGAGATATGATAGCTTAGGTCTTTAATTATAGTCGCAATTTTATTTTATTGCAAATTATTGGTCTATAATTAATTGACAGTCACAAATATCTGTTAACTCCAAAAGATTCTAACAGATGGCGCTGTGTTGAAAGTGCCAACGTAAAATTTTTTAGGGAACTTTTATATGGACTCATTTCGACAGGACAACGTCTGTTGGGACAGCTAGTCTATATATATATATATACGCAAAATTGGGTTCCTTTGATGCACCAACACCTCAAAACTAACTACTGAAGATATCGGAGATGGGACTCCTACCATTCGACGCGGATTTTTCGAAGATGGTTATAGGCCTCAAAACTACTGAGCATATCGGGATGGGACTGCTACCATTCGACGCAGATTTTTTCGTAGATGGTTATAGGCTATATATGATGTCCATAAACGCGGGTGAAACCTCGGCGGACAGCTAGTTTAAATATACTTTCAAAAGTATCGTGGGGCTATTTATGAAAATGGATTAAAATGGTGTAGTAAAGTAAAGAATTTGAAAATTTTATGTGCAACTAAATACAGGTTCTCCTTGAGGAATGATAATAAAAATTACTATGTGTACGTGAAAAAGGTTGATAAAATCTCTCAACCATCTAATATATTTAAAAAAACGAACATGTGTGAGTCGGTCCCGCCCACCGAGAGTTCCTTACAAAATATGTACATAATAATATTATAAATAAAAAAATGATTTTTATTTACCTCAATATCAAATTGGATCCTGATAGGTACCCACCATACTTATAAAAAAGAGCAAAATTATAACGTTTGTTGTACGAGAGTCCCCTTAAATATTTAATTTATTCTGTTTTTAAGTAATTATTGTTATAACAGAAATACATAATCTGTGAAAATTTCAAATGTCTAACAATCACTGTAATATGATACAGCCTGGTGACAGACGGACAGACAGGCAGACTGACAACGGAGTCTTAATAGGGTCCCGTTTTAACCTTTGGTTACAGAACCCTAAAAATGCCACTCCTTTATTGCGCAACATTAAAGTGATATAACTAATGTATACATTTATATGTATTGTTTTATACCTCAATAACTGCTGTAATGTTGCAATACAAGACAGGTACACCTGCATAAGTCTAGCCAGTATTAAAAATTATTATCGTTACTCAATCGTGTCTCAACAACGCAAGTACTAATCGGCGTAAGATTAATTTGCCGTAACATTTTACTCCCTCTGAGATAAAGTCTAGCAATCTTGATCTTCTTGTGTTTTATTTACGAAATTGATAACTGAGAATTCATGTGATAAGCATATATGCCAGAACTGTCTGAACATTATACTCTAGGCTAAATAAGAATTTTAATAGTCATCAAGTATAAATTTATATAGTTAAAAATGAATGTTTGTCTATAGTCTATATGTCCTTCATATAATCGTAAACTATGCGGATATAACGAATATTAATGCAGTTTTTTTATTTATACCACTTGGGACGACAAACAACCAGACGGTCCACCTGATGGTAAGTGGTCACCGCCGTCTATGGACATTTGCAACCTAGGGACATCGCCAATGCGTTGTCGACCCTGAGACGTGAAGTTGTTAAGTCTCATGTGCCTGTAATTTCACCGGCCCCCTTACTTTTCTAACCGAAACACAGTATTACAAGTGCACTACTGCTTCACGGCAGAAATGGGTAAGGTGGTAGTACTTCTCCGGACGAACTCTGCACTAAGAGCTCTACTACTCTAAAAGCACATCACTTCTAAAGTTTTCAGCAATAGATAGAGTAATTTAAGAGGAAGGTTTATAACCAGGATTTAAAGCGGGCAAAGCCGCAGGGCGCAGCTAGTTTAAAATTAAATGTAGTATATGTAATACATCAGTTGTCTGGTTTCCATAGTACAAGCTCTGCTTAGTTTGGGATCAGAGTTATCCCAGTGAATATATCTTAATCTTAATATATATATTTCTTGTGTGCGTGTGTATGTGACTGAACTCCTCCTAAACGACTGGACCGATTTTGATGAAATTTTTTGTGTGTGTTCGTGGAGATTCGAGAATGGTTTAGATTTACAATTGGACCCGGTAGGGGGCGCTGCGATCGAAACCCTGAATTTTTGTATGGACTTATTTTGGCAGGACAACGTCTGTCCGGACAGCTAGTTTATTTATAAGAGTCACTAGTACCTAAGCGGTGCCACCGTTTAGTGATTAACTAACGATTATTTTCACAATCAAGGTTGTTGTAATAACCCGTAGGTACCTATTAAACTGAATATACATTAATCTAAAACGTATAAACGTATGCAGTAAACATTAACTGCGCCATTGCGTTTACGCATGCGTTCGTTTCGTTACAATTTAAAATGCAAATGAACCATTAAATATTTACTTTCTGTAACATAATTAGCCGCCTAAAATTATAAATAGTCGTTAATTATGCATTTAATTACGTCACGGAATCATTTGATCGCTTTGTTTTAATAATAATGTTCAGTTAATTAGGATAAATAATCGGTTTTACAAAATTCTTCGCAGAGTAATATTCAAGCAGCGTGTTATTCAAACATAAACCTTTGAAATGACCTTCAAAAGTTGGTGACTCATCTAAGATGAAAATGAAAATACGAGATAATAAAAACGAGGACTAATTTTTCAAGTCAAATTATCTCAATGTTGCTTGTGTTATGAGTGTGATGGTATACAAAAGGAAACGAAATTACACTTGTAATCAACGCCGCAATTTGCCTCGGAAGGATGGTGGCGGTCAAACGACTTGCCAGCATGATTGCTCGTTTTTCCTGCCTCAATTTTAAGGATTCTTAAAATTTTATAATGATACATTCGATGAGCTGATATGAGGATCACATACAGACATGAAATTTATGGAAAATATGATTTATTTCTCAAAAGACAATCTAACGCCAGTTCTATCCTTGATCAAGGTCGTTTACTGGCAATGAAACATTGGACTATAGATCCATTTTATGATATATATGCAAGTATTACCTATTGTTAGAACCAATCCGTCATTAAGTACCCATAAATGTAATTGAATTGGCTATTATCAGGATCGTAGTAGGTATTGGCTTGCGGTGTATAAAACTTTTTAGTAATTTGTTTATCACAAACGTAGTCAAGACTTAAAAAAAGTCATGCGACTTACAATTATTTATCATTTATTTCTAACTAGCTCTCCCCCGCGGTTTCACCCGCGTTCCCGAGGGTTGTAACATTTTCCCGGCAAAAAAGTATCCTGTTACTTCTTATACCTCCAGGAATATGTGTACAAAGTTTCATGATCGTCGGTTAAGTAGTTTTCACGTGAAAGCGTAACAAACAAACTTACATTCACATTTATAATATGTACTAGTAGAGATTGATTGGATGTCGCTTTTCAAAATACCTATAATTTAAAACGTTAGTTTGGTATAGGAATTTTGATAAAAAATCTATAGAACTCTAATGAGAGTTTAAGGTCCAATAGATCGGAAGTACCTATAATAAACAAAATAAAGAACTAGTGACAGATACTTTCCCTTTTTGTTCAATGTCCCTTCAATGTTCTTAAAGAACTAAGTAGTTATTCTAGTGTAGGGCAGTCAGGCGGCCCGTATTAAATACTAGTGTAAAAGTATGTCATTGTCAATGTAAGTCCCCGCCGTTTCCGTAAGGTAAACCTTCAACCTCTACCGTATTAAGTTTTGCGGAAAGCGAAATGCATTTATAAATTCTTCAAACATTACCTACTGTTACAGATAACTCTGTTAATACAAATAAACGCGAAAAAATGTTCAAGGTTTTGAAAGGACATGAATACGAGCACTGGTGTTGTTGTGCAATTTAAATAAATTAATCTTCAAGTTATAGCCACTAATCAGAGGTCAATTAAAGCCCTTTTAAAAACTACAACTACTATTTAAAATCAGCTGTCATAAATAAAATCCTTGATTAATTATTCTGACAAATTAATAATGAAACAACTGTTTGACATTGGCTTGTGCAAAATTGCAGCATAATATTATAGGTACCAAAGCTCATAATATCTATCCATGTTTTTTTTTTCTTATTTTCCCTTTTTTATGTAGCACAACTAGATATAGTCATCTGGTGAAAGATAACAGCAGTTTAGAATTGGTTAGTAGAAATATCATAACTATTTTGTTCTTCATTTTCTAATGTGATTTATAATTAATTTTCCAACTTATTTAATTGGCATGCAAATTTAATTATTTTATGTAACAAAATAGTTATAAAGATTTGTATTATAATTCCTCAAAACTAAAAAGTTTTACTCTTAATTATCCTTTAGGTTTGTTGGGCTTTAGGGAAATCCTTCCATACGGTAAATCTTGCGCTAAATTCATACTTCTAGAGACACTGGTTTATTAAAACTGTGCAATGTCTATCAGCCAGTCAGAGCCGTGTATATATAATATACGAGTTATACAGATTCGTATATGAATTTCTCGCCAATTCTTCTCAATAGAAGGCAGACTTTACCATTGGTAATTTCTGTAGATTGTACTTCAAAGTTGCCTTTCTTTGGCCTAACTGAAAAAAAAGCTTTCTTAGTTTTGTGTTGAATATATTGAATCCTAAGTCATTTAAATTAACAAATGTAACCGATATAAGTAAATAACTTACTAATATTAACATCATTATTAATAAGTATACCAAACTATAGGTGTTTCCATGAAAAACAACACAGTCAATTGTTATTTACATAATAAAAGAAGAGGGAATGGTTACACATTGTAAGCGACATTTAAATGAATGTACCAAACATAATTGTAGTAATTAAGAAACAAATGAAAGTCCATGGTTGTATGAAACTCGGAGAAGTTGCTATTTCTATGGTATGTATTGGTAATATTATTTAATTTTTAATACAGGCATTGGATATCCACAAAATATTTTAGTACAATTTTTTGTTTATTTCTGTACAACAGAAATATGTGAAAGAGAAAGAGTATGTTACCTAGTTTTCTCTTGTTCTTATGAGTCTTACAGTTGTAAGACTCCTCCCGCATCTATCTTATTTAGTTACTATGAAAATAACTTGACTGTTCTAGGCATTGAACTCTGGGGGTCGAAATAATACGGCTACAGTGTAAAATGTGCTCATGACTTTTTTACAATTTGGAAAAAAATACAAAAACAAACATTCACCAAAGTTCACGAGTTTCAAAAAATGTAGTATGTTAAACCTAATAATTTTTTCTCTTTTTTTTTTAAGTTTTTCTTTCTTCTTTCTTTCAATAATAAACAAATATTTCAAGAAAATTTCAAAAAAGTTTCGAGGAAAATCTATAGCGCTATGTTTTTTTTAAATATATGTAGTAAAATATACATTATATTGATTATAGGCGCCCTCCAGCTAGATGGAGCGATGATATACGCAAACTGGCTGGCAGCGGTTGCAAACAAAGAGCTGAAGATCGCGCTCAGTGGCGTGCCATAGGTAACTGATATATGACACATACTACATTTACTACAAATACATACTTATATAGATATTTACACCCAGATTTGATCATGATCATGTCTGGGTGTAAACACACACACAAATATTTGTCCTGGGTAAGAATCGAACCCACGACCTTCGGTTTGGCAGTCAGGGTCTCTAACCACCAAGCTAACTGGCCCGTCTAAATGTGAATGAATTCAACCTTACATCTTGTAGTACCTCTAGTATTGTTAATATACTATCGCCTAAACAATCGAATGTGTGCTTTTTCAAGAATGCAGTAGAGTCCTTTTGAAAAGGAATACATTACAACAGCTCTGGCCGTGTTCATAGAATGTCCTAGGATATTTATTATTATTTACAAAGATCATCAAACAGTATTGTATAATACCTTAAAAGTATCGTGGTTCATGCGGTCTAAGTTCTATCTAAATGTGATCTAAACAAATATTATAAAGAAAGTGCGCGAATACAGGGAATCTACGGAACCACTGCACCTAATTTAGATATACTTTCACCATTTGAAAGGTGCATAATTCCGAATAGGCATACGGTATTTTGTAATCCTGAGATACATCAGATCCTGCGGAAATCCAGGTGAAACCACGGTCATAACACCTAGGAATTCTTAAAATCAGGGGCTCGATTCTGCAAGGAAAATGACACTTACTCGAGGATGTTTCTTCGCGGCCTCTATGTTTTGTCTCTTTCGCTCCACGCTAATACTATTAATACACGTGAGAGATAAGCTCTCTGAGGCCTCCGTGAAGCGGCTCACCGACGAAGTTTGTATTTTTCCTGAATAAGAGGGCTGATGCTAAAAGGTAAATTGACTGTTTTGTCATTACCTAGACACAATTACGACCTATCCACCTCTATATCACTTTTTTTTTTTTTTTTTATGCCACTTTGGCCGACTAACAAGCAGACGGTCCACCTGGTGGTAAGTGGTCACCGCCGCCTATGCACATTTGAAACACTAGGAGCATCGCCAACTGCTTCACGGCGGAAATGGGTAAGGTGGTAGTACTTCCCCGGACGAACTCTGCACTGAGAGCTCTACAACTCAAAAAAATTTAAGATGTACATTGTGATAAAAATTATGATATGCTTCGTTTGATTTAATATGTAGGTACATTTATACTTTTTTCATCTCATATTTCTGCCCTGGTTTAGGTCCTGGTATTATAAATTTAAAATTTTGTAGTAGAGCTCTAAGTGCAGAGTTAGTCCGGGGAAGTACTACCTTACTCATTTCCGCCGTGAAGCAGTAGTACATTTGTATTACTGTGTTTGGTGAAATTACAGGTACATGAGTCTTAACAACTTCACGTCTCAGGGTCGACAACACTTTGGCGATGCCTCAATTGTTGCAAATAGCTATTGGCGGCGGTGACCACTTACCATCAGACCGTATGCTTGTTTATTGGCCCACGTGGTATAAGAAAAGAATAAAAAAATCTTTAAAAGAGCTTTAGTCTGGGATTGGTAATCTTTCCGAGAATCGGTTACATTGGTTCAAAAAATTATCTTCGGCAGAATGTGAATCCATTACTGAGACCTCTGCCTACCTCTTTGGGAATAATCGACAAGATGATATACAATGCATAAATGAGATTATAAAATTTTCATGGCGTGTGACATCTGAGTCAATTGATCTTTATTACTCAAGACTTCCATAGAGATACGTTACAACTGGGTATTTCCTGCATTGGACTTCCTAGTGAGAGCTAAGGAAAAAATTCTAGCATCATTTAAATACTAAAAAAATTTATTAAATTTATGTACAGCGGGAGAAAGAAGTATTAAATGTTTCTAAACATTAATTATCTATTGAATTTACAATAGTCTAGAATACCTTACGGAGTTCTAGTCGAAACGACTTCTATAACAATAAAATTTGACGCAAATACAAATTTGGGACATGAATTATATTTCAAAAGGGATAAATAAATCCCCTTGAATAAGGAAAACTTGTACTATAGAAATCAGATACAAACTGACATAATACATACATATATTTTTTCGTAAATACATCTCATTTAGATATACTATACACCGAATAAACAGACATGTGCATGTACACAAATGTTTGTTTTGGTTGGGCATCGAACCCACTACCTGTGGCATAGTGGTAAAGGTCTAACCGCTGAGCCAACTGGCCCGCCTGATTGTATCGTTGCTGTAGGTATAAATAATGTTATCGTCAAAGATATTGCGGATTGAGGATAATATAAGATATGCAAAATGTGCATAGATAAAAATGCATTTATAATAAAAGAAAAAATCAACAACAATTACAGTCATGGCGCTCAATTAAGATTCCTTTATTGACGTATAACTTTGTAGCTTATTTATAAGCAGTGAATTGTAGGTACGCAAGCATTTATTAAGTCGAATATGTTTTTTGCATTTTAGTTATTTATTTTATTTATGTACAAATGTTACTTACCCCTTACAAACTATCGCAGCAAATACAAATAATATCCTAAACGTTTCCATTGTTTCAGTAAATAAACACTATCTATCAAATATTATCACTTTTAAATATCACTGAGAGAAATTAAAGATTATTTAACTATGAACAAATTATTTAAAAATTGATTAAAGACCTGTACATTTCCATTAAAATTAATTGTTGGTAAGTACTGAAAAATATATGAATTTAAACGTAACGTTTTTCGTAAGTTTGTCGCGAACTTAGATATTGAGTGTCGGTACGTGCAACACTCACGACAAACGATGGCGCACTGGTTGCGCTCGCGCACAATCTCGTAAAGTTACAATGTAACGCCACGAATTTAACCACCGAAGCCAATTTATGAAGTGGTGGCGTGATATCGTCATCTCACTTGAAATCAATAGGTCTCATTTCAGCTCGCTAGACGCAGAGCGGCGCTAGCATATAAGGTTTTATGGACTCCACTCACGACCCAATTTCGCAGTAGAAGCAATTGGATGGCCCTTGAAATCATGACCCATGTCGAAATCGCTCTCCCAATTTGCCTTGCAATTTAGCAATTTAATCAGATATAAGGTAGAGAATTAAGTAGCCATATAAACATTTAATGAAAGATCTTAACCCTCGTAAGATTAATTGGTCTTTCAGTAGAAAATATTTTGCCCTTAGGAAAACTTGAAAAACTTGTTTTGCATTATTTTTATTAATGTAATTGATTAGTAGCCTTCAGCCCTTTCTACGAATTGTATAACCTACAGAGCAATCGTAATTTCTAACGTTTACTTTACGTTCCCTAAAGGTTCTGAAAAATTATTATAAAATCTTATCGCATTAGGTATAAATAGATAATTGTTCAAGTCAGGCTGTAATTACCAAATCCAAAACTACGCACTCCAACAAGGAAAACTAAAAGTGCATCATTGGATTTTTCAATAATCAATATTGTATAAAATATGAATCAATTTATTAAAATTTATAATTTTCCTTTAGTTTGCCGTAGGTCATTACTTCACAGAATTAGATCATTATTAGTGACACTACCAAATTATATAATAGCACAGTGTGGGAGTTTCTTTTTTCCATAATCAACGGGTTCTTTTCGTGGCCAGGAAAATAAACTTTAAGAGATAATTATTATGATTCATTTTTAGTTTTCGTGAAAATCGAGCTAATAAATCTTTTGAATGTTTTGCGCTAATATTCATAGCTTCAGATTTCCACGCACTCTTAAAATATTCACCCGTATATTGTTGTAACTTCCGTAGACGGATTCCCGAATTTTTAACTGAATAAATGACTTTGAATTTTTAATTATTGTATTAAACTAGACTTTAAACTTTCCATATATTTAAATAGATAAACCAGAGTATAATTAATTAAGGAGGCTGAAATTATTAAATAATGCATCATTGTTAATTTATTATACCTATCAATCAAAGCTGTCGGCCTTAGGTACACGTGGTTAACTAGAAATTAATAATAAGGGATGGGTTAGAGTAATAACAAAACTCTCCGTAATACAAATAATGTGTTAATATTCCAAAGCCAAGTTTGGTCTTGGCGGGGGCACTGCCGTGCCCCCAGATAACTTACTACCCTGCATTTTTATATACTGTCTTTTGGGCTGCCTGTTGAGATGGTGTTTGGAGACACTGACTGCCAAGGTGGTATTCCCCCCAGAACAAAGATTTGTGTTCATAAACATACCTGTTTGTTCTGTATCTGGGTTTAAATATCTATAAAAGATTTTTATTTTAATTGTATATGTAATATCTGGTTTCTGTAGTACAAACTCTAGTTAATTTAGGATTAGATGGTCGTATTTAATAAATATCCTAGGATATCATTATCCATTTAATTATAAAACTTTTATTTTCCCTGTTAATTGGTCTGAAGTATTTCGCTATATTGGTACGTTAATCCATATTTATTTTTAAGAATATTATCAAATAAAAAAGCTACATTAGGTATAGAAGATGGCTATCACCTTATATTTCGGATTTACATACTTACGCATAAAATTATGAACCTCGCTAGATTATCTATTATATATCTACTACTTATAATACGAATGCTAAGTTACAATTTTAAGGTGCAAAATTAAGTTAAAATAAATATATGTATGTACCAGACAAGAAACATATTTTTTTTAACTGATATTATATTCTTGTATTGGCTCATTATTGCATCAGATTTCGTGCATCTAAGTTGAGACATTGCGTCCAGCGTACATAAGTCCCCTCCTAGGCCCTAAAATGAATAAATGTATTTGAATTGAGTGATAGGAATAGATTTGATCATCCATGACACTCTTTGATTAAGAACGTAATTCAGAATTGTAAGAAATATAAACGATTGTTAGGTATTTGACTCATAACTAACAATAGCTTCTTTGAAACAGGTGTCTCTGTGTATTTTAAATTACTTAAATTAAAGAATGTGCTCTCCATTACTTTAGCAATCAAACCCAATTATGTATTTCAGCAAGGAATTCCCATACGCACAGTTGCAATATGGCACTTAAGAGATAGAGGATGTTCAACATATAACATTTTATTATAAATCCGAGACTTTAGTGAGATTTTGATAAATTGTAAATTTTGCAATATTTCGACTTTTCTACTCATTTAACTGCTAACTTAGAATAAGTGCGAAAAAATATGTATTTTAGATAGGTTCTACTGGCAACTAAATTAAATAATTAATACCTATTCTCAATAGGTAATAATAGTTAATTCCTAATAACAGCTTCAATACAAATCATCCTGTCAAAAAATCTAATAAAAAAAATACATGGTATCCACCAATCATCATTTCTATTAAATTATTAATTCATTTTACATTTGATTAACATAAACTCTCTAAAAACAAGTATTTTTAGATTACATAAAAATAAATCAAGACTTAATCAAACCAATGTCAGCGCTGGTTTTTATTCATCTAGTTATTGTCTCAACACAATTAATCATTCATTAGGTACATTAAAATTTGGATAGTAAAAAGTATTTAATCCTTTTAATTTTGAACATTAAATCAAATTACCCTTATCCCGGGACTGACAGGACTGGCTTTCAAATCTAGAATCTATGAATTACAACTACACTTACACTTTGTTACCAGAGCCATCTTTAAGCTATTGGAGGCCCTGGGCACTAGGATAAGGGGGCCCGTAATACTACGCTATGAGAGGACTAAGAGTGCGACACACCGATCCAATCGGGCCCCATGAATCGCGGGGCCCTGGGCACTTGCCCAGAGTGCCCAATGGAAAAGAAGGCCCTGTTTATTACACTTTCATTCACACTCGATTCTAAGAGACACGTCTTCCACCTATTAAAAGTAACCAAATTTTTTCCTGGTATAAAATAGTAAAAAAAATATCTTAAGTAAATTATTTAGGTTTATACTTATTCTTCTTAGATTTATATGTATATATTACTTTATAAATAGCATAATATCAATCAAATGACCTTTTATCCTCTGACATGCTTCTCTTAAACTCATAAAACATAAAGTCGTAAATACATAGGTACCTAAATTACCTACTAAGATTTGAGTTTGTTTGCGCAAGACAAAAATCTCTCATCTTGGTACATAACAACTTCTAAAAGTAATAACTGGAGGCATATTTAATAATTTTCTTTGGTATTACCTACGCACGATTTACATAGACCTCTTAGTTAATAAAACTTTGCTAAGACCTTGAACTTTGGTGACTTCTACTAAATAGTTCTAGTATAGATTTATAGAATTAATAATAAGAGGTTATTTTTTCTTTTTATTGTTAGTAGTTATGTATCCCTATCACTAAATTCTACCATAACGAAGACCTGACATTGTAGCAAATAAGACGCAATGAATATTTTGTAATGAAAACAAACTCAGCGATCTTTTTGATTTCACAGCCAGGAAGATGCATATGTCAGACTGCTCACAATTAGTGACAGTTTAAAATTTTGTCTTTTTTTGTTTTAATTTTCTTCCCGTTACCTATTTGAAATAACTCATTACCATGGTAACCGTGCAGTTGTTATTTCAAACCCAAATAAATATGTTTTTTTATGCGATAATAAATACTATTAAAAAAATCAATATTTGATATCTTGAATATTAATAATAATATCTTTTTAGTATAATATAATTAATACTGCATAAAATGGGTAGATACCTTATTAGGTTTTTCTTGGGAATTCTTCATCACTTACCTACTGATCAGGTTAATTTTCAGAATGCAAAATAATAATTGCATTAAAGAGAAAATACCTTAATCCCAGTGCATTAAATAAATCAAGGAAAATGACTTTAAATGAAACAATAATTGCTGAGAAGTATGAGTAACTTCAATCTTATAAACTACTATATATTATTTCGCGTTGAGCAAAAGAAAGGCTCTCATTATGTACCTTCTGTTGTTTATGATAAGATGAAAGAAATCCCACAGCTTTACATGAAATTCGCTACGACAAGAATTGGATTAAGCGCCCAAGGTAGGTCGCAGTAGATTAATTACGGTGGCAAAAGGCATATTTCTTAGTACATAATAATAAATAGATTACCTAGGTATATAATTTATGCGTAAAACACATTGAATTAATAAATTGTCAGTAGATACCTACTTCGTGACTGGTCGACCTTAGCGATTAACGGGACGGGTATTTTTATTTTCGTTCAAGTTTATTTACAATATTTTAACATTCTAAACATATCATCCAATTTTAATATTAATATTAAAATAATTAACTACCTACCAGAGATGTATGGAGGTCCGTAACCGAAACAATCGGATATCCGAAATAAAAATCTATCCTAAACCGTATCCGGATCTGATATAAAAATGTCGGATATCGGCATAGACTAAGTGACGTTACAACTTACGACAGGTTTTACGCCCGTTATTTAGTTTTAACTTTATAATACCCAAAGACTCTTAAAAAGGGTGATTTATTGGATGGGTTGTTGTTGATAATGTACCAATAATAACTAGATCTGTGTCGTTATAAACAAAGTGTTAGTTGAAATATATTTTTAAAACATTATGATTCCTATAAAACAATTGAATAATATACTAGGATATGAACAAAATGCTGTTTTAAAATATAAAAATTTTGTTTTTGCATTAAATGTATAACAAAATGAAATAAAGTCTTATCCTTATTTTGTATTAACCTAAACAATTTCTAAAAAGTCTAGTATCCGTATCCGTATCGGATAATCTGAAATTATTTCATTTCCGGAACTATCACTGAAACCGATATAATAGTATTCATATATATGAATAATATGAAAATGATACGGATATCCGTTTCCATATCCGAAATTTCATATCCATAACATTCCTGCTCCCTACTAGATCCGCGACAAAAACGAGTAATCGTTTATGTACCTACATCGCAAACAAAAAACTATGGTACAGAATACCCTTTTTTTAGCGGAGACCAAAACCAGTCACACAGTCCAAAAAATATTAGGTATGAAGGAACATGTTTTTACATAGTAATACCTATTAGTATTTTAACCTTAATTATATATGCAGTTTCATATAGTAATATTGTATAGGTGTGCAAAATGTTTTCTAAGTTATTTGATTGTACGCAAACAAAACAAGTGACAATCTATGATGGCTATTTTACGATTTAGATGAAGTATCATAGAAATCCTTAGGTCAATAGTACGACTTTGCACGTTGGAACAGTACGTTAAATATCCAAATGATAAAGGCATAGACTACATTTTAGCCCAAGAATGCGGATGAAACCGCGAGGCGCTTCTTTACATAATTATAAAGTTGCAAAAAAACGAATAAATGTGACACTGTAAAGTTGCGTCGTGAAACATTTAAATTCAATGTCAAATTATAAATTAAGGCACATTGTGCAAACTTTTTACAATACTATAAATAATTAGGAAATCAAAATTTTAACTTAGGTATTTCCTACACGGATGCCCAATGTATTATAAAGGGTCAAGAACAACTAAATAGGTACTATGGCTTATTAATTAATTATTTACGTATTCAATTCTGGAGTGTCCGCTATACACAAAGAAGATCCCTTTTATTTTTTTTATTGTTATGCCACTAGCACGAATCTAACATGAACAGAACATGAGCTCTTGGCTATCAGTCGCATAAGTAAATGACAGAAATGTACAGCATAACTGCAGCTGAAATTAAGACGGCCCCAGCATCGCCCTTTTTTTAACTTGTAGTCGATTTTCGCACAAGTCAGTCAAACGCATACTACCTAATTCTTTTGCATTAATTGCATACTATTATGGATTTTTAGGAAATTTCAACTCTATAGCACTTTATACTGTGTCTTTAGTCTGTCAAATGTAACCCCTTATACGTAGAGTTTACGATTGTCCTAGAAACATTTTCGTTCCAAATAAGTTTTATGTATTTATCCATTGGTTAATTGTATGATGATGTAAATTAACCAAAGGAAAATGGTAAATTATTCTTAAACTTCAAAAGTGGTTTCATTATGTGTTCATTCATGAGAATGAAAACGGAATAAAACAAACATCTGAACATATCTAAATCAGTCCGTTTGATTATAATAGGTGACTATGAAGTTGCCGGTTGTAGTAGGTAGTAATGCAAATGTTATTTATCTGTGGTTTGGCGGAGAATTCGGATTTCAAATGAATTTTAATTTAAAAAAATTGGTATAATAAGTGTTTTGTTTTTATCGCATTTGAAACATGTTTGTCTGCTTGAACACAAAAAAAATACGAATAATGATGGAATACCAGTTCCGTCGTGGTAACTAATACGTCGCAGACGGCGCACAGATAAACGACGTAAACCTATCATCTCTTTCATTCCGAAAATGTTGATCTGATGAATTAACCCTGAGGTCGCCCGTAAACTATGGTATTAAAGGCGAGATTGGAAGCTGATAGCTGATGGTACTCAATCTAGGACTGTCAACCCAAGTAGAAAAACATTACGTACTAATAGTACAAATGTTTATTTGAATATAGTACAACATTCCGCGCATTACAAAACTCAAAAACCCACAAACATGAAATTCTGAATTCGTGATTCTTTGAAAACATTAATGCACTTTATGATTAATAATTCTTATCTTTGTGATTATTAATATTTCCAATAAACAATATTAAAACTGAAAATTTATTTATTTATAATTTGGATTTCTCATCAAGCATCATTATTAAAACTAATTCCATAAAGACAGGGGCCTCGCAAAGATATTCCCGCCCGGAGCCTCGCAATCGATAAGGCCGTCCCTGCCTTCAACTTTAGCATCGTAATGATATTGACCCATTTGCGTCAAATTGGCAAGGCATGAGCTTGACAAATGGATGGCACACAAACTGAATGATCGCGAAAAGGAAAAAAAAATACCCGAAAATATATACCGAGATGCAGTACAGAATGCCTCTGGTGCTTCCCACTCAGCTAACATTTTCATGACGGGCATCAATAAATTGGCACGGCGCTGGTAAAGATGATTCGCATTTGGTAGTATGGTAGCATGAGTGAATGAATACTTTAAATACAATAAAGAATAAAAAAAATACTCGTAACTTTTAAGATAATTCGTAACTTCAAAGATAAAGCCATCATATTTTTTATTATTGCCTACCATCAAAATAACTTTCGAGAAGAACTGTCAAGAGTCTACCTAGGCTGCGTTTCCACCAGAGATGTGCGAGGTAGCTATGAGACGGCAATAAATTTGATAACCAGTTAGTGTTTCTGTAATAGCTGTAGCAAAATAAGTCTAAAATTGAGATATCATATAGTGAAGGGTTATGTATTTTAAAGGCAGGAAAATTACCCGATTATTTGTGTTTTTGATTATTTTGGAAGCCATGTCATGCTGATCACGGATTACAATCCTATTGTCCGTGCAAGGGTGTGTCCATCATCATCATCAGAGGCTAACACGTTCTAGTCCATTAAAATATAATCCTGTGCCATCCAAGTGGTTGAAATCTGTACTTGAAATTTGCAATGAAATCAACCTCATATCGATAAAGCATCATACTGCCATCTAGTCTAGTCCATCTAAAATTCATCTAGTTTAATCCTTTTTATACTTACGATAGGTACTTCTACAGTCCCGTGATATAAGTAGTTATTTCTTTATCCTGTGCTAAAGGTAATTTTTCGAAGGCTGGGAAGAGCGATTACTAATAAAAACAAATATTTTAAACTTCTAAATGTTACTCTTTTTAAGCGCCGTTGTTTTATTAGCGGCAAACAATATTTCAATTAAACTTGTGGCACGCTATGATGGCCGTTTTGACATTTAACAATGACAAAGAAAACTAACCTTTATTCCATCAGACTTAAGGTGCATCTATTGATCCAACAGCTAATTATATGATGATGGAAATCAACCTTACCTATTCCAAAGCAATACAGTTTCTTTTCCTATGACAATCTGAAACTCTGAATAGCGTGCACTCGGAACACTGTGATTAGTAGGCATCGATGCGAAAAATAACGCCTATATCGTATGCCGTTTGATATTGATGCCCATCGATGACAAAAATATCTTAAAACGCCCATGTCTATTCTGTCGAAACCTAGCAACTATCTAAGGTTAGATAGAACCAAGCAACATAATAACCTCAACCGAAAGGATAGAACTGTACATTTTTATTTATTATCATAGAAATCATCAAAAAATAATTTAAGACCGTACAATCAATCTCAATTGATTTTCAATTAAATTATGAATGAACATTTGACTTTTTCCACAATATTATAAATTTAATCAAAAGATCAAGAAATTTTAAATTCGAAATTCGTGCGCAAAGTTCGTTCAGAAACCAAATATGCGTAACGCAATGATATTTTTCATTATTACGTATTATTTTTATAATTGACTATCGAATAAAAAAATATTCTAATATAAATGTTAGGCAAGCGATTATTTTATGGCGCGTCTAACGTACGTTTAAGTAAAGATTATGTTCCATAAAAAATCTCAACATAACCCGTATATAAAATACATATATACGAGTATATATAAAAAATCGTATCTTTTCAATCTCTAGACTATCATATTTTTTACAGATAACTCAGCCGAAATTTTCTAAATTTAATATAATAGCTCATAATAAAATAAAAAGCTCCAAAACATTAAAGAATCGGAAAATGGGGATTTAGATAAATATTAAGCTAAAAGTCAGTGTATTTTGATCTCTGAAACAAGTTTTATTGACATTTCTTATTTGACGTTTGTTTGATTCAAGTGAGTGAGTGTCGGTGAAGAGTGAAGACGAGGAAAGTGTCTTTTCTAGTTCTCTCTGAACGATTGATGAGTCGCAAATTCACTTCAAAACATTAAAATTAACGATTTTTCTTCGTATCTATTTTTGCGATTAAATCGCACATACACTAGATCAGAAATTATCCAGTCTTTGTAGTGTAATCTCTAGTAGTGAGTGTAATGTGATGTGATATTTTTGCTGTTCAATACCAGCAAATCAAAACCATGAATCCTGTACTTGTTTGCGTTTTTTTCTCGTGGTGTTGCATTGAACTATGCCGTGCATCGGGTACAGATATAGCTTTGGATGCGAAAGCGACCCTTTTGCACCGCATAGACAGTTTAAACTTGCTGATATATACTTGTCTTCTAACGCTTACCGTACTCACTATATGGGTATTTAAGCATCGCCGAGTGAGCTGGCTTCACGAGACTGGTCTAGCTGTAATATATGGTAAATTGCAATTTGACATCAATGAAATTTTATAAACAATTTCCATGTAGTCATGTGATGTCAGTTGATCATTCAACCTAATACTCAAGGCCTTGCTGGAAATTCCTTATACATTGTCACCTACATTTTATTCTATTTCTGCTCCTAAATTGCCACATTTTAATAAGGTTTGTCTAGAATATATCCAGTATTAACAAGTTGAAATAAAATATTTATTGAACTTGGTTAAGAATGTTTTGGAGTATTCCAATGCAATATTTTTTTTTATTATTATACTAATTGCAATGATCTTGAACAATTGGATAGGAAAGATATTTTTAAAACCCAATTAGTAACACTAGAGTGGACTTCTTATGCCGTCATTTTGGCACTAAAAATGTTTTTTACATCACATTCTAGAACAATCCAACCTTTGTAAAGCATAACTAAAAAAAACTACTAAAATATTTTAAAATTTTCAGGTTTGATAGTAGGAGCCATAATAAGATATGCGGGCAGTACTAATCAAATCACTTACATTGATGTGCATCCGGCAGCAGAGACTACATATAACCAGTCTGTGCCACCAGACATGCTTCGCTTCCACTTCCCGGATAAAATTAAAATAACATCTGGAGGTTAGTCAGATATAGCCATTATTTGCTGTCTCTATGTATGTAAAGGTAACTAGCTTCATTAATGGCTGAGTGAAGGTTCTTTAAATCCACTGTGGATGTATTAAAGAGGTAAATTTAAATATTTTCTCTAAAACTATTGAAAATAATCATAAATTGCAAGCTTCCCTTTACCCATTTCTAACAAATCTTTTATAAAGTTTTTGTATGTCTCCCTTGCCTAATAATTTTGAAATGTGAGCAACTTGTTGTGCATTGCTTACATTAATTATGTGAAATGTACATCTCATTCTAAATAAATATTATGAAAATGGCAAGAATTATTAAATTTATAATACTGCAGTGACCTTGCGGAAATCCATAAATATTAATAAACAAATGTACATGTACTTTATCTAAGAAGTTATATAAAATAAGGAATATAATTAAAACACATTTTCCAGAGGCTCCTGTACCCAACAAGACTTATGCATACAGCTTCAGGGGTGAAATAGTAAATGTAGAACAAAATGAAATAGATCTGAAGGCAACATTTGATCCTGAAATATTTTTCAATATAATTCTTCCTCCTATTATTTTCCATGCTGGTTATTGTCTTAAAAGAGTAAGTAATTACCATAGGTACACTTAACCTCATAATTTTTCTTATATTAATTTTGTTTTGGAATAAAGGTTTGTTTCCTATAAAAAAAAAAATTCGTGAATATACAAAGATAAACATGACTATACATGCATTTAAAACAAGAACTTAACAAAATAATATTATTAAATTTCTTTCCAGAAATACTTTTTCCGTAATCTGGGTGCCATATTGACATTTGCAATGGTGGGGACTGCACTATCGGCACTTGTGATTGGTTCTTTAATGTATGGATGTGTTCAACTTATGCCAGCATCTCTTGGTGGAAGCTTCACGTTTTTGGACACACTGTATTTTGGTGCTTTGATATCACCTACAGACCCTCTGACTGTTCTCGCAATATTCTCGCAGCTCAAGGTACCTAACTAAATATAACTTCTTTAAATGTATTTTTACTTATATGCTATTATAATATGGAGATGATCTTGTAAATTTATGGCAGGTCAGTGAGGAGTTCCCAGCTTAAGCAATTAAAAAACAAGATATTAAGGAAATTTCATTTCTCTTTGCGCCTCAGCTTCTCCCTAGAAGCCTGTTATACTTTTTCCTCTACCTATGCTATCACTGCAATAAAAATCTATGTTAGCTCATGCAATGTTATAAGTAATTTAGAGACATTTTTATTATATTACTATACAAACATTACCACCTTATTTCTTACCTCAGAGATAGATTTTAATAAAATGCTTGATTACGGTTATTTAAATATGTTGTGAAGTACGAATACAAAATGTTATGCAAATCTGACGACATTTGTATTAGCATCCATACAAACATTCAGTCCTTTGCATTGGGGTGGGGGTAAAGAAGTTCTACTAATAGATTTGTAGACTCACATTCCAGAATGGTTAACTATCTATATTATGTAAGGAAAATAGGGTTCCTTTGACGAACCATTACCTTAAAACTACTCAACATATCGGGATGGGACTACCATTCGACATGGATTTTTTCCTAGATGATTATAAGCTATACGAGTATATGTAATCGATAAGCGCGGGTGACAGCTAGTATATGTATGTATCAAATGTGTCCTATTTGTTAATCCAGACCATATTTTATTTGTGGCTCAAATTTCAATCCAACAAGCTATGACAGAGCTGGGTAGAGCGCAGGGTGGTAACAATACACCTAGGTACATACAAATTCTCTCATTTATAATATTAGTACCTAAGATAAGATAAAAAGGTTCAATGCGTGATTTTACCATATGAGTCATACTAATATCTATGTTAATAATACACAAATTACTTATGTTTTATTATTCTACAATGATAATTGCATTGTTTCTAATCTAAAGATTAAAATGATCGACATAGTCATTTCACGTGGCAGTCTAGCAGTTATATTTACTTTTTATTTACGACAGTAATTATGTGAATTCAAAAATTCTTATGAGTAATTTTAAATTTTATGTCTTGAAATTCTATTTACGTTTAACGTCTTTAAGCCTAAAAAAGAATGCTTATTTTTCTATGGTTATTTATTTGAACTAGTTTAAACTGTTCTTTTTCCATATTCAATACAAAACGGTTGACGTGGTCTTCATGATAATTGTGTATTTCACGAGTAACAATTTTTCCATTGAATGGAAACAATAAAAGAATTTTGTTTCGTCCTCAAAATGTTGTCAATACCGACCTCCGTTTGAACGAGAACAAACAATCACTCACTATTCAACGCATCCTAATGCTGTGGTTCGAATCTTTACACGAATACCTTCATTGTTGGTATTGTCTTAGTGTTCACAAAAAGCGCTGTAACGATTTTTTCAATCAACTTCTAACATTTTAAATAGCAGTAGTCACGTATATCAATCACACCATTACTTGCGAATAGCTACTTCGGAGATGTCATGTTTTAAATTTTATAAATGTTAATTTTGATACCATTTCAATAGCCCAGCAAATCATAGATACCTGTAGATCAAAAACATAATAATTTATCATCGTAACAGTTGTCACAAATTATATTATTTTAAGAATATTTTTATAGACATTAATTTGCATAGATTGCATGATAGGTTTTTAAATCATACGAACTGAACACACAAAATTCCCACAACTTTTTGATGAAATAGCTTGATTTTGGCCTTCCCATAAATGGACGGTCAATTTTTACTCTTCACATGAATGTTTTAAAATTATAATGATTGTGTGACTGTTTTAGGTCGACGTTAATTTGTACGCGATGATATTTGGAGAGAGTGTTCTCAACGATGCAGTGGCTTTAGTACTTAGCGGGTTAGTATATTAAATATTTGATTTAACGAGCAAGTAAATCCTACTACGTTACAATTCATTAATAATTACTGTCGTCACATGCATTGTGATGTTATGAATGACATATAAATCGTACAATTATTTCTCTCTCTTCCAATAAGGAATAATATGTATTTGAATAACATCACTACAAACGAATTGACAAATTTGTGCACACCTCTTCCTCTAGTAGAATGGCTTGGTCAAAATTAATACGTGGTACCAACATAATAAGTAGATAATATGTTAATTTATTATCATTATCATGTATTTATTGATAAACGATAAAATTAAACAAACAAACAACGAGTGTGGGGTCTTTGCCCAGCCGTAAATGGCACACATTGAGCGAATTATAAAATAATAATGTGTAAAAAAACGACTAACTACAATGCAATTTTATATGCTTTACAGAGCTATACAAAACTATGAGACAAGATATTCAAAAGATGGCGGATTTGAAATAATGGCGTTCTTGAGTGCTATCGGCGACTTTATTGGGATCTTCAGTCTCTCCTTGCTTGTTGGTGCTTTCATGGGATGTCTGACTGCATTGATATCCTTTTCAATAGAAATAAAGCTATTTCGTCTCGTGAATGCAAAGGCATTCACAGATCACTTTCAAAGAAAATTCTGTTACCTCCTCAGAAAATTTGAACGTATCTTTTTTTTTAAATGCACTACATGGATCTTTACATCGGTATACTAATATATCGATTTATTACGTGGCACGTTTTCGAAATGTTGCAAAGAAAATATCTTTCATAACTTGAGTGATCCATGGCGCTAGTCTCTTAAATATTTATTTTATTAGTCCCTTGCACAAATACAATTGCGCCTGTTAAAAATTGAGAACGCTTTCGGTCATCTCTATATTCCTTGTCTACATCCTGGTAATTTATTTCTAGACACGTAAACATTTTCTCCGTCGACAGTCCTCATGGAGTAAGAATTTATTATTATGTCATGTGTAAAGGACATTCAAGGAACTAAATAGATTAGCAACTAAACAGTATAACCCACCAAACTAAAACTACGAGTATTATATGTATGTTATATGTTCATGTAAACAAGGCAAAGAGCAACATAGCAACAGCAACTTTTTCCTTAACTAATAAACACATGACGAAGTTCACACATGTACGCGAATGGCCGCTACTGGAGTCTGCGCTCTTCGTGCTAATGTCGTATGCGGCCTTTCTTATTGCCGAAGTCTGTGAACTGACAGGTAATTTTTTAACTAGTCTTGCTTCGTGGTTTCACTCGTCTCATTAAAGGAATACGATATTTCTAGGGCTGATTTGTCCGAATGTTAATAAAGATTTTATTACCAGGTCTACTGTCACTGGCTGATAAAAAAAGATTGTTCCGCTTTTACAGATATTGTCTGTTATCTTCAGCTGATTAGAAATAAATAAGTTTCACTAATTTTTATATTAAAAATATGTATATGTTGTTAAATGATGGCTTATATATCTCAAGAAATTTAAATGCATTAATTTACCACCCAATCCATGAAATAATTTTACTTTTTTTTATTTTTTTGTGAGCAACTAAAAAGGCCATCGATTTAAAATTTAATATTGTTTTCGAACATATTTGCCCGCTAGAAAACAATATTAGTTATTACACTTTATTTGAGTATTAGAAGGCATATTTTGTTTTTATTTAAATATATTTGTTACATACCATATTAAATCCCCTAAGTAATCAATCCTATTTTTATTAACAAATGACAATATACTGTTTCCAGGTGTTGTAGCGGTGCTATTCTGCGGCATATGTCAGGCTCACTACACATACAATAACCTGTCGTCCGACTCGCGCAACCGCACCAAACAACTCTTCGAACTGCTCAACTTCCTCGCTGAAAACTTCATATTCACATACATCGGAGTATCTATGTTCACCTTCCCGAAACATCACTTTGATCCGTGGTTCATCATTGCTGGATTTGTATCCTTTTTAATTATTAATCATATACTTTACAATATATTTAATATAGGTTCGGAAATTCGGTCGGTTAGAAAGGTAAAGGGGCCAATGAAATTACAGGCACATGAGACTTGACAACTTCACGTCTCAGGGGCGACAACGCACTGGCGATGCCACTGGTGTTGCAAATGTCTATAGGCGGTGGAACGTCTGCTTGTTTGTCGGCCCACGTTGTATAAAAAAAAAACAATTACAAATAGTGACTATGTGGCAATCGCCTGTCTATAATAAAAAGTTGACAAATAACTCTTGAATAGGAACGACGAAGCTTCGAAAAATGAGTAATTAATACTTGACAAATGTAACTGTCGCTTTTTCGTATAGGGATATTTATGCAAGTATGTTTTTTTAATAATTATAGTTTATATTGAGATAAAGTAATCCTAGTTAACAATTTTCTCGTCTGTGTGCTTCTTTTGACAAAAGCCTCCTGCTATAACCGCATTTCTCTATCACTGGCCAGTCTTTTCCATATACCACCTGCTACAAGCTTATCTCTTAGACCTACCTTATGGGTGGTCTGCCACGTTTTCGATGCCTATTCCTTGCGAACGAGTGCATTATTCTTTTTGACCATTTTTCCTTGCCTCTAATCGTGTATTTAGATCTATGTAAATCTATCCACAGCTATAGTAAATTCCATTGCGAATGTTTAGTTTGCCAACTAAAATCATGCCAGTGGTTTAATGAATTCTTATACCGTATATATACCGATGTATCTGTTAATAATATTCCTAAGCCGATATATAGATTACTTCTACCCTCGGTCGTGCTGTGAACATTTATCCGCTCTCATTCCTAATGAACTTGGGACGAAAACCACCGATACCTATGAACTTCCAGCACATGCTGTTCTTTTCGGGTACGTTATTTCAATTAATACTTAGTATTTATGATAAATTATCATAGTCTATAATATTTCACTTCATAAAAAAAATGCACATAGATGTCAATTATATTTAGCAAATATTTAGTACTGTACAATTGTGATAAAATGAGTTACTACATAGTAACTCATATATACTAATATACATATATTCTCCAAACAAATAATCATTTTATTGTAAAAAAAAAGTATCTGATTTGATATCTCAGACAACTTATCACCGAATTATTGGAATGGAAGTATAAATAACTAGCTGTCCCCCTTTGCATCCAAACATCCATAGATACTCACAAAATTTCCTCTCTGCAATGAAAGCCAATGACTTAATTATTAATAAAAATTTATATTAAAAGGACTCCGAGGCGCGATGTCCTTCGCCCTAGCCATACGGAACACGGTGTCAGAAGCTCGGCAGGCGATGTTGACGACCACTTCGCTCATTGTCATCGCTACCGTCGTGCTGCAGGGCGGTGCCGCTACGCACGCGCTCGCATATCTACGTATACCTACCGGGTATATATATTTGCCTGTTGTTATTTAATTGTAATTGTAGTGAAAAGTTGTAATTTATTATTTTTGTACCTACATCAAACACAGGATGTTACAAAACCGAAAGGAGGTTAAATGGGGCCTTGTAACGAGTCCATTCACAATATATATGAACCGTAGTAACGCTGTATAACATACCCCTAAAAAATTAAAAAACTGATTTTTTAATGAAAAACTATTAACACTAAACATACCATAACCGGGTCAAATGACCCATTTTGAACTTTGCATTGAAAATGCACGTATCATCTTATTGCTTTTGCACATTTGACTTCATGACTTTTTCTTAATAATTAATATACAGTTGTACTATTTATTTCCCTTCCTAACAACCGAATTTCATACATTCAAGCAGGAAACATAAAGTCACATTTGACTCGCTATGGTAGAAATAGGTACCTAGTAAGTGTTGGTATGATTAGTGTTAAAGTAGACAATTGTTAGGTACAATAGGTACATAGGCCTTTCTGTTAAATAATCTGGTTCCCTGACATGACAGCTTACTAGGGTTGTTGGCTTTGATAATGAATTATATTTAAACGGGGTATTGTGTAACACGTTGTATAAGAAGCAAAGCAGAAAATTCTTAAATTTTGGTACAATTGTCAGTTGAATTTGCAAGTCACTGAAACGAAAAAGCGACACTAAAAAAGACGCACCTATAACCATCTTTAGGATTAAGTCTGCGAGAGGCGAGATAGGTAATTTTGTAAAGGTTTCACTTTTACCGCGTGTGAATTTTTGACACTTTCGAATTTCGCATTTTATGCTCAATATATTCGCAATACATTTACGAAACAATAAAATTTTATACATATTTTCAGAGAAGGACAGAACGATGAAAGTGACGCCTTGCCGTACCGAGATGTGAGAAGTGTAAGTAATAAATTGTACATAAACCATAAACCCACGCTCACTACTTATTATTTTGACTACTTTTTATTTGTAGTAAGATTACGCTCAAATTCACACGAAAATGTAATAAGCTTTGTAGTAAAAATAGAGTTAAAGTATTTAGTTTGAAAACTGCAATTTTTTTATTTGCCCTTTTTAGCTAGTGTAAAGAAAATCTTGCGCCTAACAACTGTGTTAATAAATTATATGTTGCTTTTGTCCTTATTTGAGGTCCTTCCTTTGCTTCTTCCATTCTAGCTTTTGCTTTTATTAAGTTCTTTAGAGATTTGTGAATTTAAAGATTAGTACGATGATTATTCGGAATTTAATCATTCCACATTTAAAAACCATTATTTTGTTACGGAGAATTTCTTTGAGTGCATAAGAGAACAATAATTTGGGGTATATTTGAATCTTATAGTAAAATAATATGCTGTAAGTATTTAAATAAATACATTTATAAAATTTGTAGCACTAGACAAGCACCCTAAATAATTGAAAATTGCATATTCCATTTACACGCTTTCTCGGTCTGTTCTGATCCTAAAAATACACAAACTATTACTAAAATATTTCTCAATTTTCTAAAATCTGGTTTTAGTAATATTTTGTTAGCCAGAGCCGCAATTTCACTGAACGAATGAATGTACTATAAAACTTTCATTTGATTTCGCACTGTAGATTAATTACAGTTAGAACACATCATTCGTTCGTTTATGGCACAAATTCAGGCCGCGCTTGAAAGCAGTGCCGCGCATGTAATTAATAAGACATTATTGTGGCAGCTCTACCAGGCCACGGACTCGGGTGGACCGGTACGTATAAACGCCTAAGTACAAAACTGCAAAATTTTGATGGAAGCTTTATACATTCATGGTGCTTTTCACATTAGTCATATTAATCTTGATCAAAGCAATCAAATCCATTCTATACAGTCTGATACGGTCAGCTTAATAAGTAGCTTTACAGTTTTAAAATTTTATACCTACACTAAAACTACCCCTTAATGTGGAAATCCAATAATGTAGATATTTGTGAGATTTAGGAGTGGATTGTAAATTAGTGGATGTATTTTGCTGAACAGTAGCTACTTACGTTACTGACTGTACAGTCTTTGTGAAGCTGAGATGTCGATAAAACACAATCGATAAGATTTAATCATCATAACAATAGTTTTACAAAACGTCATAATAGACATCAAATGAATAGGTACCTTTAATCGTATATTGCAAAGAAATACAATATTTAAAAATGTTACTTTATTTTTCAACGGATCGACCTAATTTTCACATATAACATACTTTGACTTTGAGACATGGTCACAAAATAAGAACATGCTCCACAGATTATGCGTCAGACAGTCCGGAATTATTGAAATATTGGGAACGAAAACCTATTAGTTGTTACGATACAATACATCTCCGCTTCATCTATGTCAAATCCGATTTCTCGGCCAAGCTATTGCTTTGATGAAGATTATTTTTTTGTGGTTTTTGGAACACGTCGCTCAGAATCATTTTTTTTATCGATGTCTAGTAGGTGTTAAAAACAAAATATGCTTTCTAGAGTAGGTAATTTTCTGTGGTGACTAGACTTAACTGCTCGTATCCAATATACATTTTGATATGCACCTACAAAGAACCATAAATGTTATCACATTTTGAACCGGGTATTTATTTACATGATAAAATAGCTCCATTTTAAAATGTCAAACTGTTGGTATTTACAGGTTGGTCTTTAATAATTATTTTGAATACAATCAAATACCACATTCCCAATGTGATGTTCATCCAACAATTTGATATTTCTTTTCAATAATGCAAAAATCTCGCAACCTTCAGAAATATCCCAAAAAACAAAATCCCTTTTTTAGAAGCCTTTGAATATTACATACTAAATTTATATTTATTATCCAGCCCCCTGACTTAGGTTTCGGCCTCCGAAATTTGGATTCCACTCAACCGGCCAGTTGCGACAGGGCAACAGTAAGACTAATACATACATATTTACATGCACGCATTAAAAAAACATTACAATATATTGCACGTGTCTTACTGCACTAACAAATTAACTTTAATGTCACTACAACATGTTTTTTCTTATACACTAACATTCAATTTTTAATGTTGCTAATTAAATTCAAACTTATACTAAACGATACAGGTATATCTGCAAGCTAATAATCGCAACATAATTTTACAACAGTTTTCGTCCGGAAAAATATGTTGTAGCGTTTCAACAGGAATACATATTAGCCCAAATTTTTTTTATAAATTAAATCAGGTATGAAGAGTTACCTGACATAGATTTGCTGAATATAAAAGTCATTTTGAGTGATGGCCTTTTTAGTTAGAAACCATATAATGTATTATATTAATGTCATTATTATATAAATCATATAATAAAAATAACCTTTTTTTATATTTCTTTTTGGGCCACTGTGTATCATAGCGCGATATAAAATAAGAGTTACTACGAATTACACCTAAATATTGGACAATGTTGTTACTCTTTATCTGGTATCGCCCTATATCGCATGTTATTTTATTTTACCTTATGGCTTTTTTGGTTTCCTTTTAATATATAGAGCGGCCGCATGGTAGTTAAGTGGGCTAATGGCGCGAAGGAAGTCATAATGCCTTGGGAACTAAACGCAGTACGTACATTTACTTTATTATTATTTTTAAGTTATTGCATAAACTTCAATGTATAAAATATTCACAAGCACGATTCCTAATTAAATGCATGATTGCATGATCAATCATTCCAAGTGCAACCAATAAATACCTATTGTATGGAACAACATCAAATTTATAACGATGCCTATCTACTGAATTAGTTATTGTACTGTCCACTTTGAAATATTATCTACCTCATAGCGGAGATAATGAGTATCTATGAAGTTGCCGTTTTATATGTAATTAATATATGGTTTACCGTGGAATAGGGATGTGTCCTGACATGTCAAATCAGCAATTCTTTATGAAAAGTCAAAACGATTGAGTGTATGGAGTTTTGTATGAAATAGCAAATTGTGACGTCATAAATGTACAGCCTCAAATAACATACTCTTTGTGATTAGATCGGTACTTAATAATCACATTAATGATATAGTTTTGATCATATTTGATGTTTTCGTATATTTTTGGATGTTCTTAATCATTTATCTTTAATACAGGACAGTTCCTTATACATTTAAATAAATTTTATTTTTAAAATATGGAATATTATTTCGAATTCTAATTTGTTTATTGATTAGTGTTTTGTTTTCATCATATTTCAATCTTGGACAAGCATGGACACATTAACAACACGAGTAATTATTGAATAGTTTCGTCGTGGTAGTAATACGGCGCACTATCTACGACGTATACCTACGTAGAAAACACACAAATGAACGCACGACACGTTTTTGGTTTCAATCGTTTCGTTCCAGAAATTGTAATCTGCAGATGTTTTCAATGAAGAAAATTACAATTATCTCCAGCTAGTTTCGGTCAATCGCTCGTTTCCACTGCTGCACGTCTAAGCGCGAGCTGTACAAAAGACGGTCTGCAAGAGCAAGTATTGGAAAGAAGCGCAGATTAACTTCAACTTGTTCCAGAGTTTGAACAGGCATCTTGGCAGGACAACAATACCCGAGAGTTTTTTTCCACCTTGTCCAGCTGATGTTTTAGAGAGGAGGCATTGATCAATTGCTACTGCTATTGGTAAAAATGCATCGATAGCATGGGTTCCTTCGTTTAATAGTATAAAATGAATGTGAAAGTGAATGTTTGTACTAAATACGGCAATTTCATAGGTTCAAATCTTTTAAGTTCAAATTTATTATATCTGTTACATATTCTCCATTACCTGATTTAACTACTAATAGTGTTGTTGGTTTTTTATGTTAATATCTAGCAGTTAACAATATGCCTATTACTTATTATGAAGTTTTTTTTTCAATTTCAAATAAATTGTACGTTACTGTGTTATATTACAAACATGTAGGTATTGTAGTTATTATGTTGCCTTCAGTTTTAAAACATTATTCTAATACAAAATAAAGGAATAGATTATAATTGTAAAATTCTGATACTAGGACACACCAAGGGGAGGAGGCGACGGCAACGGTGGTCAAAAAGCCCGGCTTGCTCGTGTTTGGGGCGCATTGGACTCGAAGCTCCTGAAGCCCTTGCTGACTCATGCGCGACCACCGCTCACTGAAACCTTGCCAGGTTTCATGAGACCCGTCGCGAGGGTTCTGACGACTACACATCAGTATACTCAAGGAGTAAGTATATTGTAATTTTTGAAATTCCGAATTCTACATATAGCGTAGGTACAAGTCCACGACGCCTAACAGTGTTGAAAGAGCGATCGCCACTCTCTCTGTACTTGTATACTGACTTGAATTCAAAGTCGATTTTATAATATGGTACGACGCGGGCAGGGACCGACAGCATTAATTGCACCCGACAATAAAATAAAAAGACGACTTCAACTTTCATTCCAAAGGCATTACACAATCGCCCTGCGGTTTCCTTCTAGTAAAGATGAAAGGTCCCCTTTACAAAGCTACCGCATAATCGTTGCCCAGCGCCCTAGTAAAAGTTTGGTGTACCTACTTATCAAGTCCTGTCCATAAGTTTCATCTGTTACCATATTGGCCCGGAATCCTTTTAATATGAAATAAGTTTACTTGATTTTTGAAACCAACATATCCTTTTTAACTGTAAAAAAATATTCAATACGCGCGCAAACGAACTCTTCAACGGATTCACCAACTCATTAATATTATAATTTTATCATATATTCTATATTTTAATCCTTTCAGGATAACAACCTTCGCAGGACCGATTCTGACTCCGATCTATGCATCGATGAACCTCACTCAGTTCCTACGAGTATTGATCCACAGGTAACAGCCGTTACATTGCTATAAATTCATATTATCACATAATGTATCTAACACAATCTATATAGGTACACAAATGTACATCGTTGAATGTATTCTTGAATTTAAAAAGGAAGCATGACCATTAACACTTTCGAAATAAGCTGTCAAATATCCTGTAAATAATAATTATCATCATCATTAGAAAAATTGTTTCACAGACGGTTTTCCAAATGAGATCACTGGGAATTAGGTACAGACAAAAGGGTGGGGGTGTTTTCTTCAAAACCGCAAGGTCGCTCTTGAATATTGTAAATTGATATTCTCGGATGTTTTCTAATAAATTCGTCAATAAGCCACAGCTTTACTAAATCATAGATGTAGAGAATACATTGAACGCCTCTCTTAGGTCATCATATAGGATAATGGTGCCGATTCTGTTGCAAATCGCTTGTATTAATTAATTGTACATCTCTTGCTATTTTAATCAAATGAAAAGATAAAGGCTTAAATTTTGGCAAATCCTGTTTAACTCGCTTTTGCAATAGTGGTGTCGTGTGCTGGTGTGCATTTAAAAACGCTTAAAATGACATGGTTTTATTCTGTCTGACAGGCTTAAAAATTTCCTTCATTCTTTTCGATATTAAAAAATAATTAAAGTTTGAAGAGACACTTCAGAAGGTCAAAGGTACTTATGTAACCAGGTAGTAACCGGTTTCAAAGCCTTCAACTGAGAAGAACCGGCAAGAAACATAGGAAGGTTTTGACTATTTCTTTTTCCATAAGTTTAACAATTTCTGAATGCTTTATTTAGAAACTAACAATAAAATATAATACAAAAAAGGTATATATGTAGATGAAAGTTTTTGTTGATGAACAACAGAATCGGGGCCACGGTCTAGATTTCCAGTTAAATATTCACATTGCTTACAAATTGTATCAGGGTGAAATCAATGTTGTCGTTTCAATAAGTTGAACGCTATATTTCCCTACTTATACATGGTGGCACCGCACACCAAAAAACAGAATGAATATTTCGAGATGACTCTTTTGAAATCTAAGTTTACGCGAACCAATTATAGAATTCTTCATATAGTTAAAGTTCTCTCTCACTCGCTCAAAAGAATGAAGTTTATTCACGTAATTTCGATTTTTGATCAATGGATGGGTTTGTGTTGCCATAACATATAAGCATTTATTAAAGTTGAAGCTACATTTTAAGTTCTCACAGACTATATTTAATATATAAGTAATATATTATGTACATATTGATGTAATATTTCATATTTCCCTTTTTTGGTTGCAGCTATCGATTAATGTTCGGAACGGATATGGGCATGTTTGAGCTTTGTAGCGTTAGTGATCTTCGGCTGTGATATAAAATTGCTCTAGATAGAGAATAGGAGTTTGTTTAAATTAATAGGTTTCTTTTGTGATTATTGCACGCAGCAATTGTGGCCTGGACTCGTGGACACACGGATTTCGGTGGAAGGTATCACCGGGAGTAATATTTAAATGTTTTATTTACTGAAAAAAATGCAAAAACACAATGTTTAAATCGAGACATACAAGATCGGTATGACGCGATAATTTCCATCACTTTCTGGCCAGTGCAGAAAAAAACCGCAGTGAAAAAAAAAATTAAAAGGGAATGAATTTATTTAAGTTTTATTAGTAAATTAAGATCTTTTACTTACTGAATGTGATATGTGTGTGGCAAAATGGTCTTCAGGTATTTTTGAGGAACCTGTAGCACCAACGCAAATTAATTGTTATATTAAACCTAGGCCTGGGAGTCATATACGAAGCACTCCTATAAGTGATGCAAATATTTTCTCCTTTAACTACATTTCCTTAATTTCAAACCCATTCTCTAAATCCCCACCAAAAGGCAAACACCACAATCCTTTAAAGTCATGGTTGATTGTGGTAATACTATTTGCCTTAGATAAAATCACCAAAATCTAAGTTCTATGGAACAATCTAGTCTAATATATGTTATTTATTGTATGTACCTACTATTGAATCAGTGTTGTGTTCGATTTTATAATAATCGATATCGTAGACATATTTCTCTTAGTTTTCCATTAAATGGGCAAGTTTTATTTTAAGTAAAATGGTAATGGGATAGATTAAAAATCTATGTTTTTTTTGTCTTTCTGTATGATTTAAATATGATATTCTTGAAATTGCTGAAATAACTATTCCGTTATTACTATAACTTAGAATTTTTGTAGTTTTAATTAAATACGGTTCGTAAGACCTAGCACTATTTGATTGTATAAATACATTAATAGTAACCTACTTGTATTCGATTGAGGTTTGTGCAATGAGATTGTTTAATTCTAAATATTAATTAAGATTTTTTTTTTTTCAAATGTAAACAGTTTCTCTGTTTACAAATCAAAAGGATAAGGAAAAAAGGGAAAGAATTATTGTATGTATAATAAAGGTTTGTCAGCAAAAATTCAGTATGGCGCTATCATATTTGGTAAAACAAAAAACCAACAAAGATTAACTCCATGTGAAACACAAAAGAACTTTATATAGCATATCTTTTACAGAAAACCATTTATTTTTTAAAGGACCTACATTTACTGTTCTTTCCCTGTTTCCTTCAAATATTTCTCCAACGTAAAAAAACAATGATACATCATTATTTTAAATTAATGTATGTACCTATTTGTATTTAATCAATGAATTTAATAAAAAGATCTGCTTGTTTTTTTAGTTTTTAACCTTGCCTCTGTTTTGATTCTTATATGTGTAATGTAATAAAATTTTATCTAATTAGAAATATTTTTATTTAAATAGTCAAATAGCTCTTCCAAATAGAAAGCCAAAATCAACATAATATCTTATACTACACAGTGGCTTATACATAAATGTATCATATAAATAATAAGAAATGCAATCATTTTCAACAGCATAAAATATTCAATCTACAAAATATTAATTACGCAAAACATTTGTAGCCTTGTTGTTTATCAAAGGCTGCTTATCCTGCTATCCAGGCTTGGAAACTTATACAATTAACATTCAGATACAGTCCTATAATTCTTATATGCTATAGGATGCTAGAAAGATATTATATTGTGTAAATGATATATACAGTAAACCTTAATCTTTGGTGCATCCCAACACCCTTTTTTTTTTTCATCCACATACAATGCACTTATAAAATTTCAATTAACATAATTTTCCTCCTATGTACATTATAAGAGTAACGGAATTACTTAAGATAGTATTTTATTTGTTTATGATTTGCAAAGCCGAGTGCAAAAAAATTATTTAATTTGGTGCATCAAAATCATAAAATTGTTTGGAATAAAAAATGGGTACTAAAATAGCCACTTAACCCCGCCTCTCCCAGAAATCACCCATTGCTGAATGGGATTTGAGAAAATTGGAGCACCTAAGTAGGACTATTGTTTGCTTGTTGTTTCAGTAATAGTCTTATATGATCGGTAACCTTGAATTTAGGCCCATGTCCTGGTACAATCCAGTCTGCTAAGTCAGCTACTTTTAATCGGTTCTTTAATTGCTGCACTGGATCTTCACTTCCGGCTTTCAGCCAAATATTTGGATTATCTACATCTTCATGTTTTTCGAATAAATCCCCTAAAATAAATTAAATAAAATAAATTTTAACAACTACATATTTATTAAAATACATATGTAGGGAATGTTATTGCTGAATCAAAGCTGCATTTGGTTGAGTGTCATCCTGGATTTTCAACCCTTATCTTTAATACAAATCTGTTGTGTCAACCAATTGGTCATGTTTAGCTTCAGGTGCTCATGTAGAAGTCAAGTAGAACTAGTGTGCGATAAGACAATAATTATCATTCCCTCTGATCTTAAGTATGTCTCAATAAGCAATACTGGCTATGCATACTGCCTATGCTTCTTTTTAACCTAAGGGGTTTAAAATTGTTTGTATTAAAGATAGAAAGAAGGGGTATTACTCAAGCATTGCCAACCCTGCAAAAATATCTTATCACCCTTCTTGAAGAACCCCAAATCTGCTTTTTTTAGGAAAAACAAAACTGCTCACCTGCAATTGCTACTGTCTGATTTTCTTTAGACACTGCCAGTACTGTTACATCAGAAAGTGTATGTCCAGGTGTTGGTATTACTTTGACAGAGCTGTTTATAACATATTCATCACCTTAAAAAAGACAGACATTCACAATTGAATACAAATATATAAGGCCAGATAACAAAAGACACTGATATGTGTTAGGCTGCTTTGTAATAGCTGTATCTGACTAGACAACTTTGTGGGCATAAATCATCATCACTTGACACAGTAAGATTAAGGTCAAACTCAAGTTTCTCCACAGTAAAATATATTGTTTTATTAACTAATTATTTAAATATCTTGTGTGTGTTTCTTGTCACTCAGCTCCAAAGCAGCTGTATAAAATTAGAGTTATTATTATATGGATAATATGTAGCCCTTCTTCACTCCCAAGAATAAAACTAGTTTATTTCTATTTAAAATTATCATATTTGGCAAAAAAGTGGTACCTACATAATACACATCCTTTACTTTTTATATCAAACTGTTAGGACTATAATTTTAATCATTCATTAAAACCAAAGATTACCTTTATCAAATGGATGCATAAAGTAATTTTCCTCAAAAGAAACACTGAACCCAACAATATGTTTAGCTTTCAAAAACAAGTTATTATTCCCAATATGATCAGAGTGGCCATGAGTTGAAACAACAAAGTTAATATCCTCTGGTCTAACATCATGCTTTTGTAATGCTGAAATCATAAAAGTTATTATTAGACTTTCATACTAGTATATAATAGAGAAACAAAGTAAGGCCACAGCAAAAATATATTTATATATAAATTCTCAGTATTTCAATATTTAGTGATGTGTTATTTGAATATGAATGGCCAGTGTATAAGACAGCTGTGTACCATTACTTTTTCAGTTCTAAATACATATGTACTATATTCTTCCTTCTTTCTAGGACTGATTCCAAATACAGTGTAAACTCTTTATAACGAAACTCAAGGGACTGAGCATTTTTTGTCGTTATAGAGAGTTATCGTTATATGGAGTGAACAAAAAAAAACAAAACAAAGTGAACAAACCAACCAACTTGGGCTCACTTCAACGTTATAGGGAGTTTATCGTTATAAAGGATAACGTTATAAAGAGTTTACACTGTATTAAAATTTCTGCTAAGTGAATTACAGAAACCTTAGTATTAAATCTTCTAATAAATTTTAGTTGGCAAGTCAATTTTAAAATTGATGTCTATATGAGAAACATACCAATTAAAAATTATAAGAATATGTACTTTTTGCTTGTAACTGTGAGGTGCATTGGTCAGGCATGTCGAGACTTCATGAACGGAAACGGTATTGATTATTTTTTTTTATTGCGGGAATTGAGAAATAAGTAACATAGCAGAATGTAAATATTAAATAATAAAAGACTGGATATTATTTACCAACCTGCTAGTATTTTACCTGAATCCCAAGCAGTCATTGTATCTACAATAATGTTAGGGACTCCTTTTATTAAAGTGCAACTGCAATTAGCAATCATTTCATCGTTTCCGCGCATATTTGAGTATCCATCGAATAGAACTATGATTTCACTCATTGTGTAGGCATTCCTTTTCCCCTAGGAGCAATATTATATTCCGTCCTTGGTAATTAAATGCAAAATGCATGCAATGCACTGAATACAGGCAAGCACTGCAGGCAGTGATTATTCATAGACTTCAATCAATGAAGGAGGCAGGCCATCTATCTATGCATGGACTATGGTTGGTTGTTTGACTGCTTGTATTAGTACGCGTTTTTGTTGATATTGTCATTGTCAATCTGTATGTGATATGACGACAATCGACTATCGACTAGTGTCGATATGTCAGTTTGAAAATAAGTCGATGCATGCCTTGTAAATGCCACAGAAATGATGTCCTATAAAAAATTGGCCACTTCAAAAAAAAAATTAACAATTAACAGTAAACTGTTTAATTTTTTTTGAACCTAGGTACCATTACCCGTTAATTGACGGCAAATTATAATTATTAAAAGGCACAAAATTGTATTTTTCTTACTGGTAGTTCTATAAAATTGATGTCTATGTTATATTTAACGATATCTGTGAATTCTTTGTCTAGTGATGCACGATTGAGGATGATCCGGTCGTTAAAATAATCTCCAACAACTAATTTCGCATATCAAAAATGCCGACTGGAGCTATGCTAGACGTGGCTCTGTTACATGATGTAAGATGGCCTGTATGGTTGGTACCCCCGATGAGGTTAATAGAATCATCAGAAACCCGAGGAAATCTCCGGGTTCAGATAAAATCACTAATAAAATGAATTAATTTTTCCCTGCCACGCCCATTTCCCTTGGTGTATATTTTTTACTCTGCTCATGCGTGTAACATGGCATCTGTTTATTCAGGAAACCCAAATCCGAGCTTTCTACTTACCGACGCGCGACGTATAAATAAATGATCGGTATACACGACAACGATTTATCGTAGCGATTCGACTACGCAGTCCGTTTGTGCAGTTTTATCGAACGTGTGCACGAATATTGGCGCAGATTGTTTGGTTGGTGCAAGCCATATCGGCATTTACAAAATCTATTCAATAAATCGTTGTCCATTGCGCTTGCGCCGTTTTGTCGTAGCGTGCTGACGGAAGTCACAGGAATCATATAATAATAATAAATTAGGTTACCCGCGTTTATCCATATCATATAGTTTTGAGGTGATGGTACGTTATATTATAATACATAACTTATTGCTTCTCTCATCACGGAATTACATTTTGGTATTAGCGAATGGTATCCATCCTTAAATAGATATGCCAATGATTGGTGAAAAAATTCAACTCATCTAACAAATTTATATGAGAGAGTTAATGAAACGCCATCCGGAACTCTTGAGTTCTTTCTACGAGATTGTATTCACTACTATGTCCGCAACTAACTGTACAATGTACATCTCTAAAATCCCACCCTTACCTTACCTACTTACCTACCTACCCAATGTTATTGAATGTCACAAAAATTCACTCTTTTTGTTTTTAAAATTATGGTTAATCTATAGATCCAACGGTTAATTGTATGATGACGAAATGGACCTTATGTCATAGTAATAAAGTTAATTTCTCTATAACTTTTGTTAACGTCTAGGTATTTCTTATATTTGACAGACTGATTATACCTACATATATATCCCCGTCTCTCTCTGCAGCTGTCTTTGCCGGTTATTTTTAGGTTAAATTCTAAAATAAATTGAAGATTGAAGAAAGCGACCGTGCTGTAGTACTTGAATACGTAGGTTATTTTAAAATTTCAACGTGCGCCAAACATTATTCTCTTTATTCATGAAAATTGCGCATTTGGGTTATAATATACTCATCTCGTTAGATTTGCAAGATCACCGTGATAATCATTGTTCTATTCAGGGTTATGAAACAATAAAGTGATCCTCTGTCGCTTACGGAGCGCCAGATCGAAGTAAACCATGTCAGGGGACGTACAACCAAGGAAGCGTAAAGATAAGAAAAGAAAGAAAGGTAAGGCGATACGTTTACATAAAGGTAGACATTGGATTCGCTGGCACACATTCTTGAATAAAACTGATACTTATTTTGTTACAGATGAGTTAGGAGTGGAAGAGCCTCGTGGTACAGCCGCAGTATTCGGTGAAGGGGATGTGTTTATGCACTCCCCACAAGAACATGGTACTGGTGGCCACTGGTGTGCTAAAGTCATATTCTTCTCTTTGCTCGCGATACTGATCACGCTCATTGGACTGATTATATTAGAGAACAGAGGTCTTACTGATTGTAAGTATATTTAATAGCATACCAATTTTTAGAACCAAAAACATAAGAAAAATTGCACATTTTAATTATAATAAGAATAATACAACTACAAACAGACAGTCTCTTATCTATTATAATTACTATTGTTTTATTTTACAAATTATATATAATTTCATTGGTTGATTTATTTTGAGTGCCAATACACAGCCTTCATACAATTTATGAACAACATTATGTATGATTTAGTGAGTATTTTTCTGGTATTATGATCTACTAAAATTATATATATTATTTGATTGTAGCACAGACTATATTATAAATCATATGGATAGTAATTTCATATTTGGGCATTTTATTTGAATAGTTTTGTTTTGAATTTAATTTAATTAATTTTAATTATAAAGTAATTTACATTGTTTAGTGGATGCAAGTTCAGTGGAGTCTCGTTACTCTGGTGTTCTGGAAGGTTGGTTAGAAGAAGCACCTGATGATAATCACCATGATGAGCACACATTAGAACTAAAACACCATGTAAGTTACAGTTATTAGGTTAATAAATAATTAATTGTAAAAAAAAAATATTTTTATAAACATTGGTCAATATTATCTTACTTCATGAATATAAATAATAATATAAGTAAATAAATGATATTCTGTGATTCAAGTAAGAAAGTTACATATCGTCAATGCGAATGCAATAGCGCGTAAGAGCAATTTGCAATACTGCGTTTTACAAAAATCCCAAAAAATCGTTATTGCGCCTTCGACTTTCTATTGACCAAGATAATCAATTATTTCTTCCTCCTGTAAAATTGATGAAGTACTGATACGCGGTATTGCAAATTGCTCTTACGCGGTATTGCAGTCGCACAGACGATATGGGGAAATTTATACTTAACATAGTTGGTGAGCTGAAATGTTTCAATATATCTAGGGTTTAACAAGAAAACTTTAATAGAGTTCTTAGTTAAAAATACATTAATACGTTTTTCAGAATAAAAAAAAAATATATATAAATGCAATGTTACTATTATCCATTACCTAGGTAAACTATTAATCAGGTCATACTTACAATTCAATTTAGATAATTTTGTGTATTTGGTTCCAACCCAAGACAAATATTTGTTGTGTATTTGTTCTGTGTCTGGGTGTCAATATATATATTTTATATTTAGAAGAAAAAAGCTTAGTTTGGAATTAGGTAGCTGTAGATGAGATCAGATAGATGTCCCAGGATAATTTATTAATTACTTTCACACCCAGAATCTTTGAAATAAAAATGAAAACTGGATTGACCCCTTCTCCTACTAGAATTATCCTTAACTATTATGGTTATCCTTTGCAAGGGCTGCAGTGTAGTGATTATTAAATAAAATTAAAGCAGAGTGCTTTGCTACAATTTATAAAAAAAAGTCACTTCACTCACAGACAGTCAGTGGATTTGATTCCCAATCAGCGCAAACTTTCTGTTTGGTGTCTGGCTGTTAATATTCTATAAATTTAAATTACTTGGCCGGTTTCTATATTACAAGCTCAGGTTGACATTTATAGTTTTTCATGTATTATCATTCTTTAAACAATAAGTATCCATTAAACCCACAAAATAGGATGATCAAAATGACCATAATAATGAACTCGAACATGATGATGAGGATGATCATGATATTGAAGAAAATCATGATGACGAGGAAGATCAGGATGATGAAGAAGATCACGATGATGAAGAAGATCACGAAGATGAAGAAGATCATGATGAGGAGGAAGATCACGATGATGAGGACCATAGTGAGGAATACGAAAACGAAAATGACGATGAAAGCAATCAAAACGAAGTAGAAGACAATAATGAACTTAATCAAGATGATGAAGATGATGATGAGGTGTGATAAGCAGAATATTTAATTTGATTTTTTAATAAAATATTTTGATTATGTAAATATCTCGCTCAACGCTCATTATTACTAGGAGTAGGCAGAGGTCTCAGTACCTACCTACTGAAACCAACTTTCCAACGATTTTTTTAGTCCCAATATGAGATGTGGTTCGCATTGTCGCCGTCTTAGACACATAACAAATCCCAGGCTATAGGTAATCGTTACTAACAAAGGACCGTCACTTCTACCTTGCCTGACTCGGGAATCGAACCCAGGACATCTGGTTTCTAGGCCAAGCTATGAAATGCGCGACCACCGAGGCGATGTTATCATTTTTTTATAATTATATGTTAATTTTATTGTAAAAAAAAAAAAAACATTCTACAGGATGAAGTTGAAGAACATAATTATAGAAGGGTTTACAAACGTGAGATTGATACTAACGAAGATGATGACGATGAGGATGAGGATGAGGATGTAGATGAAGATAATAATAGTCAGGATGATGATAATGATAAAGATGAGGATCATGATTATAATGGTCAGGATGATGAGGATGATGATGATAATGACAACAAAGATGAAGATGAGCACCAATTTGGATATCATTATTCAAAAGAGGAGAGTGATCAGACCTTTAATGAAAATGATGATGCAAAAAGGGATGACGATAATGACAATGAAGATGATGACTTTCAACAAAGTATAGAAAACAAAGATGCAGATGATGACGACGAAAATAGCCAAGAAATTGAACAAAATGATAGTGAAGAACGAGATGATGAGGTGCAAATATGAAAGTAGAGTGTGAAGCTTTTGTTTTTACAAAAATATTAAACAATGTTTTGATTTTATTGGCACTAACCGATCAAAAGCTTGTTTCAGTAAAGTGTTGTGCTTCATTAAAATGGTGTGACACATGACAATTATATTTACAGTTCATTTTTCTAACTATAGCACAATCTTTATTTTCTTGATCATATTGGTACTTTACTTCTTTGTCTTCATAACTATAGTTGACTTTCATTTGTTTATTTTTACATCTCCTGCGTGAGATGGATGTTTTTTTTACTAATGTATGACAGCTATTGTATTTTGGTTTTAGTTTTCTACTGTTAAATGTATAACTAAAGAGCATGATTATTAATAATAGTTATCAAATATTTCAAGTAGCTTGCAATGGTTGCAAACATCTGACAATTCTTTAATAAATGCCAAGACATAAAGTGGCGATTGTTGTGCAAGTTGGAGACAATTTGTTATTTTCTTGCGCGAAATTGATTTAAATACCGACACAGTTCATGTATTAGTGCATGACGTGGTGCGCGATAGGTAGATCGCTGCCATCTTTTAATTCCTCACGGCAGCTCGCTTACAACCATATGACTTCGTACACTAGCTACCACAAAAACTGGTCCGGTTAAGTGTTAAACCTATGACTCAGAATTTATAAAAAGCATATCTAACAAACTGGTTAATTTATAGGATGATGAAGAGCATGAAGATGAACCGGAAGATGTAGAAATTGAGGTGGAGAAAATTGAAAAAGAGGTTTCTGAAGACGACGATGTATCAACAGAAGTACCATCATATGTGCACATTGGCGAAGTCGATGGAGAGAGTCAAGGTAAATATTATGTTGATCACTTTTTATATAGCCTTATTAACATTAAAGCTGCTTTTGATAGAAGATTATATTAAAAATACTGAAATTGCTGGTCGTCAAATGCGTAAAAAGAAAGAGACTGTTATTGTTAAGATAATTAGCTAATATTAGATGAAACATTGTCTGGTTGGATAAAGTAAGTAAAAACTTTTTTCATGTGTCTTTATACAGAGGAAGATAACGATGCTGATGGAGATATCGAAGAGGAAGAATTTCTGGAGCCCATAGATGAAGATCTTCCTGTTGTTGAACATATAACTGTGCCTGCCGGAAAACCGTTGACTGAGGTATTATAATATTTAAATAATAATATGTATGGGCAGGGCGGCATTAGACCACTCTTACATAGATAAGGGTCTTAATGGTTAACTATATGCATAGGTTGTTCAATAAGTTTTGTCATTTGATAAGAAAGGGGGGTACCACTAGCCCAATTTTTTTTTGTTAGTTCACTTTTCATATGAACGTATGTGAAGTTTTATTTCAATCTGTCAATTCATTCTTTGTTTACAAGCCATTTAGTGTCGCCGTGTCACAGTATGTTTTTAAGATGGAAAAGATTGAATATCTTGCCGTGATAAAATTCTTATTTTTGGAAGGTGTAGCACCAAATGAAATTCACGAACGAATGTTAAAAGTGTATAATGATTGTTCACCTACAATTAGAACAGTAGAAAGATGGGTTGCTGAATTTAAACGTGGTCGTACAAGCCTTGAAGACGATCCACGTGAAGGACGTCCAAGCGCATCAACACCAGAAATCATAGCCAAAATACAGGGTTTGGTTTTGGAAAATCGTCGATTGACTGAGCGAGATTTAGTAGAGGCTCTACACATCTCATTAGGCAGTGTGAGCCATATTTTAAGTGAAATTTTGGGTGTTAGAAAGCTGTGTACACAATGGGTGCCGCATTCGCTAACAATGGAACAAAAACACATTCAAATGCGACTTTCTCAGCAACATTTGGAGCGTTTTAAAAAGGATAAAGTGGATTTTGTGCGTCGATTGTGGATTACTTTCAAACTGGTAAAACAATTAATTTTGAATATTATTGCAACCTTTTGGACCAGTTGAAGGAAAAAATTCGTAGAAAAAGACCCGGTTTGCAGAAAAATAAATCCTTTTTCATCAGGACAATGCACCGTGTCACAAGAGCATTTTGACAATGGCTAAAATCCATGAATTAACGTTCGAATTGTTGGAGCATCCACCGTATTCACCAGATTTAGCCCCCAGCGACTTCCATTTGTTTCCAAAACTCGAAAAATTTATGCGTGGCAAGCGTTTTTTTATCAAATGAAGAAGTCATAACGGCTGTTGAAGCGTATTTTGCAGACCTTCCGGATTCTGAGTTCATGGATGAAATCCACAAATTGGAGGATCGTTGGAGCAAGTGTATTAATGTTGAGGGAGATTATAATAAAGTGTATTTTGAACCATAAAATTGTGTTTTTCTTATCGAACGACAAAACTTATTGAACAACATGTTATAAAAATAATTAATGGGATTAGTTATAACTTTGATTCTATAAAGTGTTAGTATGTGTGTACATGTTTGTAAAATAAAGAATTTGGTTTATTGATTAAAAAATACGTCGGTACAGGGTTTCAGCATTTCCGGAGTTAAAATACCATAACTGCGTAGTCATCTTCTTAAAAGTGTGTTTTGGTTGTAATACCTCTTAGCATGTAATAATGACAAGTTAGTGCAATTGTCGAACGACCGAAATATTTAATTCATGATATTTGAGAGATTACGATGAAATGCTTGATTTGAATCCACATTAGATCCTAGAATATCTAAAAGCTGTGCGCTTTGCTTAAAATTTTCCATTCAATGTTTTTGGTGGGAAAAAAAAATATGAACTAAGAGTTCAAATTGTTCTTATATAGGTGGAAGATGAGACATCGTCCGAAAGGCCTCAAGACACCCTAGCTGAAGAAGAGGAATACGAAAAGCAGCAAGAGGAACTGCGTCGTGAACAGGAGCAAGCTTCACACCGTAAGTATTTTTCTTTTCCTCTGCATGAGCTTTAATAACACTTTCTTTATGCAGTACGCAATGGCACTTGCAGATTTATAACTAATTAGCTGGAACGAACCGCTTTATTAGAACGCTAATAACATATAATTATGTTCATTAACAGAGTAATGCTTTCAAATTAATCATTACAAACTAATTTTGTTATTTCTAGAAGTAATAAGATTGATCTAACAGACAATTTTTTTTTTATTTGAGAAAACGCTGTCAAATAAATGTTGTAAAAATTAATTTCTTTTATTTCACCCCATTTGCTTTATAATTAAACATTACGTTCGGTTTTCTTTGTGAGCGTCTCTTATACTGTATTTACATTATGTTCGTGTGAATTGATAAATTTATGTAAGATTCGCGTGACGGGTGAACGTTGCCAAAACGCGCTATGGTATATAACTTTGGCTATATGTAAGTCTTGTTTGAGCACACGTTATTTGTCTTGTATAAACTTTTTAATTGACCATAGCTATTAATAAAATATTGTACATATATTGAAATTGTAGCAATTCTAGTACATAGTCATCTTGTTAGGCTATAATAAAAAAAATAAAAAGATTACTAATAGTTGGTAAGATAAGGTAATGAATAGGGTTATTTGTTAAAGCGTTTGTGTTGCTGTCTGTCTGTTTGATGTCAAATTAATGAATTTCGACCACTTCCCTTTGGGAATATGTTAGCATTACTTGCAGGGTATTTTTTTTTTTTATTATTAATTTCTCATATCTTCATCGGTAGCTATCATATATTTGCTATATATGAAAAAAAAATGATGCAAACTTTGTATATTGTAAAATGATAAGCCTTATTGTTTTAAAAATCTGCATTCACAACTTAGGAACAATTTGGAAGAATTATATAGTTTTCAAAGTCATATACAACCCACGGGCAATTTATCTGTGGTAGCGCTTAATAGCTCGTAGATGTAGGCGAAGCTTGATAATTGCGACATGTTGCACGTAACTTCTCATCTTCTAGCGCAATGGGCTTCTTTCTGCGTCGTTATTAATTATCATATTAAGTAAGCACCATCACGATATTTCATACATGTGAAAAATTCTTACATCGCATCAAAATTATGTTATACTATAAAAGTATAGAACCGTCGTGAACATTGAAAATTTTTGTCGGAAGAAACTGTCTGTCTGTTCCTAATCTCCACCAGACGAATATGTTTTTTTATGGGGATTTCACAGGTAACTCGAGCGTAGCTGGGGTAATGCCTACCATTAGGCAAAATTGGCTCATGAAAAACAATTCTGCATTGCACACGCGGTAGAAGTGAAATTTTAGAAAACTACCCATCTCGTTATCTTGCAGGCTAAATTCTATAGATGTATTTTTTGTCGCTTTTTCGTCTTATCGAGTTTCAAATCACCATGGTGCTACAGAAGTTTTCAGTTAAAAAAAAAATCTTTATTTATCTTTATCACGCGTATCTATGTGTGCGAGTGAGTGAGAGTGCGAGGATCTAAGCGTGTGGCGCGTGTGTTGCAGTGTGGCTGAAGCTGGCGGTGGGGGCCGCGCTGGTGGCCGCCACGCACGCCGTCGTGCGCCGCGCCACCCGCGCCGACCGCGCCGACGACCGCCCTGGTGCGTACCCACCCGGCCGCTACCCTCCACACTAACTTCTTTATTACATTTCTCTTATAATTGGTTCCAGGAAACGATTATTCTTTTAGTTTTCATTCTATGGTAAAGTAAGCAATCGACTGTTTTTATTTTTAACTTTGACATAATCAGAATATTAAAATAATATATATTGTGCCCGCACCACGCTTAGTTTCCGATTTCAAATTGTCACATGAGATACTTTCGCAACAGATACATCTACGGGTGACGAACATGCCAGTAGAGAGGAGACCCCCTCGTTAATTGATCGACGCATGACCCTCATAATGGAGGAACCTCCGGTACCTGGTAGGCTATTCTTTATTTTGAAGTAATTCAACTTATGAAAATATATAAACGACTCCTAACCACATTGTCGTTCTACAGTAGTACCAAAAATTGTTCCGCGAGAAACTCCAAAACCCATAGAAAGAGAAATTGTTAGGAAAGCTCAACCTGTCCTAAAGGCACCGCCTCCTAAACAAGAGAGCGAGGAGGAAGATGTTGATATACAAATCATGGCTAAGGTAAGACTATTTTTTAATATGTATCATATTATGTCTGTGGGTATTTTTAATCTGTGGCAAAACCTTCATATTTTTCCACAGGCAAAAAAAATCGTTGAGGCCATAAAAGACAGGGAATTATATAGCGAAGACGAAGATGAGGATGAGGAGGAGGAAATCGTTGCAACGCAAAAAGAGATTCCGAAGAAGAGTGAGCCCGTCAAGGAAAAGGAGCCCACACCCGAAGCTGAAGAACCGGAAGACGATGACGTAGAGATAATTGACGATGAACAACTTGAAGAAGAATTAGAAGAAGAGGACGTGGAGGAAGAAATATCTGACGTAGACGATGCTGAACTGTTGAGTCGTCTCGAGGCTAAATACGGAAGGCTGCCTGAACCTGAGAGACCCGAACGAAAGCATAGTAAACACGACTGTGTGTGCGTTTGTTCGCTTTCCCGCGTAGTTATTGCTGCAGCTTGTTTTCCAACTTAACAATTTAACATACACCTGGCATGACTAACAATATGTAAGTTTGTACTTTTTTTCTTTTACTAAATAACGTTCACCACTCTTTTAACACTCGTTGTTTGAATAAGTTTGTATTGCGTTTCAATGTTTGTATTAGGATATCAAACTACATTTGAACCCACACATTTGTACAAATGTTTGTGATAAAGGCATTTCCTTTATTGTATTAAAGACTTACTACGTCGCCCGCGGTTTCACCCGCATTCCCGATGGATGTTACATTTTCTGGGATGAATATTTGTTATTTCAGGGCATGTTCTATCAATGTGCCAAGTTTATTCAAAATCTGTCTAGTACTTTTTGCGTGACAGAGATCGATATCCATTTATCCATTCTCACAAACATTTGCATTTATAATATTAGTAGGATAGAATATAATTATTTATTAGAATTTTTCAATCTGTATATAAATTAGTTGGCTAGTATTTCTTCACCTCTATAACATCGGTACAACATAATACGAATGTAATTATCACGTGTGGAACTACACTGTGTGTCTACTGGTTACAAAACAGATTCCATATTAAAGAAAACCCGCGGTTATAAAAGCGAGTATATCTTTGAATTTAATAGTTTTAAACTCATATTCCCCTCTGCTAATAACTTTGAATGGAAATATCTATAAAATCACATTTAATTTCCAGAGGACGGAGGTAACAGTATTGAGGACGAGTGGCCGGGCGAGCCCAGTGATCACTACTGGCGCGAGCAACTCGACCGCGCAGAGGAAGAACTCCAACAGGTATTCAATTTATAAGATATAATCAATATTTTTAAATGACTATTATGGGAGTTCTACAAACTCCTTAATATTTAATAGCAAAGTTCATCCATGGACGGGCACAGTAAATAGTGGGATTTCCAAAACATGATGCAGACTAGGATAAAATATATATGAGTAATTTTTCATAGATACGCCCCACATGTTCAAATTATTTATTATTATTATAGAAGTTGTTGGTGTATTCTCGGTGTTGTGCATTATTTTTATTTGATATATAACTATAAGCATGAAGAAACCATAGAGAGCGTTGTAGATAATGTTTTGAAAAGCCTCAGCTTCGCATGCGTCCCCTAACTCACTCCGATTGAAACAAATAATACTAAGAACGAATACACCAACACATTTTTGACTGTATAAATCTCAAACGTCTACTTAACACTACGGCCGTATTCGTTTCCAGGAGTGGCTGGACTAACTTTTTATATTTAATTTTCACCCCATCACCCTATCCTTTGCTCGTTGTGCCATTTTGTATATCGTCGGTGGCGGCGCCGGGCCGCGCCCCGCGCCCGCACCCCGCGCGGGGAGCCCCCGGCCCGCCGTCGACGACCTCCCTATAGCGTAGGATATAGTCCCATAGCGTAAGAGATTGCGAATGGAGTCACGATCGTGATCGCGATCGCTCGAATGTTTTGTGTGTGAGTGTGTTACTAACGTGCGGAGGGCGAGTGGAGTTCTGCGTGGGAGCGCGCGGGCGGGCTGGCCGCCAGCGGGCGCGCGCGCTGGCTCGCGGCGCGCGCGCTGGACGCCGGCGCGGAGGCGCGGCGCGACAACAAGCTCCTGGCCCGCGCCGTCGCCGCCTACCTCGAGCTGCTCAAGATGCACGAACGCCTGTCCGATGTGCAGCTGCGAAGGGTCACGGAACGCACCCTCGATAGAATACTGTTTAGAGGTGAGTGTACACCAAATATTACATCACAGTAGTACACCAATTTAATTTAACCTACCTTTGATTTGAATTAATTTATAGCAACATTGTCGTTTGCCACGGAAAGATGAAAATCACTGCAATCTGCAATTTTTACATCTTATTTATATCGACATTTTGTGAAAATGGTCCTATACTTGTTTTCAGGTAATTACATGGGCGCAGAGCCTGTGTACAGGCTGCTAATTCGCCGGTTTCCTGATGAACCTGGATATCGAAATAATTTAACTATATCTTTCCTCATGGCTAACAGGTATTTAAATCCCCCAGATAAAAAAAATAATGCCTATATTACTATTAGTTACTTCCTTTTTTCCATAAATTATAGAAAAGTTTAATTTGATCCCGTAATAAAATTAATTAAAATAACATCGATTTCGGTACAGAAAAAAATTGTTTTTTTGTTTTAGAATTATGCAGTATTCTTTATTGTTTACATTGGACATAAATTAACCAAACGCTTACATTATTTCAGAGCGGACTTAGCCGAGGAAGTTCTGAAGGAGACTCTCAAACTCTGGCCTGGTGACCGAATCGCTCTGGCTCACCACGGATTCGTATTAAAAACGCAACACAACCGTCTCGAAGAAGCTGTGACAGCATTTCAGAAGGCCTTAGAAGGTGACGCCGGTCCTGCAAATGAGTCCCGCTTCTATTATCACTTAGGCGATGCCTTGTTGCTCTTAGGTCGCTTTGCAGAAGCCGATGAAGTACATAAGCGTGGCGCTGCTCTTGGACATTTTCTATCCCCCGCACAGCGTTCACTTTACAACGTAAACCACCTTACTGGGCGCCCTTGGTGGAACATAGAGGACACACCATATATCAAATTAATACGGTCCTTGGAAAAGTCCTGGAAAGATATTTTGAAAGAAGGCGAAGCAGCTCGTGCTTTCTACGAGAAAGAGAAGGAAGGATTAAAAGAGCGAGGCGAATGGTCACAGTTGGATTTATTCGTGCGAGGGAAAGAAATACCAGGGCGATGCGACAGGGCGCCAGTGACGTGTTCGATAGTTCGTGCAGAAGCCGCGGCGAGCGGTTGCAGGCGCGGTCAGGTCAAGTTCAGCGCGATGGAGGCAGGCACGCACGTACGGCCACATGTCGGACCCACCAACTGCCGCCTACGGATGCATTTAGGGCTCAGCAATACCAAAGATACATTTATAAGAGTGGATAGAGAGACCAGGTATTTACTACTTTTGATATTATTCGATAGATTTATTAATGTACAGTTGAACAGTTTCTCTATTTTATTTGTGTCTGTAAAAGTTACGCGGCGAATGTGTAACATGGAGGTCTAGCAGGGTTACTGTCACGGATTTGAATGCTGACTGAACCAAAAAATGTCAACTAATTAGTCAATTGTCAGAATTTGTCGGTCCCTGGTTCAAAAGTTATTAGCTGTTCTTATGGCCCTGACATTGGCTGGTATTATCTGTTGCTATAAGGCCAGGCTGAATAAAAAAAAATCAACAAAGCGAAGACCTTTTTGCTTATATATATTACGGAATTAGTTGGTCCTTGATTTAAAATATATAACACATTTTTTTTCTTTAGGGGGTAGCTGCATCCTATTCTGCACAAAATAATCAAAATTAAGTTATTTCTCAAAAAAATATGAGTACAATACGTCAATAACTCCTGCAAGTTCTTGTAGAAACTCTGTGTACAAGTTTTATGTATAATATTTCGTGATTGAAATTTTGCTAATAAAGCTATAGAAAATATTTAGTTTCACTCTAAATCAAGAGAAAGGAATATCCTTTTATATTTTTTTCTTATGTAGAATAAGCTTCATACATCTTATGAAAAGAAGGGTTATATCTTCTAAACCAAGGAGAGACCGACTGAATTTCTACTAGCGACTTATTCTGGGCGCAGGCAAATCTTCGCTAGGTAGTCTAGTATTTATTTTACAGCGAATAAAACATCTTAAAAACTTTACAACCAAGAACCGACAAATTGTTAAGTTTCACGACTTTTTTATGGTCCAGTGACTATTTAAATCTAAGATGGCGGCCCTGCCAGGCCTTCCACACTTAAAATTAAATTATTATTCGATTCTAATCCAAATTCGTTGATAGGATCGTTATCCCTACTGGTAGGGATAAGTGCAGGTTTTTGTAGATTTATTTCTACCGGTAGGTGCACTGCCGATTACCAAGTGGTAAACGTATCCCTACTGGTAGGGATAATAGTACGAGATCCGGCTGCAGAATCAGTGCACTCATCGAGTGTTTGCTAAAAACAAAATATTTATGCATATTTTTAATTAGGAGAATATATATCTACCAGGTTGCCTATCAAATTGTGCCCGCTAGTATTATTAATTAAATTATTGTTAATTGATTTTTCGGAAAAAAAATCGTTCATTTGTTTTTAAAAAAAATATCGTCCACTTCACGGCAATATATATAAAGACTGAAAAATCACGGTTGCCGTTGCGCACATGACCGCACCTCTTTGCAGCCAGGTGTATACAGGTATGATTTTGATACATTTATACACTCATGATGTATATTTCTCAGTTATATACTTAATTAAAGCTATTTTGTTTCTGTTCATTATGATATACGGTTGCTTTATTAAATCTGGCCGCAAATAAGGGTTGCTGGCTGTTAAAGATTGTAAATATTAAAGGTAGAGTGAAAGAGAGCTAGCGCGTAACATCACTAGTTAGACGAGGATAGCAATTGCCAGCTGTACGACGCTTTGAAGCCAACGTTAGCAAACACTCGATGCGTGCACTGATTCTGCAGCCGGATCTTAGACTATAAGTGCACGTTTCCAGGCACATGAGACTTAACAACTTCAAGTCTCAGGGTCGGCAAATTTATGGTATAAAAAAAATACAAATGTTTATATCTAACAGAATAAAAAGATATTATTGGTAAGATACATATTTAAAAAGAAAGTTTCTTTTTATTTATTTATTTGTTATTAACTATTTTACTTATTGATTTTTTTTTATTTAAGAAAATAATACGTGAAGTTGTTAAGTCTCATGTGCCTGTAAACTATCCACTCGGTAATGGGCAGTGCACCTATCTCTACCAGTAGAAATAAATTTAAAAAAAACGTGTAAGTGTACCACCCGGATTTGATGTACCTTTTGTAAATAACATAAATTCATTTGATTTATGTATTTCAGGATTAAAATTATTAATTATGCCCGTAAAAAAATTAGATTAGTAGATTTATAAAATAACATAATCGTTATCATTCATAGTAACACTGGAGCAGTTCGTTATTGCAACTATATATTCAATGTACTATCACTTCACTGAAGATCATCCACAAATTTTATTACTACAAATATTACCCTCAAGTTGAAAGTGTCGCCCACCGTCGCAGCTGCTAACATTTATATTTGTCCTATTACAGGCAATGGAAGATTGGTAAAGTGTTTATATTCGACGACAGCTTCGAACACGAAGTATGGCACAACGGTACCGGTACTCGACTCGTTCTCATAGTGGACGTTTGGCATCCAGACCTTACACCCGCTGAAAAGAGACAACTGCCCGCCATATGATTAAACGTTTGGTGTATCTGAAGTATTTAGACGATCTCTGAGTCCTTCATCAATTTATACAATTAGTGTGTGAGACAGTCCCATCTTATTTTTTAAGTACAGTTTGATGGGCATGTTCTTGTGGTTTATACTGTTAAACTACTTGAAAATGAGGCTGTTAACAGATACAAACATTTTCTCTATTTAGTGACCTGTGAATTTCTGGTCTTTTTAGTTGCATTTGTATTGAACAAAATATAACATGCATAGATGTGCATTGTTTTATTTTATACAATGAAGTCTTTCAAACCGGTTTTATGAGTAAAAATGTTAGTGTTTTGTGCAATATTTTTGTGATATTTGACAGTTTTGTTGTTATTATAATTTTGTAGAAATCTAATTGTAATTTTTAATATTTAATGTTAAAAGAATATAATTTCAATACTCGACAATAACTTGTTACTTTTATTACATCCAAACTATAGCCCTATACTTCACACAAAGGATTATCAAAGGGAGGATATTCAAGATATTAATTAAAACAAATATAGTTCAGAGTGGTGTATATTTGGTATAAAAATTACCTGGAAAGTTTGGTTCAAATATAGACTAAAATTATATTATCCTTATTCTAATAAAGCTCGATTTCTAAGTAAATTATTATTATAAAAAATATATTGGTCCTGTTATTTTGTAAATTAAATTAATTGGACAAGAAAAGCAATGTTTTGAACTGTTCACATCTCTACAGTACACATTTAAAAGTGAAAAAATTGTCTAAACTTGATGGGTATTGAGTATAAAAAAGATTATAAAAACGCATACTAAAAGTCTCACAAAAGTTTCTTGGACGGAACTCGTTACAGAGAAAGCATCATTAGATATCGCATTGTACCACAAGGTATGCATGTTTCGTTCATATAATATAGCTTATTTAATCTTTACATCAAATTTGCTAAAGCATTTAAATAATGAGATTCATAGGTTATGAATCATAAGTGCGAAAAGGCATACCCATTTTATAACTAACTATAAAATATCTTATTCCTAGTCTTATGACTGTTCATCAAACAAGTACAATATACTAAATAAAACAGAAGTTTAAACCCTGTCTAAATAAATTCTTTAGCAGTTTAAAAATAACAATCACAAAATATTACAACATAGTTTTGTTATTTTCAAGAGGGTATAATGTTTTGTAACAGCGTGTTTTGACTATCTATTTAATATTTTTATATTTTCTTTTGATTTGATTCCTCTATAAAAAGCAGACTTAAGTATGATGTCGTTGGATTTGCTACAGTTTTACGATATGTACATACATGTTAAACCATAATGCGTCATAACCATTCAAGTGTCAAGGAAACTCAGTGAATTCTACATTCACATTTAACTTTGTCAAACAATTATGAAAAAATCGTTAAACATATTAGACATACTTTAAGGCAGAATGGTCAAAATGTTCTATCACCTAAAATAGAGAAATATTTAGTAGTTAAGTTGAGCTAAATTAGTTCAAACATTTAATGCAACTTCACTGTGCATATTGCTCTAAGACTAACTTACCATACATTTCTAACATAGAGTATTATTAAAGCTAGCATCTTAAAACAAAAAGAAACGTATTTCATACATATAACAGTAATGACTTAAATAAGTACCAAAACGTAATTTATTAATAACTAACATTGTAATAATTGTATGGCATAAATTTAATATCAGACAAGTCATTTTTATTCCTAGATATGTATATTAAAATAAGCTGCAAATATTGCACCGGAGGAATGATAATTATAGTATCTCACCATTGAGATATACTTAGCTAAACTAAAGGTGACAATTAAAATCACTGGAATAAGGCACGACATAGTAATGGAGGGTTTAAGTCGCCATGTTATAGATATCATGGACGGGTTGGTACTGGTAGGCGGGCGGGCCGGGGGCCTGCGGAGTGGCGCGCGCGCTGTAGGGAGGCGCGGGCGGCGGCGGCTCCTGCCAGCCGAGCCCGCCCGCCGCCGCGCCCGCGCCTGCTCCGTACCCGTACGACGGAGACTCGCACGGCGCGGGCGTCACGCTCTCTACTCTATTATCGTAGTTCGTTGCTCCGTCGTAGACACTATTAATATTGTCGTAGGCTGGAATGTTAGATTCGTATTTTGTCGGTGGGTTCGGCTCGTTATACGGCCCGACGACGTCGTGACCAAACTTTTTACTGCGAATTGTGTCGTATCTGTTCGTCACTATAGGGACGGACTCGATCGGCGGCGGTGGGTCGTAGGCGCCATCTACGCTCGGAAATCCATCTCTTTCAGACGTATGGTACGAAGCTGGCCGGGCCGCGTGGAAGTTAGAGTACGAGGAATGTGCTGATGTGGGCCGAGATGTTCTAGCGTCGCGCGGTAAAGAAGCGTTTGACGCGAGATATCCCGCATTTCTGTAAGAACGACGCGACCGGCGAACTGACGATCCGTTTCCTCGAGAACCAGACCGCCGTTTGACTCGACGAGGTGTCATTGGTTTTAATGAACTCTCACATATGTTAGTCTCTGTAGGACTCATTTCTATAGTATACACTGGATTACGTGATAATGTGCTTTTATCTGTGAAAAACAATTAGTAAATTAATTTAATAATTAGAAATTGTTTTATTAATTTAAAATAAAAATTGCCAGCTTTTTTTATAAATGTCGAAGTAAAATGTCTTTACCTGATGATCTTGGTTTATGAGCCTTGAATGAACGAAAAGCCAAAATTAATGCTAATGGCAAGGCTGTGGCAGTAAAAAGTGATGTAAGAGCTGACTGTGCCAGTTCCACATGGTGCCATTGGAGAAAACATCCATCAACTCTTGTAGGTCTCCAGGTCCCAGGGCCATCCAAATCTCCCCACACTGGGTGGCAACCCCAACCATTTCCCTCCCACCAACTTACACTACCTGTACCCAATGAAAGTAAACCACTTTCCTAAAACAGAATAAATATTATATTTTTTAATTATGAAAAATTTTAACATATCCCATCTGATCACAAAATAACCAGAGATTGCTTGTATTATAGTAACTACATCACTACATTGTATAAAACAAAGTCGCTTTCTCTGTCCCTATATCCATATGTATGCTTAAATCCTTTAAAACTATGCAACAGATTTTGATGTGCTTTTAATAGATAGAGTGATTGAAGAGGAAGGTTTTTATGTATAATACATGTGACATCCCACGGGAACGCGGGTAAAACTGCAGGGGACAGCTAGTAATTTATATATACATGTTTAAATATATACTTAAGCTTTATGTAACTAACTTTGGCTGCAAGTGAAAACATTTTATAAATAGGGAACCATATAACACAATTTTCATAAAAGGTAATGAATGTACTTACTCTGTTTAAGGTTCCTATGTTCAAGTAATAGCAAATTAAGAACACATTCCATGTTAACCACATGAAGCTCCATATTGCATACTGAAAAATGAAACAATACATTTTTACCAATTATATACTATGTTCACAAATCCCAAACTAAGCAAAGTTTGTCCTAGTGGAACTAGATAACTAATGTTAAACTACTTACAAATACATACTAATAAAGTCATATGCCCAGATAATTATGTTTATCATCACTATTTCTGTGTATACATAAAGTTTAGAAAATATCAAAATGTATGTAAAGGGTGGGAAATTAAGCTATGACCTACCTGCATGATAATTAAGGTATCTAACCACCATGTCATATATATCAAGCAGTTTCACTTACATAAAGCACTGGGAGGTAAACACTTGCCCCTAAGAAGTAAGGCATCAAGCATAATATGACTTAATTTAATTGTCTGGCCATTATTTTCAAATGAGGTTTTAATTACATCATAAAATCAAGGTGAATACTATAAAAAAGTTCTCTCATGATTGAAGTTTTTATTTATTTTTGTTTATTATCAACATATCACTTACCGCTAAAAGATACTTGGTTATGTACTGAACAGCTCCAAAAGATCCAAATATTATTAATAATATGTTTAGGAAGTTTGCAATAATGGGTAACCACATATAACCCAAAAAGTCAAAAACTTGTCGCTGAACTGTAACAATCTAATAAAAAAACATTACATTAGATTACATGAAGGATGGACACATTATCCTGAGTATGGTGTCGATATCTGCTATGAAATATTATTCTGATCATAATACTCTTTGTTAATTATTACAAGTTTGAGATAAAATCAATCACTAACATACAAAAACTGTAAATTGCAGACGACTCAACAACAAATTTAAACTAAAAAGAAATATAGGCTCAAGCTCTGAAATAACATACCAATTCAATAATACACACAATTAACAACAATGTTCGTAACCCACAAACAGCCATTTCTAAGACTTTTTATCTCAGAGAAGCTTTTTCCCACGGAACTATATTATGCTAATCATATCCAATTGAGCTAATTATTTTCTGATGGTTATTATTGCACATATTATTAATTAAAAATGAATTATTTTTTATTGAAAATAAATAGTTGTGTTATTCTTCAAACTTAAAATTTTTATTAAAGTTTTACCACAGACAAAACTTGAAAGGCATATCATCACTGACACTGACTGACTCACTACAAGAAAGTAAGCATGGGAAAAAATTATCGATAATTTCCATTCAATAACCGATATATATAGTCGATATTTTAATCAACTTAATTTTAGAGTATCGAATTCGTATCAATTTTGATATATTTATTAAAGCAACTCTGGTTTCGTGTCTTACGTTACTAGATACTACTTGCAAGCTCCTCACGTATCGTTAACTTTAAAAAATCTCTCTATTATATCTATATTTCAAGTCTGAAAGCCTCTGTATGCAAGCGGCTCGGGATAAAGGAAAGACCTATTTTCAGCCGTGGACATCCTTGAGCTGATATAATGATGATGCGTAGTTAGTTTCATTCAAATCCGTATTTGCATGGGCGTGAAAGTTCTCTTTGTTCCGCGATTAAGACACATTCATCCATCATATGGGTCCATCCTCACTTACTTTTGTATTTAATATTATGTAGCTGTAGATAGCTTTATATTTATCTGTTAACGATCTAAATTTGTTTAATTTAAGGGTGTTATTATACAGTCATGTGATATATTCTTGTCGAAAAAATAAACTAATAGCTTAATTACAGATCTATAGAGTCTTTTGTAAACTATTTACGATTATTATTAAATGATTATGCTATTATTATAGTAATAGTATTAGCCGTTTTTTTGAGTTTCGGCTATTTCATTTCAAATAGAAATTACACACACAAACCATTCGATTCTCCAGGTGACCCAATTAGTTTGTCACCCAAATTAGGCGCGCCTCCGAGCAGGTCTAAATAACTTTATCTATGTACAGTTTCAATTATATTCTTATTTTAATTAAATGAATATTTTTAATTTGATGGAAATTCGGTATATCATCAATTTTCATTCAGTCATTGCTACGATGTGGCTGGTTGGTTGGATTTAATTTCAGTTGTATTGATCTGCTCTTCGGTTTTATGGACCAAGGTACATCCGTATGCTCTATGGTATGTATTCAATCAAAAGTATTGATTTTTAGTAATACCTTTAGTCGGTGCCGCAGATTTCTACTGTTTCCACGCTTCCAGTACCAAATATTGCTGTATCCCTTGAAGGTTTTAAGGTTGGTGGAAATTCGAACAGATATCAATAAATAAAAACTTATTTATTGAAGAATCATAAAAGACCGGTAACCTATTTTTCCAGACTGAAAAAATGGCGACTGAAACTTTAATACCATTGGAATCCAACCCTGAAGTGATGAACAAATTTCTTCAGAAGTTGGGAGTTTCTAGCAATTGGAACGTCGTTGACGTGATGGGTTTGGAACCTGAAATGCTGTCTTGGGTGCCTCGCCCAGTTTTGTCTGTCATGCTCCTATTTCCCATCTCTGAAGCGTATGAAGCCCACAAGCAGAAAGAAGAGACTGATATTTTGTCCAAGGGCCAAGAAATTTCAAGTGATATATTTTACATGAAACAAAATATTAGCAACGCATGTGGTACTATTGCTCTCGTGCACAGCGTTGCTAATAACATTGATAAAATTGAGCTTAGTGATGGCCTCATGAAAAAGTTCCTTGATGAAGTTAAAGGTTTGGATGCTGCTGCTCGTGGAACATTGCTTGAGAAGACTGAGGGTATTATTAATGCTCACAAGGAATTGGCTCAAGAAGGTCAAACAAACATCCCGAGAGCTGAGGATCCTGTGAATCATCATTTCATTACTTTTGTCAACAAGGATGGAGCTCTCTACGAATTAGATGGCCGTAAAGCTTTTCCCATTAATCATGGACCAACTACACAGGATACTTTACTTGAGGATGCTGCTAAAATATGCAAATCCTTCATGGCTCGTGATCCTAATGAAGTTCGCTTCACAGTGATAGCTTTGTCTGCTTCAGACTGAAATGTTTCTATTATATGATTGCAAACTACAAGCCTTATATACTGTAGTTCAATCTTCTGTGCTCCATATTTTCATGCTTCTAAAGGGTTTTTGAAATAATTAAAACTAAAAAGTGCTATCCTGGGGAAGCTTTTGTGATATTAAATAGTATTTATTTTGAAATAGTTGTCGTTTTCTTTACAAGTACATCCTGTCTACAATTACCTACCTATAACAATTCTAGTAGGCAAATAAATTTGATTTTTCTGTTTGTCCTTTGCTGGTGGTGAACAATTATTTTTCCCCACAAAAATATTATTATTTCATTTTTATTTTAATAAAATAAAAATACTGGTGGGTATTACAAGAGATAGTGATATTGACATATAACATGAAAGGTGTGACATTAATTAAATAAGATCACAGTACCTGTTCTTATTTCTTTCCTATCTTACTACTACTTTCATGATGTCCTACCTAAGTATCTAATATAGCTTTTAATTAATTTAATATTTTAGTTACCTGTACTTTCAAATTACCTACTACCTTTATACCCCTTCCCATGATCACTTGGAAATAGGTATGCAATGAATTTTTGTCAGTTGCTAGGTAAATAAATAAATATTATAGTCTGATAAGTAGTACAAGCTCACCAGGCGGATGGTTGAAGTGGTAACTGATGACCTAGGTACTGCTTTAGATATCTAAATCATTAAATTTGTCTGTGATTTCTTTTTTTTTTTTTTTTTTTTTTTTTTTGAATGGACGAAGGTGTTAGCCTCAGATGGCTCTGACACCCTTACGCGGACAATATCGGTGAGCGCTTAGGGCTCTCAACCGAAATACAAAATTTTAAGCAACAGCGCACTGAGGGTGCCCCCTGTGGGGCTCGAACCTCGGGCTCAGGGCGTTGCGTGGGGGGCCTTTTTAAATCAAAGACTTTACTTTATCTGATTATTAGTGGTTCTTTATTTCATAACAATAATAAAACAAAAAACTCTACAATGAACATATTAAGGAGAGCGCGGTTTCTTACGTCCACGCCGGCGAGGACGGTAGCGAGGCTGATGGCCTTGTGTGTGTGATGGATGATCGCGAGTTGCAGATTCGGCTGCAGCTGTCTGTGCTTTTGTTATGTCGTCGTCAGACTCGGCGAGGGCGTGCCTCGGTCTGCGAATGCGACTAATGCGGGACGGAGTGTAGGACGCGGCCTGCACAATGAGGGGATTTTTATGGTTTATTGCCCGATCGAAATGGCGGCGACAAGCCCTTTTGATAAATTGCCTGATGGTCGGCAAACCTAAGTCCATGTGGAGATTGAGATTACGCATATACCACGGGGCACCCGTGGCTCTGCGCATGAACTTATTGTCTGTGATTTCAAAATAAATACCAAATTTATATGAAAACATACAAGACCTATTCAGAATAAGTCTGGTACTATACAGAACTCCGGAACGATTCTATCTATAGATTTTTTAGGGATACCAATTTATTTATCTTGATACTTGCTTTATTATAACGGAGTTCAGCAGGAAATAAATTCCTGTTTACCCCTAGTGTGGGAGAAGAACTTGGGGACAAAAGCAAGTAATGTAAGTAGCAAATTTATGTCCTTTTATTATTTTCTTGTGTAGTTTTTTTTGTCAAATCATTAATTATAACCTTTTAATAATTTTTAGTGTACATTTTCAATACATTTTGTAAAATCACAAAATCATAATAATAAGTAACTATAAATATGGTAGAAGCAAAGAGCATTGGCAACTACTTAACACACTTTATGACATATGATATGTTGTGTAACGGTTTTTATTTCAAATTTCAAAACCATTTATTCAGTTTAGGCCCTCAGAAGGCACTTATGAAGGTCAAATTTAAAGTTACTGAAGCTACTACCGGTTCGGAAGTCAGCCTTCAACTGAGAAGAACCGGCAAGAAACTCAGCAAGGTTACATTCTTTTTTATTTTATTAAATTCTTTTTTATCTATTCTGACTTTTTGGCTATTTTATAATATCAATTTTTCATATTTTTATATTTAACAATTACAAAATACTTAATAAAGCTAACATTTAAAAACAAAAAAAAAAACAAAAAAAAGAAATAACAAGACTACAAAATAGAAAATGACAATAATTACTTACAACTTAAACAAGAAAATTAGAGGTGCACTGTGCAGAGAGCAGCTATTTCCATACATTTTTATCTTCAATATAATGAACCACCTTGTAATACGCTTTTTCTTTCAAAACTTTCCTAATATAATTTTTAAATTTATGATCAGACATTTTGGTTACTGAAAGCGGTATCTTATTATAAAATCGAATTACCAAGAAATGACTTGTTTACTTTAGTAAGTCTAAAATATGGAACAACTAACTTCTCCCTTTGTCTTGTATTAATATTATGGATATCCAATTTTGACTCAAACATTCCTATGTTTCTACGTATAAACATTATATTTTCATAAATATATAATGAAGGCAATGTCATTATATTTATTTCCCCAAAATAAATCTCTTAATGATTCACGGGGACCCATACCGTAAATTGCACGAATTGCTCTTTTTTGTATAATAAATATTGATTCTATATCCGCTGCTGCTCCCCAAAATAAAATACCATAGGACAAGAGGCTATGAAAATATGCAAAATAAACTAATTTGGCTGTCTCAACATTCGTCAATTGTTTAATTTTCCTAACAGCAAATGCAGCCGAACTTAACTTAGCAGCTAGAGTATCAACCTGAGGTCCCCACTGCAATTTATTGTCAAATGTAAGACCCAAAAATACCGTTTTATTAACAAGATCAATATGGCTCCCATCTATTATTATTTGGCTATCTACTTGTGCTACATTCGGTAAAGAAAACCTTAAGCATTTAGTTTTGTCTGTGACTCTGTGAATCTGTGAGATCATTTACAACATATGGCAAGTCATTTATATAGACTAAAAACAAAAATGGACCTAAAATTGAACCCTGGGGTACCCCCATTTCGACTAAAGAGCCCTTGGATGTTGTGCCAGTAATCCCTACCTTTTGTTGACGATTTGATAAATAAGATAAAACAAGATCATGAGCAGTTCCACGAATTCCGTAGTAGTCAAGTTTTAGAAGTAGTGTACGGTGGTCAACGCAATTGAAAGCCTTGGATAGAGCACAAAAAATGCCAATCGCATCCTGAGAATCCTCCCATGCGCCATAAATGTGTCTCAGCAATGCTGCTGCCGCATCGGATGTAGATCTTCCCTTCGTGAAACCGAACTGATGACCATGCAATATCTTATGCTTAGTAAAGTGACCTAACATTTGATTAAGCAGCAGTTTTTCAAAAATTTTACTAAGTGCTGGCAGAACGGAAACTGGTCTGTAATCAGAAGAATTCTCCTTACAACCGGACTTAAAAATAGGTACTATTTTACTGTATTTCATCAAATCAGGAAAACAACCCTGATCAATACATTCATTAAAAATATTTGACAAAACCGGTGCAATCACTGTTATTATTGATTTTACGATTGTTACTGATAAGCCCCATAAATCTTCAGTACTTTTCATATTGAGCGAATTAAAAGTATTTAAGATATCGCTAGCATTAATATGCTCAAATTTAAAACTAGGAAATATATTATGAATATGCTGTTTGAGTAAAGATTCCGCTACTATAGGACATGATTTAAGGCTTTTAGTAGTTTTACCAGGTATACTCGTGAAGAAGTTTTCGAAAGCACAGGCTACATCTAAATTATTCGTTAAAATTTTATCATTAATTTTAAGAGTTACTTGTTCATTATTATTTCTAATTTTACCAGTTTCTGTATTAATAACATTCCAGACTGTCTTTATTTTATTATTCGCATTACCTATTTTATTACATATAAAGTAAGATTTAGCTTGATTACACACTAACTTGAATGTTTTTGAAAAGTTTCTAACATATTTATGAAATTCCTCGTTATGAGTTAGAGATTTTAAATGATAAAGTTCATACAACCTATCCCTGCTCTTACGAATACCTTTAGTAGCCCAGTCACTAAATCCCATTTTACTATTTACCTTCACTATTTTAGTAGGACAGGCTCTATTAAAATTATCGCAAATCCCGGACAATAAACCTTCATACAAGACATTGGGCTCATTACTATGATATATTGTATTACAGAGTTTCAGTTCTAAATTATTCTTAAAGTTGTCTAATCTTGCCTTAGTAGGTCTAATTACTTTCGTTACTTTAAATACTTGTCTTTTAAATGGCAATTCTATTAATTGAGCCTTATGATCCGAGCGAACACCACTAATAATCGATTTCCCTAGTATACTACTATTAGTTAATATATTATCAATACAAGTAGCCGAAGTAGCTGTAGATCTTGTTGACTCATTAAATAATATATCTAAATTGAATGATTTGAATAAGGCAACTACATTCCGACTTTCAGATGAATTACTAAGAGTATCTACATTAAAGTCATTTATTTTCTTATGATTCTATAACTGAGATTACTTTCTATGTGTAAAATATAATATACATGTAACATATCAGGTATATAGAACTGAATATCAAATCAAACTTAAATATCAACATTTAGACATAATTTAGAATACATCATGTTTTCTAAGACTTTTAAATGTACCTATTTATTTTCAATATTTAAATTGTCTCTTGGGTAAAGTAGGTATGTAGTATAATTAATTGTATAGTATTATATAACTTAATGCCACTGTCACATATAAAAATAAAATCATTAAGATATGTTTCTACCTACTTAAATCTCAATAGTTATATTAAAATACCTACATAGCACAGCCGATAAACTTATAGCACCTACACAATAATACCCACTTAAATTATTAATATCATAGGTTCAAAGTGTTGGAAGGTTGTAAAATTGTGTTTATACACATTTAATAATTTAGGTCAAAGAAAAATAAGAAATAATGACCCGACGAATCTCTTATTGTCTTATATGTCAAAATATACATATATTTCTGTACTTAAAAGCAAGAATAATATCTACGGTGTTAGGTTTAAGACTGAAGTTACTATCACATCCGAATATTCTAGTTTAGAAGCTGGCTGACGTTTTTTGTTAAAGCTAACTGCTTTGTGGTATTATATGTGATTTTTCTTGGAAGTGCCACCATTAAGGATTTGATGCCGGTTTTATAGGTTCCTGGGTCAACAAGTTACAGGTAACTCTACCCATCTTAAACATACTTGGCAAAGTTATGTTTTCTTGAAAAATTTACTCATTTATATATTTCAATATCTGGTAAGAGTTGATATACCTACGTATTATTACGGGAAACCAAGAATGAAGGCGTTGAATGTTACACGACCACGGAAAAAAAAATACCGCGATTATCACAGCATTAGTATAAACATCTTGGAATAAAATTGTTAAGTCTAAAAGAACCCCTTAATAAAATATTTAATTCTGACAGTTCTACAAAAATATAACACATTTCTTTTCATAAGGGGTAGTACAAGTAGTACATAAGTGTTTTATCTTCTAAAGTCTAAACCAAATAAATTATTGGCGACGAATTTCGACATACTCTGGGAGGGAGCAAAGACATCTTATACCACCGGCACGCTATGATGGTCGTTTTGACGTTTCAGATTGTCATAGAAAAAAAACTGTATTTCTTTGGAATAAGGTTGATTTCCATCATCATACAATTAGCTGTTAGATCAATAGATGCACCTTATGTAAGAAAAAAAAAAGGTTATGTTTCTTTGTCATTGTTAAACAGATACAGTTGCCACTTCTTGATATTCCCAGATATTGCCACACTGATTATTGGTATTTACTAACTAGCTACCTACCTATTACCATTAGAAATTGATTGCTGTGTTTTCTTAGCTTAAGTAATAAAGTATTTTCTTTTAATCTCATATATTTTCTGTTGGCGTATTTGGGTCTTCTGTGGTATTGATTGATGAGGTGTCTGAAAAAATAAATGTTATGTTATATATTTTACGATTATTATTAAATGATTATGCTATTATTATAGTAATAGTATTAGCCGTTTTTTTAAGTTTCGGCTATTTCATTTCAAATAGAAATTACATACACAAACCATTCGATTCTCCAGGTGACCAAATTAGTTTTTCACCCAAATCAGGCGCGCCTCTAACCAGGTCTAAATAACTTTATCTATGTACAGTTTCGATTATATTCTTATTTTAATTAAATAAATATTTTTGATTTGATGGAGATTCGGTATATCATCAATTTTCATTGCTACGATGTGGCTGGTTGGTTGGATTTCATTTCAGTTGTATTGATCTGCTCTTCGGTTTTATGGACCAGGTACAGCTTGGCAAAAAAGAGTCTGACGCGGTGACAGTTGGAACTAAAAATCGATGATTATGGCAACATTGCTTTACTTGTCAACTGCTAGTACATTCTATGTAAACAGTGCGTGTATCCTAGTCGTATTTCATATATTTCTAAAAATTATCAACTTTCGTTGCATAATTAACTATTTAAAATGAATAAAACTGTTCGTAGTAGTGGTAGAGCAGTGATTTACCACGTCTTTCTCTCTTAGAACTGCCGATATGACAGGTATTTATGTACCCTAAATAAGTCTTTGTACCTTAAATAAGTTTTTATAAATGTTTTCAATGCATAGTTTTCTTGATATCCAGATTTAAGTAAGTTTTAGTCTTGTTTACAGAAATTGAAAATTGAGGTTATGTTTTGTAGTTTGAAAAGTCTTGTATACACTAACCTCCATAATTGATACTTGAAGATAATGAACATGGAATTAATAATAAAATACTGTTATTTTTTTTTTGTTTTAGGTAAATCTGTCAACACAGTAAGAATAATTGTTGAGGTAGGTGAAAAAAATAATGGTATTTTTTCAACACCGGGAAAACATCGCAAAGGTCGCCCAAAGAAAGATTTGGATGATTTCGATTTATGTGCAATTAGACAAAAGGTTCATTTCTTTTACACTGTGAAAAAGCAGCTACTTTTTATTCTGACACTACTCCCGATTTCATGAATTAAAAAAAAGCAGTTATTAAACAAAATACCATGGTTCAGGTGCCTACACTGCGAAATTTACTGCCGGTAGTTAGAAAAGACTTAGGTATGATGGAAGCCGTGAACATCTCGTTACACTCTCTGGGTTTTTCATATAAGAAAAGTAAAACAGACAGATTGTCTCTAATAGAGAAACCTAACATAGCAGCAAAGCGGGAGCAATATTTGAAAATTTTTATGGATAACAGAAACCTGCCTACAGAACTACAAAAAAATATAATATATTTGGATGAAAGTTATATTCACTCTTCGTACAAGCTGAAAAAATGTTGGCCATCAATTGATGTCAGCGGAGTGAAACACAACATATCAAAAGGCAAGAGATATATAATTGTACATGCTGGGAGCGAGAAAGGATTTGTTCCAAATGCCCTTTTGATTTTCAGTGGCACAAACAAAAATGAAGACTATCACTCGGAAATGAATAAAACTAACTTCACAAAATGGGTCACTGAAAATCTAATCCCTAACCTAAGAGAACCTTCCATTATTGTAATGGATAATGCTCCTTACCATTCGGTGGTCTTGAACAAGGCACCAACTAGAGCTTCAAAAGTACCTGAGATAAAGACATGGTTACTGCAAAATAATATACCTTTTGATGAGTCTCTCCGCAAGCCTCAATAAATAATGCTAGTGAAAAGGCATAAACCAGAGCCAATTTACGAAATTGACCAACTTTTAGGAGATCATGGTCATGTTGTGGTACGCCTACCACCTTATCACTGTGACCTGAATCCTATTGAATTAATATGGGGAATTGCAAAGCATAAAATTGCTTCTGTCAATGTTGGGAGCATTGATATAAAGGTATGTAGCCTAGTTTACATATGCATATTTAATTGTGCTATGTAAGAACCATTGTTAATGACTATTTATTTTTTTATAGGTGGCTGCTGAACAAGCATTTTCAAACATTACTGCCGAAGACTGGAAGAATTCATGCAAGCATGTAATGAAAATAGATCAAGAATATTATGACAGAGGTGTGACTATGTATGAACAGATAGAACAATTGGTAATAAATCTCAGAGATGACAGCAGTAGCAGTGAATTATCAGAATTTGAATATACTAGTGATTCTGAAGTTGCAGGAAGCTCAAGCCAAAATGTGAGCTTTTCTGGGATTGAATATTTAGATGAGAGTGTTTTTTTTTATTCGTCTGATTGAATTTTTTGTATTAATATAAAACTTCAAAGAAAACTTTTTCTTTCATTATCCCTGTAACCAAACTATTATCGTCAATTCCTAACAATCCCACTGTTAGACAGCATGATTATCTGTCTGTGGGTACCTACTGCACCGCTTTCGTGCAAGGCTTCAGCGCCCACTATTAAAATTTTTAATACTGAACAATGAAGTCTGCCATGGCGTTTGCGTATCGTCCGAGGGGCTGAACCACCCACTTGAGATTGGGATCATATCCCCAAAAAATAACACGTATCAAAATCTTTTGAGTCGTAGTATTTCGGGTTGCCACAGGTGCGATACTAGCGACCTCATTTATTCCACACTCTTTTTTGCCAAGCTGTACATCCGTATGCTCTATGGTATGTATTCAATCAAAAGTATTGATTTTTAGTACCGTAAAACGGGGTGAATAGACACAATTTTGAATTTTGACTTCATTTTTATATGTTTTCAATAGTCAAGAGAACATTATATTGTGCTTATATCATGTCTCCTGGCTATTTTAATAGTTTTCAATCATCTAAATATGCATTTATTCCTAAATTACAGTACAAAATGCAAAAATATGTGTCGTTTTTATTGACCCGCACATGAGTTCAATAGACGCGAGATAAGGGGTGAATAGAAAAAAAATGCTAGGGTTGGCAATTTCTAAAGCTTAAGTAGACCTACGCACCTACCTAAGTAGCTAACGTAAGTGTGAAAAGTAGGTAGGTACCTAGTTAAGTAGCTAGTAAATGATACCTAATGGTAGAAATAAAACAATCAGTAATAACTAAGAAACTTTTTTATTATTTATTCTTATCTACGAGATCAATTATTTATTCTTATATTCGAGATCAATCAGTTGCATTGTTTATTTATTGCACAAAATACAAGTTTGTTCTATACTACTCTACTACGTAGTTAATAGTTTAAATAATTAACTTTTCAATAATCAACATTTAAAACTAGGTAGGTACTAAATCAATCAGTTTCACTTTTTAATAATAGCCCAGATATAGTCACTAAGTCATTATCTAATACTGTGACGTTCATAAGGTACATACGAGTCAGTCAGTTAACAGTCAGATAAATTGTTAAAAAAAGGTAAAAATCTATATTATTCATCATCGTCGTCCATTAAAACTTTCAGAATATCATGATCGTTTTTGTAATACGATGTTCGCCGAGTTTGGATAGTTTGCAAACCGCTTGGATCAGGACGAGCCATATTATTAGTGATATCCTCTAAAATTTTAAGACGCGAATTTTTACTTATTTTTTTGCACTTATTCAAAGTAACCTTTTTCATCGTAGTCATATCTGATATCTTTTCATTAGATATAATATTCAGATTTCTTTTATGTTTTTCCGTTGCATTATTTTGTTAATACGTCATTTCTACTCCGGTATCATTCTGCATCTCGTTTATGTGTATGTTATTTATAACAATTTCATTTTCACATTCTAACATGTCTTCAAATAGAATGGGCATTGTTTCTTTGGGATTGTCTGTTATAAAATCTAAGTCATTTATTGTGTCAAGTAATATTTTCTCAGTGTCTTGTCCGTTTTCTTCTTTATTTTCTTCACCAATATTCTGATCTCGTGTTATATTTTTTTATCTTCACGTTTTCCCTTATATTTATTATTTTCTTTGCCATCGTAAGTATTAGTTATAGTATTTTCTGTGCTGTTTTGTGTGATTTTGCATGTTAGTCCTCTCTTTTTTGTTAGCTTTCCTCTTGTTTTATTTCTATGTAGTCTTCACGTTCAGTACAAACGCTTCGTCCAGGTACTATTTCCAATTTCTTTTTCCATTTTGGTTCGGTTATGTTCATGGTTCCATATCTCATCTCTTTTAGCAGATCTAGAACGGATTTTTCTATTTCAGTTTTATTTTCATTGTTTTGCACTTCGGGTAGTCTGCTTAAAACCTCTTCTGCATTAATCGGGTATATTCCTGTTTTCCGGAATCCGGCTATAATATTAGCCTTGCTGTTGTTACGAAGCTCTTCCATCAATTTATTGAAAATTCTAGGGAAACATCCCTTTGGAATCGTCGCTTGGGCTTTTCCGTCGGTTTTTTTCCATTTTAGTACCACGCCTCGCCATGCTATCTTCATAGGCCTGAAGAATGCAACATCAAGAGGTTGTGTGAGATGTGTACCATTCGCAGGTAAAAAAACGAATGATATATTTTGCTCGTGGCACAGTTTTATTGTCTCCATCGATAAATGCGATGATAGATTATCGCCTATTAGGCACTTCATCCCAACTTTATCTTTGAAATGAGGTATAATGATCGATTTAATCCAATCTTCAAAAATTGTTGCATCAAACCAACCGGATTGCGTGCGATTATACCTAGCTCCAGGTGGTCCGTTTTCAGTCCACGTGTTGTACAAGTTTTGAGCCTTGTATACCACATACGGTGGCAGTAAGGCGCCGTCGGCTGTAGCGGCTATCATCAATGAAACTGAAGACTTTGAGCTATTCATTACCCTCTCTGGGTACTTCGTTCCTCGTTTGGTAATAGTTTTCTTGCGTCCTGGGTCATCCGTTAAATTAGTTTCATCGTAGTTTATTATATTGCTCAGATTAATGCCTGCCAATGACCCTTCTTTCAATTCCCCTTATATAGAGGAATGAGACAAGGGGACGTTATTTCCCCCAAATTGTTCACTAACACTCTGGAGGATATGTTCAAGTCCCTAAATTGGAAAGGACGGGGCATAAATATTAACGGCGAGTACCTCTCACACCTTAGATTTGCGGATGATATCGTCATCATGGCTGAAACCGTGCAAGATCTCCAATTCATGCTGACTACCCTGGCTGATTCTTCTGCACGCATCGGTCTCCGGATGAACTTGGATAAAACCGAGATCATGTTCAACGAGCATGTTATTCCGGAACCGGTTGCCCTTGACGGGGTTCCTCTCGAAGTTGTTCACGAATACGTCTACCTTGGGCAAATCTTGCAATTGGGTAGACACAACTTCGAGAAGGAAGCTCGCAGAAGAGTACAGCTAGGGTGGGCAGCATTTGGAAATCTTCGTCGAGTCTTTTCATCGCCCATACCCCAATGTCTAAAGACGAAAGTCTTTAACGAGTGCGTCCTACTTGTTATGACTTACGGAGCCGAGACGTGGACACTGACGGTGCGACTGGTTCACCAACTCAAAGTCGCTCAGCGAGCTATGGAGAGAGCTATGCTCGGAGTCTCTCTGAAGGATCGAATTCGAAATGAAGTCATCCGTCAGAGAACCAAAGTTATCGACGTAGCTCAAAGGATTAGCAAGCTGAAGTGGCAGTGGGCTGGTCACATCTGTGTTAAAATTGAGCACTGTCCGGCCCACTTGGTCAAGATAAACCTTAACAATATACCTCAAATCTAATGCATCTAAAGGGCACCCGCATTCCGCACATATATTGATATACTTTATCATGCACTCTTCAGTCTCGCCTGTTAAAATAGTTTACCCTCCTTGTTTCTTCATAGTTTTGACACTGTGTTTATAAAGTACAGATTTATCGATATCATATTTCTCAGCTATGGCCTTTAAAGAGAATTTACCAGTCGCATATGCGGCAACAGCTGCATTTATAATATTTTCATCGTACTTTCTATACCTTTTCTCCCTAGGATCAGGTTTATAAACACACGGCATAATGATTTGTAGATACCTATAACAGAAGAAAATATTTATGTAGGCGATGAAAATACTGATCAACATACATAATTAGTAAGACTGTACGTAAAACTAGGATTTAGATTCTGATTTGGAAGTTTGTAATTTAATAATAATAGCTCCGTTTATGTCTTGGACATTGGCCTAGATATACATATTACAGGTACCTAGACCTAAATCTGTAAACGGTACTTATATATCATCAATATCGTCGCCGAATCATAAAACGCCCAAAAATTCAAAATGTTTCTAACAAAAAGAATAATATTTCAATAGGTAGCCCTAACACATATTTTTCTAATCACCTCTTACTCGTTTCTATTGAACCCTTTCACGTGTCTATTGACCCCATACTACGTATCAATTCACCCCATACTACGTATCTATTCGCCCCTTCCCCGTGTCTATTCACCTCAATAAAAAATAAAAAATTACTTGTTTTACAATTTTACAAATATTTCGAAATTTACATCACAAACGCACTTACCTTTATTATTAATGGGGATTACAAGGAACCAACGAATAGTACATCAAGTTGTGATGGCTCAAAACACATTCTTCCATAATGAAAATAATAAAGTTTTGCAGGACTCGTTAAACCTGCATTCAAGGGACTCAGTTCAAAATCTTTTTTATTATGTTGGCCAAAGCTTACGTCAATCCAGTGTTGCTATTTCATGAAAAAAAATACTGCCGTTTTAAAAAAATATACAAATCGGAACTTTTTTCTTTCAAAATGTTTGGCTATAGTCTGTTGATAAACATTTTTAGCCTGCGATTCTATTCACCCCGTCTTACGGTAATACCTTTAGTCGGTGCCGCAGATTTCAACTGTTTCCACGTTTCCAGTACCAAATATTGCTGTATCCCTTGAAGGTTTTAAGGTTGGTGGAAATTCGAACAGATATCAATAAATAAAAACTTATTTATTGAATAATCATAAAAGACCGGTAACCTATTTTTCCAGGCTGAAAAAATGGCGACTGAAACTTTAATACCATTGGAATCCAACCCTGAAGTAATGAACAAATTTCTTCAGAAGTTGGGAGTTTCTAGCAATTGGAACGTCGTTGACGTGATGGGTTTGGAACCTGAAATGCTGTCTTGGGTGCCTCGCCCAGTTTTGTCTGTCATACTCCTATTTCCCATCTCTGAAGCGTATGAAGCCCACAAGCAGAAAGAAGAGACTGATATTTTATCCAAGGGCCAAGAAATTTCAAGTGATATATTTTATATGAAACAAAGTATTAGCAACGCATGTGGTACTATCGCTCTCGTGCACAGCGTCGCTAATAACATTGATAAAATTGAGCTTAGTGATGGCCTCATGAAAAAGTTCCTTGATGAAGTTAAAGGTTTGGATGCTGCAGCTCGTGGAACATTGTTTGAGAAGACCGAGGGTATTATTAATGCTCACAAGGAATTGGCTCAAGAAGGTCAAACAAACATCCCGAGAGCTGAGGATCCTGTGAATCATCATTTCATTACTTTTGTCAACAAGGATGGAGCTCTCTACGAATTAGATGGCAGTAAAGCTTTTCCCATTAATCATGGACCAACTACACAGGATACTTTACTTGAGGATGCTGCTAAAATATGCAAATCCTTCATGGCTCGTGATCCAAATGAAGTTCGCTTCACAGTGATTGCTTTGTCTGCTTCGGACTGAAATGTTTCTATTTTATGATTGCAAACTACAAGCCTTATATACTGTAGTTCAATCTTCTGTGCTCCATATTTTCATGCTTCTAAAGGGTTTTTGAAATAATTAAAACTAAAAAGTGCTATCCTGGGGAAGCTTTTGTGATATTATATAGTATTTATTTTGAAATAGTTGTTTTCTTTTTTTTTGAATTGAATTGAAAAGCATTTATTCAGTTTAGGCCCGCGGGGGGCGCTTATGAAGGTCAAATTTAAAGTTACTGAAGCTACCATCACACACAACCGCACATTTTTAAATCGCTAAAGATATATAATGAAAATATACAATGTAATTCTCCACTCTAGCTAACATAAGTTATTCAAACAACAAATGTTTAGCCCAAAACTTTAGCCCGTAGAATTCAAGAATTCCATTGAAAATTTAATTAATTAGCAAGACGAAGGTAGGCCAGTGAAGTTTTCAAAATTCAAAAAATTCAAAATTCAAAACCATTTATTCAGTTTAGGCCTTCGGAGGGCACTTATGAAGGTCAAATTTAAAGTTACTGAAGCTACAACCGGTTCGGAAGTCAGCCTTCAACTGAGAAGAACCGGCAAGAAACTCAGCAAGGTTACATTTTTTTTTATTTGTTATATAAATTTTTATCTATTCTGACTTTTTGGCTATTTTATAATTTCAATTTTACATAATTTTATATTTAACAATTACAAGATACTTATTATAGGTAACATTAATAAAAACAAAACAAAAAAAATATGACAAGACTACAAAATAGAAAATAACAATAATTAGGTACTTACAACTTAAACAAGAGATTTAGAGGTGCACTGTGCAGAGAGCAGCTATTTCCATACATTTTTATCTTCAATATAATGAACTACCTTGTAATACGCTTTTTCTTTCAAAACTTTCCTAATATAATTTTTAAATTTATGATCAGACATTTTGGTTATTGAAAGCGGTATCTTATTATAAAATCGAACACAATTACCAAGAAATGACTTGTTAACTTTAGTTAGTCTAAAGTATGGAACAACTAACTTCTCCCTTTGTCTTGTATTTATACTATGAATATCTAATTTTGCCTCAAACATTCCTATGTTTCTACGTATAAACATTATATTTTCATAAATATATAGTGAAGGTAATGTCATTATATTTATTTCCCTAAATAAATCTCTTAATGATTCACGGGGACCCATACTGTAAATTGCACGAATTGCTCTTTTTTGTATAATAAATATTGATTCTATATCCGCTGCTGCTCCCCAAAACAAAATACCATAGGACAAGAGGCTATGAAAATATGCAAAATAAACTAATTTGGCCGTCTCAACATTCGTCAATTGTTTAATTTTCCTAACAGCAAAAGCAGCCGAACTTAATTTAGCAGCTAGAGTATCAACCTGAGGTCCCCATTGCAATTTATTGTCTAATGTAAGACCCAAAAATACCGTTTTATTTACAAGATCAATATGGCTCCCATCTATTATTATTTGGCTATCTACTTGTGCTACATTTGGTAAAGAAAACCTTAAGCATTTAGTTTTCTTTGAATTTAGTAATAGATTATTTGTAGCAAACCACCCACAGACAATTGACATAGTATGATTAACTTTAGTTAGATCTTTGTCTTTTCTATTAACTTTAAAAATTAATGATGTATCATCAGCAAACAAGACAATATCTGTGAGGTCATTTACAACATATGGCAAATCATTTATATATACTAAAAACAAAAATGGACCTAAAATTGAACCCTGGGGTACCCCCATTTCGACTAAAGAGCCCTTGGATGTTGTGCCGGTAATCCCTACCTTTTGCTGGCGATTTGATAAATAAGATAAAACAAGATCATGAGCAGTTCCACGAATTCCGTAGAAGTCAAGTTTTAGTAGTAGCGTACGGTGGTCAACGCAATCGAATGCCTTGGACAGATCACAAAAAATGCCAATCGCATCCTGTGAATCCTCCCATGCGCCATAAATGTGCCTCAGCAATGTTGCTGCCGCATCGGATGTAGATCTTCCCTTCGTGAAACCGAACTGATGACCATGCAATACCTTATGCTTAGTAAAGTGACTTGACATTTGATTAAGCAGCAATTTTTCAAAGATTTTACTAAGTGCTGGCAGAACGGAAACTGGTCTGTAATCAGATGGATTCTCCCTACAACCGGACTTGAAAATAGGTACTATTTTACTATATTTCATTAAATCAGGAAAACAACCCTGATCAATGCATTCATTAAAAATATTTGACAAAACAGGTGCAATCACTGTTATTATTGATTTTACGATTGTTACTGATAAGCCCCATAAATCTTCAGTACTTTTCATATTGAGAGAATTAAAAGTTATTATGATATCGCTAGCATTAATATGGTCAAATTTAAAACTTGGAAATGTATTATGAATATGCTGCTTGAGTAAAGATTCCGCTGCTATAGGACATGATTTAAGGCTTTTAGTAGTTTTACCAGGTATACTCGTGAAGAAGTTTTCAAAAGCACAGGCTACATCTAAATTATTTGTTAGAATTTTTTCATTAATTTTAAGAGTTACCTGTTCATTATTATTTCTAATTTTACCAGTTTCCGTATTAATAACATTCCAGACTGTCTTTATTTTGTTATTAGCATTACCTATTTTATTACATATAAAGTAAGATTTAGCTTGATTACACACTAACTTGAAAGTCTTTGAAAATTTTCTAACATATTTATGAAATTCTTCGTTCTGAGTTAGAGATTTTAAATGATAAAGTTCATACAACCTATCCCTGCTCTTACGAATACCTTTTGTAGCCCAGTCACTAAATCCCATTTTACTATTTACCTTCACTATTTTAGTAGGACAGGCTCTATTAAAATTATCGCAAATCCCAGACAATAAACCTTTATACAAGACATTGGGCTCATCACTATGATATATTGTATTACAGAGTTTCAGCTCTAAATTATTCTTAAAGGTGTCTAATCTTGCCTTAGTAGTAGGTCTAATTACTTTCGTTACTTTAAATACTTGTCTTTTAAATGGCAATTCTATTAATTGAGCCTTATGATCCGAGCGAACACCACTAATAATCGATTTCCCTAGTATACTACTATTAGTTAATATATTATCAATACAAGTAGCCGAAGTGGCTGTAGATCTTGTTGACTCACTAAACAATAAATCTAAGTTGAACGATTTGAATAAGGCAACAAAATTCCGACTTTCAGATGAATTACTAAGAGTATCTACATTAAAGTCGCCACATACAACTATTGACTTGTTAGAATTATTAAATAACTTACGAAGAATCTCTTCCATTATAGACGTAAACAATAAAAAATTTGATGCCGGTGGCCTATAAACACAAACAATAATATAGTTCTGCAACTCTGCACAAGACACCTCACAAACACGCTCAACAGAGAGGCTACAAATATCTTTACGATCCTTGAATTTAATATTATTATTTATAAGAATTATTGTGCCGCCACCTTCTGCAGATAATCTATTGAATATACTGGCAACTGTAAAGTTTTTAATATTAAAAAGCATAGTGCCCGGTTTCAACCATGTCTCTGTAAAACATAATATATCTATATTTATTTTATCTAATAATAAATGAATATCAAGAATTTTGCCAAAGAAGCGATTAATATTCTGATGTAATAAAAAAGTCGAACTGTTTAGCTTCTCTGTTGTCAAAAGTTTTTGTTTAAAGAACTATTCTGAGATTTAATGTTAAAATGACTTGTTCTTACTGTGTTATCCCTTATCCTATTAATATTATATGCTACAAGTGATGCAATCAATTTCTTAAGTTTTTTTGGAATAAACAGGGTATCCTGTTTCAATTTCAAATACACATTTACAAGTACATCCTGCCTACAATTACCTACCTATAACAATTCTAGTAGGCAAATAAATTTGGTTTTTCTGTTTGTCCTTTGCTGGTGGGTATTACAAGAGATATTGATATAATAACATGAAAGGTGTGACATTACTTAAATAAGATCACAGTACCTGTTCTTATTTCTTTCCTATCTTACTACTACTTTTATGATGTCCTACCTAAGTATCTAATATAGCTTTTAATTAATTTAATATTTTAGTTATCTGTACTTTAAAAATTACCTACTACCTTTATACACCTTCCCATGGTCACTTGGAAATAGGTATGCAATGAATTTTTGTCAGTTGCTAGGTAAATAAATAAATATTATAGTCTGATAAGTAGTACAAGCTCACCAGGCGGATGGTTGAAGTGGTAACTCATGACCTAGCTACTGCTTTAGATATCTAAATCATTAAATTTGTCTGTGATTTAGGGCCGTTCATAAAATACGTTCGCATACAAGTGGAGGAGAGGGGTCTGGCTGAGTGTGACAAGGGGGGACGGGGGGTATACGGCAACGTGACGTTCGCCGTTTTTTTTTTATATTCCTTGCTGGTGTAGTCCAGCTGGCCTCTATGAATATCATGTACAGCCAATGTTTGTTCGGCAATGAGCCGAGTCCTCACAGAAGAAAGGGGGGGTCACAAAAAGTGTGACACAGCGTGACAATGGGGGGGGAGGGGGTAAAAAAAAGCTGATTTTAGTGTGACGTATTTTATGAACGGCCCGTTTCAAAATAAATACCAAATTTATATGAAAACATACAAGACCTATTCAGAATAAGTCTGGTACTATACAGATATTTTGCCTCAAAAAGGGTCACGAACGATTCTATCTATAGATTGTTTAGGGATACTAATTTATTTATCTTGATACTTGCTTCATTATAACAGGGTTCAGTAGGAAATAAATTCCTGTTTACCCCCAGTGTGGGAGAAGAACTTGGGGACAAAAGGAAATTTATGTAAGTAGTAAATTTATGTCCCTTTATTATTTTCTTGGGTAGTTTATTTTTTTATCAAATCATTAATTATATTTTAATAAATTTATGCGTACATTTTTAATACATTTTGTAAAATCACAAAATCATAATAATAAGTAACTATAAATATGGTAGAAGCAAAGAGCATTGGCAACTACTTAACACACTTTATGACATATGATATGTTGTGTAACGGTTTTTATTTTCTTATGATTCTATAACTGAGATTACTTTCTATGTGTAAAATATAATATACATGTAACATATCAGGTATATAGTACTGAATATCAAATCAAACTTAAATATCAACATTTAGACATAATTTCGAATACATCATGTTTTCTAAGACTTTTAAATGTACCTATTTATTTTCAATATTTAAATTGTCTCTTGGGTAAAGTAGGTATGTAGTATAATTAATTGTATAGTATTATATAACTTAATGCCACTGTCACATATAAAAATAAAATCATTAAGATATGTTTCTACCTACTTAAATCTCAATAGTTATATTAAAATACCTACATAGCACAGCCGATAAACTTATAGCACCTACACAATAATACCCACTTAAATTATTAATATCATAGGTTCAAAGTGTTGGAAGGTTGTAAAATTGTGTTTATACACATTTAATAATTTAGGTCAAAGAAAAATAGGAAATAATGACCCGACGAATCTCTTATTGTCTTATATGTCAAAATATACATATATTTCTGTACTTAAAAGCAAGAATAATATCTACGGTGCTAGGTTTAAGACTGAAGTTACTATCACATCCGAATATTCTAGTTTAGAAGCTGGCTGACGTTTTTTGTTAAAGCTAACTGCTTTGTGGTATTATATGTGATTTTTCTTGGAAGTGCCACCATTAAGGATTTGATGCCGGTTTTATAGGTTCCTGGGTCAACAAGTTACAGGTAGCTCTACCCATCTCAAACATACTTAGCAAAGTTATGTTTTCTTGAAAAATTTACTCATTTATATATTTCAATATCTGGTAAGAGTTGATATACCTACGTATTATTTCGGGAAACCAAAAATGAAGGCGTTGAATGTTACACGACCACGGAAAAAAAATACCGCGACTATCACAGCATTAGTATAAACATCTTGGAATAAAATTGTTAAGTCTAAAAGAACCCCTTAATAAAATATTAAATTCTGCCAGTTCTACAAAAATATAACAAATTTCTTTTCATAAGGGGTAGTACAAGTAGTACATAAGTGTTTTATCTTCTAAAGTCTAAACCAAATAAATTATTGGCGACGAATTTCGACATACTCTGGGAGGGAGCAAAGAGATCTTATACTACCGGCACGCTATGATGGTCGTTTTGACGTTTCAGATTGTCATAGAAAAAAAAACTGTATTTCTTTGGAATCAGGTTGATTTCCATCATCATACAATTAGCTGTTGGATCAATAGATGCACCTTATGTAAGAAAAAATAAAGGTTATTTTTCTTTGTCATTGTTAAACAGATACAGTTGCCACTTCTTGATATTCCCAGATATTGCCACACTGATTATTGATATTTACTAACTAGCTACCTACCTATTACCATTAGAAATTGATTGCTGTATTTTCTTAGCTTAAGTAATAAAGTATTTTCTTTTAATCTCATATATTTTCTGTTGGCGTATTTGGGTCTTCTGTGGTATTGATTGATGAGGTGTCTGAAAAAATAAATGTTATGTTATATATTTTATATATAGGTACTCTAGAAGCAGGGTAATGTTTTTTAGGTTATTGATACTTCCAAACCTTACGAAATAACACATTATAGTGTGCATAGATCGTTCGTGACGAGGGGTAAATATTAAAAAAAAAAAAATACGTTAAAGTACCTAAAATGTATTTTGTAAAAATAGCCAATCTTTAAAGCAAATAAAGTTGCCTTAAAGTCTATTTGCTTCGCCTTGCCCTCACTAATTTGATTATTAGGGCATTAAGTATTTAATTTTTTTTTTCTAAATTCGACTGAAGTGTCGGTGAGGGTTTCGCGTATAATTATAAATATCATTCCGAATTTAAGTTAAAAGTGATGTAATTTTATTCGCAAAATTAGATAAGCAGAGTGATATCTTAATGTGAAATACATACCATTTATTACAAGGGCGTCAGATGTCAATTTCGGTAGAAGCAAGGTAAGGGTAAGGCCGACAATTAGAGCACCTCCGCACACCCAAGACAGCGCGTTGCGATAATATTCTGAGTCAGCACCATCTGCGCTGTAACACATTATTAATATTTGTTTTAATCACATTATGACTCACCAGCTGCTTTATGCCCTTATGATTACACCTAACGAGTACAGTGGCGAGACAGTACCTCAGTACACTAGGCAGTCACTTGCCACTCGTTCGCCAGTACCTATCATTGTTTGAAATAATTCGGCCAAATCCAAATATAATTTTCCATTTCCTGAAATTACCCTCATTCTTGTGCTAGTAGCTCAAATAAAAATCAGTAAAAATTGAGAGAAGTAGGAACTTCTCTCAATTTTTTCAAATATATTTTTGGGATTCATTGTTTCGATAGCCTGCACCGCGCGAAATTGAACTCACGATAGTGTGATCATACATAAAAAATTGAATCAGACATGACTTGGTGCCAAGTTATAGGTAATATACGTGTAAACAACAGATACTTGTCCATCCAACTCTCTCGACCTTGTATTATTTTGCTCGCCTTTCTACTCTGTACGTGTGATCAACGCTATACTACTGTAGGTATTCAAGGCAGTTCTGATGGTATAAATGAGATCGTTATCATGACTTACTATGTTTGCACAAGAGCTATGGCAATACCGCATGCAAGTTTATCTGTAAAACTCATAAGGCCATAAACAAAAGCTGATGCTTCTGTCCTCGCGCCCACCAAGTCAGCAGTTAGCGCCAAACTAGTAACCAGCATCACGGCGCCTCCAAAACCTATAAGCAATCCATTATATTTGTATATTTTATCAATTCTATGTTATCATGGTTAAAGTCGACTGCACACAACAAATTATAACTAGGTATGGTACCAACATATATTATGAGTTGATAACTATCCTGCTAGCTAACAATGCGTCATTTAACAAGGAAACTGATGATATATCGCACCTTTAGAATTGAAGTGGCATAACTCAAAATTTTAAGAAAATGACTTTTGTACATGGAATTACTTATAAACATGTATTCTATCAGTTTATTATAAATAAATAGATTATTTTAGTCCAGAAAAGGACAAACGTGCTATTTCCGTCTCTTTAAAATCACGCGGTTACCGCGCATCCCTCTGTATTGAAGGATCTCATTCAAAGTTGCGTCAACAGTGCTAAACGCTGGACGTAGTGCGGTTGCTCCGTAAAGGGCGGAAACTGTAATCTGCAGTTTTAATACTAAACGCAAAGTAAGTTATTTCTTCGATACATATTTTTGTAATGACTCATTTTGGTTTTGGGCGTTTCAATACTAAATGATTATAATATTGTGGTGTCGTATTAGTACTGCCGTCATTTTATTACCAAATATTGCTTAAATGATCGAGCCTTATTTTATATTATTGCTTTACTTTACTACCAATTTTGTGACTACGGAGACGTATAGGTAAATATGTTTATTCTTTACTGAATGATATGAGACTTAGTGAGCTTTTTTTTGAGTTGAGTCTTTTTATTTTTATTTCAGTTAAAGTTTGAGATCAATAATGAAAAGAAGTGCAGATCTTATTTTGCATCTATTAAGCCGGAATGAAATATTATGCATAAACAGGGTGAAGAGATGAGAACAGCAAGTGCAGAAGGTTATACTAGTGCTTAAAATGGATCCAAAGAGCGTGATAAGGAAAACTATTAGAAAATAAGGCGACGGATGGAAGTCCTAGATTGAATTGAAATTTTACCGCAAGTGGAAACTGAACAACGGACTCTAAAGGAGATTAACAATACGTCGATAATCAGCAGTGAGAATAGCGTTAATCCAATTATCAAAGAACAAACATCACAAAACATGAGAGATCGATCCAGTAGTACATCATCATCCAGTTCTGTTGTTTGTTTGTATTATTATTATTTTTTTTTATTAGTTATTCATAATATTATATTATTGTTCAATAATTCTTCACTTTTGCGATAACACACAGGTATTATTAGTGAGACTAAATAGATTTTATGTAATGAAGCTAAGTTGGTTTTTTAAAAAAAAGAGTTATTGCTGAGTTTATTGTCGGCTCTTCTCAGTAAAAAACAACCTTCCGAACCGGTATTAGAATCAGACTATTCATAAGTGCTTGGAAAGGCCTATTTGAATAAAAATATTTTCATTTCTTCTGTCATCATCTTCAAGTTCCAGCACCACGTCGTCGTCATCAAAGTCTTTTACATAACCGAAGCAAAGCTGAGACGAAATGAAAATAAATAGCTCACCTTCTATCATGTCAGGTACTCAAATCGATTACACGAATATAATTTGTGCCGAGCCCTCAAATAGCAAAATACGGTTAGATAAAGACATAAACTACCGTCAATCACCTGTGCATTCTTTGCAATCAGAAGTCGATCTGAGTGACGCTTATCCGACTTACAACGATTCATCGCTACGACGCTCTTTCAGTTCATCAACCAACACGTCTGACAGGGATGGGGCACATGATGGTGACGATGCAATTGTTTCCTCAGAATAAAAAATCTAGGAAGCGCCTGCGCAATCCGTCTCAATGGAAACAAAATATTGTTAAATCTCTTCGAAATACCGGAAAAGCCTACCAATCACTTTCTAAATCTAACAAAGTAATTGTGTTTGTAGACTTCGTTGTTCTGATAACATAACCCCTGAGCGAAATATACGACTATTATTGGCAGCTAAGTAATTTTGACTTGAAGCGATCATTTATCAAGGCATGCACGATGGAGGTGAAACCAAAATATCAGTACAAAAATGCTGCCCATCCTCGTAAACCAAACACAGCCATTTATTTTACAGCTGATTGCCAAAGAATTCGCGTTTGTAAAACCTTTTTTTATCAATACACTAGATACTCGTATTACAGAGAGACAGATAAGAACTGTGAAACTGAAAACTAATGGCCTTGTGGAAGATCTTAGAGGGCGTTCTAGAAGCCGAGCCCCGATTAACCCAAGTCTTGTACAAGATATTAAGGACCATATTAATAGTCTACCGCGCATAGAATCACATTAACTAAGATCTTCTACTTTAAGAGATTATATGGATGGCAGCAAGAGTATAAAAGAGATATGTAGGGACTTTAATATTAATCAAAACAAATCTCACGCCCGTACTGGGTTTTTTACTTAATATTTACAACTGAAATTAATATAAGCTTTTTTTAAGGCCAAAAAATATTTATGAGACTAATGTACAAGATATAAATATATGAATATGTATTATTAACAAAACTAAATGTGCTGTTTATGATCTCGAAGCTGCAATGTTTCATTTTTTTATTATAGGTCAAGACTTAAATGTTATAATTTTACAATAGTTGAACTAGCTTCTAAATCAAAACATAATAATAAAAAGAAAAACGATAGTGAACTAGGTGCATATGAAGAAGTATATTGCTACTTTTGGAAAAGAAGACATGGTAATAAAGGGGCTATTGAAATAGGTTTCTGCGTTTTTGATTACTTAAAGTCCCATCAGTGAAAATAATGCAGACAAAACTTTAAATCTAATATTTTATTCAGAAATTGTAATGGTCAAAACAAAAATAAATATATTGCCAGTTTATAGCAGTTTAGGCCACTGCATAAGACAGTGGCCCATTTTGACAACATTCAATCAATAACGCATAAATATCTAATTAAGGGACATACACAGAAAGAGGGAGACAATGCACATAGTTTAATTGAAAAGAAATAAAGAGAAACCTAAGATCTGGTCCTATTGACAAACCGCAACAATATATGCCTTTACTAAGAGGTGCTAGAAAAACTGGCACCCCAATTAGAGTTAAAGAGTTAAGGTTACAATTTTTTATAGACTTAAATGTGTTGCAGAACGAATGGGGGGTATAACTTTATTTAGGATGTTGATAAAAATGCAGTGGGTTTGAGGGACTTAGATAGCGAGATAAAAGTGTTAAAATTTGTTAAAGACGAGCTATTTTTATTTTATTATAAAAATACATATGCTGAAAAAGACTTTAAGAAATAAAATGAAAAAAGCGTGTGAAATTACAATAACGAATGCTTATAGTCCAAAATGGTGCTTGCAGAAAATAAAAAAAAGATCTGAATTATCTTATAAGAACTAAAGCAATCCCTAGTATCTACGCCTGGTTCTATGACTCGCGTTTATAATTATTTTTAATAAATTAACTTAATGATCTATTTTGATCTCATTTTAGTGTTGAATCCAGATATGTTATTTTTGCTGTTTATTTAAAAAAAAGTGAATGGTTGATTATGTTAATTAGTTGAGTTTGATAAAAGTTTTTTTATTTCGTAAATTCTTTCTTAGACATTTTTATAAATATTTTTTGGCCAGTTATTCAAATATAACAAAATGACTTTTACTTTATTATTTTTCTACTCTATTGATAAGAAGTATTTCATTGTTTTATATTATTTTATCGAAGGTTTACATAGTATTTGGAGATTATTTCAAACCATTGATTTTTATAAACTTACTTTAATTGAATACCAGGTGCTAATGTTATGTTGGTAGCAGTACCAGTAGATTAGTGTTTAATGATGATTAGTGAGGGAAAATTTCAAAATACACGATTTTGAAACCAAAGTCTGTTTTTCACTTTCCTTTAATTTAACTAGTCTACAATAATTAAACTAGCATATTGAAAAATCTGTCACCATGTTCAAATATAACATTAGAAATTAATCGCCTCTTTTTTAAATAGGCACAATTTGTTTATGTATCGTTAAGTAAAAAATGGACTCAAAGTCAAATATGCCAATAATATTAAATTGATTTCGGAAAATAAGTGTCATTTTTTTTTTAATGACTAATTAACAAATGTTCTAATTAGTTATACGTAAAGGTTTAGTGTCCAATCATTAAAACAATTCCTACCCTACGGTTAATAACAAAAAAATTAAAAATAAACGCTTAACCTAGAGCAATAAAATTGAAAATCTACAAAACGGCTAATTCTTCTATTACATTTTTGGTGTTTACCAAAAAACAAGAATTTTGGATTAAGCCACTTCAATTCTAAAGGTGCGATATTGTACTTGAATAAACTATGACTTTCGGTATAACCCAACCAAAAATTATTTTTAAAATCGAGAGAGATTTTATAACCTACTTCAATGAATAAAAGCAATACATACCTATCATTACGGCAACCAAATAAATGTAATAGACTTTATAATTGTTGTCAGATCCAAAGTAGATCCACATGAAACCAGCCAATGAGGATGCCGATCCAACAAAATAATTAAATTTCCTTGTTAAATTTCTCGGAGCCAACCTCTGTATTCCAGCTGCTGCTAAGCTTCCAGAATACATTGCAAGTGGTACCACCGCGAGAGCTCGGGCTGCTAGTCCCAAAGTCCGATGAAGGTAAAGTGGTATTAGTACTTGTGACACATTGACAACCAGTCGCGTACTCATATATACACCAGCTACCTAAAAACAGAAATATTATGGTTATATTTTACATACCGTATACTATATAATAATTCAAATTAAGTATTAATCATGATGTCTTGTTGATCCATAAACAAAATAAATTGATACAAATATTTACCTGGTACATAACAGGTTTTCGTAAGATTTGACAGTGGACAACACTAGCATTGTTCTCCATTGATTGTTCCTGATTTCTGTAAGATTGCCTTTCATTTATAGTGAGGTGAAATATAATTGAAGCTATTGTGCCCACAGCTAACACTATGTATACAATGTGTCTGAATTTCCATGCATCGCCAGGTCCAACTTGCTGAAATAATAAAATTCAAAGTCAAAATTTGTTCTATGCTCAATGTAAATTTTTTTGAAAAATAAATTATTAATTTTAAATTGATTATTACAATTATATTAACAATAGTAAAGTATTAAATATTATAGGAATAGTTCATTTACTACAATGCCGCAGGCTGTGGGTTCTAATCCAACAATCTAAGAAGAAACATTTATGAGATTGAACATGTCTGTTTGTTTGTATTACTTGTTGAACAAGTTCCCTACTAATATAAGTAAATGTTGAAAACATACTTCCTTATCACATTCTCCTGTTACATGCAAAGTGATCCATGTGATAATGTAAACAAATAGATTAGAAAAAACTGTAAATCCATATCTGAAACAAAATAATACACATACTTATAGATATTTCTGAAATAAAATATATGTGTTGGGTAAATAGTTCGAAATATATTTAAATCATACCTAACAGCAGTAAGATGTGTTCGTGTGTGATCATCATCAGATAGTTCTGGTATCAAACTCAAGTGAGATATTTGAACTGCAGCCCAACCAATTTGAAATATTAAAATGAAAGATGCAAAATAGTACATTTGTGCCCATTTGTGAGTCAGGGAACATCCCAGACACTCTGAGAAGATGAATGGGAATGAGGCGAGGACACATGCAGTACCTGAAAGTAATTAAGGTTTATAAGATTCAGATGATGTCCTTAAAATTTAATATTTATCTTGTCATGATAATAATTAAAATATAAACAGATTAGTAGTATTTGTACACTTATTTAAACTTAGATATTTAACAAAAAGGGGAGGCAAGCATGATACATACCAAATAAATGCCATAATTTACGCCTGCCATATTTCACACTTACAGGATTGTCTGTATGGTCAGAGTGATAACCAACAAATGGTGTAGAAATTGCATCAACTACTTGTCCTATTAACATTAAATTGCCTGATTGAGAGGCACTGAATTCCAGCACTAAGTGAAAAAATACTAGGAAGTACGTGAACCATAAACTTGCACACACATCATTTAACACATGCCCAATCCCGTAACCCAGTTGAAGGCGTAAACTAGTTGATATATCGACGAATTCATTATCCATTTTTAATTGATTGTTATCACTATAAAACTTTTAAAACTATCAAAGCAACTAGATACTACGTAAGTAAGTAGCTAGATAATTTTACGTTGACCGAGCTGAACTTGTCATTTTAGTAAACATATAATTAAGTAACATAAAACTTAAACTTTTAAAGAAGCACATAACCTACGCAGAACAACAAGCAGTAAAACAAAAAAATATTAATTCGTGTAGGTAACATATACGTATGTAAGTAAGTACGTATTTGATTTGAAATAAAGTTCGAACAAAAATGTTGACATATTTCGTATATTTTTGGAGCAGCCAGTGCTACCAGACTACCACTGAAGTCAATTTCCAGGGCTGCCAGAGTAGATATTGTACTATACGATATTGAAATTATTTTTGAAGGTTTATTATATTGTACTGCTAGACTATTAGTGTATATTCTATTAACCTCATATCTTCTGGGTCAAGAACACATATTGAACGTTCTACCTCAAGGAGTATACAATTTGGTAATTAATCACATTTATTGAATATTAATAATTAAATATAAACTAGCTGGATCTAAGACCAAATTCAGAATGCATAATAAGAAAGTAAAAAGTTCCTTTCTTTGGAGCCTTGGCCAACGGTAACTTGGACCCTGTTCCCGATGCTGGTGGGAAACAATTTTTAAATATATAATTTTTTAGAAGTAATAATAAAATTATATATTTAAAAATATCTCAAAGAGTAAAAAAAATGGTTGTCTGTAAAGTCGCTTTACGGGCGACAGTGTTACGTGATAACGTCATTAATGAAAAATTGCATATTTATATGAGTTGAATTGAATTATTATCACTGAATTATCATTATTTTGTATATGTATTACAAAGAAGGAGTTAATTTATAATTACATTTTTTTCGATAAATTAACATTTATTTACACTCACTAATCCAAACATTAAGGTTCCAGTAGTAGCAGAACTATTCGAACTGATAGCTGACATATGAAATACTTTTGTCACACCTGCTACCTGTCTTGATGTCGTCTGTTAAAAATCACTCTGCTACTTTTCTGCTACCTTGCCTACATGATACATCGCATACCGCAGATCATTCAGTATTTCACCAATGACTCACGACGACGTCAGAAAGAGCGTCTTTCTAACCCAGTCCTGTTAGAAAGAGCTAAATATATACTGATCGTCGCTACGAACGGGTCGCACGGCCAAGAGTGTCACTAAAGCATTGTGAAAAAAATCATTGGCTGTGAAATTTCACAGGTGAAATCACTGTGAAAAAAATAATAAATTTCATTAAATGAAAATGAAATAAAAGTACCAATCATTCCATGCCTATTCTACACTCCATACCTACATCACTGGGCCTGTCAGTCAGTGTCTGTCCGTCTTCAGTCAAGCGCATATATAGTCCATTATCTATGGTCAGGCAGACTGGTCAGTTTATATATCTGTCAATCAATTCAAAATAATGATAAGATTGGACTTTCTGAATAACAAATTGACTATTTTATTATAATTTAAATGGAGCCTTTGAACAAGCTGTTATGTTTTAGCGTATTCTTTTCTATTTTGTTATGTGTTCAAGGAGATGACTTCAATGAAGATTTATTTATCAAACCATTACCTCCAACCCATCTATATGCTTACTTCCAATTCCTTACGCTAGTGAACACTGAGTCTTCATGTAAGTTTCAATTATTTTCTTCTTTTGTTAGTATAAGAGATGAGAGTAATTTTACTCCTCTCTGAGGTTTTAATTTCTAAGCCATTGTGCTGTTTCTACTATAATAAATACTTGTTTACTTATATGTCTCTATTACTATAAAATGGTTTGTAGTTATAATTAGTATGTTATTGAACAATTGATATAGGATTCCCAATGTTATGACAATATTTGGATATATTTTATTCTTCCACCACTAATTTTCATTTCAGATGCACATTCCCATTTATCACCAAGGTCCCTTGCTGAGGTTATATCTCGCTTTCATGTTGAGGAACTTCATTTAACTCTAACTGAAGGACAGTGGAGACATGACCAGTGGGGTTATCCAGTTTTGGATGCAGCTCCTGGCGCAGAACTTTATGCCTGGTTCTCCCAAGATGTGACAGATGTGGACACTCAGTGGAGGAAATTAAGTGCTACTTTGTCAGGGCTCTTTTGTGCATCATTGAATTTCATTGACAATTTCAACACTATAGTACCACAAATGGCTTTATGGCCCACTGGGGCTGTAAAAGCAGGTCAAAATGTAACATCACATCTAAGATATGCATCATTACCCAGAGAGATTGTTTGTACGGAGAATTTAACGCCATGGAAAAAGTTACTACCTTGTGAATCGAGCCGAGGGTTTGCATCATTGCTCAACTCAAGGATGATACACAACACAAATTATCATTCAATTGGAGTTCACATCAGAAACATATGTGCATCAAAAGACTGTACAGAGATTAATTTAGAAATCAAACAGACAATAAGTCTGGTCTATGATCATAAAATAATTAACAGTGTTGATTGGTCATTCCGAAATTTATTTGGTCAAGGATTACCAGGAGCCTGCCCTCTTGCATCTCAAAGTAAAATATATGTTGATGTAACTATGAATGACACACAACCTTTTAAATTGACAAATCCACCACACAGAATTATATTGTCACAACGTGGCGGCAGCATCACAAAATTTGCAGTTTATGATGTAAAAGCAGATGGGCAAATGATAAATATTGGTGCAAAATATAGTGCTAATGACAAACTAATACTCCCTGTTCCACCACCACTTTATTTTACCCGTCATGTTGTGGGATATGGTAAAGAGTTCGGAGGTATTGTTACAGAGCTAACTAACAACTTTTGGACTCCTATAAATGTTGTTGTTTTAGAAAATGCTCCATGGTGGTTACCCTTACAACTTAGCTCTTTAAGAATCAATGGTGAAGCTGAGAGTGATCTAGTCATATCACAATATTATTCCCCTGGCCGCAGTAGACAAAAACCTTACCACTTAGAGCTTCTGATAAAATTGCCTCCTAGAACTACAACCACAATAACAATTGATTTTGAATTTGTGTTTTTAAAATGGCAAGAATATCCACCTGATGCCAATCATGGGTTCTATATTGGTTCATCAATTATAACAGCAAATCTACCAACAGCTAGAAATTATTCTAGCCTTCCCATAACTGGTACTACATTTGATTCTATCATCAACGCTTCAAAACCATGTAAGTCAAGTTATAGACAAAATTATACTTTTATTTATATAATAATTTATTAGGCTCAATTAGTTTGGATTTTTGGGCTCGCAAACTTCAAATATAAGCTTTACGGTTTTAGGGTTCCGAATCTACATAGAGGGACTACATTGTATGTCCCTGTCTGTCGAATTTTGAAAATAGTTTATATTTTGAATCATAGAAAGTCTGTACAAATTTAAGTAGAATGCTTATTTATGTTCCTTTTGGATTTCTCGGCCCTTCGACTAATTATTTATACAGTGTAAACTCTTTATAACGAAACTCAAGGGACTGAGCATTTTTTGTCGTTATAGAGAGTTATCGTTATATGGAGTGAACAAAAAAAAACAAAACAAAGTGAACAAACCAACCAACTTGGGCTCACTTCAACGTTATAGGGAGTTTATCGTTATAAAGGATAACGTTATAAAGAGTTTACACTGTATTTTGACATTATTTTAATTTCAAGTTGTGATTGCCGAGAAAAGCGGCCGTGTCATACGAACTGACAGACTGACTTGACTAATATAAGTTCCTTTTTTTACAATTTTTCCGGCTGGGTATAGAACCCTAAAATTAAGCCTTATTGAGGTAATTCTGAAACACACTAGTTGTACAGTTTTATGATGTATCTTTTTTTTAAATATAATATTTTTAATTTCAGGGTACCCAGCAGTGTTTCGAAGCAATGGTGCCATGGTATCTTTACCTACGCCAGATTTCAGCATGCCCTACAATGTTATTTGTTTAGCTTGTACTGTTGTGGCGCTGGCATTTGGACCCCTCCACAATATCTGCACCAAAGATCTGACACTTGTACCGCTGAGTGCATCTGTCTCTCTTATCCAGAGAATTAAGAATATATTCAAGAAAAAGAAGGATTAAACAACTTCTTGCATCTAGTGAACCAAAAGTATTTTAACTTAATAAATTTTTGATACTTATAGACTTGTTGTTTAAAAATTCTATATCTATTTTTTTTATTCTATATAATACGATGATAGACTAAGGTGTTTGTCTGTATAGATACTTATGTATTTAAATAGTTGTTTAAGTAATATACATAGTTACCATTGTCCAACCTTTGCTATCTGCTTAGTTTGGGTTTAATAGTCTTCTGTAATATTTATATTCAGGGTATTTATATCGGGTACGGATGTAATGAAGCTCCGGCTTCTACTACATGTACATATGTTGAAGAAACACAACATTTTTTAAATTTAATTTCTACGTACTTAGTACGGAACGGTATTCTCCGTGAACGAGTGCGAACCCCATGCGGCTATTTATGTACCTACATCAAAGCTTTACAAATTAATCAAGGAATTGTTCAAGAGTCTGAGACCAAAGACAATTATAAGCCCTCACTCAATGGAAACTAGAGGGGTGTTATATTAGTTATCGTAGCTAGCGATTGCACGAACACAAATTTGAATGATAGTTTTATTGAGATGGTTTGGCTTCTGGACGAGCGAGGTGTGAGATTCCTCTATTCAAAAGCGAATATCTGCCGCGCGGAAGTAGTTTCCCAAAACGTTAAGTTTCATAAAAACTATGTAGGGTACAGGTAAGGAGAACAGTCTTATACAGGTACAAGTTGAAAAAGTGTCCAGCTGTAAGCAGCAAATTACAACTCAAAAACTCACCACAATAGAGCTAGCGTAGCAAGAGAGAATGATATGAATTTAGGACTTATAAGCGGAGTGAAGTGTGGTGAAGCGATTGAAAAATTTAATATACTTTTAGTAAATAAAACCTATGAAACTGCTGTGTCCGTCGAGATGTGTCAAATTGTGGTGGCGCTCCGGTAGCAAAAGACGAATTTTAAAGATTGCTCCAAAAGCTATTAGCATAGGATTGTTAATTGAAGTGAAATCGTTCGATTCTCTTTTTGATTTCCAACAGTCAAGAATATAAAATATCGAAAAAGTATTATAAAAATGAAATCACTCACCACATTTTCTATGTATATAAGTAGTATAACTATCCTACTCTAATAACTTTTGGAGCTATCTTTAAAATTCATCTTTTGCTACCGGAGCACCACCACAATTTGACGCTTCTCAACGGATACTTTTTCAAACACAGAGATGGTTCTCCTTACCTCTACCCTCCATAATAAAAACTAGAAGGAAGTTAGATGTGCCTTCGACATCAGACGTCAGACAAACAAATCCCATGTCAGTTCCGAACTTATATGTCATAGTGACGAATTGAGAAAGCATTTTTTAAGTACCTATACTTTTGTGTTGTTTTTTTGTTCATATGAATTTTATTTTACTGTGGAGTTATTTTGATTTGATATATTTGTTCTTGACATCATGGGGTTAGATTATGGGTAAGTAATTTTGTTTTCTTTAATTATCTACCTATATAAATGGTTGAGAATCTTATGCAGAGGTTTCTGGTATTAATAGGAATAGTCTTCACTCATACTTCGTAGCCGAAGGTGGCAAGCGAACACACACAACCTCGAAGGAACATAGGTATTGACTAACAAGTGTAGCTGCCGGAATAAGTAGGTATAGGTACCGGGCAGTGACTGCTGTTAGATTTCTAACTTCGCTGGTTATGATACTACCTATGCTTTCCTTCTCCAAAACCAGAAGGTAACTAACATGAACTTAATTTATACCTAGGTATCTACCTACAACATACATATGTAGGTAGGTTACAGTTACATTTGTTCTATCTTTAACCTCTGGTATTATATTTTTCGAAACATTTATCAGTGCTTTTGTAACACACGTTGCGAAAACTGACTTTCAGAATGTTTTTGTTCAAAGGAATGTCGGCCTTGTGATTAACCAACACCAGTCTCAAACAGGGGATGTAAGTATTCTAATATAACTATTATGTATTCTAAATGTAAAACTTTCGACATAGGTACTTTTAAGATATTGCAGGATGTGACATTAGGTTATTTTAAAAGATAGGTACCTACTGTTACTCTATGACTTAACATATTTTTCGATAGTCTATAGGTACCCATTGACCTGCATATTAAAATTTTACAATGTATTTTAGGTGAATACTGGAGAAGTAGAATTAGTAACAAATACAACAAAAGATGCTTTTATCTTGCATAACACTAAAAATGTCGATAAAGTATCCGACGAAATTATTTTAGAAATAGGTAAGTTCTATCGCTTACGATTATGTTAATATTTTTTTAGGTATGTACACAAAATTAATATATCGCTCCTCGGGATTTCGAAAGCCTATTTGCCTGCCCATTTCAAGTCATGAGCGAAAGAGGGTATTCCCCTTTCTCAATTAGGCCCCTTAAATCTCGACATGTTTAATAATTTATCTAATGTTGCAGAACAAAATACAGTAAGTTGTCCACAATGTAGACAATTATTTGAACATGCACAAAGACTGTTGCATAAAGTGAAAACTATAGATAAAAAGGTCACTATAGGGATATGCGACCACTGCAAAACCAAAGGATTGATTGAAAAATCGTGTTACGAATGTGAGGAAATAGTAAAGAAGTTTGCAACTACTAAAGGTGAACTTAATGAAGAATCTAAACAGCGTATTAGGATATGGTTATTGAAAGTAAAAAAATTACTGAAAGATGTATTAATCGAAGTGGAAGACTCAGGAAAAAGAACGAGGCGTACCTACTCCGATCCATATATTAATAGGTTAAGTAAATTTCCACCTAGGTATACTGCTCCAGAACCGGCAGTGAAACAAATGTTTTATACGGCATACCAACAACGAAAAAAGTCCATAGGTATTAAACCGACATTAGAATTTAAGGAGATGTCTCTTGTTTCCGAGATTAGCTTAAAGGAACAACGAAACCAAAATTCATTATTTGAAAATTGGCGAATGCAGACGAGTTCTGAAGAAACTTTGGCTTCAGGAATCAGAAAATATCATTCAGAAGAAACGTTGCACGTAACTAAGTCAGATGAAGCAAAAATGACGAAGGATTTCAGTTACTGTTTTCCAAAACCAGATATCGATAGAAAAAGTCATGCACGTCACATAAGCTCAGCAGAGCTTATAAGTAATACCCGGGATATACTACGAAATAAAGCAATTGAGGATAAAATTAAACATGAAAGAAAGAATATAGTTGCTTATGAGGATACCGAAAGATTAGCAAGAGCAAAAAGAAAAGTTACTGAGGAAAGTCAGACTAAACTGACGAAGGGTAACTATGAACAAAATAATTATTCTGTTGGAGTAAAAACTGACTCGATGGAAAAAAATAAGATCGCTAAAGATGTGGAAAATCAGTTTGTCAATAGTAAAACAGAGATTCTCACTAGCGAAGAAAAGAATATATCTGTCAATGGAAAGAAACATACACTGGTAGATGTAGACACGAAGCACGCAAAAGATATTGAAAAAAGTAAGCTTCCTGTAAGGGAAACACAAAAATCTAAACAGCTCATAGAAAAACAGTCCACTGTAGAAAATAAAAAGGAACAGCCTCGGATAGAAAAAAATACAAAAATGCAGGAGGACACACAGAAAAGTAGTGGAAGGGACACAAAAATACTCGCTAAACGTGATACAAAGAAAGTCGTTGAAGAAATTCAAAAAGCTGAGGGTGAAACTAAAAAGCCTGTAGAAAGAGAAGCAAAAAAAATTGTTGTAAAAACAAAAAATGGTAAAGAAAAAAAGACTGTTCATGATGGTGAGAAAGAAGTTAAAGTACGAAATGCTTTGGAAGACAAAAAGAGAACCGTCGAGGGAGAAAATAATCGCTTTTTGGAAGGAAAAACAATGGGTGATGTAAAAAAGAAACGAGATGAAGAAAAATCTAGAGCTGAGTATAAGAATCATGCTAAAGAAGATTATACTAAATCATCTCAGGGAGATAAAAAGATATTCATTGAGAAAGATAATAAAAGAGAATTACCAGATCGAGATCATTTAAAGGATAACAAAATATCAGAGCCAACCGAAAGAAATAAAGGTAAAAAAAATGTAGGTAATAAATCCGGAATTGAACCAAATACTTCTGCTAAGAAATCAAATGAACTTATTGCACAAGATATCAATAAAACTAAACCTAATAATAAGGAAGTATTGAATCCTAAAGTAAAAAAAAATGATGATGAATATTTAATGCATGAGAAATCAAAGGAAAAACCAACGCAAGATGAGTTAAAGAACAAAAGAAAAGAAACCACTCCATCTAAGGATAAACCGAAAGAACCAATAAAGCTTAAAGATAATATAGTCGAAGAACAATTAAATAAGAAAGGGGAGAAAAGGGAACTAACTCCTAAAGCTACAAAGGCCCAAGAGCTAGCGACAATAAATACTGGAACAATATCAGACAAAAAGTTAAAGGAATCTGCTGAGCATAATTACAAAAGATCGAAGGAAAAGCCTAATGACACTTCAGAACCTGAAAAGTCTACCACTACTAAAAACATTGAATTACCAACTATTAAAGAGTTACGCATGGATCTAATTAAAATAAGAAGAATGTCTCAAAATGATTTACCGTTATTAGTGAAATTGAAACATGGTAACATAAATCAAACTAAGCTTAGGAAACCTAGGCGCTTATCACAAATTTCTGCCCTTAAAATAAAAGAGCACAAATTTCATACAAATAAAAAAAGTTCGGCTTGTGACATGTGTATTGATTCTGATTTTGAGCTTGATGTGGAAAGTACAATTTTTAAAAAAGAAAAGCCTTTTGAGTTGGCAAATATTATCATAGGCCAGAAACTGTTTAAATATAAACCTCCATTGAAAAACAAAAAGTCAGACCTAGATATAATACCGGCCATGGTCACAACTGATTCCAAAGAAGACCTGATTCTTGTTGAAAAAAAGGACATTTTAGAAAAGATATCTGAAGAGATCGAGCGTAAACCTCCACTTTCCCTGTTGCATACGAAAGGAACTAAATCAGTAAGTATCTTTAAAATAATAATAGGTATAATGATATCAGGGATTTTACGAATGCCTGAAGGTGAATTCAGATTGCAGCTATATTAGTTACCGTTTGCCAGTTCCCAGCTTAGAATAGGACCAACTCAAATCAAATTCCATGACTGTCGTAAATGACGACTAAGGGATTACCAGGGGAAGGGAAGCAGCCTTTACCTAAGTAATACCACCTCACTGCGAACACCAACCCGATTGTCGAGCGTAGTGATTATGGAACACAGCCCCCCCTTTTCTCCAATATAGTGAGAAAAGAGGGTGTGTCCAACTACGACAATTAAGTCAATCGAAGAATCCAACTTGGCTGGGCAGCGTTCGGGAAGCTACGGCATATCTTCACGTCAAAAATACTTCTGAGCCTGAAGATAAAGGTCTAAAATTTGAGTGTGTTGCCAGTGATAACTTATGGAACAGAGACGTGATCTTTTACTGCTGACCGTATAAATAGGCTCAAAGTCACTCGGCGGCTCGAACAGGCTATGCTCGGAATTTGTCTACGCGGCAGGGTACGAAACGAAGACATTCGTAGAAAAACATGACTCGTAGCTGTCAGCTGAAGTGGCAATGGGCTGGCCACATCGCTCGAAGAAATGGTAACCGATGGGGAAGAAAAGTTTCCGAGTGGCGACCACGGACAGGAAAACTTCGAGGGGGTGGTCCATGTGGACCCGTCGGTCCGGTCGTCACCTGGTCAGAGTTGCTGGAAGCAGGTGGCTCAGGACCATTCGAGGTGGAATCCAAAGGGGAGGCTTTTGTTCAGCAGTGGACATCCCTGGGCTGATATGATAGCTGTCGCTATGGGTAAATATATGTATATCCATACCAGTAGCGATATCTACTTAGGTTTGACTGTGGTTTGAGCTATAGGATTTCCGCGTATATATTATCTTTATATTGTGAAATAGTGTTATAGTGTGCTGTATCTTTTGAACCGTAATTGGTTAGGTGCCTATTACGGTTATTGAAATTTTCAGTGTATAATGGCTTTTTGTTAAATATTTAATGGTGGTACCTAAGGAATCTTTCATCGAGTCCGACGAGTCATACTCCGAACCTTTATACAAATTCAAGGAAAAGTCCTTTTATTTTAATAATATATAGCCTTCAGGGTGGACCCCTGAAGGTCCATTCTAAATATTGGTGAAAGGGTAAGTAGGTTCGGAGATTATCCCTTATATCCAAACTTACAAACCTTACCTCATTATAATATTATTATAGATATAGATAAAATGTTTTAATTATGGATTGTAGTGCCTACATATTTATGATGTATTTCATTAATTTCATATTTTTGTTTATACATTTTTAGTTCTTTCGGGTGGTACACTTATCCCTACCGAGCTACCCCTACCCCCTGGTTGGGATAATTGCAAGTTTTTGTAGATTTATTTTTACCGGTGGGATAGGTGCACTTCCCCTTGCCGAGTGGTACACTTAGCCCTACCGAGCTATCCCTACGGGGATAAGTGCACGTTTACAGGCACATGAAACTTAACTTAACTTAGGTGAGGCCTATGTCCAGCAGTGGACGGAGATAGGCTGATGATGATGATGATGAAACTTAACAACCTCACGTCGGCAACGCGTTGGCGATGCCCCTAGCTTTGAAAATGTATGGTTTGAAAAATATACATATTTTACTATTTATTTGTTACAAAAAAATATATACTTTTTAAATAAAAAGATTTTTTTAAATTTATTATTTGAACTATTTTATTTGTTGATATATTTTTTTTCATTTATGAAAATAACACGTGAACTTGTTAAGTCTCATGTGTCTGTAAACATACACTTATCCGTACCAGTAGGGATAGCTCGGTAGGGATAAGTGTGCCACCCGAGTTCTTTCAGATTAATAAGAATACCTTCTATACAAAGTAATATAAGTAATAATACACAATACTCATACCTAAGTAAATGAATATCTACCTTAATTTTGCTTGGCGATAGTCTATGGTTCACAACAGAACAAAATGATAAATCTCCTTCTTCCATGGTTGTGCACATGAGGCTGGCTGACATTCCAAAACGATGAGAAAAAATTTAAATATTTAATGGTTTATACACAACGTCATTTATTTATGTTGTCATAATTTTCTTTTTGTGATCGTTTATTTCCGATACATTTATTTTATAGTTTTTACCGTTTGCTTAAATATTAATCGTCGAATTTAAATACCTGCAGGGAACGATGTCAAAAAATAAAAAAGCAGATGTAAGTGATTCACGCAGACTTTCTGATAATGGCGTCAAGTTTAGTTAATCTATTGTAAAAGGCAAAGTCTTACATGCTCGTTACGCTTAAGATAAACCTAATGTTACATAAATAGATTCGTGAAATTTGGAAGGCAGGTTAATTTACTTTAGTAGGTATATTTTGTATTTTTTCTTAATTGATCTTGAATGCTGGTTTAGCTTTTCAATACCTTCGTATAACACATCTTTACGTCCATCAATCCCGAAGAGGCAGGTAGACTCTTCAGTAATGAGATCCACATTACATCGAAGATATTCTAAGACTTGGGTCTTGTCACATTAAGTGACATGTGTTGAGCACTACCGCCTATAATATTCATAATTATCAATACTTAAATATTGAATTAGTCATTTTTGAAGAAGATAGGTATCAGCCAGGGCACCCTCTTAAACCTTCAGTAATGGGAGTATTTTAAATAAATATATATTTTAAAATGTATAACTTTTAATTGACTGGAAGGTATAAACATACCTGCTGTTGATGACTACACAGTTTGCTCATTACTTTTTTTGGCCACAACGTGTTGTTGTCGAATATTTTGATGGCCATCACTTAAAATTTGCTACTTGTCTTTCAGTTATTGTCAGGGCGAATTATAAAGTAGGTTCCTTAACACGAATTTCACCATGAGAAGTTTTAAACAAACTACATAGGTCCTAGCTGAAAAATCTATTACCACTTCACTCTAAATTTATTTGTATCCTTAACCAGTTCAAATTTTATTTATGGTTAATAATCGTATACTATCTATCGAGTGTATATATCCATGCATAGAGGTATGCAATTATTTTTATTTAAAAATAAATGTAATGAATAGACAAAAGAATTTTCAGATTTTTTTTAAAAATCTAACTAAAACTAATAAATTTCAACGAATTTCCTAATTTTTCCAGACTGAGCAGGAGATTCCTAAAGGCATCACACGCTATGCTTTATCAGATCGCACTTTTATTGACAAAGGCTGGACTATGTTACCAACTGAAAAAGTAGTACGCAAAGTCAGTATTCCTTCAATTGCCATTTGGCGGGCCTATTTTTGACAATACTCCATTACTAATAACTGATATTTTCATAGATGAACGTATATCGTATGCGACCAGCCCATCCTGAATTCGATTGGTTTGAGCATAATAAGAATAAACGATTAATGCAATATGACACTGGTGAGAAACTAGCGGAGTTTGATGATAACGGGCGTGGCCGTTGGTACTACAGAAACGGTCGACTCGCACTAGACTATTATGACGCTGAAGGTAAGGTCTGATTTCACGGGATTGATCGACAGTTACAGGCATCGTGAGAACAGCATAGAGCCCCTTGGCAATCTCATTTGGTTTATCGTGGTTTTTTCGAGTCCAGTGACGGCCCAGTAACTGCCGGGCAGTGTCGGACTGTTATTGGTCCACTACCCGATCAGCTGCCATCTCCAAAAAGCATAAATATTAAAGTACATTGTTTACAACAGTTTTTACAGTTCAAACGATAGGAATGCGCACCGTAGGTTATCAACAAGCACGTTCATTTCGTGCAAAAAGAAGGCGTGACGAGTCTGCGATAATAGGGTTTTTTATGGTCTGATTCCATTTCCAAATTTTCACCGATTTAAAGGAGGAAAAACTTTATGGCTATTATATATTGATTGATTCGTTATAAAAGTTCAAAAAGCTTTGTTTTTAGACAGTGAAAATTAACCCTAATCGATCCGAATCTAAAATCACTGATGGTTGAACTGTTTACAAATAGAACTCATTGTTGTATTTTCTTTTTTTTTTGGCAGAAGTAAATGCGCAGCAGAGGTTCGTGGTGTACAGCAGCGGCGAACCAGACGAGCGTGGTCGTTCACATCCCATTACTATACTCGCAACCTTTGATTACCTGGGAAATGGCATCGTGTTTGATCACTCTGGAAAATTACGGTAAGGTGCATAACTCAGCCACAACTTCTTATGCAAACAAAGTCATAATAGGAAGATCAACGAAAGCAATCGCGTATAAGAGGTCATTGGGTCATGTAGGGTTTTTATTTTATGTTTATTAGATATTAATACTTTGGTAATTACCCGACTACGGCGAAGCCAAAGGAGGGTTATGATTTTGACCGGTATGTATGTGTGTATGTATGTTCATCTGTTCCCTCATAACTTTTAAACTACTTATCGTAATTTGGCAAACGAGGTATCGTTCGAAGCGTCTTGATCGTCTGCTGGTTATAGGATATGTGACGTCACAATAAATTAGATAAGGCGCTCTCTACATAAAGGCATTAAGTATAAAAATTCTTATAAGTGACACGATAATGTTTATTTATTGTTATAATTTGGCCATCAAACTATTGATGACTTATTAATATTATCAATTTTGTTATTGTTAACTGTAGTGACACTACAATATAACCTAAAAATCTAAGCTTTGTACGTGAATACATCAAATAAGCTTTGTGAGTAAAATTATATATAATTCAATAAAATCTAAATAAAAAAATGTAAACCGAATCTGCAAATACTTTATTACGAAATTGTAACCCCAAAATAATTGAAATAAAAAAAATAAGTTCAAAAACTAAAACCCGACTACGAAAAATTACGCTTTAAAAAGTATGACACAAGAAAATATTCTCATGTGAAATTGTTATATACAAACTATCCAATATTTATTGTCTATTAAATAAAAAACTCACACATAATATATTTTAAAGTATTTAATACCTGTTCATAGTGATGTTCAGAGGATAGCCGTGGTTGTATGCCACCTCATATATGGTCATATGGCTCATACGACCACGGCTATCCTCTGAACATCACTATGAATAGATGGATGGATAGTTTGTATATAACAATTTCACATGAGAATATTTTCTTGTTTCATACTTTTTAAAGCGTAATTTTTCGTAGTCAGGTTTTAGTTTTTGAACTTATTTAAATAAAAAAAATGCAGCATCTCTGTTCCATTCAATATCCTCAAGATATATGACGCCATTATAATTTATAGTTTTTGCCTGCAGTGCAGTTGGCACTGCACCCTGTAGTCTGCTATCAATTATTTTAGAACTTACGTCAGAAATCCTCTAAGAAATTCGTAGGAAAGATGGGGGGTCTGCATGAAGTCTACGTACAAATTGTACATACGAGTATATCACGAATGGATTAACCCTAAGGGCAATATAAGTTTCTAAATTGAAGAAGGATTATATATACAGGGTGACTGGTGAGATGCCTTCGATACTTATGGAGAGTACTCACTCGATTCTCGTTACAATGATGTAATAAGATTAATTGCAAGTGATTGCTTAATTTTTGACCAAAATTTCGCTTCCTGCCTCCGCGCCTCGCGATCGTAGATATTTACGCGCCGTGTGAGTGTGAGTGTGTGTGACCTGTGACCCGTGACCCGTGATAAGTATCTAGGCTAGGTAGTTAAGTATGGCTCATCAATACAAAAACGCAGAGTACCTGGACATGGTTCGTGCGTATACGCGTGCTAATGATAGTTTGCAAGGTGATCCGTTCGTTTTAAATTAGCGTTAAAGACAATATGTGTAAACGTGCCGAACTATGCACGAAGCGGTACACATTTTGAACAACTTGAAGGTAGGTAGGTAGTTTAATTAAATTCAATCGTTGTACATAGGTAAGATTCCATTTTTTAAATACGCCGAAAATACCAAGGTTCTTGAACTATTTAGTGGCTCTGTAGATTTAACCTTGTCTCAAATTCTATTGTCTACATTCTACACTTTATTTAGTCAACAAATTAGTGATTACCTAGGTATTTTTGCCTGTCCTAAGCCAGGATTAAAGTATGAAGGGAAAACGGATCATGCGGATCATACATGGGGAGAGGTCTTGATGTAGGTAGGCAACAGCTGTACAGTGTACGTACCTATGTATTCTGTGTTGATAGCGCGCTGCGCGTATCCAAGTATTGCGCAGGTAATTACGGGACTCTCGGTGTACTGTTTACTAAGAAGTAATTCATTATTTATTTTTAATGTAATTTTTTTTCATCATATATGATCGCACACTATCACGTCCTCAAATATTGAAGGTATCTCACCAGTCACCCTGTATATATAGATATTCCCTAGTAGAATGCTAATATTTGTGATTATAATATTATTTATTTTCAGACTTAAATACAATCAGACTGAAGGTGTCGTCCTCGATCGGGAAATTGGCCCGGTGTCTCACTGGAAGTGGCACACTTTGAACGACCCTCCTGTTTTGCAGCAGGTTATGATAGATACGCAGATGTCACATAAGGATCCTGAAATACTCAAGCTTGGTGGACCGTCAGATCGCAAAGCTCGTCCAGATAACGAAGAGATGATAGCAATTGAATTCGACAATTTCATAAATGAGAAGTCGAAAAAATTAACACAAACGTTCAAACCTTTCCAAATCAAAATGAAAGCTCTAAAAATTAATAAATATTTTTCATTGAGAGTATTAGATCAAGCAACTATATATCTTATTTATAGGGACGGCGCAACCAACATTAAAATGAATATTGGCATGCTTTTAGACCACAAGGAGATCGTAGATACCGATACAGCAGAAGTTGGTGAAGTTTCTAATAATTTAGAACGATTTCCTGCTCGCACAGATAGTATTGCAGCTCTGCAACGTAATGTGGCTCGTGCACAACATTTCGAACACTCAAGAATGGAAAGAGAACGTCGACTTCATCCTCCTGCACTTAGCAGAAGTGCTGATCGTCTGATTGCTGCTGCTTCGCATCCGTTACGTCCACCGTTACGAACTATGCCATCTGGTTCTACGACTGCTGCAGGGGAATGCTACTGTAGGCTCAATAGGAAACCATCAATCAACCTGTATTATGACACTCGTCTTGTTTAGATAATGTATTTGCTAATTGTTATTATAATATATTTACCTTAATTTAAATCCGGTTCATTATTTTTTGGGCAGATTCTTCGGCTATTAGAGCGTACACATCAGGCCAACAAATGGATCGATTCTCCTAGAATCTATAATACCCATTTCCATCGGTTACTATTATTTGCCTTTTTGCTTTTCTTCGATATTTAAGCATTTGTTTGTTTTTTTTTTTATATCAGTCGCTGCTAAAGATTTAACAACCATAACGAGGATACTGTGGATATTAGCACATAACATATTCTAGTTGAATACAGGAAACATGTTATAACAGGGAAATATGTTTCCTCAGGAACGCGGGCGAAACCACAGGGTAGGAGTTGTTATGAGTAATACTTCTAATTAGATGTTTGGAATACGACATGTCTGATTGGTTTCCATATTTCATACTTAAAAACCTATGTCGAAATGTTACGCAACGTTGTATGTTGGACATTCCTGCTGCCTCCGGACCATTGGGATACGCCGCTACGATTTGGGTTTCTTTAAAAGGGGCGTCAAAAGAGCTCTATAAGGTCGGAAAAACATCATAATCTCCCTATATATTGGTATTGTAAATGTCTATAGGCGGCGGTGACCATTTAGCAGCAGGTGGACCGCCTGCCCGTACTTTTCGACCAAGATGCATCTAGGGTTAGTAGAGTTAGGGGCTTGGCACTTAATGAGATCAAGCACGAATATCTATCGCGTGTGTATCGTCATCGTATCGAGTACGCCTAAATCCAATATAAAGTATGTGCGATCTTTAATTTTCCATACAAACCAGCTTTTTGGCGCTCTCGATACGACGACGCTACACTTGCAATAGATATTTCGTGCTTTGGCCTCATGGGGCATGAACATTTTTAATCTGATAACTTATTAATATTGAAAACGTTATGACCTTTTGAGTCAAGGCAACCTATTTTACATGAAAAAAAATTGTGGGATTTATATCTTTAATGAAATGAAATGAAATATATATTCAAATAGGCCTTCACAGGCACTTATGAATGGTCAGACTCTAACACCGGTTCGGAAGGTTGTTTTTACTGAGAAGAGCCGGCAATAAACTCAGCAATTACTCTTTTCAAAATAAGGTTTTGTACATAAAGATGTGTCCTGCTGGAGCGAGAGCTACACCCAAGCATTGTCGTCATTAAAATAATCATTTGTGTTGTAGAAAGCCTTTTGTACTAAAACAGTCTTAATTATTTCCTTATATTTTTGTAAAGGCAAATTTAAAATTTCAGCAGGGATTTTATTATAGATGCGTGCACTAAGTCCTAAAAATGAGCCTTGCACTTTTTACAGTCTATATGCAGAAGTGACAAGTTTATCCTTATTTCTAGTATTGATCAAAAAGATTGACATAAATACTAATATTTTGATGTAAAAATATTGTTTGCATAAATATACTGCGATGCAACTGTGAGGATATCAATTTGTTTAAACTTTTCTCTGAGGGAAGCTCGAGAACTCAAATTATAAATTGCTCGAACAGCTCTTTTTGCAATATAAAAATGGTTTCTATATCAGCAGCTTTACCCCAAAGCAAAATGCCATAGGTCATAACACTATGAAAGTAGCTAAAATAAACTAATCTAGCCGTATCGACATCTGTAATCTGCCTGATTTTTCTAACTGCGTAAGCTGCTGAACTAAGTTTTCCCGCAAGACATGATATTTGTGTCCCCCATTGAAATTTTGAGTCTAAAGTAATTCCTAAGAAAACTGTTGACAACAAGGCTAAGAGCTTCGTTGTCTAACATTAAAGTACAGCCTAGTTTTTTAACATTGGGTAATGCAAATTTAATACATTTTGTTTTTCTTGCATTTAAAACAAGATTATTAACAGTAAACCAATTTAATACCTGGGCTAATGCACCGTTTACATCGTCATTATTGTATTTCAGTCTATCAACACCAAAAATCAGTGAGGTATCGTCAGCAAAGAGTACAATTCCACAGGTATTTCTTACGTAAAATGGTAGGTCATTGATTTATACTTAAAACAGAAAAGGCCCTAGAATGGAGCCTTGGGGTACACCCATATGCACAGGAGAACCAGATGATTTAACTCCATTCACATTAACACTTTGAGCTCCTCACTAACGTACGATTTCATCAAATTAAGTGCTGCACCCTTAACTCCATAATAGTCTAATTTACGCGTAAGTGTCTGATGGTCAACACAATCAAAAGCTTTAGATAAATCACAGAACACTCCAATAACATTCTGCGACTTTTTCCAAGCGTTGAAAATTTGTTTAAGAGTGCTACCCCGGCATCAATAGTGGAGCGACCTTTAGTAAAACCGAACTGCTCACTATGTAAAAGTTTATATAAATTAAAGTGAGCAAGTAGTTGCGTTAAAATAATCTTTTTGAATACTTTGCTTAGGGCTGGCAAGATAGAAACGGGCCTATAATTGGTTAGATCACTAGGATCTCCGGCCTTGAACAAAGGTATAACTTTGCTATGTTTCATTACATCCGGAAATTTACCAAAATCTACGCATCGGTTAAAAATTAGAGCTAAATGGGGAGCAATATTATCAATTATACCCTGCAAAACTGTTACTGATATACCCCATAAGTCGCCAGTCCGTTTAACTTTTAAACTTTTGAAAGTTTTGATGACATCGTAAGGCGTAAGGCGTAAGGCTCTGATACGTTAGTTTTTAACAACGACTCAGCATCTGCCGGTGAAGAATCCAAGGAGCTGGTTGTGGCTATATGTCAGTAAAAAAAATATTAAAAGCAAGTGCAATTTGATCATCTTCACAGATAATATTTCCGTTAATATTTAATTCAATGCGCTTATTATTGTTTTGAGTTTTACCTCTTTCTGAATTAATTATGTTCCAAGTAGTTTTTAATTTATTATTTGATTGGCTTATCTTATTTCTTAGATATATAGATTTTGCCGAAGTGCAAGCTTTTTTAAACTCTTTGGAATATTTTCTTACATACTCAATAAAATCGACATTTTGATTGTATTTCTTCATACCATACAGCTCATACAATATAGCTCTACTTGTATAAATACCAACTGTTGCCCAGTCGTTAAACTTTATTTTATAATTTTCCTTGAAAGTCTTAAGTTTAAAAGCCTTATTACATTCGATTTTTATAAATTCAATCCAAGAAATTCAAGATATTTATAGTATACCTATCACGGTAATATTAACGCATTACCTAAGTAGCCAACAGTTAGCAATAAAATGACCTACCAGCTACATAACCGTAAGTTATGTTATGTGAAATTAATCAATGAAACAGGGATGATATCGGATGGATATTACAATAACATATTAAAGTCAAAACCCATCGTTTATCAATAAAAGCGAACTCAAATTTCGCGTGTTTTTAGAGGTCTGCTAAGTACAGCTTATTCTGCGAATTAGAGCTCTAGCATTATCCAGCCTGAAGCTATGAGGGTTTGAAAATACGATGTAGTGGAAGGGTAGGTAGTTGAAGAGCTCAAAACCTGAAGTTTTTTGGTATATGGAGTTCGAACGGAGGGGTAATGGACATAAAGGTGGATCCAAGTGATACAAGTCATCTTAAATTCTTAAACCTCCTTGGATCATAGCCATAATTTTGTTTATATTTGTCAATTGTCAAACATTTTTACATAAGCGTTTACCAGATAAAATTCTACAAATTCATTTTGTACTTACTATTGTGTGAGATTTTGTATGTTAACTTTTTATTTACATTTGGTTTATATTTACCTTGCCTATAATATAAAGTGCTGATGGGACTAAATAGTAGGTGAGTATTATGTACCAACAAAGGGATTCTTGCATATTTTTTTATTTCGTTATTTATTATGACGGTTCAGTTTGTGGGCAATAGTTCTAAGTAGATACCCATGCAATGTGGGTTGACTGGCTAGTACCTAAGTATGTTATGGTATTTGTTACAGTAGATAGGTAGCTGACCACAATTATACTATGATATGTGGAAGGCTATATTAAGTACGTTTAACCGTGTATCTATGCATAATATCGCCATACATAAAATGCATAAGCATAAGTCATAACTTAGTATGAATACGAAAATAAATGTGTTTGTTACCTTAACGCCTCAACGGAGTGATAAAATTGGCAGCACATAGCGTCAACATCATCATCATCATCATCAGCCTATCTCCGTCCACTGCTGTACAAAGGGCTCACCTATGGCACGCCACTGAGCTCGATCTTCAGCTCTTTGTTTCCAACCGTTGCCAGCCAGCTGGTGTATATCATCGCTCCATCTAGCTGTAGGGCGCCCTACACTACGTTTACCGAGCCGTGGTCTCTAGAACACGTCTACCCCGACGGTTATCGGTTCTGCGACAGATGTGACCAGCCCAATGCTACTTCAGCTTGCTAATCCTTTGAGCTATGTCGATAACTTTGGTTCTCTGACGGATGACTTCATTTCGAACTCGATCCTTCAGAGAAACTCCGAGCATAGCTCTCCATAGCTAGCTGAGCGACTTTGAGTTGGTGAACCAGTCACACCGTCAGTGTCCACGTCTCGGCTCCGTAAGTCATAATAGGTAGGACGCACTCGTTAAAGACTTTCGTCTTTAGACATTGGGGTATGGGCGATGAAAAGACTCTACGAAGTTTTCCAAATGCTGCCCACCCTAGCTGTACTCTTCTGCGAGCTTCCTTCTTGAAGTTGTGTCTACCCAATTGCAAGATTTGCCCAAGGGCAACCGGTTCCGGAATAACCTGCTCGTTGAACATGATCATGGTTTTATCCAAGTTCATCCGGAGACCGATGCGTACAGAAGAATCAGCCAGGGTTGTGAGCATGAATTGGAGATCTTGCATGGTTTCAGCCATGATGACGATATCATCTGAAAATGTAAGGTGTGAGAGGTACTCGCCGTTAATATTTATGCCCCGTCCTTTCCAATTTAGAGACTTCAACATATCCTCCAGAGTGTTAGTGAACAATTTGGGGCAAATAACGTCCCCTTGTCTCACTCCTCTATGTAAGGGGATATGTTCAGTCTGCTGATTTTGTACTTGGACGGTCATCGTCGCGGTGTCATACAGTCCTCTCAGGACTTGGACGTATCGCCAATCAACTTGGCACCGTTGCAAAGACTCCAGAACAGACCAACTTTCAACGGAGTCAAAGGCTTTCTCATAGTCCACAAACGCAAGGCACAGGGGCTGGTTATACTCTTCGGTCTTCTGTATAACCTGCCGCACTGTGTGAATGTGGTCTATGGTGCCGTATCCTCCTCGAAACCCAGCCTGCTCCGGAGGCTGAAACTTGTCGAGTCTACGCGCGAGACGATTTGTGATGACTCTCGAAAACAGCTTATAGACGTGGCTCAAGAGTAAAATTGGTCGATAGTTCTTCAAAAGTGTTTTGTTATCTTTTTTGAAGAACATAACGACCACACTCTTACTCCACACCTTCGGAGTTCTCCCCGAAAAGAGGACGGAATTAAATATACGCTGAAGCTGAAGTAGCGTAGAGTTCCACCAGTTTTTAAGAGCTCCGTTGTTATTCCATCCTCCCTAGGGCTTTTCCGTTTTTAAGCTGTCTGAGAGCCATCATGACCTCGTCCAGGTTGACCTCTGGCAGATCCTCGGTGTAATGGCGGGTCAGAGTGGCCCTGGGATCCTCGGGATGGGGTTGGGGACGGGACGCTTGCGAGGTATATAGTTGGCCGTAGAAGTCTTCCACCTCCCTAAGTATCTCCGGCTTAGAAGCGACGACATTCCCGCTCGATGTGGTCAACTTCGTCAGATGGTTTCGACCTAGCTGTTGAACAAAGACTCTATACTCCCGATTTCGCTCAATCGCTTCTTGAATAGAGCGTGTGTTGGAGCTCCGGAGGTCACGTCTTACCAGCCGAGAGATTTTTTTGTTCAAAGCTCGTTGATCTGACGTAGTGACTGCGGGATTTTCTCGTCTTTTCTGCATTCGCTGCAGAGATTCTCTTGAAAGCTTAGACCTCTTACTGGTACCTCGCGTCTCGCAGAATTTCTTCCCCTCCTCCCCGAGGATTCCTACCACTCGGTCGAGATCCTGGTCAACATCAACGTCGATTGTGGTTTCCAAGGCAGCGAATCGGTTCTCCAGTTTCAACTGGAACGTTTCAGACCCAACCACGGATTAGAGCATATTAGGTCGGAGCGTAGATTTCATGAGACGGACTCGTTCAAGCTTACAGTTTATATCTAGAGTGCCTCGGACCAGTTGGTGATCACTTCTGGTTTTGAACCTACTGATCACTGAGATATCTCTAAATATACGCTTCTTGTCCGTCATAATGAAATCAATCTCACTTCTGGTCATAGCGTCGGGGCTTTGCCACGTCCACTTCCGTCGGGGTTTCTTCTGAAAGAAAGAATTCATCAGGAAAAACCCTTCTTTCTCCAGGAAATTGACAAGCATTTGCCCCCTATGGTTCCTGCTTCCAAATCCGTGTTGTCCTACTACCGATTCGCCGCTTGTTTGTAGCGTTGAGATCCCCCATGACAACATTGAAGTGGGCCTTTTGGGTGGTGTATAAGGCCTTGGAAATGTCCTCGTACATTTCCTCCACTTCATCATCCGAGTGTGCCGAAGTCGGTGCGTATACTTGGATAACCTTGAGGCTATACCTCTCGGTGAGTTTAATCACAAGATACGCTACCCTTGTCGACACACTGGAGATTTCTATAACGTTGTCAGAGAGGGCCTTGTGTACCAAGAACCCGACGCCGCCTTGGGATGGTTGGTCTCCCTCTCTGAAGTACATAAGATGGCCTGATTCTAGGGTTACAGTGTCCTCCACGCACATAGCGTATGACACAGAAATTATTTATCTAGGATAGCATTAGATAAATCTCGGGAATTATTCCCGATGATGTGTAATGTTTTTCTCCATTCCATTGGCTGCGTAAGTAACGAGCTAATATCCGCTGCCTGATCCCATTTGTCAAGCGAGAGCTTTGTAAGCTTTCCTAATCCAGAGATGGCTTATGGGATTATCTGAGAGCTCCGAACAGCAGGCGCAGTCACGCTGGTGTTGACGGAGCTCTCTAAGTGCCTTTGGTAACGGTACGAGGCAGTAAGTCTAAGGGGAAATAAAATAACAAAAGCGTTTAAAAAATTGTTTCAACTCTTTTTTTTTATTTGTATAACGTGGTAAACATTATTGGAATATGTATTGCGTAGAGATAGCGACAGCAGCGATAGCTTATAGATATCGGAGGGAACTTCGTAAGTCGGGTGAATAAAAGCGGCTACCAAAAAGAAAGCATTTCTACAAACTAACTATTATGTAATGATTATTTAATATACTTGTTTTTTTATAGACCTAATTATCCGTGTCCATGTTGCAAACCCCGCAATGGCTCCAAAGGATTTCAGGAAATAGCACATTTAAGGAATGCTGGTCTTGTTATATATTGGTATGCCAGTCGAACTAAAGATGTAAGTGAAATCAATTTAATAAGGGTATGCCTGCCTGGGCGATATCTAAGGCATACTATTTATTATCCAACGCCGAACGCACGTAAGCTATAACATGTTGCAGGAACAAATGTTGTTGATGAAATATTAGGAATAGAAAAGGCATACCTACCGCTTATGTTTAACTGCAAAAAGTAATACCAAGGCGTAATGCATTCAAAATGTAGAAAGGCATAACTAGCAGTCAAAATTCATGAAAATCTGTTCAGTAGAACGTAAATTATAAGTAGACAGAAAAAATCTACAAATCAATATGTTGACTTCAGTGTCGCTCAATTATTCCCCTGGACATTTTTATTATCCAGAAAATACTATAACAGTCACAAACCCGACATTTCCGTGGTACACTTATCCCTACCGAGCTATCCCTACTGGTAGGGATAAGTGCGCTTTTTGTCGATTTATTTCTACCGGTAGGGATAGGTGCACTGCCCATTACCGAGTGGTACACTTATCCCAACCGAGCTATCCCTAATGGTATGGATAAGTGCACGTTTACAGGCACATGAGACAAATATACATTGTATATCCTTTCAATTACTTTACTTGTTTTTTATTTACTTATTTGAATTTGTTAAAAATAACTAAAATTATATTATTGATATTTTTATTCCCTACCAATAGGGATAGCTCTCCCTGATAAGTGTACCACTCTAATGGGCAGTGCACCTATCCCTACCGGTAGAAATAAATCGACAAAAGGTGCACTTAGCCCTACCAGTAGGGATAGCTCGGTAGGGATAAGTGTACCACCCGGACATTTCTAGGTATACCTACTGTTTTATATGTAGGGTAGGCAGGGGTAATAGCGCTCACTGGGTAATGGCGCTCACCTCTGTAATTCTGTCAAAATGGAACGTAGCAACACGCCACGTCGCGTGAAGCATGAGGGGAGGGGGCCTCTAACAGACAGCAATGCAAACGGTCTATCAGCTCGCATCATGTGACCGTGAAGTGCGTTTCTTCGTTTGCGGCCGCGCTGCTCTAATTTTTGGTTAGGTGTTTTTGTCGGTAAGTACAAAATTTTAATGCTTATTTAATTATTAATTTTACTTTTCTGACACTAAAACTATTCTATTTTGTGATAATGCAATAAATTTTCAACAATTGTGTATGATTTTTTTTTATTTCAAATTAATTACAAAACGACCGTTTGGGGTTATACCGCTCATCTGAGCGCCATTACCCCTTAGTAACTTATTTTATTATTGTTGTAGATATGCCAAGAAATCGTCAAAGGACCACCGTTAAAGCAGCTTGGACCAAAGAAGTCCTTCAATCTGCTAAAACTGCGATTGAAGGAGAGCCCAAAAGAAAAGCCGCAAAACAATATAACATACCATTTACAACTTTGAGAGATCGACAAAAAAATGAAAACATGAGCAACCCAAGACTAGGTCGCAAGCCCGTTTTCACCCGACAGTAAGAAACTGAAATAGTTGAACAAGTTAAGTTGCTGGCTTCGCTATACTATGGACTCAATACCGCAGATTTGCGTAAGCTTGTTTATAAATATGCTGAGTCTTTCTGAGACTCAATAAGACTGGAAAAGAAACAAGACCTAAAAAAGTTGTCAAAGGAAAGAAGAATGAACATATGAAACAACAATTTTACAAGAGATATTTTTTACAATAAAGTTCTTCATAGAGTGAAAATAAGGAGCACCTTTGCGACGATGACAGTGATGACGAAATGAATGTAGATGATAAAAATAAAAACAAATATTATTATTTGCGAATAACGAGTTGTGGTATCGCTGCACCATCTGCGGACTGTGGGCTCATGCTATATGTTCAGGATGGGATTCGCCAGATGGATACATATGTGATTTATGTGTCCACAAATAAAATATTACTATTTCTAATTTGGCTTACCTCCAATAATAAAAATTATTTTACATTATATTATAATAATTGAAGTTGATTTGACATCGAAGACTAGTAGTATAATCTTACGTACAAATGGGGATAAATGATGCTAATTTGTTATTGTAGACTTGACTTTTATTGTATAAGATTGATCTCATTAATATTTTTTAATTAAAAATGTATGTTACTTACTTTATTCCAAAAAACATATTTGAGCGATATTACCCCGTACCCTGAGCGGCATTACCCATAGTCAGGGGCAATGCCGCTCAAACATGTTTTTTTTTTAAACTATTCCTACTACTAGTAGGTCAAAGATATATGATTTTGTTGTTAAATTATTGATTACTCGATAATTAAAGACTTTGTTATTTTTCTTAATTTTGATTTATAACAAATAATTTTAAAAATATAACATGTTTTCCTTAAGTGAACGCCATTCCCCCTCCTTACCCTACCTATAGATAATATTTGTAAATACCTAATGTCTAGGTAGGTAATGGAAAACTGTAGATATTTTCAGAGCACTAATTAATGTGCTTTATTACAGGACACTACATCAAACACTATTGCAGATGTATTTATTTTACATAACATTAATGATGTGGAAATAACATCAGACGAAATCGCAAATGAATTCGGTAAACTATTATATATTAATTATATAATATTTTCTAAATTAAATATGTATTGTTATTTTATGTACCACATTCTTAAAACGGTATGGTATGTGCGCTGGTAGTGTAAAATAATGAAATGTAGTGTTGTGTAGTAGGATAAACATTAATTGATGAATATTTGGATTTTACAGATTTAAATAACGTTATTTGTCCACGATGTAGGAACATATGTGAACACGCACAAAGACTAATTCAAAAAGTGACATCTATTGATAAAAGTAATATAGTAGGTATATGCGACCATTGCAAAGTAATAAAAGATCGGTTCCAAAGCTCTTGTAACGAATGTAAAGACATAGTAAATAAGTTTATAATTGGTAAAGGCAATCGAATAGAAAATTCAAAACGTGTTTTAATGTGGTTATCAAACAATAAATATTCATATAATGCATCAAAAAATACCAAGAGCCCCACACATGAATTTTTCAATGATAATTTTGACGAAAATTCGCCAAGGCTGATTCGTGAACCAGAAATAATGCAAATATTTTATCCTACGCATCAGTTTGACAGTACAGACAGTAGCTTTACAAATACAGCGAGTTCAAGTTACTCTCGAAATGATAATGTGGCAAACTCATTTGAATCAAAACAACGGTTCACTATTGAACAAGATAAATCGTGGTTAGATATAACGGATCATAAAACTGAAGCTTGGAAAATAAAAAACCTTAAAGAACAACTTTCTAGAGATGTTGGATTGAATCTTTCAAATGACTCGATACCATTAACTTTGAGAGATGATATTAGACATGCAATAAGGGATGGAACTGAAAAGGCTTTGAATCCTTATTCAAATATAAGAAAATATGATTCAGAAGAAATTATGAAGAAATCAATCACTGGTGTAGAAAATATTTTGAAGAAAGATTTTAGTTACTTTTTCCCAAAAGATGATATATTAATTGCCAAACGTGGAAAAAGTTCAAAAGTACCTATACAATATACAAATACAGATGTGTTGAAAGCGGAACTGAGAGATAAGAAAAAGAGTGGACAACAAACAATAAACATTGGAAAGATAAACAAAAAAGAGATAGCAGAAAAAATAAATATACCCAAAAAAGAAGAAAATGAAGGAAGTGAAAAAATACTAAAGCGGTTGGCTAATAAACAGCAAGAAAATAATAAGCAAGTAGAAAAAAGTTTTACAGTAAGAAATCAAAATAAGAGTAAATTGGGCACCGAATACCAATTAAATTCTTCCAATACTAAGAAAGGTACAAACATTGAGAAAGATAGCTCTAAAAAATATAAGATGATATCTCCAACTCATGATAAAAGCCAAGATTCCAAAAATGCTCTACGTGAAAAAATAATTAGTAAAAGTCCTACTGACGATAGCAGAAAACAAGCAAAGGCAGACCAAATACAAAAGGTTGTGAAAACAAATGATAGAGGAGATATTCAACGTGAAAAACAGGATAAGATATTTAAAGAAACTATAGAACTGAAAGATCACAAAAAGACGAATCAAAAGAATGATAACACTAAGGAAGCAAAAAATGAAGGAGATGAAAAAATACGACAGCGGTTGGCTAATAAAGAGCAAGAAAATAAGAAGCAAGTAGAAAAAAGTTTTTCAGTAGGAAATCAAAATAAGAGTAAATTGGGCACTGAATATCAATTAAATTCTTCCAACGTTAAGGAAGGTAAAAATATTGAGAAAGATAGCTCTACAAAATATAAGATGGTATCTCCTACTCATGATAAAAGCCAAGATTCCAAACATGGTCTAAGTGAAAAAAATTTTAGTAAAAGTCCTAAAAGCGATAACAGAAAACAAGCAAAGGCAGAGCAAATACAAAAAGTTGAGAAAACAAATGATAGAGGAGATATTCAACGAGAAATGCACGATAACAAAATTAAAGAAACTATAGAACTGAAAGATCAGAAAACGTCGAATCGAAAGGATGTTAAAACTGAAGAAGAAAAGAAAAGTGCTCAACAAGAATTAAAAATAAAACAAGAACTAGAACTTACTGCGAAATACATTAGAGAGGCAGCAAATAAAAAAGCAAGAGAAGAGGAATCTAGTTCGAAAAAAAATCCAAAACAATCTGAAAAAATATCGAAACCGAATGCAAAGGATGATTTGCTTCATAGATTAATTCAATTAAAACACAGCAATGAAACAAATTTATCGACTACACCAAGTGACATATTATCAAATGCAGAGTATAACACAAAACAAGATCAAGCCAACGAAATTGCTGAAATTATTATAGGGAAATCTATTTTCAAATACAAACCTCCTTTAACTAAAAAAAAAGTAGAAGTCGAGGTGAAACCTCTATTATTTCAATCTGTGTTTCAAGACCAGAACGATATGTTAGGAACAGATCCAGAAGAATTCAGGCTAAATCCATCTTCTATGAGAGGCAAAGCGGTAAGAACTTACATATAGTTACGTAATTAAGTTCTAATGAGTTCCTAAATGATTTCCAATTAATTATGCCCGGGTTTCTACTTTGGCAGTTATAACTATAATTTTTACTCTTTATAGACTAGCTGTCCCTAAAATTGCCTAAACCCTTAAATTGCAGGAGACTGGTGCCTAAGTTAGGCAGAGCCTGTATTTCAGGACACCAGGTCTCCCACCCCACGAACATCGTAACAATTTTTTTTTTTGTATCAGTATGTACCAGTACTAAAAAGCTTTCTGATAACGTGTATGTGTTTGTTACCTGTCAAAAGACAGTAGGTACAATTTTTATGATTTTAAAATCAAGGCTTTCTCAATAAAATATTAGGTACTTATTTAAAATTATGTAAAACATATATTTTCTAAAGAATTAAATTTTCAGCCTGAGCAAGAAACTTCTAAGGGTATCACACGCTTTGCTTTGTCAGATCGAACCTTTATTGAAAAAGGCTGGACCGTTTTACCTACCGAGAAAGTAGTACGTAAGGTAAAACACACAACCCTGCTGACTCATATAATCAATCTATTCGTTCTTAAAAATCCAATACCGAGAAAATTTTCACAATTTCTTATGTTTAGAATTGGAGCACAAGTTCGTAGAAATTTACATAGTCTTCCTAAAATAAAAATACCGACACTTAGAATTAAAACTAGAAATAAGTACATACTCGCTATACCTGTAACTCAACTGATGAAAGTAAAAAAAATATATAAAAGGTATACATAATACCTATGTTTCTTCATCAAAGTAAAACATTCAGGAATTACATGTGCATAAATTTGTTACGGTAATAAAGATTAAATAGTATCAAAAGGGTTCATAAAATATCGGATTATTCTTCATGTAGTTATCGAGAATACTTGCCGTATTTCTGGAAAAAAACATGTACTAATACATACCACTTCGTTAGCTACAGAATAATTTATTTTCAAAATGATGTACATACAGAACCAATTTTATTTTTCTTAGATGAATGTGTATCGTATGCGACCAGCCCATCCTGAATTTAATTGGTTTGAATCTAATAAGCATAAAAGACTACTGCAATATGACACTGGAGAAAAATTAGCGGACTTCACTGATAGCGGGCGCGGCAGTTGGTTTTATAGAAATGGCCGACTTGCTCTTGACTATTATGACGCTGAAGGTTATACTTTTTTTTACATAGAAATTATTGAGGTACTAGCGGACTATTTCGTTAAAGGTACTAACTAGTATCAAGCATATTATACTTACATGACCGACGGTTTTGCTGTAGTTCACCTACTACACTACAACACCATATACCTACTTCAAATATAATTTAGACTGGTGATTAGTAATCATCGGGCTGGTTTTAATAAATCATTTATTTGTTCTGGCAGAAGTAAATGCACAGCAGAGGTTTGTGGTGTACAGCAGCGGCGAACCAGACGAGCGTGGTCGTTCACATCCCATTACTATACTCGCAACCTTTGATTATTTGGGAAATGGCATAGTGTTTGACCACGGAGGAAAAATTCGGTAGGCTTGTCCAATGGGTGAACCACTAATATTAAAATTCAGATTTATTTGTTGGTCGAAAGTATCGATTTACAAATATGAACGTTTCGCCTTCTATTTTTTAACTTCCGAAATGAGCCGCGAATGCCAGTCCTACTAATATCCTACAATGAAGTATTATAAATATGAAAGTTTGTGAGGAGGGATGTTTGTTACACTTTCACGTAAAGACTTCTAAACGGATTTGTATGAAACTTGGCACATAGGTTTTTTATTTGTTTATTTATTCACAGACACACTAAGCAGGTTATATTTAACCTAGATGACACACATATAGAATGTACCTACTTTCACCATGCTAATAATAGATAGCCATTTGAATAATTCAATTTTTATATCATAGGCTTAAATACAATCAGACTGAAGGTGTCGTGCTTGATCGAGAAATTGGTCCCGTATCACACTGGAAGTGGCACAATTTGAATGATCCTCCAGTTTTACAGCAGGTTATGATAGATACGCAGATGCCACACAAGGACCCGGAAATACTGAAGCTTGGTGGACCTTCTGATTCCAAACTTCGTTCAGATAACGAAGAGATGCTGGAAATTGAGTTTGATAATTTCATAAGAGAAAAATCTAAAAAATTATCGCAGACCTTTAAACCTTTCCAAATCAAGATGAAAGCACTTAAAATCAATAAACATTTCTCATTGAGGGTATTAGATCAAGCCAATGTGTATTTAATTTTCAGAGATGGTTTAACTAATTTAAAACTGAATATCGGTATGGTTTTAGACCACCAAGAGATTATAGATACTGATATAGCAGAGGTTGGAAAAGTTTCAAATAATTTAGAACGATTACCTGCTTGCACCGATAGCCTCGCAGGATTGCAACGTAATATAGCAAACGCTCAGCGTTTTGAACGATCTCGTACGGAACGCGAATATCGTCGGTTGCGTCCTTCTAATCCATGCAGAAGTGCAGATCAACTCACTGCTGCTTTATCGCGACCTTTAAATACTGTACAGTCTGGTTCTACGACAGCTGCGTGGAATTGTAAATGTTATAGAAAACCTTTAAGCAATGTATACTATGATACTAGTCTTATTTAATTTATAATATTTATGTAAGCAATTTTATGATATAATTATTGCTATAATTATATAGGCTATTATTAGTATTTATCAAGTTATATGTACTTTTTAACATTAAAACTATTTATTTATAGGAATATTTTTTGTTAAAAACGCAATAAAGTTGTTTCAAATACAGGTACTTTTTTATGAGTTAATAGGGCGTTTAACGTACAGATGGTTCTTACGACAGTTATCTACGCCCACCCGTAGTAGGTATAAATAATTGAGATATTATTATATTGACCTCGATTTTGGACTGTAGAAGTAAAGGAAGTCAGACATCTCAGTGTACTAAAAAGTGTCCGTTGAAAGGGAACAAATTAAGGTGGCGCTACTGTAGCAAGTGAACTTGAATTTTAAATAGAGCGCCACTCTAATAATAGAGTAGGATACTAAATTAAAAATTAATTATTAATTGTACAAATTTAATAGTCTCTATAAGTACTTATTGCCAATATTACATGCAACAAAGTAAATAAATTAAATGCAAAGAAGAACACAAATCCAACCAAAAAAAAAACTTAAAAATTAGCTTAAAAATAGTCCACCGAAAAAAGTTACAAAATAATTTTTTTTTTAAGATGTTTGGCATTGAGTATCTGTCAGTTTTTCTATTGAACAAATTTTCATGGCAGTTGAGAGTTGTATAATTTTCTTAAGTTTCAATTTATCAATGAAATCTACAACGTTAAAATTTTCAATTAATGTATTCTTCAAATAACTATACTTACAGCAAGTAAGGCGACAATTTCCTTCTGCATACAAGACATTTCTAGGCATGCGAGATTACATAGCTTCGATCAAATTAAAAATAAGATCAGACACCGAAGTTTATATTCTGTGTTGGAGTTGAGTCTTTAAATTTATCACATGATGGTTGGTGTATAGCCATGACAACAGATACATTATGACTAAAAATCTAAAATTATATTCAACTGAATATTCATTGCCTCATTTTATGAAAAGAAAAAGAAATCAACTATCTTCAGTTGCCAAAGGTACATTCATTACTTGAAAGCCTTTCGGTTTCAAATGTGCAGCCGTTAATTCATACGCAATTTTCATACTTGGTTGATGATAGTTTTCTACCTCTAGAAGAGCTTCCCAACGCCTTTTTTTCCACCATTCCGTAAGGTGTCATAAAAAAATCTAAAACATTTTAATAAATGGTTGAAATCGGAAATCATCCATAAACGCCGTGAACTGACATAAGGATGTTCACAACTTATGTTATTTTCATTCACTCCGAATATTTTCCACACCCCTCGATTCCATGATGCACCGTCCATCACAACAGCGTCTATACAAATTCCGCTGTTTTCCATCAAAATAATACTCTCTAGAATAAGTTTGTGCAGAGGATCACTTTTACAAGCACTTTTGGAAAGGAAGCAACCCAAAGCTTGAACCCATCGACCTTGGAAAGGCACAAACTTAAAAACTAATACATGATCTGCAGTTTTATTTTTCAAGTCCTCCGGAGTGTGATTTCCCAAGTCATACAACAAAACAAATACAAATCCATTCCTCCAAGAGAGGGGCCCCCACACGATATATAAAAATTAATATCGAAATTCCGACGGATCGGCAGCTTATTTTTTTTAGCATACAGTATTTTTATGTTGAAAGCCCTGATAACAAGTCCATTTACTATATTTTTTTGATTTGATCGATTCAATTCTATGTGAACAATCGATCCTACCATTCTTAAGCCGAAAAAATAATTACTCAGTTCAACGGAACAAAAAAGATTTTACAGAACCCGAAAATGCTTAGTTCGTTAAATCCAAAAGAGACGATTTTGACAAATAGAAGGAGCTAAAAAAATAATAAATACGTACAATCACGCACCAGAAAAGAAATAGGTGAAGTATTCTGCTGTAGAGGAATTAGTAAAAAATTACAAAAATGATTTAAAACCTAGCCTTCGTAATGAGTGGCTTCAATTTATATCTTTGATAAAATTATGCACAAAAGACTGAAAAATACCCATCAAAGAAGCTGTTTTACTATCGCTTAAATTACGGCTACCTTCACAAACAGTGATAAATTACACTAAGAATTTTTGGTTTGGTTCAAGGTTTTGATGGTCTCGAATAGCACTCGCGAGTGCTCGTTTTCAGAAATATTTGATTTTCTTATTTTATTTTAATTATATAGAATACGGACGACGACGACGGGACAAAACTGACTATCGAAACTAACCCTCCAACGAGGGAGACCGATGTTCAGCAGTGGACATCGTTGGGCTGATATGATGATGATGAATACGTTTTAGTGTTGACGGGAAATAAATATACGAAAAAAAATATAGATATATCAATATATTGCAAACATAGGACCTACATAGTTAATCATTGTTGTCTACCAAGATGAAAATAGAATATACAGAGTAACTGGTGAGATACCTTCGATACTTATGGAGAGAACTCGGTACTCGATTCTCGTTAAAACGATATAATAAAATTAGGTGCTTAATTTTTGACCAAAATTTAAAAAATTTAAATTTAAATAAAAATTTGTGAAAAGTGGATATTATACTCTATAAACACGCCACGGTGTTTGTTGTTTAAGTTGAACTAGTCACGCGCGACACTGCGATCTCTCGATGTCCGGAAAGCCAGTGGACCTGACGGAATTCCAGCGGTTGTGCTTAGGAAATGCGCAGCCGAGTTGTCTCCAATGCTTATACGCCTGTATCGCCTATTTTATGCCTCGGGCGTACTGCCGCAGGCTTGGAGAGAGGCGAACGTGCAACCGATTCCCAAAAAAGGAGATCGTTCTGATCCAGGCAATTATCGACCCATTGCTATCACCCCTATCCTCTGCAAGGTGTTTGAGCGAATAATAAACAACCAACTCGTTCGCGACCTAGTAGATCATTCCCTCATCAGTGATCGTCAATATGGCTTCAGACCGGAACGGTCTACGGTGATCTTCTAGCATATATCACTCACCTTTGGGGTGAGGCGATGGACAGGCATGGGGAGTCGTTGGCTTTTAGTCTCGACATCTCCAAAGCCTTCGATAGAGTATGTCATCGTGCGCTTCTTTCCAAGCTTCCAGCCTACGGTTTTTCGCACCGGAGCAGTTGTGTCTGTTATATAAGACTCAGGTTCGCTCCTGCGTGGGATACTGCTCTCACCTTTGGAATGGCTCCGCCCAGTACTTATTAGACGCCCTCGATAGGTTGCAGCGGCGTGCTGTCCGTATCATTGGGGATCCTGAGGCCCCAAAGACTCTTGAGTCACTGCAATTACGCAGAGACGTGGCCTCATTGGCTGTTTTCTACCGCATTTATTACGGTGAGTGCTCCGAAGAGCTATTTCAACTAATCTCACCCTCTCCTTTCCTATCCCGAACGACACGTGCTAAGTTGGTTAAGGTGCCACTCTTACACGGTGGAACAGATACCCTCACGCACCAAACGGTTCGGCGCCTCTTATCTCTGCCGTACCATTAAGATGTGGAACTCGATACCAGCCCACGTGTTTCCCTTCACTTATGATCCTGGGTCCTATAAGCGGGGCGTGCAAAAGCTTCTCTCAAGGGCCATCATGCCACAATGCTATGCCGGCTGCTGGGATGATGGCCATCACTAGGGGACTTCATTGTCTGCTTAACATCAGGCAGCATAGAGTCAATTTGGCCGGTAGCAATAAAAAAAAAACACGCCGAATCATCGGGTACCTGGAGGGGATCGGTCCGGATCTGGTCGAGAACCAGTTTGGGCAACGCAGGAGTCCGTCGATTATCGGCGCGGTTTTGCGGATGAAGTCCAAAGGAGGCGGTCGCGCGGGGCGGGTTTATCTTGCCGGTATCACTGGATATCGCCAATTTGATAACGGAACGTGTTACACCGACTATATCCTGGTCACGGCCCGAGGATCCAGTTATCTTACACGCCTATCGTGGCACCGATGGAGTGACGCAAGTAGTGGACCGGGTACGGCGATTGTGCTTGGAGATGGCGCTCAATAAGTCTGAAGCCATGTCTTTTCATGCGCCTGGACATGTGCCGCCTCAGGATGCCCATATCGTCGTGAGTGGAGTCCGCACCGCCAGCGTTGATGAAGTACCTGGGCCTCGTCCTGGATAGTGGGACTTCACAGCCCAGTCGGACGTCTGGTGCCAAGGGAGATGGGTGCCACCACTGTGACGGATGCCTTGAAGAAGAGGCCCAGCACACGCTGGAGACATAAAAGCCTGGACAAGCGAGCTCTACGCCGTAGTGGGGAATAATCTTTCGTTGCCGAGCGTGGTTAGGCATGTGTAACTCGGCTCTGAACCGGTTCAACAGATCAGATCACACCTACTTGAACTATCGAGCTGCGGCTCCAGAGCAAACTAAACAGCTTACTTCTCTCTTATTATTTTCATCATCATCATCATCATCGGCCTATCTCCGTCCACTGCTGGACGTAGGCCTTAGCTATGGCACGCCACTGAGCTCGGTCTTCAGATCTTTGTTTCCAACCGCTGCCAGCCAGCTTGCTTATATCATCGCTCCATCTAGCTGGAGGGCGCCCTACACTACGTTTACCGAGCCGTGGTCTCCACTCTAGAACACGTCTACCCCAACGGTTATCGGTTCTGCGACAGATGTGACCAGCCCAATGCCACTTCAGCTTGCTAATCCTTTGAGCTATGTCGATAACTTTGGTTCTCTGACGGATAACTTCATTTCGAATTCGATCCTTCAGAGAGACTCCGAGCATATCTCTCTCCATAGCTCGCTGAGCGACTTTGAGTTGGTGAACCAGTCGCACCGTCAGTGTCCACGTCTCGGCTCCGTAAGTCATAACAGGTAGGACGCACTCGTTAAAGACTCGTCTTTAGACATTGGGGTATGGGCGATGAAAAGACTCGACGAAGATTTCCAAATGCTGCCCACCCTAGCTGTACTCTTCTGCGAGCTTCCTTCTCGAAGTTGTGTCTACCCAATTGCAAGATTTTCCCAAGGTAGACGTATTCGTGAACAACTTCGAGAGGAACCCCGTCAAGGGCAACCGGTTCCGGAATAACATGCTCGTTGAACATGATCTTGGTTTTATCCAAGTTCATCCGGAGACCGATGCGTGCAGAAGAATCAGCCAGGGTAGTCAGCATGAATTGGAGATCTTGCACGGTTTCAGCCATGATGACGATATCATCCGCAAATCTAAGGTGTGAGAGGTACTCGCCGTTAATATTTATGCCCCGTCCTTTCCAACTTAGGAACTTGAACATATCCTCCAGAGTGTTAGTGAACAATTTGGGGGAAATAACGTCCCCTTGACTCACTACTCTATGTAAGGGGATATGTTCAGTCTGCTGGGACGCTTGCGAGGTATATAGTTGGCCGTAGAAGTCTTCCACCTCCCTAAGTATCTCCGGCTTAGAAGCGACGAGATTCCCGCTCGATGTGGTCAACTTCGTCAGATTGCTTCGACGGAGCTGTTGAACAAAGACTCTAGACCCCCGGTTTCGCTCAATCGCTTCTTGAATAGAGCGTGTGTTGGAGCTCCGGAGGTCACGTCTTACCAGTCGAGAGATTTTTTTGTTCAAAGCTCGTTGATCTGACGTAGTGACTGCGGGATTTTCGCGTCGCCTCTGCATTAGCTGCAGAGATTCTTTTGAAAACTTAGATCCTTACCGGCACCGCGCGTCTCGCAAAATGTCTTCCACTCGGTCGAGATCCTGGTCGACATCAACGTCGATTGTGGTTTCCAAGGCAGCGAATCGGTTCTCCAGTTTCAACTGGAACGTTTCAGACCCAACCACGGATTGGAGCATATTAGGCCGGAGCATAGATTTCATTAGACGGACTCGTTCAAGCTTACAGTTTATATCTAGAGTGCCTCGGACCAGTCGGTGATCACTTCCGGTTTTGAACGTAGTGATCACTGAGACATCTCTAAATATACGCTTTTTGTCCGTCATAATGAAATCAATCTCATTTTTGGTCACAGCGTCGGGGCTTTGCCACGTCCACTTCCGTCGGGGTTTCTTCTGAAAGAAAGAATTCATCAGAAAAAACCCTTCTTCCTCCAGGAAGTCGACGAGCATTTGCCCCCTATGGTTCCTGCTTCTAAATCCGTGTGGTCCTACTACCGATTCGCCACTTGTTTGTACTCCCATTTTAGCGTTGAGATCCCCCATGACAACGTTGAAGTGGGCCTTTTGGGTGGTTTATAAGGCCTTGGAAATGTCCTCGTACATTTCCTCCACTTCATCATCCGAGTGTGCCGAAGTCGGTGCGTATACTTGGATAACCTTGAGGCTTATACCTCTCGGTGAGTTTAATCACAAGATACGCTACCCTTGTCGACACACTGGAGATTTCTATGACGTTGTCAGAGAGGACCTTGTGTACCAAGAACCCGACGCCGCCTTGGGATGGTTGGTCTCCCTTTTTTTTTTTTTTAGGATTGGAAATGCTTTGCGCATACCATTGCGCCCGGGGAGACGCGGTGGTTATGTGGGACTACCACTCGCAAACTCCCCTTCTGAATTAAAATGAGAAGGGGCCCGAGAGGTATACCCACTAAAACCCCTCCGGTGTTCCTTCACACACCTGAGCGCCGAGGGTCGCGGGCACGTATTCAGCTTCCGCAACCCCCGGCTGGTGTTGGCTCGCCACCGCGGGCCCCGTCTGGTCGAGGGGGGAGAGTGAGGAGCTAACTCCTCCCCCCCCGACTTCTCTGAGGCCCATCGCTGGACCCATTTAGGGGGACTGGAAGAGGGCGTTGTCCGCCCTCCGCCGACGCCCGGTGCGTCTGCTGCGGATCGGGTGAGGGGTTGAGATCTCCCTCTCCCTTTCCGCAGCCTCCTTCTGCGCGATAACTGTCTCGCAGAAGGTTACCACTGCGTCCCAGGCCTCCTCGCCGCCGACCATCGACTCGACCACGGCCGGCAGCGAGAGGTCCGGGCCTACTCCGGCTCCCTGTTTATGCGACACAGGTACTTCCCAAAGCAACCGTGCCCCGAGAGCACCTGCGACGCCCGAAACGACAGGGAGCCGTGCCTCCTCCCGAGCCAGCGCTCGAGCACCGGCCGGACCGCCCCGACTATGTCGAGGCCGGCGGTAGGGCGTGAAAGCCTGTCCCGCCATTCCGCCACCAGGACCTCGCGGAGCTGAGACCGACGCAGCTCGACGTGACGCTGCATCGGTCGTTCGCCCCGCTCCGCCTCTTCGGCGAAAGTCCTCGCGTCACTGTATCGGTGGCGCGAGGACTTTCGCCTCTAGGTTCCAGGGCGGGGATCCGGCCAGTGCACAAGCCCCCTCGTAGGAGATCGAGCCGGCCGTCAGGTCGCGGGCCCAGATCGGGGCCCCGTACAGGGCCATGGATCGCACGATCCCCATGTAGAGCCGCGTACAGGCGGAGCTCGGGCCCCCCAGATTGGGAAGCAGCGTTGCGAGCGCGCCAGCCGCGCCCAACAGCTTGGGCGCCAGCCGCCGAAAGTGGGGCCCGAAGTCCCACCCGCTGTCGAGCACCAATCCCAGATATTTCATGGTGGGCTCGACAGCGATTCGGACCCCCCCGACCACGATGTGTGTGGGATGCGGCTCACCACCTGTGAGGCGTCGCCAGCAACGCAGGCAGCGTTGTGCGAGCTCCCCCGGGCGGTGACCAGCGTGTCGTCCGCGTAACACGTCAGGTCCACCCCCGGGCCGAGCTCGCCTCTCAGCACCCAGTCGTAGCCGATGTTCCACAGGAGCGGCCCAAAAACCGAACCCTGTGGAATACCGCACGACATCGGGCGCTGGTGAACGCCATCACGTCCCACGTAGGTGACACACCTCTCGGACAGATAAGCCCCAACGATGCGGTGGAGGTAAGGAGGCACTCTATGATATCCAAGGTGCCTCCCGGATACAACTCCAGGGCAGGGTGTTAAACGCGTTGGCGATATCTAAAGACACCGCCAACATCACCCCGCCCCGGGACACCGCTTCCTCCGCCAGGGCTCTTACCCGTGACACAGCGTGCACGGTGGAGCGCCCCTGCCGGAACCCGAACTGACTACCGTCCAGGTCCGGCCCTTCTCGGCACAAGTGGCTGACGAGGCGGGCAGCGAGAACTCGCTCGAACAACTTCCCCACCTCGTCCAGCAGCACTATGGGCCGGTACGCGGACGGTGAGTCCGCAGGGCGCCCCGCCTTTCCGAGCAGGACCAGTCGACTAGACTTCCACAGACTGGGAAACTGGCCCCGCTCGAGGATGGTTGGTCTCCCTCACTGAAGTACATAAGATGGCCTGATTCTAGGGTTACAGTATCCTCCCCCTCTCTTCGGACTTCACATAACCCCAAAATGTGCCATCCCAGCTCCTCTTCGAGTTGCGCCAGATGTTCGTCGAGCCGTAGCGTGCGTCCGTTGTACGTAGCCAGAGTCAGTCGGTGTTGGCGGCCTACCGTAGCCCGGGGATTCTTAGCACCCCCTACCCCGCCGTGACCATGACCGCCGCCTTGGCCAGGAATAGCGGGGCGACCGGGAACTGGGGGCCGTTGTTGTGGTGTGCTACCCATGATGGTTTATGTCCGTAATCACCACACGCTGGGCAGGCGGGTTGGGTGATCGCAGAACGTAGCTCTCGCACCGGTGACGCTGCTGCCCGTCACCGGCCTGTGCCATTTAACTACGTTGTTTAGAATGGTTATACCGCCATTAGTCGGTCGCCAGAGCCTTGTTCACTGGTCGGCAGGATGCACCGCGGGCAGGTGAGTTTGGCTGGGAGCACTAAGATGACATTGTGCTCCCTTACATCCTATTATTATTTTACAATCTGTGATCTATTCTGTCATATTGAGTCGTAGTCGAACTGCGGGGCGGCAGCGGCGTAGAGACTGTATTCGGTCGGCAATATTTGAGCCGATCTGTGAACCGGTTCGCAGCTCCGGCTCACAAACGTGAGCCGTGAACTGAAGCGCAGCTCACGCAATTTGGTTGAGTGGTTCGCATGCTGGTTTCAGTTGCATCTAGTGAAAGGACCTTTGCAAAGTTAAAAATGATGAAAAACTATTTGAGATCAACAATGCTCCAGCAAAGATAAAATAATTTAGCTTCAACTTCATTAGTTTCAATTGATCATGAAGTTTTAGACAGCTTGGATACAAGAAAATTTATAGCAGATTTCGCAATAATTATAAAGAAAAAAAGAGTTCGATTTCTGTAGATAACAATTTATGCGGTTTAACACTTATGTAAACAAAGATAAATATTTTTCTTCATTATTCTTTTCTGTTATCACACCTTTATGAGGCAACAGTATACAGCTTTTTTGAGAAGCTCAGCATGAGTGGTCACAGACAAACAGGGGCGGCATAATCGGTATTGCACACGGGCGCTCAAATAGCTACCGGTGGGCTTGTCTGTGACCTGTGACGCGTGATAAGTATCTAGGCTAGGTAGTTAAGTATGGCTCATCAATACACAAACGCAGAGTACCTGGACATGGTTCGTGCATATACGCATGCAGATGATAGTTTGCAAGGTGATTCGTTCGTTTTAAATCGCGTTAAAGACAATATGCGTAAACGTGCCGAACTATGCATCACACGAGGCGGTACACATTTTGAACAACTTGAAGACTAGTGTAAATACAGTGTAAACTCTTTATAACGTTATCCTTTATAACGATAAACTCCCTATAACGTTGAAGTGAGCCCAAGTTGGTTGGTTTGTTCACTTTGTTTTGTTTTTTTTTGTTCACTCCATATAACGATAACTCTCTATAACGACAAAAAATGCTCAGTCCCTTGAGTTTCGTTATAAAGAGTTTACACTGTATGTAAATACGTAGGTAGGTAGGTAGTTTAATTAAATTCAATCGTTGTACATAGGTATGATTCCATTTTTTAAATACGCCGAAAATACCAAGGTTCTTGAACTTTTCAATTGCTCTGTAGATTTAACCTTGTCTCAATACCTACACTTCATTTAGTCAACAAATTAGTGATTACCTAGGTATTTTTGCCTGTCCTAAGCCAGGATTAAAGTATGAAGGGAAAACGGATCATGCTCATGCGGATCATACATGGGCAGAGGTCTTGATGTAGGTAGGCAACAGTTGTACAGAGTACAGCGCGCTGCGCGACACGTGCGTCTGCGCGATATCCAAGTATCGCGCAGGTATATACGGGACTCTCGGTGTACTGTAAGAAGTAATTTAATATTTATTTTCAATGTTATTTTTTTTCATCATATATATCGCCAACTATCACGTCCTCAAATATTGAAGGTATCTCACCAGTCATGTGTATAATAGATAGCCTGTTTATTCAGCTTCAATTTCATTTTTTATTTAGCCTGATACGACCATTTGTCGCGGAGATATCTGAGATTATACAAAAAAAGACCCTTGTCTTTAACCGTCAATATCTCTGCAACCAATAATCGTAATGCAAAAAAAAAGGAGTTTTGGAAACTGGAAGTAATATCCAATAAAGTCCTATTGATCATTCCAGAAATAAAATGTTATCAATGACGTTTTCCCTTATTTTGGTTAATAGACTGTATCTTAATAAATATCGAAGGGGAAGCTAGACATTGTAGAAATTTTAACACCTCAATTTACCCCTAAAAGCCCTGTAATTATTTAGATCGATCCATAGATTTCAGGGCAGATTTCCGTCCCGAAAAAATCGCATCCAAAATTGTGAAATTCCATCGGCTCATCACAAAATTTTACCTCACCATCCAAAAACTACAGCCTTGGAGCTTTAAATAGATTTTTTATTTTTGCGATACGACCATTATCCGCTGAAATTTAAGAAAAAATAAATCTTTTTTATTCCCCTTATTTTAATGAGTAGTGTAAAAAAACATAGTTTTTTAACTTTTAATAGGGAATAATTAGGGGCCTCCACACCTTCGTTGCTCCAGGGCCTCCACACAACCAAATCCGGCCCTGGTCATTTTCCTCACAGAATCGAGCCCCCGGATTAAAATCCCTGTAGCAGTTCTAGAGTTCTAAGCTAATTATGACACTGACAAACGAAACGTTGTATCAATAAATTATAAAGCTATTCCCAATTTATCATAAGTATTTATATTTCATTAATTTATAATTTTTTTTTTTCATATGTTTTACTATGATTTACATATTCTTATAACTTATTAACTCTATCCTATATTAGATTTATATTAGAGATGGGCCGAGTACTCGGTTGATACTCGGTACTCGGCGGGTTTATGATACTCGTACTCGGCCGGTTTATGATACTCGTACTCGGCCCAAATAACTCGGTTTGAATGCCGAGTATACTCGGTTTAAGAATAGCAAGATATTTAGGTAGATCTAAATAAAACAACAGTGATAAAACTATCAAGCGACTGGTAGTTGAAAGGCGCAGGCGGTGTGAGGGGTGTATCAACGTGAGCCGGCGCGCCGCTCGACGGGCGCAAACCTGTTTGTATTTCTTCACGCGTGCGAAATAGGAATTTGATCGGTTAACAAAAAATTATACCAAATAAAACTAGCCAAGTGTTACTCGGCCAATTTATATATTTCAACAGGAAAATCTGAGGAAACTTTCCTAACGTTATATCAATTAAAAATGTGAGTCAAGCCACTGCTTACCGCTACTATCTTCGACATTTTCCACATGCTTAAAGAGTTGATTCTCAAAAATATTCGATGAAAGTATTAATTCTGAATGAAGAATTAATTCTATAAGTAATAATAACGTATCAGCAATGATTTGCAACCACTCAAAAAGACTTTATAAAACTTTACATGAATGAATTCGCGGTTGACTGGTAGACTGACGCCCCGCGAATAAACGTGTATCTGTGTATTCTAAGAATCTTATGATGTTTACTAGGGATAAAAAATATTCTTCAATAATATAATATATGTGCAAAGTTTTAATTTTTATTAGGAATCATTAGGGCCCCCCCCTCCTTCGTTGCCCCAGGGCCTCCACACAACCAAATCCGGCCCTGCTGTGAGCTGCTTATTCGCCTTATAAATTTATTTAGTGTCTCAATACATGGTAAGGGTAAAATATTTCTAGTACGTAAGAATTGATAAGTTTTTCGGCTTTTTATACGTATCAAAATACACTCGTATATCCATTCCAGTGTATAACGTCGACCTTTACAATTTTTCTTTTTTGCAGCTTCAAAGCATGAATTTACAAGGGGTTGAAATTGTTTCGGTAATTTCATTATAGCTTTTTTTACTGCAGCTTCTGACTTCTTGGAACATTCAGCTTTGATTTGATATACCTTTTCCCTCAGTTTCATGTTCTGTAAATAAATAATGTTAAACTTAAATTATTTTCTTTCTATACGAAAAAAAGATAACCATCGCCGGATTGTAGATTTCGTACCAATTATAAATCGTAAAATTCATTAGCATACAACAATTTTTTTTTTTTCATCATATTGAGTTTGATAGTTGAATTGTTATTATAGTGTAAGGAGTTTCTATACAACGTCATCAGCCAGCCGACGACGGGCCATAAGCATGGCACTTAGGGGCAGCGACACATTGGGTCGCCAGTTCTTGTAGTGTACGGACGTCTCGTGGTAATCAGTATTGGTTGTTATCAAGGTCACGGCTTACATTTTGATTTCTTGTCCTTAATCAATTATTGAAGTTTGCAGTACATATGTATTTAGTTTTGTATTAATTTAAAGTGATTGTACTTGTTTAGTTCCCCTTTAGTCTAAATTTGATTCAAATTGTAAATAAACGGATTTCTTGTTGGTTTATGTTTTTATTTAATTGTACCCTACTTTTAATCGCTAAAAATAGATTAATTATTAAAATAACTTACCATTCTTTTTAGACGTTTACATTGTTTTTGTAGATTAGAATAACTTTGTTTTTGAGCAATTCCACTTTCTAACACAGTTGAAGTTGAATTATATTTCTGTGAATGATGACGTATAATTCTACAAGATTTACATCTTGGATTTGCTTGAATTCTCTTATAGGAATCATCACCAACAAGTACGCCCTTACAAAGCTTTGAAAACCTAAAATTTTATGTAATTATTAAAAAGTTACTTGTTGTAGCAGTTAATTCATTTATTACTACAAAAATCAATCTTACTTGTTATTGTCAATTTCAGTTCCAACGCATATTGGCCATCTTTCAACTAATTTTAAGTAATCATTGATACTGTTGAAAGAACTAATATTATCATTCATATTCAATTCTTCATTGGTAGAAAATATTACCTAAAATATTTTTGCAAATAATTATTATTCTAAAAACAATGATATTATACATTTAGATTTACATATACTTACAGTAATAGATAAGTCATTATTTACTCGTAGACGGTTTAAAATTTGCATTGTTGTTGGATTTATCCGCCAAAATTCCAGGCCTTTTGGTTTTTCAAAATACATCCAGCCTTGCGGCAACAGTGAAGATTTTAGATTTTCCAAAAATGTCTCTGCTGACAGAGAAGTTACATCAGATTCCATATCATTATGTGTATTATCATGAGCTTCTTGTTTCAGCTGTGTTTTATCTAAATCATGTTTAGTTTGTTGAATGACAAGAATAAAATTATCAGGAAGATCATGTAACAATTCTTGTTGCTCATATTGATCTTGATGCTGTGTTTGATGATCCCGTTTGTTTTTTGATTGCTTTTCATTAGAATGCACGTTTTGTGAGTTATTGACGACATTTGTTTGGAGTTCATGTGCTGGTACAGAGATAAACTGATGCTCAATTGTTGGTAGAGCTCCAACTCGTAGGGATTTTTTGCCTGTAGGAAGAATCGTAATCTCTCCTTTAATATTGAATGTTTCGTACATCTTGATATCCTCCTCTTTAAAATGTAGGTGACAAATATAATCAGTCGTTTTCATTGTAGTTTTCAAAGCTTTATTCCATTTTTTTAATTTTGCCGGCGTCTGTAAATAAAAATTAAAAAAAAAATACTAATCAATTGATTTATCTAGGTCATTATGAAAGTTATAATCTCTCTAAGTTCTAATCATATATGTATAATGAAATAATATTATATAATAATATCATAAAATTCTATAATAATGTGTTTTTTTGACAATTATTATAAAAAATACAAAATTGTTTTATGTTAACTTCAGTATCTTTAAATAGTTAATAAAAATTTATTATACATACTGTTGGTCGAAAAAAAGATAGAGGTTGAGACGTATCGATTCCTTTTTTTATTTTTCGCCCACTTGGACAACTTTTCACTGAACAAAGTTTTCCCATTGCTTCTTTTATTTTTTTCTTTTTATAATAACAACAATAAAGTCATTAAAATAACAAAGATGTATCAACAAAATTTCATACAAAACAAATCACTATGCACATTTTATGGAGGCTCCTTAACATGTTAATTCGGGCAGGAGTTTAATAGGTTATAATTTACAATATTACAGATGGCTACGTAAATAGATGGGCCGCAATTAATTTAATGGCGGAACAAGAAAAGATGAGCTTCAAAACGGCCGCAATTATTTTAATGGCGGAAAAAAAAAATTACTTCACAACATCGCAAGCATTTTTGCTACTGGTAACACAGATCGATGTGTAACAACGAGAGTATCATCTTGATAAACCATTGGTTTACGCATTTTATAATAATCTGTGTATTGCTCATTCAACGAGGATGTCTTGCTTGGTAATATTATATATAACGATCATACGTAGCATTAATCTATATCAAACACCATTTCTACAGAAATTTTTCATTAAAATAAACATCCCATGTAAAGTATATGTAATATGAACCATAATTGTGACATATTATTTATTACGAGTTTATTATTGAATAAAACCAATAAATATATATTTTTTCATCGAGTTAAATAAATTAAACTCGATCCTACCATACGCGGTACAATTTGCGTTGTTGCGCTACCTTAACCCAAGCCAGGCGTCCCTCTCCTTCCAAAGTTTTCGAAACTTTTCGATAACGAACTTGCATTAGATTTTGGATTATTTTTCAATCTAAGTTTTTATCATTATCAACATCATAAGTAAAGATGCGAAAAATGGTTCACTAAAAAGAAAAGAGACATATAGCTCTTTTGATCAAAAGAGCTCTTTTGGCTCTTTTGTAAGGATCATCCATGCTTTTAGTACATAACATCTACTGAAATAATATTTTTATTTATTATTTTACTAAATACAAAAAGTTAGGTACCAATTTTATATTATTTACAAATATAGTGAATTATACTTTTTTGTAGAACTATTAAAGATCTATTGTTATGCTGAAAATTTCATTCAGATTAATAATAATAGAACAGTGAACAATAGCCTTAACCCAATAACCCTTAAAGCACAGCTGCTTTACTAACTGTAGATTAATTTTATTACTTCTAATAAACGTATTGGCTCTGAACATAACCTATAACCCTCAGGGCTAACGCAGGGAATAAAATCTGGAATTGGATCAGCAGTTTCAGATTTCCTAAAATAAACAGAAAACATTACCTCTTTATAAGAGTGTTGATATGTATAAATCGTGACTTGTGAATCTACAACAAACTAAGGTAAAATAAATTTCCCATCACATTAGGTAGGTCACATATCATCGCAGGTCACACATAACATACGTCTTAAGACATAATCAACATTAATCAATAACAATTGTTACCAATGTTAGTTTAATAGAAGACATTACTATACTAGGTCGCTTTCTTAAAGAGCATGGCAGGGGTAAACTTAAAAAAGTTTGCAGGTCATTCTCTATCTACATGTTGTAGGATTATAATAAAAGGACATTCACTTTAATCACAAGTCTCTCATGTTCTATTATTCTCACAAAACTTTCATCAATTGAGACTTTTTGATTAGACGATGGATATCATGGCGACTGTTATCAGCAGCGCTGCTATCAAAGAATTTTAGTTCCAGGCCGCCATAAGCTTTCAATTAAGAATTCTTCTGAACATCTTTTAAATTGCTTGCCTTGACTTTTAACAATTCGGCACACATAACCCAAATCAACCTTCAAGGTGTACATTTTGACGAATACTGAAAAGTTCTTCTGTCCAGATTAAACGTGGTAGTATAGAGCAATCTCACCAGTTATACAGATAGTTTCATGTTTCCTTAAAAAATTACTATTCAGACAACAATTAAAACTGAAGCCAGTCTATAATTATTCTATCAGTAGGTATAATTAAATGCTATTTGTAAACACCTCGTGAACTGTCAATTTGCTTTCATAACATAGCAACCATCTTAGCAACGCATGGAATATGGCGTCTTTTTAGAAACCCTTGTTCTCCCTCACGGCGGATTTTCGATGAAAATGGGCTCAAGGCGGCCAGAGACTACAGAGCATTTATTTATATTAAGTTATTATTAAGTATTATTTATAGTATATCATTTTAATATTGTATATATATTTGGTATATATTGCTATATGTATTTAGTACACTGCTAACTACCCTTTACTTTTTCCTATGTAATTCTTTCCATCCAATGGTTGTCTGGAAGAAATTGCTTTTTAGCGATAAGACCGCCAATTGTACCTTTATTTAAGTATCAATTCTGTACCGTACTTCTTTCAGTGTACAATAAAGTATATTTATTTATTATTATTATTAGCAGTAAAATGTACGCCTATTTGCTGTAAAGCAAATTAAATAGCTCTATAACAAAAAATCTTTGTCTATGCCGCTATTTGAACCACAGTATATAAATCCGCCATTTGAATAATTCCTTCGGTTTATACTATCTATAACCAGGTCATTAAAAAATATTGCGATGTGTCAAACAAACTCAATGTTTTTCATAAAAATGTTGTAAAAGTATTTAATTGGCTTCAAAATTACTTTCAATTTAAAACTATTTATCTTAAGTGTATAATGGTAAGAAATATTGTTTTTGTGATGTTTATAGGACGATATAAGTAAGTATTCTGGAATCATATTAATTTACGTTTAACGTATTGTGATGATTCAGAGTTATCAGGATGATCCCAGTTACGTGGGTTCTTTTCCCAAAGACTTCAGCTATGGACCTTTTGAACAAAATGGAGATGGTGATAACACGTCGTTACAGGAAGATCATAAGCCAAGGATTCTTCTGATGGGCTTGAGAAGGTACCTTAGCCAGTTAACAAAAGCTATTTAGTTTTGTATCTTAAATTTTCTATCAGTGGTGATGAAGTCAAGCCAAGGACGCCAAGGTTCGAATCTAGTGTTTAGTTTTGGGCAGAGTAGACTTGTAATGCCTACCCTCACCTGACTCCAAGCACTGACTTGCATTATACGAAATAATCCAACTTTTACGTTTCTACTTTAATGTTTTTATATCCAGATCAAGTAATAATACAATAAACAAACAATATTTTTTTCAGATCTGGCAAATCATCCATACAAAAAGTTGTATTTCATAAAATGTCACCAAATGAAACATTGTTTTTGGAATCTACTAATAAAATTGTGAAAGATGATATAAACAACAGCAGTTTTGTACAGTTTCAAATATGGGACTTCCCTGGTCAGATAGACTTTTTTGATCCAACATTTGATTCTGATACTATATTTGGTGGCTGTGGGGCTCTTGTGTTTGTAATAGATGCACAGGTAATGACTATTGTAATATTTTGCAAGTATTTCAAGATAGTAAAATATCAAAGCATGGGTATTGTAATTATAGTATTGTTGCAAGTTGAATACTTGATAAGGGTAAAGTAACAAAAGCAGGGTATGATAATCAGACAACAGAACTGTTGAAACCTTTGGAAATTTAGATATCAGCAAAGATTTTTTTATCCTAGGATGGCACTTTGCAGTCAGTATATCTAAGGACTACCAATCAATTTGTCAAATTAATGGCAATTTTTAGGGTATTATTTATTAACATATAATTGATAAAATTGGGCCTGAAATTGAATTTTACCTATTGTCTAAGATTGGAATTAATATGGTTATTCTTTCTTTCAGGATGATTACCAAGATGCACTGGACAAATTACAACTTACAGTGACAAAGGCATACAGAGTAAACAGCAATATTAAATTTGAAGTTTTTATACACAAAGTAAGCTTGATACACACACATTACAATAAATATATCATACATTTTTTCTGGTGGACCATGTTCTTTATAATTAACAAAATATTTGGGAAGATTACAAAAAATATCTAATTTAGTTAAGTTCTTTGAGAAATTTGACCCGGGAATCTAAACAAATGTCCCAGATTGTATGTTTTTTTTACTGTTGAAGTGCAGAAGCAATAAACTTCAAAAGCAAGGCCTTCCTTCACCTAACTGCTATTAGGGGGAGAAGGTGTCGTGGAGGCATGTGTTAAACTAAGACTTTTTGGTATTATTTGTGTACTTAAAATATTCTAATATATAAAATTCTCGTGTCACAGTGTTAGATACTGTACTCTCTCTGTAATTCTCATGAAATTTTGTGTGCATATTGGGTAGGTCTGAGAATAGGCCAACATCAATTTTTCATCCCCCTAAATGTAAAGGGTAGTCCACACCAATTTTTATTTTTTAGATAATTTTTTATTTTATTATTTTTTTATGATACATCATAGAAAAATAAATACAACCCTGCATTTTCAACCCTCTACCATCAACCCCTATTTTTTATTTGTAAATTATAAATCTTATTTTTTTTGGCAAGACTTTTGTTCTTATTTTATTATGACATGGAATAAAAAAATATATATTACTCTTAATTTTCCACCTCCCTACGATCAACCCCTATTTTACCATCGCGATTTTAACTATTTTTTATTTTTAATAATTACCTATAATTATGATTTTTTTCTCAATTCAATTTGTTTTTCCGCCTTCGCCGGTCGATAACTGATCGATTGATAGTTGACCATTGTCACCTCTCATCCTGCAAACATCACGGAGTAGGGATGGGAACGAAGCCGGTCTCCTGTCTTACTTACACACACTTACATACAGCTTTCGGCCATTTTTTTGGAACGAAGTTCCTTATCGCGCGTTGCGAAAGGGGGTTAGACGGAAAAAATTAAGACCATAAGTTGTAACGACATTTTTTGCTATTTATTATTGCCGAGACTTATACTGACTACCTATAACACTTCACACTATTTTCAATAAATTTCTTTTTACCAATTAACGGACTGTCGAACTGATGGACTGACGGAATGACGGACTGATGGACTGACGGAATGACGCACTGACGAAATGACGGACTGATGGACTGTTGAAGCGTATTTTGCAGACCTTCCGGATTCTCACTTCATGGATGGAATCCACACATTGGAGGATCGTTGGAGCAAGTGTATTAATGTTCAGGGAGATTATACTGAATATTAAAGTGTATTTTGAACCATAAAATTGTGTTTACTTATCGAACTTATTGAAAAACCTATTAATTAAACTTAAAATTTTCACCCTTCTACGATCAACATCTGTTTTTTTATCGCGATTTTTATATTATTCTGTTCCATCCACAGTTTCGCAATAGGGTTGCTAGATGGCAATCGAATATAATAATTGTAGTACGATAAATTTTTCATGTATAGTTTATAATAAAGTAAATGTGGCAAAACAACGTTCGCCGGGTCAGCTAGTATTATTTATAAAAACACTATTTCTATTTCAGGTGGATGGTCTCAATGATGATTATAAAATGGAATCTCAAAGAGATATTCATCATCGAGCTACTGAGGATCTTGCTGAAGCAGGCTTGGAACATGTCCACCTATCATTTCATCTCACCTCAATTTATGATCATTCAATATTTGAAGCATTCAGTAAAGTGGTGCAGAAATTGATTCCACAACTCCCTACATTGGAAAATCTATTGAATATACTCATATCTGTAAGCACAACAATATTTTTATTAATATTATATAGTTTAGTATTATTCTCGCGAGCATTGTTAAAAATTCAATGCAATCACAATTAAAAAATGTTTTTTTTAGAACTCGGGCATTGAGAAAGCATTTCTATTTGATGTGGTATCAAAAATTTATATAGCAACGGATAGCTCGCCAGTGGACATGCAAAGCTATGAATTGTGCTGTGACATGATTGATGTTGTCATTGATATATCTTGTATTTATGGGTATGTACATTATAAGTATACTGGGACTTAATATAAGACTTAAATATACAGTGTAAACTCTTTATAACGTTATCCTTTATAACGATAAACTCCCTATAACGTTGAAGTGAGCCCATACATATTAAAAATTCTTGTTAATTTGGTTTTTTTTGTTCACTCCATATAACGATAACTCTCTATAACGACAAAAAATGCTCAGTCCCTTGAGTTTCGTTATAAAGAGTTTTCACTGTAATTCACATTAAAAATAATCCGAATACTTATATAATAGGTTAGGGAAAAAGTTTCTTCACATTTTTTAAGAAAATTCAAAATATTTTTTATTATCGTTTATTTACATTTTACTAAAGTATGTAGGTAGGTACCATTTTGCTTTAATCACATCAGTTGTTCGCAGTAGAGTTCAGAATCGATCCACCAGCTTGGTGGTAACAGCTCATAATGAATAATGCCCTTCCAATCCCACCACACACACAGCATCACCTTATTGCGAGTTAACCCGGGTTTCGCCACAGTCTGTAAAGCCTGACCGGCCTTTGACCACGACCATTTTTGCACGTTCTTGTCGTACGTGATTCACTTTTCATCACCAGTTCGGTTCGGTTTCATTACGTCGTGATAAAGAATCACAAATGAGTACACGGTTCATTAGGTTTCTTTCCGTGAGCTCGTGAGGTTTTTCGAGTAGTAGAGCTCTTAGTGCAGAGTTCGTCCGGGGAAGTACTACCACCTTACCCATTTCTGCCGTGAAGCAGTAGTGCACTTGTGTTACTGTGTTTCGGTTAGAAAGGAAAGGGGGCCGGTGAAATTACAGGCACATGAGACTTAACAACTTCACGTCTCGGGGTCGACAAAGCATTGGCGATGCCCCTAGTGTTGCAAATGTCCATAGGCGGCGGCGACCACTTACTATCAGGTGGACCGTCCGCTTGATTGTCGGCCCATGTGGTATAAAAAAAAAAAAACGAATATCGAGCTTTTTTGTGTACCCAGTTTTTTTCAAATGCGCCAAAACTGTTTTGTGGTCAATTCCCAGTTCTTCAGCTACGTCGTAACTACTGATATGCCGATCTTGCTCCACTTTTTCAAAAATGGCATCCATTTTATCCGTAATAGGGCGACCAGAGCGACGTGCATCTTTGACATCAAAATTTCCGGATTGGAAACGCTTAAACCAAATTTGTGCTACTCTCACAGACACTGCACTAGGTCCATAAACATCGCAAATTTTTTTCGCGTTTTGCGTTGCATTTTTACCTTTTTTGATGTAAAATTTTAAAATGTATCGAATTTCTTCATATCTTGACGGTACGAAAAACAATTGAAAATCACACATTTTCTTAATTTGAATTTGGAATTATTTTCTTTAAAATTTAAACTTTCAATGATACCAAAACCAGATGCAAATAGTATAGCCAAAGATATTTTATTACAAGTTCATACATACTATAATGCGAAAAGACTTTCCCCATCCTAATATAATGTAGAAAAACGACTAAAACCAATATCCACCATTGTAGTGCTCATAAGTTTTGCATCTTAAAGCGAAATATAACGAGTCCCCAAGATGTTGATGTGTCTATTGATTTAAGGGCGTATAACTGGTACCCCATAGGCAGACTTATAGCAATTTCCGGCATGAAGTACCGTCTAACCTTGAGATTAGATTTTCTAACAACAATTTTATTTTAACTCAATAGAATGTAAATTTATTATCAGTCATTATGCTCGTGCGAGTTTGGGTACTATCGAGTTACTTGTTTGCATGTCGATAATTTAATGATTACAGAATGGTTGATGAAACAGAAGTGAACACATTCAACAATCAGAGTTCAAGCTTAATCAAATTGAACAATGGCACTGTACTTTATCTTCGGGAAGTCAACAAATTTCTAGCCCTTGTATGTATTCTGCGTGAAGAGAATTTCCAAAAGCAAGGTATATTATATTTTTATTATTTTCGTCTTAGTGTTTATTTTTAAAATATGGTTACTTATTTTGCGAAAATATTTTCCTAATTTCGCTAGTCTTTTAACCAGATGTCATAAATAAATTATTAAAAAAATCATAATTGAAATCTCATGGTTTTAAGCGATATATGATTATTCAAAAGTTATGTATGATTTGAATTTCTTTTTTTTTAAAGCGCGCTTATGGGTCGAGTCGATTTCGTTGAACGCGAGTGTATATCTCGATATATCTCTGGATTCAATTAAGCAGAAGTCCAAATTACGTGAAAGTCTTAAGATGAGATTGTCTTTCAAAATCAATAATAAGTCTCTTAATAGTGTAAAAACTGTTTTAGCTGATTAATGAGTGAATTCGTAATTGAAACTATGGCTTTTTACTACGTGACCCATTCTTTTACAATTTTTAAAATCACAGAAACAAAAATTATTATATAATTTATGTTTACAGGTGTTATAGATTACAATTTCCTGTGCTTCCGTGATGCTATCACTCAAGTGTTTGAGCTTCGGAATAAGTGCCAAAGTGCAGTTGCCGAAGTAAGAGCTCAATCAGGTACTCCTGAGCCAATACCCAACGGAGCCATAGATTCCACTGAGAGTGCTTCGGATCGTTCCCAAACCGCCTTACAATAGCATAACAAATTTTTCATATACGTACTCAAAGTCCCTTTAAATAATCGTTTATTATAATGATATATATGTTAATGATTATGTAATTAAGATAGGTAATAAAAATAAAACTTATTTTTACTTGTTGTCATCTCGTTGTATAATATTTTAAATGCCCTTATTTATAGGTGCTAATGGCTTACATTTGCCATTATGAGCAAGCAGTGCCTCCATTGTAAATTTGTTCTGGCTTCATTATAAACAAAAAATAACAATAAGAAGAGAAATATCAAATAAATAAAAATATATAACTTAAGTTCATAATTTTATTCGCATTTGCAAATCTTGCAAATATGATTATTATAAATTTTTATTAACTCCTTCTTTATAGTCTAAGATCTAGCTGTTGAATTAGTACGTTCATCAAGTACTGACTAAAAACCAATATTTTACATAATTTGATGTGTAAATAAATGAGAATAGATTTCTACCAGATGGCCTATTAAATTGTAGCTGCTAGTATTTTTAATTGATTGAAATTCATGAATTAAAAATACTAGCGGCCACTTTTTAATATCATAATCCTCTAATATAGATCTGAATTGCCGAAGCCGGACAAAAACTCCCAAAACCCGGACATAACAATATTTTATTTTCAAATTAAGTTATTTTATAAATATTAAAAATTCATATAAAAAAAGGCTTATAAACATAACAACCACAAAAAATAAAGGCGGCGTATAATCATACTAAATAGGCCTCATTGTACATAGTAAGTTGGCCGTTCAAAAATTCTGTCGACTCTAAATCTCATAGCTACAGACATAGTAGGTAGGGATGTTATCTACGGTACAATTATGGAGTGTAGAAGTAAAGGAGGACCATCTCAGTGTACTAAAAAGTGGTCGTTGAAAGAGAACAAATTAAGGTGGCGCTACTGTAGCAACTGGAAGAATTTTAAATAGAGCGCCACAAATTATATTATTAGAGTAGGATACTACAGTAATAAAAAAGGAAAGAAACATTTCCGTTTTGTTACAGCGTATTTTTTTAAATTATTATAAGATATAGGCAAACATGAGTATGTATTAAAATTATACAGTGTTTTTAAGAACTTCAATTAATTGTAAATAGAAAATAGTATTAAAGAATTACCGGTGAGAATTCGAAACCTAATTTGCTGTTTACAAGTGGACACTTTTTCGACAAATCCCCATACAAGATGGTCCTCCTTTACTTCTACACTCCATAGGTACAATATCCAATGATCGATTTGGTAAGAACTGGTGAAGTGACGTTGTCTTTTATTTTAAATAAATCGAGGTTTTATCCATTATATTACTCGACACTGGGCAGAAATAATTCCTCGAAATGGGTTTGATTGCCATACATAAAGCTAAGAAGACGTCAAGCTTTTACTTTCAACTTTCTCGTTGCATCTATGAAGTGTAGAAGTAAAGGAGGACCATATCAGTGTACTATGCTCTGTCTAATTTAGGATGATAATTTTGACAGTTCACGCCCATGTAGTTTTGCATTTTTTCCGGTAATATGATACTTCAAATAATGTTGTACTTCATTGGTGGGTACCGCCCACTTAGTGAAGTGCCACGCATAATGAACAACAACAGAGTATTAAAAATCGGTTTTAAAATAAAATGAATCAAACAATTAAAAAAAATATATTTAGATAATTTTATATTTTTTGGTAAGTTTTTGTTATTTTTAGTTACACAATGCCAAAAAGATTGTTTTAAACAGCGTATGTCGCGAATTTGTGGTTCGATTGCAAGATTATTATGAATCTGAATGCAAAAATGGCGAAAATAGGACCGAGTCCATCGACGAAAGCATCATCAGTCATATAAATAAATTGTTAATATAATAGATAAAGTATAATTTGTTTTGTATTATAATCGGATCACCCAGTTATATCGATTCCATGTTTTATGAGAGTAAAATCGATGATCGAATAGGTTCTGCATCGATTATACTCTACCACATCCTTTCTGTAAGCTTTCAAAATTATCATCCTAAATTAGACAGAGTATAAAAAGTGGTCGTTGAAAGAGAACAAATTAAGGTAGCGCTGCTGTAGCAAGTGGAAGAATTTTAAATAGAGCGCCACAAATTATTAGAGTAGGATAGAAAATTAATAAAAAAGGAAAGAAACATTTCCGTTTTGTTACAGCGCATTTTTTATAATTATTATAATATATAGACAAACATGAGTATGGAATAAAATTATACAGTGATTTTAAGTACCCCAATTAATTGTAAATAGGAAATAGAAAATAGTTTTAAAGAATTACCGGAAACCAACCCACTTCACTCTGTGCATATCATTTCCACTTGCTACGCTAGCGCTATTTCGGTGAGAATTCGAAACCCAATTTGCTGTTTACAAGGGGACACTTTTTCGACTAATCCCCCATACAAGATGGTCCTTTACTTCTACACTGCATAGTTGCATCCAAGTCCCATCAGTTTTGTGGGCGACTTGATTTTTGTATTTGTTGTATTCTGTCGATCAATCTACTGTCATTAGTAAAACACTTCATGTTTTTAGTAATTGGCTCTTTTCATACTCCCCACTCCTACTTTATACTCTTGAAATATTATCCTAAAACATTGAACATATTAGTATGTTTTTCTTACACACATACACGTTAAGACATTAGTAGCCCCGACCTAGGTTACCTTTTACAAAAATAAATTTTAAATTGAAAAGAAAAGTTTAATGTTCCTTGTTTTATATAAAGTGCCATATTCGGATCTGTCAGATTGGTACAACTGGCTGTTTGACAAGTTTATTATTTGCGTGGTTTTGGTACTAAAATGTCCTTCAAAATGAAGTAATTTCAACCAATAGTGTCTCGTCTAAAACATACCTACCTAGTGAGTGAGTTGAGTTGAATCTCTTTGTCATCAATGAAGAATGATTTCTTTTGTGTTGTTTAATGTTTTGTATGTATGAAATGTACGTAGGTACTTCCTAGTGTCGTGTGTGCCGTAGTTGTTTGTGTGTTGTGATTATTAGGTCTTCTATTGAATTCTTGTATTTTAGTGAGTTAGCAGAATTTGTTAATTTAATAATATCTTGTGAAATTGTGAAGGCGACGATCTATTTGTGAGTATTGTTGATGTAAAGTATTTAACAACAAATAGTATTTAAAAATTATTGCTCTATTAAGTGATTTCCTAATAATAATACATTTTTGAAGTATCAAAAAGGCCTAAGAACCTGGAAAACAATAGTATAAATATTTTTTAACAAACAGATATAATTAATTTGTACTTACATTTGGGAAATGATTCTTTGACTATGGAGATTGAGCTATCGGTTGGATCTATCTTTTCGCATGCGGCTTTGCACGCATTGATTATTGTTAATATCACTTAAAACTTGCAATGAGAGTCAGCACTGAGAATTGCATACTTAGCTTACCGAATATGTAGTAAATCTCTGACAGACTACACATCTTCTTAGCTTAAAATTCAATATAAGAGTTTCCTTGATGGTGCTGAGTTAAACCCACCTTTAAGGGTATTCTTTGAAAGCTTAAAGTGGTTGTATTCCAAAATCAATTCTACATACATACATATCCCAGTAATATTAGAAATGCAAATGCTTGTGAGAAAGGATCTATGAATGTTTGGCTCTTTCATGCTAAAACTACCAAATGGATTTTGATGAAACTTGTCACATAGATAGAACATGAAGCAACAATAATAATGAAACTAAACATTTTTTCTACCCAGAAATCCTTTTGGCTCTGTGTTAATCAGTCAGTCACATTGTACTTCTTTATATTATATTGGTAGGTAAATAATGTTATTTTGTGGCACTACTAATTCTGATAAGGGTTAAATGTACTATTCATATTTTTAACCCTCAATCCTCTTTATTTTTATTTTCTCCCTTTCATAATATGTATTTTTTTGTAACTGATAGCTAGCTGTCCATAATATGATGACTGCTCCATTTCACTATGAAATGAGAAATGTTCCAAGCCAAATATTTATTTTAGCAAATGCAAGTCTGCTTATTTGTGACATTTTCTCCCATTAAAATTTGCAATAACCAACTGAGTTCATTACATCTATATCATCATCATCATAGCTATAACTTACTACTTACTGCCATATGTAAATAATTAATGATTGATCTCAAACTGAAAATTAAGTATGGCTATTTCAGAAACTTATTAAAGTGTCTACCAATACTAATGTATGTACCTCAAACCAATTTTTAATGAGTGTTTTTATTTTTTGTATCCTTATTTTTTATTTATCAATTTACTTTAGAAGCTAATATCGAAGACCAACATAAAGATACCACAAGCATACACATGCACTGTCATTTTATTTTCATCTCAATTGTTGATTACATGAAGGGAGTGCCATTCCATATTTTTATTGAATCATATTTTTATTACTTCATTGTGCAACAGTTCATAGAATACAACATCCTTCAGACTTAAAATCTATTGAGCTGCATATGGTTACCATTTGGCTACGGAACCCTGAAAAGAGCCCTCCATGTAGGGTGTACGGGAGTACTGCTAAACAAGGGCCAGGCAGGTTTGCTCTGAAAAAAATAATACATATTGGGGTTCTGTTTAAGTCTAAAATGTAATGGAAAGGTAGATAGAAAATTCGGATGTCTATATGAGTGCCTTCTCTTTACTCCATCCTTCCAAGTCGTCCAAACGTCTATCCGGGTGCGATTCAGGCTTTTGTTCTGGTGATGCAATTTTTTGTGATATTACCTATATTACAGAACATTTGTTTTAATAAAAAATAAAAATATTATCCATATAATAGATACTTTTACGTACTTATTTATTTAAATTACTCTTTCTGTGTAAAAAAATCTTGAAAAAATTATTCAACTCGTTTTGCAAAGTGAAAGAATTCTAGTAAATAGATAGTGATGTTCTTATTAGATATTAAATTAAAAAAACAATTCATAATACAGGTCTTTCGGTCATGCATGAGTCTGGGCGCCTGCTGCTATCACCTGTCAGACAGAAGTCTGGATGTCTTTGATTGATTGACTTCTGAAAATTATTTTGCCCTTGCTTTGCAATTTCCCTGGCGCATCTTTCCAATGTATACAAGGCCAAAACGCAGCCATAAACTGGTCACGTATATTGTAAAGTTATTTTTATATCTGTGATTACAATCCATACACAAATTTTGCGTACTGCTCGTGTACAGTTCGTAACGTGAATACCTGAATTGATGATGAATATATGAATTGATATTTGAACTACTGGCGCCGGTTGGCGCCGCATTGTATACTCATTTTGCGCTCTTCAAAGCGTGTAGTCAATATACAATTTGGCGCGCTGGTATGTCATTTCTAGTTTCCTGCCAATGGCTCCGCTCAATATAATAACCACAAAAAACATTACATAAACCAAAACCTAAATTTAGACTTTTGCGTTTTGGTTACTGATATGTATGTACGTCCCATATCAATTTCTCTTTACGGTGATTCACAATTATGGTCATGGGCCCAGTTAATCTATTTAGAATCCGGGTAAATGCATTACATTCTAGCTAGACGTAAGCTGCTGTTTCAAATCTGGCTTAACGTTGGCCGCCGCATTACTTAACGCGTCGCAATGACATTTCGGCTAGACATCATCAGCCGTTATTCAAGAAGGCGCGTTTTTATAATACATACGTTTGGTATTGCGGCGAATTATACTGGTTGGCTGCGCCTATTAGTCCGTATGCCTGTATATTTTGGAACACGCTGGTTAGTTAAGTCACTACGTAGTATACCCGAGTACATATTTGCGTACAAGTCTTGTATAGATTGTAAGACTTTAGTAAAAAAGGGATTTCCAATCTATACGCGATTAGTTTCACACTAAGTTCTGGCCTTGTACATAATGGAAAGGCGCTTCCCCGGCTTACGCGCGCATTCTTCGTGATGCTTCTCATTTAGATAGACAAAGGATCAAAAATCTAAGCAGGCCGCTGGTGTATTAATTTGTGATGACAAATTAAGGGATCATAAACGATTTCCTAATAATTAAAATATAAAATAATTAAAAAATGAATACTTTTTTGGGCTAGATATATGTAAACGTATTCAATTCGTAAGGACGATAGTTAGCTACGAATCATCACATGGATAGAGTCTGAAACTGCTACGACGAAGGGTCATACAATTTATGACAGGGTAGGCACGACGATAAAAAGCTTACATGTCCGGCTGAAGCTGGTTGCGTCTGATAACCTTTATCTAATCATAATTATAAACTGGTTGCATAATAATAACTTTGAGCTGAGTAGGTAAGTAGTGCGTACTGATAAGTGATGAAAGATAAATATAAAAAACATGTTTGTTATTTTCCGCATGGAAGCAGCATACATTTCACAAACAAAATTAAATTGCGCATTAGAGGTGTGGAAGGCCACTTGGACGATAACATTTATTCGCATACGCAAATTTTAGAAAAAAGCAATATACAATTTATCTTTTATTTGAATGTGTATATGGTTCAATTTAGAACGCATTGTTAAACACATTTTTAAGCCGGGGGCTAAGAATGACCTTGTAGTTTAAATAATACTCAACAGGCGATGTGCGGCTTGGCGCCATTGTCGTCGTTGATTGGATGTCTTTTAGTCGTAAACAGTTACGTCACACGACACACCCATTTTTAGACTAATAAGGAGCCGTGTGTAACTCTGTAGTAACTGACACCCTTAGTCATAAAACGCAACTAATAAAACATAAAAACTTAATAAAATAGCATTCAATTAAATTTATCCTTTCTGATATCTTTAACACATTGTTATCTGATCGCAACTTAAGTTTATTTTAAACAAATAGGTATTATTATTAATACCTATTTTCAATAATATAATTAATAGAATTAAAAAAAGTAGTTTTTTTTAAATATTTTTCTCTAATTTTATTATTTAAGTAGGTACTGTGAAGAAGGTCTAATAAGGTACTGGCCGTTATTACTGTTGTAACTGACGATAATTTGAATAAATAAGTTAATATTCGTTTTCTTCAAAAAGAAAGAGAATGACAGTGCGCGAGCACGAACTAAGATGTATTTTTTTATAAAATAATTTTATGGACTTAAATATTAAAATAAATAATTAATTTTTGATACGTTTCTTTATAATTACGCCCCCGTTCACTACAATTGGTGGAGGCGCCGAGTCATCTTTTGTGAAAATGAAGAGAACTTCAAGACTAAAGTGACTGAATGCTCAGACCAGACCTAATGAAGAAGATGGAAGAACTGGAGAAGGAGCGATGCCAGCACCGTGAAGTACAGAACAAGTTGCGTGAGCTGGAAATAAAGTTCGAAGGTCTAACAACTCAGACGAACATGATGATTGGGACCTAGGAACAGGCCCTTGAGCAGGAGGTGAACGTGAGAGCTCGGAAGCAGTGCTATAGGGAGGCTCGCGAGGAGATTGACGAACTGAAGATGCTTATGAAGGAGCAGAATGATCAGCTTCAGGATTACAGGGTTAAGTACCTCCAAGCCCAGCAGCTGGTTGAGGAGCAGCGGCGCCAGATGAACCAGAAAATGTAATATGTCGCATGATGAGATATTATGAAAATGATGTCATAATAAGAGAAGTCTAAAGGCAGATGCACAAGGCGATATATAAGTTTTGTAATTTAAATTAATATGAATAAGGTCTTGTTGCAAAACGTGAGATAGATATATTAACATGTAGTAACGTTGAATGCTAGTAAAATAAATTTTGGTTTTCTATACTTTTGGATAGTAAGTAGTAGTGGGATTGTTTAAAGATAATTATATGTAGTATGGAGTATAGAGTAAAGATATGAATTAGGTAATGATAAACGTAGGAGAATAACGAGAAAATGGATAATGGGTTGTGATGGTTTAGTAGAATGAGATTGGCTGATTCTGTTATTTGGTGTAACATGATAAGGCAATAGGCTATTTGTCATGGATTTCTGATTTGGGTTTCACACATTTATACAGATATATTTTTACAGAGCATATTGTAGTTGTGTAGGCTCACTTGTGAAATTTAGTGCACTCTTGCCTGTAGTTATATATGTCAAAAACTCATGTGTAAAATGAAGTTTCCTGAAACCAGTAAACGATGGTCTTCCTATAGACATTGGGTCAATATTTCCCAAAGATTTTGTCAACAAAGCTTGTGCAAGTTTTGACACTAATTTAAATGTAATGGGTGCAAAAGTGACTTTTTCTTTCTCTCCTCTTTTCAGAAATACTGTATTCAGCTCTCTTCTCGTGTGCCATTTAGCTTTGTTCGTTATAGCCTCAAGAACATTTAAATTCTCTAGATAGGTTCCGAAAATAGCATGGAACACCACTTCCGAAGTCTTCAGGGGATCTGCGCCGCTCCTCATTTTGAGATTTTTACGTTGTTTACGTTGTTTGTTACGTTGATTCGCAAAAGTCTGTGTAGTGTTTGAGCGCGTAAGACCCTGAGAAACTCCATTGGACATTACCTTTATGAAGCCACATCGCATAAAAGAGTAATAAGGGGAAATACGCTTTTAGTGTTGATCTAGCAGTGGTAAGCAATAGAATGTCTCATAATGTCCAACTCCTTTAATACCCCTGAAACATATCACATCTATTATTCAATGCTGATTTGAGCTTATCGTAATATTTATCTTCCATAACTAACAATATAGCTTGTGTCATGGGTCCTAAACTTCTCAAGATTCCTATTCTTCTTTCGGAAGTGTGACACCGTACAACACGGTGTCACACTTCCGAAAGAAGATATATGTTGATTTGTTAAACCTTATTGTGATATGTTTTGCGTGTTTTCTTGTTTTTGAGTCATTGGAACCACCTTACCATCCCGTGTCCTCTTTACTCCTTTCTTGGCCACTGATTCTCGAACTCTGAAACGCGTCACTCCTTTTTTTTTTTTTTTTTTTTTTTATTTTATTTTTTTTTTTTTTTTTTTAGGAGGGGAAATGCTTTGCGCATACCACCGCGCCCGGGGAGACGCGGTGGTTATGTGGGACTCCCTCTCGCAAACTCCCCTTCTCAATTAAAATGAGAAGGGGCCCGAGAGGTATACCCACTAAAACCCCTCCGGTGTTCCTTCACACACCTAAGCGCCGAGGGTCGCGGGCACGAATTCAGCTTCCGCAACCCCCGGCTGGTGCTGGCCCGCCGCCGCGGGCCCCGTCTGGTCGAGGGGGGGGAGTGAGGTGTTAACTCCTCCCCCCCCGACTTCTCTGAGGGGCGCACGTGGAACACCACACGCGCCGCCACCTCGGGTCCTGATGTTGTAGTGGGGCGACGGACGTCCCCGAGTCAGTCGCCCCTGGACCCATTTAGGGGGGCTGGAAGAGGGCGTTGTCCGCCCTCCGCCGACGCCCGGTGCGTCTGCTGCGGATCGGGTAAGGAGTTGAGATCTCCCTCTCCCTTTCCGCAGCCTCCTTCTGCGCGATAACAGTTTCGCAGAAGGTGACCACTGCGTCCCAGGCCTCCTCACCGCCGACCGTCGACTCGACCACGGCCGGCAGCGAGAGGTCCGGGCCTACTACGGCAACAAGGGCACGACGCGGCTCCTCCCAAGCGGCACACTCTGCCAGCGTGTGCCGCGCCGTGTCCTCCCGGCAATGGACGCAGTGGTGGCACCGGGCGTCCGGCTCCCTGTTTATGCGACACAGGTACTTCCCGAAGCAACCGTGCCCCGAGAGTACCTGCGTCGCCCGAAACGACAGGGAGCCGTGCCTCCTCCCGAGCCAGCGCTCGAGCACCGGCCGGACCGCCCCGACTATGTCGAGGCCGGCGGTAGGGCGTGAAAGCCTGTCCCGCCATTCCGCCACCAGGACCTCGCGGAGCTGAGACCGACGCAGCTCGACGTGACGCTGCAGCGGTCGTTCGCCCCGCTCCGCCTCTTCCTCGCGCCACCGATACAGTGACGCGAGGACTTTCGCCTCTAGGTCCCAGGGCGGGGATCCGGCCAGTGCACAAGCCCCCTCGTAGGAGATCGTGCGATACCCCCGTATGACTCTGACGGCCATCGCTCTCTGCGGTTTTCGCAGAACAGCGATCGAGCCGGCCGTCAGGTCGAGGGCCCAGATCGGGGCCCCGTACAGGGCCATGGATCGCACGATCCCCATGTAGAGCCGCCTACAGGCGGAGCTCGGGCCCCCCAGATTGGGAAGCAGCGTTGCGAGCGCGCCAGCCGCGCCCAACAGCTTGGGCGCTAGCCGCCGAAAGTGGGGTCCGAAGTCCCACCGGCTGTCGAGCACCAATCCCAGATATTTCATGGTGGACTCGACAGCGATTCGGACCCCCCCGACCACGATGTGTGAGCCGGGCGGCGGCGCCCGCCGGGGGCCATGAAACACCATGGCCTCCGACTTGCTGAGGGCCACCTCCAGGCCTAGGCGACGGATGCGGCTCACCACCTGTGACGCCGCAGCCGTCGCCAGCAACGCTGCCTCCCTGTGCGAGCTCCCCCGGGCGGTGACCAGCGTGTCGTCCGCGTAACACGTCAGGTCCACCCCCGGGCCGAGCTCGCCTCTCAGCACCCAGTCGTAGCCGATGTTCCACAGGAGCGGCCCAAGAACCGAACCCTGTGGAACACCGCACGACATCGGGCGCTGGTGAATGCCATCACGTCCCGTGTATGTGACACACCTCTCGGAGAGATAAGCCCCAACGATGCGGCGGAGGTAGGGAGGCACTCTATGATACCTCAGTGCCACCCGAATGCAACTCCAGGGCAGGGTGTTAAACGCGTTGGCGATGTCTAGAGAGACCGCCAACATCACCCCGCCCCGGGACACCGCTTCCTCCGCCAGGGCCCTTACTCGCGACACAGCGTGCACGGTGGAGCGCCCTTGCCGAAACCCGAACTGACTCCCGTCCAGGTCCGGCCCTTCCTGGCACAAGTGGCTGACGAGGCGGGCAGCGAGGACTCGCTCGAACAACTTGCCCACCTCGTCAAGCAGCACTATGGGCCGGTACGCGGACGGTGAGTCCGCAGGGCGCCCCGCCTTTCCGAGCAGGACCAGTCGACCAGACTTCCACAAACTGGGAAACTGGCCCCGCTCGAGGCACGCTGTGAAGAGCCCTCTCAGTTGGGGCTCTAGCTCCTTCAGAGCGAGGGCTAACACGCAGCCGTGGATCCCATCGGGCCCCGGAGCCACATTCTTAGCCCGGAGCCCCCAACTCTGGGTGTGTCACCTCAGGGACGCTGATGGCGTTCTCCTCCGTGGACTCTGCGGCCGAGGGCAATGCCATCTGCGGCGGAGTATGCTCGCCTCGTGCCGGGAAGAGGGCTGCTACCACCTCCTCCAGCAGCTCGGGTTGGAGACTCTCGGTGAGCGGGGGCGCCGCGGCCCGAAGTTGATTTCGGACCGTGCGATAGGGCCGCCCCCACGGATCTCCGTCTAGAGTCTCCAACATCTCCTCCCTGGCACGCGTTTTCGACTCGCAGATGGCCAGCCACAGAGTCCCCTTCGCCGCGCTGTACACCTCATACAGCGCGGCCTCTTCCTCCGGGACCCGTCGACGTCTCCTCCGGTATCGGGTGTACTGGCGCCTGACCGCCACGCACTCGACGCGCAACTGCGCGATCTCGGCGGTCCACCAGTACACCTGGCGCTTTGCGGACTGAGCGTGGACGCGGGGCATGGACGCGTCGCTGATTTGCGTCATCGCCCCGCGAAACCACAGCGCCTCCCGCTCGACGTCGACGGGTCCGTTCGACCCCCGGACCCAGGCCTGGACAATGGCGGCCTCCTCGAGTAGCTCCTTGTCGATGCGCTTGCGCGACCAGCGCGGACCGTCCGATAACCGGGTCGGCGGACGGCGGCCGCCCGTGGTCTGGGCGGAGACGTCGAAGCGGATATATCTATGATCCGACAACGTCTCCACCTCCACGGCGACACGCCAGCCCGAGACACGGCTCGCGACAGCGGGGCTAGCGAACGAAACGTCCACTATAGACCCGCCCCGCTGCCGCACGCATGTGTGTACCGAACCCCGGTTGAGGACGATCAAGCCCGTCGCGATCGCCCACTCCTCCAGCGCCTCACCCTTAGCATCGGTCACTGGGGATCCCCACGCCGAAGATTTGGCGTTGAGATCACCCAGCAACAGCACGGGGCGAGGGTGGAGTCGGCCCACGACGGCACCCAACTCGACAAGGAACACCTCGAAGTCGGCGAGGCTCTTGTTGGGCGAAAAATACGCCCCAACTGTGCCGATCCCATCCACAAGGGCGGCCACCCAGCCGTGACCTCGGGACGGATCGACCAGAGCCCCACCGATGATGGCCACCAAACCGTCAAGGTCTCCCACCCAGTTGTCCCTGGGGGGGACAAAATACGGCTCGGCGACCACCGCCGCACGAATCGACCACTCTGCCATGCTCTGGAGCAAGAGATCTTGAGCTCTGGCAGAGTGGTTGATATTGCCCTGGAGGAAATGGTATTGCGCCGTTATGCGCAATCCATCCCCTCCGCACCATCCCTAGGCCGGGGGTCGGCCGGAGGGCTGCCAGGCTGCGGGAGGGGTAAAGAGCCCCCGGCAGCTTTGGCAGCCCCTCTCCTCCTCTTCGGGGCGGGCGCAGCGCACGCCTTGCCGCCCGCCCTGTGCCCCGCGGGCTTCCCTGCAGCCGTACACAGGCTGCAGTTCGGCGCCGCCGAGCACTCCGCCGCCTTGTGGCCGGTCTGACCGCAGCGATAACATTGGTCGCTGCGGTCGACTTCGGCGGTGCACCGTGCCCGGACATGCCCCATGTCCAGGCAGCGGAAGCACCGCAAGGCCCTGGGCTGCAGCCGCTTCACTCGGGCTGCAGCCCATCCCACCAATAGGCGCCCGGCGTCGGCGACTTTATTCGCCGCCGCCACCGGGCACCGCACCCATATCGCGCCGAGCCCTGACCGCCCGACGCGGATCTCGCCCGTCCGCACGTCTTCCGGCGGACAACCACCGGTGCGGGCGACGGCCGCCACGACCTCAGCCGGGGTCGTCGAGTCGTCCAGGCCATCGACACGCAGTTCAGCGGTCTTCATGGGCCTGGACACCCGAACGTCCTCCGGGTTGAGTACCTCCCTCAATTTGGCGGCCAACACGTCCGCCTTCTTCCCGCTGGCGTCACCGGACACCTCGAAAAGCCGCGCCCCCGTAATCGCCGGCCTCACCTTGAGGCCCGACGATATCCCAAGGTCGGGGAGCGCGACTTTTTCTTTGGCCTCTTTCAGGACCGCACTGTAGGTGATGCCCCTTTCCACGGCTCCGGGCTGCAGTGTGATAACTACAGCCGCGGAGCGTGGGGCCCTAGGCGGTCCTTTGGCCTTCTTCTTTTTCTTGCCCTTCGGTGCCGGTGGCACACTAGCGGGTGCCGGTGGTGCCGCCTTCTTCTTTTTACGGCGGCCCCTCTTCACGACCGCCGTCCAGGTCTCTGCGAGAGACCCGGTCGCGGCCGCTGGGGGCGCGTTCGCCGGGGGTGCGGTTGCCGGGGGCGCGGCCGTCCGTGAAGCGGGCTTCTTGGCCTTTTTGCCGGCCTTCTTGGCTGGCCTGCCTGTTGTCTCTGCAGGACCCGGCCTCGCGGCCTCCTCCCCTCTTCTCCTGTCCGCAGCGAGCGGCGGACGGAGGGTCTGAGCAGGGAGGAGCCTGGACTCCAGGCCCTGCAGACGGGCATTCACCATGCCCCCACACTGCAACATGCAGACGCGGACGATCTTCTCGATCTCCGCGTCCGGTGTGGGGGCAGGACGCGACGGTGCGGCCGATGACGAGGCCGGCGGTGCTGGGGCGGCGACGGGAGCGGAACCGGTGGCGGCAGGACGCCTCTGCTGCCATTCCGCCCTCTGGGCGGCCAGCTCCCTCCTTAGCTCCTCGAGCTCGGATCGGAGACGGCTGTTCTCCTCCCACAGCTTCGCCGTCTCCTCCGAGCTCGTCCGGTTCAGGAGGACCCCGGCTGCCTCCTTTATTCCTTCAGCCGCCTCCTTCAGAGCCCGCGTGAACGTGCCCTTCAGGCTGCCAGATTTCGTGGCAACCTTCAGGACGACGTCCACGCCGTCCAAAACTTGGCGGCTGAGCGCCACCGCCGACAAACCCTCTCCGGCAGCCGCCTGAGCAGTGCGTCGCTCACGGGCCAGCCGGGCCATCTCGCTGACCTCGTCAGCCGCCAGCGCCTTCCGCTGCGCACGCTTTGCGGCATTCGCCTCCGCCCTGTTGCTTTCCAGCAACAGCGGAGACGCGCACGCAGCGGAGTCCTCACTCATCTCCCCTGAGTGACGGGAGCCGTTGTCGGTACTTTCTACCGGCAACGGCGACGGCGTGGGGGGCCGCAAGAAGCGGCCCCGCAGGTCACGGGTACCTCGACCTCGCCCCCTCTGTGCGGTCCCGACTTTCGGGGCCGACGAAAGGTCCTCCTCGCTGGAGGAGACCCCCACCGGCCCCAAAGCCCCGCTGCGCCGGCGCTTCCTCCAAAATTTGGAGGAAGCGCCCCCGCGCGTGTCCTGATCGGACCTTTGGTCCTTTTCAGGGCCTGAGCCTCCTTGGCTCCTGTTGCCGTCGTTTTCAACGACGGCAAGCGGCTGGCGTGCGTCGCACAGCCGCTCCAGGCTAACCCGGAGCTCTTTGTGCGACGCACGCGGTTGACGGGGGTCGGCAGTATTCTGCCGACCCACGAGACAGTTGTTGCCCCCCCAGATACGGTGGGGCAGCCTTCCGCAGAAGGGCGGGATTCTCCCTCCTTTGAAAGGAGGGTACCCGCCTGGGGTAGTTTTACAATTGCCTGTTTGTCCATTTTTTCCTTTTTAGGGGTGAGGTCCCCTCCGCTGCGCTAACGACCGGGTTCCCCCCCGGCCACTCATCCCCTCGGCACGCTAGACCTTGGGATTGGGGTTATTTATTATAGAGGTTTTCTTCCTCGCGGCCTTGCGGCCTCCGATCCCGTCTGGGATTGCGGATTGTCCGACGTCGGCAAAAGCCGAGTGCACCTGGCACATCGTCGCACGAAATGGTCTTGTTTTTTATAGAGGTTTCCATCCTCTTGTCCGGCGTCGGCAAAAGCCGAGTGCACTTGGCAAACGCACCGCACCCGCTGCATCCCCTGTTCCCTCTCATACAAAGAGGGATAGGAGCAGCGTCGCCCCCTCACTGGGGCCCACCTCGCCCCTCACTGGGGCCCACCTCACCTTTTAGCGGGTCTCGGCCCGACGGGGCCGGACGCACCGCTTGCCAACCCCCCAATATGGCCCAGTTCCCTTCACCGACCATCAAAGATGATCGGTGACTAGAACTGGGCCCTTCCCCGTGTGTTGAGATCAGCCGCCGGCCGCAAGTGTATTGTGGCACTTGAGACCGGCGTTGCCCAGGGTGCGCCACGTGGAGGCTCTCAACCTGCACCCCAAACGCGTCACTCCTGTCCTGACTTCGTCATAGAATGATCGGAACAATGTTATTATTTCGACAATAGGCGTGCAAACCAAGAAATTTATTTCTATTTTTTCAGCCTTAATTTTTTGTACCACGGACTAAACTACTACTTCTATTCCATCAATCTTAGCGGTGTAGTCAAGGAATCTCAAATATCCTATCTTGTCATTCTCTTCTTTTCGGAGACATGTATACACGGTCATTAGGAAACCGGAAACTTCATCAGATATATTAAGTTTCTTTCCATTAACTTATAAAATATTGATTGAAAATGTTAAAAAAATATTTGATACGTTTCTTTATAACTACGCCCCCGTTCACTACAGTACTTACCTATTTGCCTGCTAGGCTTAGCTAGATGTTTATGATTTGGGCTGAATAAAAGATTTCTATGTGATTCTTTTCCCAATATTCCTATTAAATTGGAGTAGTAGAGCAAAGTTAGGTATTAACATTCTGCTTACGTAACATCAAAGAAGTGTACATCTTTATGTAAAATATTAACTATAATATAAGTATTCGTTAGTGCAATGGGTATTTACGCATTATGTATACATCGATAATCTTAGCGCTAGGTGGTCGCGTGCTTACTTGCGGCGGTGGCTGAGGTGGAGGCTTACAAAAACTTTCGCAATGAGTGGTACGACGACATCACGCCATACCGCGCGATTATTTTACTATGGCGCGATCGACTCGGCGAGTGTTGTTCCGCCCGACGCACACTGGTCGCATTTCACTAAATAACAGACTTAAGACCTGAAGTCCATATTTTTGATTAAAATATGCTAATAAAATTTTACTGATTACTTGTTTATGTGACTATAACAACAATGTAATATTTGTTTATGGAAGATTGGGTTAAAGTCTAGTATAGTCACGCACGCGGAGGGGCGGGGGAGGGGGTGGGAGGGGTAGGGGGGGATGCCTCCTGTGACTTAGCACCACTCCCATGAAAAGGTAACCCACCATTCCTGAGAAATTAATTTTTTTGTAACCTAACCTCAAAACACTATAAAGTTGCTTCTGCAACGGCTCCGACGCTGCGGGAAGTGCAACCCCTTCGCCCTAACGTAACAAAGGATAGGCACCCATGCTCCCCTCCGCAGCTTCGGCTTACAGCCGCTGCGGCTCGCAAGGGTACCTGTCATTTGTTACGGTGGGCGGTGGCTGCCCTCCCTTCGCGTCTCCGAATTTTTATATACACTCTAGAGGTAGTAGCCAAAAGACTGCGTGGAGTCGGGGTGCCCCGATTCGGTTTTGGAACAGATTCGACCAAATTCAGCCATAAATAAGACATATTAATTTCGAAATTTTTCGAAAGGCAAAAAATCGGTGTCCAGTGTACAAGTGCAGGTCAATTGTTAATTACTACTGTAAGTTGCTAGATGTACCCTCTATATATTACACGAACCCGCTTTCGATTTCCCATATCTTTTAATCTATTTGACCTACACATTGGCAATTTTACGGGTCTAGTAAGATCCAATTCTAATAAACAAATCTCATATTTTAATAAAAAAATGAAATAGAATTCTAACTCCATGACATAAAGAGAAACTTCCTCCGATTCAGCCCTACTCGGTTGCCATTCCGATCGGTAGGAACTTTTCTTTTTTATAAAATTTATGCTGATTCTGTTGTGTTCGAAGTACTTTCTATCCTAGTTTACCGACCGACGCCTTCAATCCAAATGGTATATATGAGCCATTCGATTCTGTTGATGACCCAATCGATTTGTCATTCAAGCGCTGAATAACCACGTCTATGCACAGAAGCATTGGTGATAATGGTTTGGAAGTTATTGCCATATCAAAGATTTGAGATTGTAATTTCGATGTTCATTAGTATAAATATTACTTCTCTGTTAAATCCAAAATTGATTAAATCTTAATACTGATATATATTTTAGTTATTGTTTTTAAGTAGTATAAATATTATTGATATTTACCTTTGTATAATTTCTGTTTAATGATGACAAAGCTGTGGTATCTGTTTCTAAAAACTTTGTCAGTATTATTAGTTGATGCCAGCACGAAAGAATTTGTTTGAAATGATTTGTCAAATATCCTGTTCTTACAGTTACAGTTTACTTTTAAAAAGTTCTATGGATATGATATTTTTTTAAATTAATTAGTTATGTGCCTATTACCACATAATCATCAGCAATCACCTGATAATGGTCTTATAATAAGCATACCTACAAGGTTGAAGTATGGCAATATGGAAAATACAAAAGGTAAAGATTTCGATCTCAGAGATACATAAGCGCCTAACTTTTAACTATAGCAGAGACACAAGGCAATTTCTCCAATACCAAGTTTATATTTATACATAAATTTTTTAAATGAAAATTTTATCATTAAAAATGTACAGCGCTCATTAAAAAAATAATAGCATAATTGTTCAACTATGTATGTCCACTATTTAGTGAAACGCGACCAGTGTGCGGTGCGCGGCGACATGACTGTTCCGCGAACCAAGGGTAGGGTGAGTGAGCTCGTACTGAACTGGGCACATGTATGTGTGTGTTATAGATATCGTGGTAGTTATCTTTTTAACGTCCGTTGGTCTGGCGACTACGTCACGCGACGTCAGTTCGCGGCTTGCTGGCGGTCGGTATTTTTTTATCGCTCTCGCGTATCGCGGCGCACACCAAGCAGACCATCCAACCAACCACACACACACGTAAATGGCCGTCAGTCACCATCACCACACCGCACTACCACCAACACAGCGCCGACACGCACAGTCGTCAATCAGCTGTACCACAGGCACAATCCTTTACTTTTACTATTGCCGTCTGTACTCACTCACTACACTCAGTGTATTGATAGAGTCGACACGAACTCCACGTATTTTGTATTCGTTTGATAGATAGTGTGTGCGCAGTGTGCGAATATCGCTGGCTAAATATTTGTAGCCTTAGAAGTTTTTCAGTGATATTGTTGAAAAGTTTTTATCTAAGGTAAATTTAAAGTGATTAATACTATATATATTTATAATTGATACCCCAACCTAATATTTTACTGCTTTTCATACATTTGTAAATTGTGTACCTACCTATTTCATCGTATTCGTGATGCAATGCAATAAATATTATCCTATTAAATAGGGACATCTATCGAATAGGATAATTGTTAATTTATTAGAATGGTAAGTACGTACCATATAGGTGTTTCCTTATATTAAATATCTTCTACAATAAACGAACTTATACTTATAAAAACTTAATAGTTAAAAGGAAATACGATATAGGTATTTGATAGTTACCCATGACCCTTCACAGCTCACAGCTGATAATAAGAATACCCGGTGCGTAATTACGATCCTTTCAACCTTACACGTGAAAGTTTACTGACTTGTATGCTATAAACAGCTGTTGCAATTTTGAGGAAAGTTGTAGTGTAGACCAGTGGCATCATTCATTAACATCGGTACTTAATAACCTTGAATCAATCGTAAGGCACTTTTCTATACAACTTTTGTTTGAAAAATAAACTGTTCTAATTACGTGATTATTATTTAGTTATATGAGTTCTTGAGTATTTACTGTCAGGCGATCAATAACTATTTTTCCTGCCTGTATCCATCAACATTGAATCCATGGCTAAACAAACAGTTAATTTGACTGGCATGTAGTCGTAAAGCTTATATTTGGTGATCGTCAACATTTAATCAGCCGTTAAACCGAATTTTGTTGCCTTAAAGTTTGAGAAAATCATGTCATGATGTTTAATTACAGACTTGACGTTGATGAACACCAGCCTTGGTTCAACGATAACATTTTTTTTCTTATTCTCTTTTTAAATTGTTATTGGTATTAGGTCACTAACTACCTGCATACAATCTAATAGACCTATATAGGATGATTTCCGGCCTCCAAACATTATTTAAAACTCCCTGCAAGAGTTGATAAAAAAAAAATATAGGAATGGTATTACTAATGATTTCGTTTAAATTGTACTATATCCTTGCCTATGTAAAATTATTTTAGGTATTAAAATAATTTTAAATTTTATAATAATATATATATTTTTTAATGACATTTCAAATAATCAAATCTAAAAACAGAATTCCATTCTTTTATTGGTTTACATATTTGATTCACATCGTTTATTTAGGAATTATTAATTTTATTCCGATTCATGATAAAAAATAACATGTAAAGTATAAAAAAATACGACACCTCGTAAACAAATAAATGACGTTGGACGGTCGATAATTAAGTTATCACAAATTATCACATGTTAGATTTGTGTTATCATTCTGACAGGTGCCTAGAATTTGCATGTGCAGAGATTGGCGGGAAATATATCGATTTATTAGGGTGATATAGGAATGTACTGCTCCAGCTAGATGGGCGATGATATACGCAAGCTGACTGGCAGCGGTTGGAAACAAAGAGATAAAAATCGAGCTCAGTGGTGTGCCACAGGTAAGACTTATGTCCAGCAGTGGACGGAGATAGGCTGATGATCATGATGATGCTGATAGGAATGTACTAAATGCTTTATTATATTTATTTTTATTATTTATAGTTATTATATTTGGATATTATTACGTTTATATATTATTTTTGGAGTCAGATAAAATTACATCTAATTAACGTTTTGTCAACTTGTCCTTGTATTTTATCAAGAATAGTTTTCTGGTGTGTGTGCCTAGTCTGTAGTGTGCCATGATGATGACAAATGTATAAGAAGTATCTCATCGCTTATTCTTCTAATACATTTTATAAATGCGAAAGTTTTGTGAGAATCTTTCACGCATAAACTAACATAATAACATCAAGTTAAACATGTTATATCCCTCGAGAACGCGGGTGTAACCGCAGGGGACAGCTAGTAGGAAGATAAATATTTATTTTTAACTGTTTTTCGATTTATATATTTTATAATAATTTTATTTGAAATCATAATATATGATTTTTTTTATACCACTTGACAAACAAGCACACGGTCCACCTGATTGTAAGTGCTCACCGCCGCCTATGGACACCTGCAATACCAGAACATCGCCAATGCGTTGTGGACTCTGACACATGAAGTTGTTTAGTCTCATGTGCATGTAATTTCACCGGATCCCTTACCTTTCTAACCGAAACATAGTAATACATATTTACTGCTGCTTCACGGCGGAAATGGGTAAGGTGATAGTACTTCCCTGGACGAACTCTGCACTAAGAGATCTACTACTCAAATGCGCATGAATAATAAATATTAAGTTATTTAACTAAGTATTTTAAGTTCTGAGACTACTTTAACAAAGTGACCTTGGAGATTAATATTTTGCTATTGTTGGCCTGAAAGGTTATGAATAATGTTCGTTTAATGGAAACAAAACTCGTATCGTAGAATGCCGTATAGTAATAATAAAACCTGTTTAATTTTAAAATAATACAAATAAATATCCCAGAACATTCTTCGCACATGGTTAGCTGATCCCAAATTAAGAAGAATGGACTGCTTGTATTATGGCTACCAGGTAACTGATATACTACATATACATCTTTGTTAAATACATACTTATATACAGATATTTATACTAATAGATAGATATTTACACACATAAAACAATATATACAATTTTGTATGCTAAAAATTTTTTAAAGCCGTACTTAAATTAAAAAAAATAGCTGACCTTTTTTTGAAAACTTAATTTAAATAGTCCCTTTATACATATATTATACAATTTTGTCTTTAGCTTTCTGCACCGCTGTTTTACGCGCGTTGCCAGCATAAAGTAACCTGTCCTTTCATGCCCTGTTCAAATATATTTTTACTGATTAAATAGGTATTAAGAAAAAAGGGTTAAATACAATTTGTTTATTTGTAACAGAGAGTCACACCAAATTTTATTACTCTGTTTATAATATTACTAGCTATCCCCCGTGGTTTCATCCGCGTTCCGGAAGACTGTAGTCCGCGAAATGTCAAACGCGCACAAACTTCTCAAAAGGAATATTTTTATCTCGTTTTTGCCATATGTTTCATTGATGCTCCGCTCCTATTGGTCGTAGCGTGATATAGCCTATAGCCTTCCTCTATAAATGGAGCATTCAACACAAAAATATATTTTTATTTCGAACCAGTAGTTCCTGAGATTAGCGCGTTCAAGCAAACAAACAAACTCTTCAGTTTTATATATTAGTATGTCCGAGAATATGTTGTTTGTATAACAAAGTGCGAGCAATCTTTCAGAATACGAAAAATTATTTCAAATACATATACATATATTGAAGAGCAAGCATGATCTTCACCAAATTTCACGTCTATTACATTTGTAGTGGTTGAGATAACAGCCAGACAGGCAGACACCACCAAAGTTTTACTTCTAAGTTGTTGATAAGTATATTTTTATGAAAGTCAGTCAGTAGATAGAAAGATAACTCGATTCTATTACTGTTACAACATAAAATATTTATTTATACTTGGGTGAGAACGTTTTCATTATTGTAAGTAAGTAGGTATTCCTACACTCGCACGTGTCAGCACGTGAAGACCTATGCCACAGTGGTAGCACGCATGACAGCCGTCAGATAAGGTTTCATAAATTCCCTCCCACTACTATCATATTCAAACGAAGGTTGTTTCTTACACGTCTTTACATTCAAATCAATATAGATTTATTACCAAACAATGTGTATTTTGAATTTAATTCCAATTAATTATATTAAACAATCTACGGTTAGTGGTAGATTGGTGCAGTTGCCATGCCACATCGACTGCAAAATTAGGCCACCGATAACAGAGCAAACGCAAATTAATGAGAATAATTTATTTTGTTAGTGATTCAAATGTCCCTGTTGAATCAAACTTTATTTGACTTGTACCTAACACGTGTATATTTTTGTCCGCAATGTTATCTCAAACTTACAAACCGATTTAATAAAGAAAATGAAACTACAATACCTTTCAGTTCCACCAAATTTTCCATGTCAAAAAGTTGCTAGTTACTCTTGCGAAATGTTGTGAATTGTCGTTTTATTTTATTCTCAAGAATTACTCACTGTTCGTGAGTACCTACCTAGACTACCTCGCTGTTTGTTGTTAGGGGCAGAGTCCCCGCATGACGAGACGGCTCGGAGCGGTGACGCTCGCTCAACTCGTCTTTTACTAGATTTACACGTTGAGATCGCGTGCTTTGTTTGTAGGTACCATTTTACGCATATAAATGAGTATAATGCTAAAATATGTATATCTTTTAATACTAATCAATCGCTTTCCATGTTGTTTAAGCCGTATCGTCCCTTTGAACCCGAAACATATTCTTAAAAAGATTAATGTTCCATAAAACCCTTGAGTAGACTTCACAACGAACCTTAAAGAAGAGAATCGCAACAAATTGAAAAACAGAGGTCAAATGTCAAAACTTATACATCCTATATTTCTACCTCATAGATAAAATTTTACACACACAGCTTAATTGTATACTTAATATAATTATAAGAATATGACACTACAAAGTACACTGTAAATGACTCGAAAGTATATCCTGTAAGGTTCAGTCAGCAATTTAGCCGAAACGCTATCAATGCAATTCCCAATAAATGTGTAGGTACGCAATAGGTAATTTAGTACATTATAATTTTCGAACATGTAACATTGAGCGATATCCTGCTTGTGCAGAGCTAAAAGTGCATCGAACCAATCACGCGAGGAATATAAATATACGTACTTACCTACTTTATATCTAATATGTATTATAATATTCCAATGAACGCCATAATGCTTGTGATAATACCTAGTACATTTACTGATAATGTCCATTTGTAATCATCCGTAGATATTTCAGTAGGTAGGTATATACTATCTATAAATGATTTGTCTACATTACAAATAAGCTATTTTTATCTAAACTGGTTAAAGGTGAACCTATAACAAGGTGGGTAACTGGATTACGCAAGCGTAGTGTAAACCATCGCATCAAGTAGGTAGGTAAAAGTAATCTCTGGATAAATTGTAGCCTGTCTTTCGCCCTTCACCTTGTCAGGTAACTCCAAGAAAATTCGCTGCATAAATTTAAGAAATGCCGTTCTTCCGTCACGAGCCCTTCGACTCGAACAATGGACATACACACATCGCGTTTATAATATAAGATGGATAGTAGGGTAATAATCATAGCTCAGTAGCGAGACTTCTGCTTACCATATTAGTGATTATGGGAGTAAAGAGTTATTTGCATAATTCCCACGAACGGACGGGTGAAGTTGATTGTAATTTATAAATAAATCATAAATTTACATACGTGTTTCTTTTGTTTCAGGAATTTTACTAATATTTGAAGATCTCACTCTAAAATGGGGTAATCACTCGACGGAGTAATAAATAGTTTAAGATTAACAGATTTTGTGGTACCGACCGCTATCTAGTTAATATAACGAAGACGAAGCCTGACTTTTTTAATTATAAGGAGTAAGACAAATCTGCGAAGATGTATTCTATGAACTACATCGGTAAGTTCATTGCGAACTTCCGCGAGTTCTATAACGAGATTAATGGTGCTACTCTGACGGGTGCCATCGATGTAGTGGTGGTGGAGCAGCCGGACGGCAGCTTCACGTGCTCACCGTTCCACGTCCGCTTCGGCAAGCTCGGCGTGCTACGATCCAGATTTAAAGTGGTAACTAAAACCTCTATGCTTATTTGTCGTTAGGTTTCTTGAACACTTAGCAATACGAACAAGGTATTTAATTTACTTTTATGCAAAACGAAACACAGCTGTTGTATAACGAACGCTGCGCTAATCAATATGCAGCCTTAATTTCGTTAGATGCAGCAGCCAATCTGCGAAATCAAAATACTTATCACCGATTTCCCACACCTTGCGACATAAGTACCAATCAACGGTTGCCGCTGTGCCACACTTTTATATGGTTCTGTGTTACTATAGAGTCAAGAGACTATGTAACAACTAGTTAGTGGCAATATTGACACAATACTCATTTGAATTTATGATTTGTTGGTTTATTGATTTCTACTTTAGACGATAAAAAAATCACTAGGTATAGGTACTATATATAGAACTAGCTGCTGTTCCGCGGATTCATGCGCGTACCCGACTGATATGATATATACCGGGACAATTTCATAGCCTATGTCATTCTGGAATAATGTAGCATACCATCTGTGATACAATTCTTGAAAGCGGATGTGTAGTTTCCCAGAATTCCTTCTAAATTCAGACATACAAACTTTACCTCTTTACAGTGTTAGTAAAAGAACCCACTTAGGTAAAATAGGAATAATTTCGTCTTTAAGAACATACTTTTCTAAAAATAAGACTAGTCATTCTTTCCTTTTTTGTGAACAGCTCTAGCACTACTATGAATGCCAAGTTTTTTATGATACCAAAAACACACTGGCCAAAGGTTTATGTAATTTTTTTTGGATACTCGATCATCAAATGAGATAAGAATATATATTTTTTATAGTATGTACATATAGAGAAAATATTGCGTGAATATTTAATGGATGAACGCAAGTCATATCAACAAAGTAGGTACCTGCCTACCTTCTACTTAGACAGTACATAATGAGTCAAAAAAATAACTGAACTAACGAACGTGATCCGCTAATGATATTCCTATCTACTCAGCGAATAAAAGATTCTACGATCGATAGTTAAAGCACATTCATTCGCGAATTACTCCCGGATAAACATATGTATAAATAATATTGTAGTCTATAGAAATAAAACTAGTTATGTTTAGCCAACATGTGTCGGCATTCTTCCGCGCTGCGGGGTAGGATAGATTACAGCTCCGTGCACGCAATGTGGACTGAATGTTCAGTTTCAAAATCATAGGTATGTTTGTATCGTAACTAAACCAAATTCAAATTATTACTGAGTTTTAATAGACGTTGTACCTGCGTTTAAATTGTTGAACAGTAAATCTTATATATTTTTTTGTTAATTTATTTAGATTTTAGTACCAGGCTTTTGGACTAATAGTAAATATAAAAGCCTTTCAGTCAACGGAATAAAACAGATTATTTAATTTAAATTTGATAATAACTATCTAAATATTCTGTAGGTACAAAGTTCTCACATTGGTGTAGGTAGAGGAAACATTGCCAAAACAAGATGAATATTCTGCGTCCGCCTGATTCACAACGAGTGAAATTGGAATAATGCCAATGAGAAATAGGTACATATAATTCGAACCAAGAATTTAAAAAAAATTGGCACAAATATTTTTTTCTTTCGTCTGACCACCTGCTATTTTTTTTTTCGATAATATATTACTATATTGTTTATCATCGCTATAATGTGTACTAAAATCAATAGATAATACCATCTATTTATATAGAAAATTATTGACTGTGGGTAGATACTTAGAGCTCTTTAGACTTCAATCGTGATATCCTTTTGAACTTGAGAGCGGCACACCGAATTCATTATTTGTCAAGAAGTCAATAGTTTGTTAAACCTACATAATAGCAGCTTATGCGACAGCTTTTAGGTTCTATTAAATAATAAATAAGTCTAGCTAAAGTCCGACGGTCTCACCCGCGTTCCTGAGAGATTTAATATATTCCGGGATTATAACTAGTCTTTGACACTCGGGAATAATGTAGCTTATAGTACAAGCTGTGCTTAGTTTAGAATCAGACAGCTGTGTATAAAGGTGTTTTATACACGTATTAAATTTACTTAAATTCCTAGTATGTAGGTTCTTGCTTTTGTAACAAAAGTTGAACAAACATAACAAAGCTAACACCTTCTAGTCCGTCCAAAAAAAAACCTTTATTCTACTTCCTACCTAAGTTTCATTTGTATGGATATCAACAGGTAGATCTGGAGCTGAATGGGGAGCCCCTCAACATCCATATGAAACTGGGCGAGTCGGGCGAGGCATTTTTTGTGGAGGAGGTGGGCGAGGATGAGGCTGAGTGCTCGGCGCACCTCGCTACCTCGCCCATCCCCGCCGCACGCTTCGAGGATCTATACGAGCCGCGCCGACGAAACTCGCTCTCCGCCGTCGAGCCCGACCACGGCCAAGCATCCGACTACACCAAACGAAGGTGAGCATTATTATTCCAGGCCAATAGCGCTGGCCGGAAAACAAATACAAGGCTCAAAAGGCAAAATAAAAAACGAAGACATGAATTCGTATCGAATAAAGGCGATAGTAATGTATGTTAGTAGGCTATGAATGTAATTTCAGCCCTAATTATCGATAGAAACGAATGTAATGAAACAGAAATAAAAACGAGAGTTCTATTGGCTAAGTTTATTTACACGAGCGTGTTTCGAAAGCGAATATCACAAATCATTTGCATTATTTACACTCGGGTATTATGTTAATATAAATTGCACTATAGTTTTGCTACAATTAGTTCGAGTAACGTATACTTTCGTCAGACGCCTAATTACTAAATGATGTCATTCACCTACGTTTGGCAGGTATACAGCTGACGGACAAAGTATGCAGAAACCTGACTTAAGTAAGATAACAAAGAAAAGTGCCAAAGACGAAAAACTTGATGACAGCCACGAGCACGAGGCTCTTTTTGAAATGGAAGGTTTAGACGAAGGATCCGATTGGATCGACGGAAGGGCGCCTCGCACGTTTGCAGCGACGCAGCTCGGGGGCACCGAGAGCGAGGCCCACCAGGCGGTGCAGAAGATCAGCGCGCACAACGACTTCCGCCCCATAGACGCCGCGCCCACCAACCTAGACGAAACTAAACAAAACGGAAACGGCAAGAAGAAAAAGAAGACCAGAAAAGTTAGCTCCAAGAAAAAGCACCAAAGAAAGTCATCGACTAGTTCCATTTCGAGTCAGTCGGACCGAGCCGGGTCCGAGCAGCGCGCTACGCAGGCAGCTCCGATTTCCAATAGTACTGATATCAATTTCTTCAGTGACACGGAAATCCACGTGGCGACGCTCAGGTAACAATGATTACATAACTTACCATGCTATATGTTGCCAGTGAAGATTCATGCTATTCATTTACTTCTTCCCCCAAAACAGTGTACTGTCACAGAAATATTAGGGTCTAGTTCATTTATACGATAAAGTTCCAAGTTTGAACGCTTCGCATGGTTGCAGTGAAGAGATGTCCAACCTGAAGCTGAACGGCGATAACCGCATCCCTCTGGCGTTGTCGGACACAGCATTTGAGGTGCACGCCGCCTCAAGAAACGCGTAATAATTAACATTAATAACAAACATTTCACCCTCCCATCACGCTTCGCTCGCTTGGAGTACTCACCATTTTATTCTGTGCTAGCAATCTTGACTACATTATTGTCATATTGACAATGAACAATTTGTTTATGCGCTTTATGTAACTGCGCAATCATGCTAATCGTATCTACTGTAGGTATTTTATTAGCTTTTAAAAACAAAACAGTATTAGCATTGTCGTCATATTTGTTCTATCACGTGGTGTAGTTGTTTGTTTATTGCAGTAAGTAGCAGATTATCCACTCGATACGATGTATCACTTGTTTGCTCCATCTTATTAAAAGAAACAAAAGATAAGCTTTGTAGATTTGTTCTATTCGAGAACTCCAGATTCACTTGAAACTACATGTAGACCTATGTAATTTTAACATACGTATCACTTATTCAATGTTCTAAATGACTCGTGTAAGTACCCACAGAGTACGATTCCGGTTGACTAACCACAGTTTGCTTATGCAAATAGCTCTGATTATACGTATATGTGATACGTGTTATATGCATTTTATGATAGTAGTTGTTGAAATGACCAAATACGTAGGTTCTAATTGCTCCTACTGTTACAAGTGATTAATGCATTTAATGGAAGTACTGTGGTGAACATAACATAGTGTGTTCCACACTTCGTAGTCCACACTTGTTCATAAACAATGTATACTTCTTTGAATGTTATTTTCTGTTCCCATTAATCTTTCAAAGTAGTTAAAAATATCAAACTTTCAGTAAAGCTTGGCATAGCAAGCTAAGTTCATCACTAGCACTTGCATGGCACCAAAATCTAGTTGACTACAGTATTCAATGACAACAACAGGGGTTCTCGCGGCGGTACACCGGTACAGTCGGACACAGAGGTGGAACTATCACGTACCGCGACGGGCGACAAGTCATCGCAGTCGTGGCGTTGGGGCGAGCTTCCCGAGCCGCCGGTCCGCACGGAGTCTGTGCAGTCGGAGCCTGTGACGTCACCAGCCTCGCCCACCGAGCCGGCCTCGCCTACCGAACCGCTCAGCTCGGACGAGGAGCGGCCCGGCCGCAGAGGAGTGCTAAGCGGGATGTTCCGGTTCATATCCACGCGGGACGCCACGGCCGCCGCAGCTGCCGCCGAAGGTGTATACCTGGATGATCTAGACCGAGGACAGGTCGACCCCGACCTGTATTTCCCAAAACATCACGCTGAACGGTATCGGTCAGGTAAGATTATACTGCTAGATTAGGTACTTTGAAGTAGTAGTCGTTCCAGTAACATCACAAAAATTCTAAACAAGCCCCCGACTTATTAAGTCATAGGTCCATCTGAAGTAGCTCAGGGTAGTTGTGCAACAACCAGATAATCTGTTTATAGTAGGTACTTAAGTTTATAGTAGACAAATATTATGAGAATGTAAAACTCCTATCGTCTTAATCGATCAAAGCCATTTCGCGGTGCAGAACAAAGACGTTAGTCATGATAATAAACATGTCTGATATGTATGGTTTCATTTGTCAGGTGCATCAGGCGGGGCGCACGCTACTTCAGGTCCTACGGAGGAGGAGTACGAGTCCGGCAACGGGCCCTCGCTGCCGCAATCCCCCGCTTCGCTCGACCCACCCCCGCTCGACTCTGACGACGACGAGAAACTATTAGCCAAGTGAGTCATCATTCCGTTTAAAGACATTTTAGTGTAGTTCCATTCCATTCTAACTCTGGCTGTATCCCAAAAATGTTTTTTTTTTTAATATTTACTGTAAATCTATAAATTTTCATTAAGAAACCGAGTTAATATCACCTTTTTCTTCATATATAATTACCTACAACAACGATATTATTGTCCTACTTCCCACTTTACATAGGTGTTTATACATTTCAATGTTTGCGAAGCTGTTGTTACTCGATCATGCCATAATTACTGGGATTACAATCTTTGGCGCGTAAATACATACTTCCTTCCTCACTATCACAACATGCGTTGGTTCGATTCCTACCCAGGATTAACCGGTAGTTGTGTCTATATAAATACCTATCTTAAATGTAGTAACCATGAGTACTCTTCAATTAGGGCTCAGAAAACCACATTTGAAAATTAACCCTAAATAGTATGTACATACGTTCGTGTTGTGATTTGAAACTATCAAAAAGCGACACAAAATAGATACAAACATGTACAGGATTTAGCCTACGAGAGAATGAAACAGGTAGCTTTGTGAAGATTTCACTTCTACCGCGTGTGCTGCATACATTGATTTTTACACAAGTCTATCTGATTCCAAATAGTGCAGAGCTCGTATAGATACCAGATAAACATATTTTTGTGTATAAATCAGGGGCCAAGTTGGTGTGTACGTCCGCGAGGAGATGGTGTCCCGCGCGCTGCCGTACGAGGAGTTCTGCTCGGTGGGCGGCGCGCTGGCGGCGGAGGGCCGCCTCGTGGTGCGCCTCGGCGCGCGCGTGCTGCCGTGGCGCAGCGCCGGCCCGCTGCTGCTGTCGCTGCTCGCCTACCGACGGCCTCTACCCAACGTATGTATCGCCCTATTATCCTCACAACACAATCGAATTTAATAGAAACGTCATTCACCAACATCAGGACTCCCAAAAACAGCGGAAATACTGGATTATGGACTTAAATGCGCGAAAAAGGGAAAAGAAAATAAATGCCACCTTACGGTGGACCTGTTGCAACAGAGATGAATATACATAGTTAGCTACGTCAAAATTGAGTACTGCTTGCGCCGCCTGTGCTCCGTGACAGTGATTGAAGCGCGACTAAATGGAATAGGGTCAATTACCATAATTTTAAGTTTTCATTTTTGAGGGTCGATATGGCATCTACATAAATTGTATACATCACTACCCCGCGAACCTACAAGTCGTGGGTTCGATTCCCACGTTTTTGTGCATGAACATGTCTGTATCTGGATGTAGGTATCCACATAATTATGTATTTAGAAAAAAAGAAGTATGTAGTATATCAGTTATCTGGATTCGATAGTACAGGCTCTGCTTAGTTTAGGATCAAATGAAAAATCCTGAGACATTCTTAACGCACCGTGCGATATTTATTTGTTACTTTACTCGAAAAACTATTAAAAAAAAAAAAACATTTGGTAATCGTAGATAAAACCTAATTAAAGCATACCTCCATTAACATGATTATATTGTAATTTAAAACCGGATAATGAAGTTGTTGGCCGATTACGATAAGGCATTAGATAGTGAATAATCCCGACTGTATAGGAGCTGATATCGATCGTACGATCGATGCATGATGATCATGCTGCCATGTAATTTTTTTTTTATTATTCATAGTTTTTATGTATAATTTTCCTTGATACCAAGAAGTGTTCTACGTATTACCCCGTTTCCGTTTTACCTAGAAGAGATCCAATTATTTCTAATAATGGTTATATAACATGAAGGCACCTACACACATATACAATGTGTTACAAAATACCTCGTAAAAATATAATTAATTATCAAAGCCAACAACCTGTGTTATGTGTTGTGCATATGTAAGCTGGCATGTCAGGGAACCAGATTATTTAACATAAAGGCCTACGTACCTATTTTACCTAATAATTGTCTACTTTAATAGTTTTTCTATCTTTCATTCATAAAACTTTTTTATTATACTTTTCATAAATTTTTTTTATTGTTTTTGGCGTATCTTATATAGCGTTATTACGGTTCTTAAATATTGTGAATGGACTCGTTATAAGGCCCCATTTAACCTCCGTTCGGCTCTACGGGTAGTTTTGTAACAGTCTGTATATATAGACCATAGTCGGAACCAATACATCTACCTTATCTATGAATCGTTTGTCTACAGCGAGTCCTTGAATCCCTGGAGAAGATGGGTGAGAAGGAGGGGTCGCCGCCGCGGGAGGGAGTGGAGAGCGCGGCTGCTACCAAGGCGCGCTCCTACTCCTGGTGGAGCTGGCGACGCTCCAACGCAGATGCCAAACGGTCACACACCTTTACTATACTAATTGTGTTTTAAACATTTGTCTGGATGTCGACCACACATAGAGGGAGCTTTGTTTTAAAAACGTCTAGGTGTTCCTCCACAGTATACCTATAGGGTATTTGTAGAAAGCTTGCAAGCTCAAGTTAGAATGGCTACCGTGGCCTATTTCGCTATAGTTATATTTAATATATAATGTTGGCAGCACATATACTCAATTTGAAAAAACGGAAGCGTGCTTGAAAAAAACTCGGCCAGATGAACTCATAAATAACTGTAAATTACAGAAAACATTCTGTTGCCTATTGTTAATGAACTTGGCAAATACTACAGAATGGAAAAACCGATTCTTTATATTCTCGCGCTCATTAATTTATAAATAAGCTAAAAAGCTTCAAAAGTATTATGGCTCAAAAGAAATTTGGCGCGTTACATCTTTTGTATTTCCAAATTCCATGTTAAAAATAGTGACATAAGTGAGTGTCGTGAATGACTAATATTCCATATACTAGATATTATTGTGTTTTGATCTGCCAGGTGCCAACTTCGAGACGGCATGACTTTATGTACCTATTATTTGTAAACAAATTACGCGAGTTGTTTGCGTATTTATTTTTGACAAATCCTATTTGAATTAGGAGATAACAATTAGTTCGACAGCAGTATAAAGTACGTACTTAACTTAATCGGAAAATAAAGATTTGTAGCTTAGAAAGAAGATGGGATATAGGATACTTTTTATACCGGGAACACGAATCCGCGGGGCACAGCTAGTTATGCTATGACATTGGATAATAAAAACTAAATAATAACATGATACAATACGGTTCTAGTTATTTATGAACCATTTCCTTTGTTGCTTCAGCACTGAGACGTCTCCGACAAAAGGCGAACCTATAATGCAGTCAAGTATACCCGACACCGAAGCGCTGACACCGACGGAAGTCCACACGATAGACGCGCCGCAAGACGACCTGCCCATGGAGGTGAAAATAGACGAGGCACAGGAGATGATTGACATCCATGAAATTATTGAAACTCAGGAGCCTGTAGAAGTGTTTGATGACACCTCTATTATGCCAGATGCTAAACAAGTTAAAGAACAAGGTGGGAATTGACTATTATTTCACGCTTAGGTATTAGTATGCAGCAAAATATATGATCTTAAAAAAATATAGGCTAAATCTCACGTCAGGAACGAAATCCCACATCTTACCAAATCTCACCAAGGAGGAAGGAATTCATTAATACTGTACAAATGAAAATGTCTGTTTGAATTAATGTCTTCACGTTCATCTTTGTTCGTGAAGAAGAAGGTTGAAGTATTACTGACAGTACACCGACTAAGTAGTGTATTTTGTTAACAGAACGCCATGAAAACAGCTCATCAGATTCGGACCAGGACGGTGATCAGAGACCCTCACGGCGGTACTCCTCCTTCCGTAAAACACTGCGACTCTCTTCAGATCAAATTGTAAGTACTCACATAATCTCTATTGTAATAGCTGTGTTGTAATATGCGTCTTTATAGATAATAATGATATCAAGATACATAGCAAACATGCATGCATGTTCATTATGCATGCTGATGGCCTGAGAACAAACTAATATGTCCAGTAATCAATATTAAGAGATTTTCGGTCGACTTAACACAACGTTTCTTACTTAACTGCCAAGCCTTTGCAATGTAAAGCCCAAAAGGTAACTTTCAGATAGATGCTCAAACCGTTCCGAAACAAATTATAAATTGAATACCAGTAGTACATAAAACCTCTTTGTTTATGTTCAGGTATTACTACCAACAAATAAAATATCCGAGCTGTTTGGATTCAACAGAATTGGAATTAAAATTTCAGACAGTATATCAAAATTATAAACTGTCTAAAATACGGATGTTTGTTTGTATACAGAAAGACCTTAACCTTCGCGAGGGTATGAACGAGATGGTGTTCAGCGTGACGACGGCGTACCAGGGCACCACCCGGTGCAAGTGCAACGTGTTCCGCTGGCGGTACGACGACAAGATTGTCATCTCCGACATTGATGGAACTATCACCAAGTATGACCTTGTTTGTTTGTACTAGCCGCTACTAATAGCAGCCCATATCTTCTCCAAACATCTGCCAAAAAGCATAAGCATAACGAGATAAATGTTATTATTATAAATTTCTTTTCAGAAATAGTTTAACAAGTTACCAGACTGTCCAGTACATCTTTTGGCAAAGTCGCCATGATTGCAGAATGGTTGTAGATTCGCACAGCTTATTCAACGAAATTGAAATATTTTCCTGGATATATTCATAAAACGGAAATACACGGAATTTATTATTAATGTAAATATTTTTTTATATTAGATCTGACGTCCTCGGGCATATCTTCCCATTGGTGGGCAAGGACTGGGCCCAGTCCGGTGTTGCGCAACTCTTCACCAAGATCAAGAACAACGGCTACCAGTTACTGTATCTATCCGCTCGAGCTATTGGACAGGCTAGAGTAAGTTATATACCTACATCTATATTTGTATTTAATGTAAATTGTTTGGAAAAAAATGATAACATCACAACAAAGTAAGTTTATTAGGTATGTCTAGTTAACTTAATTTACTTGTTTAATTATTGTGATCGTTGCAAAATGGATTGGTTCTCCCCTACCTACTATGCATCGCTCGCTACACCCAATTAGGGTCATATGTAATCTACGCTAATATCACTTAAAATCCTCCTATGCAAATACGAAAAGAAGAATCAATAATGTAATAGCTGCCATGTTTAACATAATTGACCTCTTCTGATCTGTCTATAAAAACAATGTCTACCCTTATGTTGTTAAAAACACTCATTGAGTTCATTGTCAAAACAGAATGGTGTGTAACCTTGGTTATACATTGTGTTACACGGGCCACCGAAATATAAAGATTTAATAGAAACAACTCATATTTTATACTTTTAATTTTAGGTTACTCGCGAGTACCTTCGCTCTATCAGACAAGGGGAAGTGTGTTTGCCGGATGGGCCTCTGCTACTCAACCCGACGTCGCTGCTCCGCGCCTTCCACCGCGAGGTCATCGAGAAGAAACCCGAAGAGTTCAAGATACAATGCCTCGCCGATATCAAGGCCCTATTCCCGCAAGGTTCCAATCCATTCTACGCTGGATACGGCAACCGGGTTAATGTGAGTATCTTAACAACTAACATTTTACTGTCGCGACGTTGCATCCGCATTCCCAATATAAATAGGAGGTTCTTTTAACAAAGTAGGTGACTTAAAGGTCCAACCGACCAGGTCATAAAAATCCAAGAAAAAAAAAATTAACATAGTAGCTATATAAAATGTTATTCGGTTTTTAATTTAACATTTTGTCACTGTAAGATAAACAAAGATATATTTTTTAATTTATTAAAGAGGACTAATGATGGAATAGATAATATTAAAATCGAATGTCAATGAATATAATTGATTAAACGTGACTTCTTATCGCGTACTTATCTCCTATACCTACATGTACATAATTATGTTTCGTAAATAGTATTATATTATGGACATTTAATATTTTTATTCAGAATGCTTTGATTCAATTTTAGAGAGTCCATTTTATAAACCAATGTCAGTCGTGCACTATGATTTACATACCATCGGAAATGTATTTCAACCGTCCATATATACAAGTCCTTGTTGTTATGTTTTGCCTGAAATCGACAGAAGTGTGAAATTAATTTGAATATACCTAGGGCATAGAGAATTTCTTAGGAATTCTATACATATCCTAAATTCTAGAAAATTCTAAAAAATTTCCTACATTCGCTGGGTATGTTGCACATTTCCAGTAACCTATATGTTTGCCAGTTAATATTTAAGTTTCGGATGAATTAAAATTTATTTTTTACGGAGTGACACAGCAGATTTTTTAACCAACTGTTCGTTCGTCAATGTTTAGCACAATGGAATGTTGTTATTAATTAGTTTGTTAGCCAGAGTAACCTGCTCCTTAACAATGTTTATTCCTTTTACAGGACGTGTGCGCATATCAAGCTGTTGGCATTCCGATTGTGAGAATATTCACTATCAATTATAAGGGTGAACTCAAACATGAACTGACACAGACATTCCAATCCACGTAAGTGTCGCATGATAAATATTTTCACAGGTCATTGTACATATATATACTGCTCATTTATTTATTTATTTCAACAACAAAAGCTGCTTTTATTGCGCTTCAATAACTAAAATGAACAGACTGTACCTGACCCTGTTTTATTCTGATAAAGTTAAGATTGATTTGCTTTCTTGAATTTCAAAAGTAAATCGAGCAGAACTTATATTTTTATTATATTAATATTATACCTCACGCTGCCTCGCCTTATCACGTCACTAACATCATGTTTGCACAAAGTAATGGAGTGCCATATTTTTATTTCAGTTACCACGTGCAAAGTGACAGTGTCGATGATTTCTTCCCACCAATGAAACGTGATAACGTTGTTAAAAGCTAGCTCAAGGTTTAGATGTAAATTAATAAATTAGTGAGAGATTAGCGAGCGCGCGACATTGCCGGTAAGCCGTATGGCATGACTTGTAAGGCTTGGTCACGTTCGAGGCCACTCATCCATTTATCTATAATATCTTGTTCTTAATTCACCATAAGCTATCCAATATAATTTCATAAATAATTCAATAATAATACTTACAAGTAACAATTTGGTAATCATCGACATGTCATCTGTTTCGTTCTAAAACAATCATTTGTGTATAGTTCTGTAAGGCTTGTTCTTGTTTCTTTCTAAATCAAGCAGTTTCACTCATTTTGGTGTGTGGGTGTGCTGACACATTATCTATTAATAATAATGATATGTTTCTGTAATATTTAGATTATTCTATACCTTAGGCCTCTGTATGTATTTCCAGTGAAGGTTTTACTTTTATTTTACTAAAAAAAAAAAAAATATAGTGCAATTGTATTTAACAATATTTTGTTTAATTAATGTTGAAACTGACTGGGAATAATCAGATTTCATATCTTCTACTATTAACCTCTTCAAGCGTTGGTAAAACTGCAACGCGAAAACAGATTTCTTTAATGTAGATATCAAATAAAACACAAATACAGACGTAAGTTTAACGTCCTGAAAAGTGGAATGAACAAATTTTGAGCCTCTTCTAGAACGCAGTATAAATTTTCGAGGCAGTTGTTTGATTGAGCGTAATATGTGTTTACAATGATAGTTATTCGTTGTTCAGGTACTCGCACATGTCGGTGCTGGTGGACCAGGTGTTCCCGCCGGCGCAGTGCGAGCCCAGCGACGAGTTCTCGCACACCGTGTACTGGCGCGACCCGCTGCCTGAACTCCAATTGCCTTCTATAGCCCCCGTACCACCTAAACATTGAAAACCAATGTCATTTAACAATCCCTCTTAGAAAATGTGTGAACGCTGTTGTTTAGCTATATACCTTTTAATGTAAACGGTTATGAAATACTTTCGAATTAGGCATCATAATATTCTGTATAATAATCGCGCGATTGTAACCGTGGGCGCTCATTAGTGACTTTTGTCGCGACGACAAATCACTTTTAAGGTAAATAAATAATTTATTTAAGTCGTACTTGTCTGCGCACAACAATTATAATTACTAAGTTGAATGAAAGGATCAAGATTTAATTTCAGCATTGCTAGCAGTAAAGTTATTCTTTCACCTATTTAGAAAGTGGATCTATAACCAATTAAAAAGCCATGTAATGTAATTTAAAACAAATTCCTGTTGATATATTAATTATTACTCTCGTAGTCCCATTACAAGTGTGTGCGGGAAGGCGACGTGACAAAATGTCACTAGTTAGTGCTGGCACGAAAATTTAAAATTATTGTTTTTAAAGCGCGTCACACACGTTGAAGATACTATAATATCTTATCTTAAGATCAATGAGACAGCAATATACTGTAAAAATAGAAGAAGCTTCTCTTTCTTCATCTTTCTTTAATTTCCTACTCTTTCACTTGTATTACGCTGTCTCATTAATTTTAATATCAAATATTATAGTATCTTCATCGTGTGTGACGCGCTTAATGCCTATGCAATAATATATAGCCGATATTATTCTTAATATGTAATTTGGGACACTGTTTTATAACTGACGAATTACTGGGTCAGAGATTTGTCATTGCAATCTCATTTTATTTAACTTCAATACTGAATCATATTTACGGGTCTCGATAATAGTAAACAAACCCAGGATTTGATTTGATCTGAGGTTCTATTTTGTAAGGCTGTTGCATTCAGTTTCAAATGAGAAACCGGTTAAATAAAGCGGCTTTACAGTTACCAATTTATGTTCTGAGGCCTAAGCACAAACAATGAACATCTCTATCCCGAGCGTAGCGTTCAATTTTCCATACAAACCAGCTTTTTGGGGCACTCGAAACGATGACGATACGCTTACGTTATATGTTCGTGCTTATGGCACTGATACCTACCTGTATTAGCATTTTTTCTAAATTGTTATTTTCATCGATTTACAGGTTTGTAACAATTGGAACTGATTGGAATAATGTTACGTGATCTACGTACTGGTGTATTCATTAACATTTAAGGAACTGTGATATTTAAGCGATCTCACGTTCACAGTTTTATAAGATTGCGTTATACGCTCGATTGGTCATATAATATACCAGGTAGGTGAGCAGTTGGTTTCGTCATACTGAACAACTTTTGCTATGTGAAAAACTGAAAATGAGAACATGATAAAAAGAAAATAATTTCAACAAGATTGTATGGTGAAGATTTTTTTCTATTGCAGGCCAATCATTGTTCAGTATGTCGAGCTTATCATAGGTTTTGAAAAAAACCACAACATCGCATTATCCGAATCCACCTGGTATACGTAAACCGAAAATAGAAATAACCGTATATATCACCATATTTTTGGTCTAATTTTAAGTTATCTTGAACGCCTTGTCTATTCGTAGGTCATTTTGTAGCAATATCTAGAATGAAATTATTTTTTAAAGTCTTCTTTATGTTAGATAGTAATGCGTGACTTTTGAGCACTGATTATTATAAAGTTATATTTCTATAATTTATGTACTGCAAAGACTATGTTCCATGTATGACCTATAAAAATTAATATTGCATGGAATTATTGAATTATAGAATTAATGACCAGGCTGAGTTTTAGTTTTGCAGATTGTGTAAGCTGTGATGCATTGACTGATGCTTTATTTTTATACTGTGATTACCTATTCGTATGATGTGCTAAGTTATATTTGTGTTTAATACACACTCGTAAATACATGGGTCAGGAGGCTTTGCCTCCGTTAGATTTTATTGCCTATTAGTAATTGATTTTAGACATGCTAATTAGTGGAATATTATTTGTTTTTAATTAAGTTTATGAATATGGATCAGCGGTTTGTCTAATTAGAATTTGGTATATTTTGTAAAATAATTTATTATTGTTTCTGTGATTGTTTTAATAAATATTTTCAAATGTATATATTATTTTTTATTTTAATTATAAGTTCAATGTCTCTTGATTACAATATGTATAAGGTTACGAGGAGAGGCGGGGCAGCACGCTAAACCTAACAAACTTAAAACTCCACTTTGATTGAGGAAATTGTTGTACTCTGAATAATATTTTTCATTTGTTTTCTACCCATGAAGCCTTAACTAAGTTAATGCCTGGATTTGGTTTGTTGACTGCCATAACATTTATATAAAAAGCAATCATGGCAACCTAAAGAAAATAGGTAACAACAGGAGCAAAGTAAAACGCTATTATGACATTATATACTAATAAAACATATTTATTTGTAAATAACAATGTCAACAAAACTTATGTTTCATCTTCCTCCATCTGCGCTTCATCATCATCATCTTTTTCATCGCTTTCTTCATCACTAGGTACATCTTGATCCTTATGGAAACCCTTCCCCTTTGACCAATGGCATTTAATTAAAACTTTGAATTTTGCTGTTTGCATACCCAGATGTTTTAATATACTGGCTTGTTCAGGTGTTAAAGGTGATCCTTTCTTGCAAACCTGTAAATCCGAAAATATTATGAGGAAATCTTTAAATCTTGTAAATAATTCTAAACTCATCGTGAGTCAAATTACATGAGAATATGTTTCGTAAATCAAACAAACTTAACATTCATGTGAGACATGCAGTAAGGATACAACTGCTATGTTATGGTCTTACTGTCATACAAACAAACATGCACAAGGAATAAATAAATTAAAAATTATGACAAAATAAAGGAACAATATTAACCTGGTACTCCTTTAAAAGAGTAATAACACCTTTTTCTAGAGATGTTGGTAAACCAAGACGTCGAAGATGTGGTTCAATTGTGTGTGAGAAGTCTTTAAGAGGCCCTTGAGGCAGTACAACATCTTCAGTAGCTATAAACCCAGCACGAGCAAATTCTTCTGCATCAAAATCTTTGAACCATTTCAAAACTTCTGGGACATCTCTATTTGTCATTAGCAAGCCACACTGCCCTTTTAATTTTTTTGATAGCTAAAACAAATTGCTCATTAATAAGACGATATTATTTATGATTCAAAGAATGAATGGGTATTTACAATTCAAAGTAATTAGATTTATTTTTCAACACATACAGTGATCAAGTTTAATATTGATGGACCTTATTGTGAAGCAATTTACATATTTTGAATGAACTTGCTGAAAATGTTTGGCTTACAAGGGGATGTATGGAAAAGATGTATGAAGTTAAGGTATGCTTTTTTTTTATATACAATGGGCAGACATATAAGCACACAGTCCACCTGATGGTAGGTGGACACCTCCGCCTATGGACATTTGCCACACCAGGGCATCGCCATAGCATTGTCTCAAACTATATTTAGATTATAACATCAAAGTAGTGCCAGTTTAAGACAAGTTATGAAGTAAAATTATGGAATGGCGAATGATGTTTTTATACAACAAAAAGAGTGCTAAATATTTAGGGCATAGAAGAGGAGCGCTAACTAAATATTTAAGAGATGAGACAGAAAGAAGTACATAGATGATGAATTCTTTACAGGTGACTGCATGTAAAAAGGCCATTAAAACATAGACATTAAAGAATAAAAACAAGTGCAGACACCACCTGAATGGGTATTTGGAAGTTGAAATCAATTTATACATTTTGGATAAATATAATTGTTAAAGGCGATATAAAGTTATGATATAAGGCCTGTAATATAAATTGTCTTACTAAGTTAAGCTGATCTTCAACCTCATCACTTTTTGTTCTACCCAGGGCTATGGCCATAACTTTGTTCTTTCCAAAGAAAAATCTGGAATCCTTCCAGTCATTGCGTAGATCCTTTAAAGTTGTGTTCCTCATATTGTCAACAGTAAACAAAAATATGTGCTCATATTTAGTTAAGGAATTTCTTATTTCTTCAATAATTTTCTGTTTTAGTAAAAGTCCTTTCTTGTTTGTTTTTGTAAGAGAAACTGGAATAAATAATGTCACATGTTACCACTACTGTTACAAATAAGTAAGTTGTACTTATTCAATTTGATGGTTAGAAAAGTGTTGGTATTGTTATGTCAAATTAACCAAACAGCGTGGATGTATGGATTCTTATACTTCTTCTTATTTACACCCAATATTCCACCAGTTGCAGAGGTCACAGTTTTGTTTACATTACTCCATTTAAGTCCCGATTTGGTGCGCTTTGTTGCTTTCTCTCAATTAATTATTTGTAATGTGGTAGGCATAATATAATCTTTGGCTTTGGTACGGTTAAAAAATCCATTGATGTATGTAAATTTGTTCACAAAAGCCATTTCATCTAAACTCAAGACATATCAAGACATATAGTGAACTTAATGGAAAGATTGTCAACAAATTTAGAAAATTTATTTGTTGCAAAATTTTATTTACCTTTTTTATCCCTTTTCGATTTAGGCATTTTAATAAATTAGCCCGTTGGGTACACAGAATATGAACTAGTTATTGTTTCAAATAGGAAATATGTATTCAATCTATATAAATTTAAAATAATCCTTAGATATTACATGTAACTTCTTTACTTCGGTCAGTCACGTGTTTTTAGGTTATAACTTTGACATACATGTGTGTTTTTTAAATTGTGCTTGTTGTGACACTGACACTTTTCATTTAATGTTGCCACCAAAGAAGCTGAAATGCCTCTTTACGTTATTAGGCGCTAGATTCTTACGAAGCTAACCGATCCGATTTCTAAGGTTAGGGGCTTGACTCGTATTCCAACAGAGATGCTAGTAATCAAGCTCCAGAAAGAATTAATAATTATAAAATAAAAACCCACAGTTCACCGTGGCCTGTGATGAACATTGTTGGCGTTTTTCGGACATGTTGCCAATCCCAGGCTACAGATCATCATATCTGACATAGAAATACCATTTGTACATTGCCTGACCTGAAATTCGAACCTAAGACCTCCGGTTATTTTGATGTGCTATATACGGCTCAACCAGTTTTAGGAGGCATTAACTTCATGGCTACAGCATTAGCAAATTTTGCTTGTGATTAAAATATACAGTTTAATTTCATTGAAATATTTGAGTTTACTGCGTCGGGCACTGATGTATTTATTATTTATTTTTGTACTTCCGATAACAGCGTCTTTATAAATAATATCAATTATTTCGTGACGTATTCACTGTTCCTTGTCCAAGAGATAATCCCTTTATTCAGGCCTATTCGTTTATCATTCCGATTGGCCGAACAAGAGGAGATACACAAAAAATTGCTTTGGCTTGAGTTTAAGTTTTTTTTTAAACGTTCGAAATTCGATAAATTAATAAATTATTTTCTTTTGCAACCTGTGAGTCATGTCTATGTAAAATCGTATTAAAGAAAAGCCTATCTTGACAGTTTTACGCTGACGCGTATATTTCAGTAGCGTTTTTGTTGCGTTGAATAGCTTATTTGAGGTTAAGCCGCTTATAAAATTATAATTTTCAAATACTCGCGCTACATTGGTAACTTCCTGTTTGATAATTTTTTATGGTAATTCTATCTCACTTTCAACTCGATGAAAATCATTCATCTCTGTCTTTACTCATAAGTCAAAAAGGGACAGGTGCTTAAGTCAAACGACAATCGTGTGAGTTTTAAGGTTTATATAGTTCGAATATTCCATCCATAAGTAATTCAAGATGGCGGAGATGTTGCGAGAACCCCGTTCCGGTTTCGTTTCCCCTCTGGCCCCGCTGCCGTCAGTGTAGTATATCGTTCACCGCAAGAGAAAAACTGATATTGTGTAGTAATTTGCTGGTTTAATTACTTTTTTCCCTTCCAACAAGTAAGTGCATTTAATTTATAATAAGTGTATGTTTTTAACGTGGTAATTGCCAAGTGTCCATTTTCTAAAATCGTAATTTCCCAAATTCGTGACTGTGACGCATTGAATGAAGGAAGGAGTGCCCCTCGCGCAGCAGCCATTTTGCCTGAGCTAGCAGTGAGCCGGCTACACGATTTCGCGGCGCGGTTAGGGCTCTAAGTCTAAATTCTTGTAAACGAGTTCTATGTCGTTTAACTATACATTATTTGTTTAATCAGACAAATTATTTTTATCGCGTCTCATTTGTGACCAATTCCAAGCCAGTAAGTTGGTTTTATTTTACTATTCAGATTTCTACGTGCCTTCAATATATTTTTGGATTATTACACATAGTCGGGAACGTCTATTATAATATTGATTAAAGAGTAATTTACATTGAACTTAAAAGATAATTGGGATCATTGATGAACTGCGTGGGAATGTTAAACATTTGATTCTGAAGGTGGCCAGCGAACACTAGTGCGTCGTAATTTCACCGTGCGTAGTCATGCCGTTATCTTGGTTGATTCGTTATAAAGATGTAATGTCATTGGAGTTGCCGAGCGTATAAAGAGGGCGTCTGAAACTTACAAATTATTACGCACTACATACATACCTATATCGACTCAACGACGTAAAATAAGACAATTTACAATTGAATTTTTGGTATCTACTACTTGTAATATAACTAGTTGTAATCAAGCAGCAGATTTATGCCTAGTAGTCAGGTGAGTAAGAATTGGTATCGACATGACACACACGCCCTTTGCTTAAATGTGCCGCCTTTTAATGAGATGGGCACGTGTGTGACATTGAGTCAGGGACAATGCTTTAACGGTCATACATATCATGTCCATTACATTATAGCTCTTCAATTCAGATGGAAACATAATGACTATTGTCATAACCACATGTTCCTCATGTCAGTTAGTTTTCCTCATTACAACTACATCACAATGCTTAATATCCTAGGGTTAATTGTTACCAATTGGGTATAATAATAACTGTAATAAATTCTTTGCCACATAATGGATATATACATAAGAGATGCTTTTTCTATCTTTTGTATGTATACAGATTTAAAAATTAAGTTTCACATTAATAAGAAAACTTATGTATTATCGATTCACATAATTTAGTTCAAAACCAAGGGGGTTCATTTGCAATATTTTATTTCAATACAGATTTTATATTCTTAAATAAATAGTTATGTATTATTTTATCCTTATTACTTTATCTGGCAAATACTGCCCTTACATAATCTTATGGAAAAATCTATCATCATTTCCGGAAAGACTACCCAATTGTACCTCTGCTGCAGTATTTAACAGTACTGTTTATTTTTTTATGCCTTCGAAGGAGTCTTTATATAATGAACATTTTTCATCATAAGATTTTAATAAAAAAATATTTGTTTTCATAAGTAAGTTGTTAAAATAAAGAAGTAGTAGTAACTCACAGCTCTCCTAGTAGTGATAATTATATTATACATTAGATTTGCTTCTAAATACATCAAATACACCTATTTATTGATTTTCTTTTAATAAAACTATTATATTGCACTAATTTATACAATGTACTTATGTTTCTCTTGTGTAATTTGATATACTTTGGTTTCTGTAGGATAAAGTTCAAGTACTAAAAATGTAATTTTAGAATATAAAATCTATGATGAATAAATTGGTGTAAGTTAGATGGATCATCATGTCTCTTTTATATTTTCAATTAAATATCATTAAAATATGCTAGACATTAACAAATATTTTTTACCTATTTATACCAAATCTTTTTGGACCCGAGGGCCATCATGAAATAGGTTCACAATTGTTAACTCATCTTTAAAATATTAATATTTATTAGTTTTTGATTGTACAGACCTAATAACTGCAGTCAGTTTAAATCTATTTTAGGTAAAAAAAAAAATTATACTAATGCGGTTTGATAGTTATTTTTTCATATGGAATTTGTAAGTTAAACGAATCTGATAATTTACTTTAGGCTGGAAATATCATCAGATTTTATGATTATCGGATCGTATTCACTTGATACACGCCTGGTTCTTTTGTCCGACTTTTTATAAACTCGCTCGTTTCAGAGCTACCGACGACGAAGTACTATTATAAATATCATTTTGAGAAAGAAGAATTGCAGCCTTTTTTTAAATCTTCCGCATTCATGAGAGAGGAATCTAATTGAATCATTTGCATTTAAATCATTAAAAAAAATCCAAAATGATAGTAACCAATTACTTTTCTTCCAATAAATGCGCACCGTTTAACTAAATCCGTACAAGCAACCGTATCAAGTGACAAACACGGAATTGTTGAATGAGTACACAGTCGTAATAAATGCCTAAATCAATAAAAACCGTCAAGAATGAAGATGCTAACTAGCCCAATGCCATTTATTTATTATGTTAAATGGAAAATAAAAACATACTTATCTTCAACCTGTGAATGCTCGAAATTATTTCAATTTTCTCTACGTTCACCAGGTGTCCTGTCTAATCTACCAAATATCTTGCGGCTAAGAAACTGCTCTTCAAGCAAGTGTTCCGACTGTATTCAGAACATGATGTTCGGATTGTTCGGAAACCTAAGAGTACATGGTCCCTCATGCCATTCATTGACCGGTTTTTATTTGATCATGCTTAGCCAGACGGTATACATCAGTTATACCTAGTTATGTCTCTAGACACTAACAGCTAGCTCCCTAATTTTACTACTTGCTTGGACATACAAGATGTTACTCAGTATGTTTTCTTTTTCCGCAATACCCGTTTGATAAATCCGGATTAGACTCGAAATCAGCTGTTCTTTTGCTTGTATTTTAGCAGAAGTATAAATTATTACAAGTCTAGGATTTGCCTTACAACTTCTAGTTTACAATAGAGGAAGTGAGCTCCTGGACTTATTGGATAATGACCAAAAGAAAATAGCGAACACGACTCACTTGCGTTCGATTTTCTGATTACATAGTTATAATATGGCACCGCTGGTGGCTTGGTCACCGTGCATAGCCTCGGCGGGTTGCGCTTATGTAGGTAGGTAGTCACTTTACTGTGCACATGTGCATTTATCACACTACAAAAAAATATGGCCCATGTCGCACAAAGGATCTTGGAAACATTATTCTCTATTTTCCAAGGATTGTCTCGGCTGGCTTAATTTTAACTGCCTGAAGAACATCCATCCAATATAACTTTATGCTACTTATATTTTTATAGCTACATAATGTTAAAATACGCCTTCAACGCTGATCTTATAAATGATGAGGTATTTGGCAATCTCTAGTCTCTAATATATCTCGAGGTATTCTGAAATAACGATTCGCGTATGACATTTTGTCCTGGAAAATAAATGTTACTAACGCTAACGCCAAGTATCCAACCTTCTACTGAAATCAACGTTAGTTGAATATTGCAATATTGCCTAGGTACCCATTCGTTTTTACATAAATTATCCCAATCAAAAACCTTATTTATAAAGTTCGCCGTGTTTGAAATTCATATTTATTGAGATTATGAAAGATGTTTCAGTATCTACATAATATTTTATTTTTACTTCGTCGCATAAAAAATCATTAGTGCATTGCCTAGCAACAGGAGTATCGAGTAGAAGGCAATAGGTAGATAAGGGTAGTGTGAGGTAGGCGCCGCCGGGCCGACGCGGACGGGCGCGGTGCACGCGGGGCGTATGGCGGGGGTGGGTGAGGGGTGTGTGCAATCGTCGCGCTAGTCGTATTTCGTCTGGAGTGTTTATCCCGCGTCGGCGGATCAATACTGTTGGCGCAGTGGCGGTGACCAAGCGGCGGCGCGCGGCGCGGCGATTCGGCGCGTAGCTTGCTCAAACCTAGTTGCTCGAGTCTGTGAGATGCTGTCATACCGAACGGACGCCGCGTCGATGTCGCGTTTGGCGTGAGAGTCGCTCTGTGAGCTGCGTTGAGTTTTCACTTTGCGCTACTGCGCCCGTTAGCCTCCATCCAAGGTGCGCCGTCTTCCATGATGACTAATACCCAATGTGCGATTCGCTTCGGTGAAAGTGACGCTTAACGATTAGTCTTTCTGATGAAATAAAACTTCAATGAGTCGCCTTTGATTGTCGATTCAAATAGTTTATGTGACTCATACTTCATTGCAGGGGCATCAGTGAAATTATCCTCTTCCAGCGTCCACGATGTCCGTCGACAAGGAGGAACTGGTGCAACGCGCCAAGCTGGCAGAGCAGGCTGAACGATATGACGACATGGCGGCTGCGATGAAAGAAGTGACGGAAACCGGGGTCGAACTAAGCAATGAGGAAAGAAACTTGCTTTCCGTTGCTTACAAAAATGTGGTGGGCGCCCGACGGTCGTCGTGGCGCGTCATTTCCTCAATTGAACAGAAAACCGAAGGTTCAGAAAGAAAACAACAGATGGCAAAAGAATATAGGGTTAAAGTAGAAAAGGAGCTCAGAGAAATCTGCTACGATGTTTTGGTAAGTTTAATTTTCACGAAGTATGATATAGATTTTGTTTCTAATGAAGGAGACCGCCTTCCTACGCAAATGACGTCATGATACTTGCGCGTCGCCAATTTGAGGGATGATGCAAGCGACCAGTAGTCGTGGTAATTTCCTCTAAAATGTTGTTAATCATGGGCGTTTTAATGGTGGTAAGCACGTGAGAGTACGTACGTAGGGGCGCGGTGCGGCTTTTTCACGCGATGGGAGGTGGGGTGACGTATTGCGCCGCGTCACTGCGCGCGCTGCTCTCCTGTATTCGTTCGTTGCCCTGCCTCTAGAACTATTACTCATTTTACTATAGGCATTTAAATTAATTATAATTAAGAATTTACAAATAAATTATTAATCATTGGCGTGGATAATAATTATTTATTCTTTTGTTTCAGGGTTTACTTGACAAACACCTTATTCCTAAAGCTAGTAATCCAGAAAGTAAAGTATTCTACCTTAAAATGAAGGGTGATTACTACAGGTACCTTGCAGAAGTGGCCACAGGAGAAACCAGAAATTGTGAGTATCAGCATTTCTGTATAATTACAATATTTCTATACTTTGAGAAAACATATAAATATTTTTGGTTTGTAACTTTAAAAATTTAAATAAGCTGGTTAATGTGACTTTATATTACAGCTGTTGTAGACGATTCACAGAAAGCGTACCAAGATGCTTTCGAGATCAGCAAGGCGAAAATGCAACCCACACACCCAATAAGGCTGGGTTTGGCGTTAAATTTCTCCGTCTTCTATTATGAGATATTAAATTCACCAGACAAGGCGTGTCAGCTCGCCAAACAGGTCATTATTTGTGTCAGTTACGCATAGGCTCTGTGCTGGCTGGCACGAGAAGATAGTGTTGACTAGGCATATTAACTTGCTCGCTTGTCCCCAGCCGTGGTGGAGGACTCGCAGAAAGCCTACCAGGAGGCGTTCGACATTGCTAAAGCAAAAATGCAACCGACTCACCCCATCAGGCTCGGTCTAGCGCTCAACTTTTCCGTCTTTTATTACGAGATTATCAACTCCCCTGCGCGGGCGTGCCACTTAGCTAAACAGGTTTTTCTTTAATTGCACCATTGATCTGCAGTGTGTAATTAGTGATTAAATGATGTAATGTAACTTACTAACTTGAGGCAGTAGTATTATATCAATTTACAAAATCCTGCATGAGCTTTCGAATATTTTAAGAAAGTAGTATCTCAATTCACTAATATGTCAGCATGCCCGTGTTTAAAGCAAATAACATCTTAATCCTCGATCCAGCCAGCATCAGAGTGTTAATTTTAACTGTTATAGTGTATATTTATTCATTGATACTGATGAAACATTTTGATTTCGTTACTACAGGAATAGTAAAAAAATATACATTATAATGATTATAAAAGTACAATGTTGTTTAATAGAAATGGTTCGACGTAATCAGGTGATGACGACCGATGTGTGATGTGTTGCAGGCGTTCGATGACGCGATCGCGGAACTAGACACACTGAACGAAGACTCGTACAAAGACTCTACGCTTATCATGCAGTTGCTGCGAGATAACCTCACCCTGTGGACGTCAGACACGCAGGGCGACGGCGACGAGCCTGCAGAGGGCGGCGACAACTAATGCTACGCCGCGCTCACCCCCAGCACACGCATTTGTTCTCATTGGTGTTTAATAAGAAAACGAGTAACATTCGAGAACGCCGCGCGGCGCGGGTTTACCGCCGCTGATGCGAGCCGTCGCTTGTAAAAAATGTTAAAAATGTCGTTCGCCGCGGACCTTCACGTTCCGTCTAAAATTAAATGTTATGTGTCATCTTTGACGGTTTTGTATTTCTGTATTTACACTGGATTACAGATATCGAGCTGACCTGATGAATATAAATATTTATAACTTAAGTTATTAAAATTACGGTTTCTTAAGTTAAAAGTGTTTTCCTTTCATATGATAAATAAATCAATTGTCTGGTCGGCCCCAAGTAACATTCCTTTTGCCGCATGTCCGCAGTGGAATGGAGATCATGATGGTGAATGTCGTCTTTCAAATAGTACATTAACGCCCAACAACCAAAAAAACTAAATTTCATATGTTAAATCCACAAACTGTAATGGCTGTATCTTATTAGGGCACAAAAAACTTGTTAGTGTCTTGTGGTCCTTGTGATGTCCTCTTTAAATTTTAATATTACCAAAGGAAGATGTGTTGTTGACATTAACCATTTTGTTGTGCCCATCACTGATTTATTAATAGCATTCTGAATTTTAAGGCATTTATTAGCAAAATAGTTTTGTGATGGCCAATATTGTAACATTTCTGCTGCATTTTATCAGCCATTAATCTATTATATTTTTCATGTTTTCACCAATAAACTTTTGTATTAAATACAATTTTTAGTTTTAGAATCAATATTTAAATAAACCGCCACCTATTAACCCCAAAAGATGTTTATATAAATTTGTAACAATGAAAATAATTAAAACCTTTCTGCTATCATACTTTAGTTGTACCTGTTTAATACTGTTACTACACAGTATACGTATTTCTCCCCAAATCAGCAATATGAGATTTTTGTGGGAAGTATAATACAACCTCATGCATAAGTATTTCATGGCCTAACCTGATAAATATGAGACTGTTGTGAGGCACCTATAATCCATCACCAAGGGCTGGAAAGAAACTCTATCAATACTATATAGAAAGGCATTCGAGAATTTGATCATAAGACATGGTGTTAGGGAATTAGTCGAAATGAATATGATTCCTTTTCGATGGGAACCGGTATACCCAAGAAAAATCTCCATTCTGAATCATATCATAACTAGTTACCTCTACGAGTTACTTTATGTTGTTCTGTAAGTAAGTATGATGTGTAAGAATCTACTAGTTATATTCCATCTGATGACTGCCAATCAATCGGCACTTCGCCACAGGAAATATGCCACATAAAATCAATAGAAAACTTGAAAACGGTAGATTAAAAATACGTTTATGAGACCATAGCATAAATAAAATTAAATGAATCTTTTTTGTGTAGAAAAGACAGCAGTAGGTACCTACTACTGCTGACTGTGTTAGGTAGTTAAAGCCAAGCTCGATATTTAAGGTATTTATTAAAATGTGGGCAATTTTTTCGCCATATGGCAGGTGTGTGGTGTGATGACTACCAATAAATAAATCGGTAGGTATGCCTGAACCCCCATGAGTCTGCTACTGTACCTACCTAACAAAATCGATTACTACTGCGGAACTCGAAGGATACGAGCAACCCTCTAGCGGACTGAAATTACAAGTATTTACATCATTTACTGTAATCACCAGCGGTTATTGATTATGTCGCCAGAGTAAACTATATATTCATATATATTTTGCTTATTGGTGTGGATAAAATAATATAATATTTTGAAACTTGGAATTCTGTCTATAAGTTTCGTATTATTAAAAATGGACCATACTAACTGAAACCAGGTTCACCAATAGACAATAGACACTCAATAATTTATGCTTGTGGCGCAAATTGAGTAGGTAATCAAATATTGTCTTGTGCCGGAGTGTTCATATGGCTGTATCTCCATAATACTATACTACTTTATTTTTAAATATATTACAAGTAAAATTATGAGAATTTGACATTCGTCTTGCTTTTCTGTTCACTGAGTGTCCGTCATGCGCGGGGCGCTCATCCCGCTCGTGAGGTTGCAAAAGCCGATTTGATATTGATTTTCCGCCGAGAACATGACTGAATGCGCATCGGGGTTTGCAGTTTGCAGATGAAGTACCTATTTCGGGCAAATCGTGGACCTAAATTTAAATAATAAACAAATAAAATGGTTTCATTATCAGAATACAGGGTTCATACCTATTGGTGGGTTTCAATGTAAAACTCGATAAAAAGAAACCATGATCATATTTAAATTCCCTGTACATTTCGGTGCCCTCTGAGGTTTACTCCTTGTCCGTGTAAGGGTCTAAGAGCCATAAGAGGCTAACGACTTCGCTTACTGCCTTAAAAAGAAAAAAAAAAATAGATTTACAAGTGTACTTATGTGTGCCAGCCCAGGTGCGTTTCAGCTATGTATTCTATATCTGTTTTACATAGCGTTTTATGTCATCTATTAGTGGGTTAATTTTTATGTCTATCTAATGAAGTCTACGGAGTCAACTGTGGCGGAATTATACATTTCTCTTATCACCTCTACAATTGTGAGTTGCTAAATTATTATTACAATCCACAATTTGGTTGACATTGCAGGATTCATAGTTTTTTCGTCAATCGCACGTAATAAATAAAAAAAAAACACTTATATTTCTTAGCTAATTCAAAGCACAATCATGTAGTGCATACGATTAATGTGGCGGGGTGTATGCTACTTACACAATAATGCAGGTACATTCGGTAAACGTAATTAAATAATTTGTATTGCACATACAAACAGAAAAAAAAATATCTAAAACAAATCTTTATATGACTACGAGAAATGTGTCAATCCTGAAAGTATCACTGACAGTCTTTCTCATTGCTTCATCTTAATTGTTTTTTTTTGTTTATCTTTTTACCATGTCATTTGTGTCCGCCTGTACAACTATGAACCTAACAGACATTCGTGGTATTATCATATGGTTGTCATAATAGCAGCAAACATGTCTTAAGCTTTATGTCCCACTGAGGGCTAAAACATCAGAAATTATTCACATGGGTTTCCCATTTCCAAAACGTATCGATCGAATCACGAGCGTGAGTTGGTCCACACTCCACATGTATCTGCTGTCGAATCAATGATTAAGGAAGGGTATTGCCCTTCTTATCTTGTCTCCAATCTGCTTCAAGACTTTATGATTCATCAATTGAATAAACTTACTACAAGGCTTAAAAAACCTAAGAAAAAGCGATATTTTGTCGCCCATGGCTCAAGCCTACAAGTTAGTTGATCTGCCAAAATTTTTTTTTTAATAAATTGGGCCAGCTATTGGCAGGATTGCTGGCTGGCTGTCTCGTTTGTGCGGGCCAAAAACCAGCTAGTAGGTACCTATGTATCTCTTGACATGATTTTTTTTCTTACCTAAACACTGCCAAACTGCTTGGCAAATTATTAATAACTAACTGTCCTCCGCGGTTTAACCCGCATTCCCGAGGGATATCACATTTTCCCGGGATAAAAAGTAGCCTATATGTTATTCCAGGATATGCTCTATCTATGTCCCAAGTTTCATCGAAATCCGTTTATAGTTTTTGCTAGAAAGAGTAACAAACATACTAACATACAAATCTTTCATCTTCATAATATTAGTTAGGATTTAATTATATCGAATCAACAGCTTAAAAAATAAGTTTCAAGCTTCTAGCTCTAAAAATGACGATAGTTCCATAAAACTTTTCATCCCCCTTTTAACGCCTTACAACCCTTTTTTCGCATTAAATATTAGTCTATGTCCTTCCTCAGGCTCTTGATTATGTGTATTTTAATCGGTTCAGTAGTTTTGGCGTGAAAGCGAGACAGACAGAGTTACTTTCGCTTATATATCGAATATTAGTTAAGATATACATATTATACATTACTAGCATTGACCCCGCCGATTTAACCGCGTTCTCCAAGAATCTTATGTTTATTATGCGATGAAAATGATACTGTGTTATTCTAGAAGTGTGCCAACTGTCATTCAGATTCTTTCTCCCGTTTCTGCGTTGGGGCTTCATAGATGTATAATAAATACCTACATTTTGCATGCACCCGACGCTGAAGAACAAGACTGCGTCAACCTTTGGAGCTTCGTGTTATGGGTAGAGAAGTGTCCATACAAGAAGTGTATACAGGCGCGGTCTGAAGGGGAGGGTCACAGGGGACATGACTCCCCCAAAATAGCACATATGAAATTGAAAAATCTTCTAAAAATTTACAAAATATAAAGAAGGATATTGTATTATTATTAGTGACCCTCTCCAAAAATTTGAGGCTACGACCGCGCCTGACTATATATAGATAGTTAGGGTAATGAAAGTTCATGAAATAAGTAACAATTAATTATGTAGTTAAAATAATTTATTTACGCCATATTAATTTCCCAGGTCTTTTTAAAATTGAATATCCAGCCAGACTACCTAGACAGACTAACGACGATATAATACGATCGTTCGTGCGAGCTTATGCACGCTTGATTGTAAATGTTTGTTACATAGCTCCAACTCCGCTATGTTGGTCCTCTATTATTATTACTTAATTAATCGTCTCACTTAATAAATGCTCTCATTATATACCAAATGAGCATTGAGCATCCCTAGCTGATGTAAGTTCCATATTACATTTCACTCATACATTATCTGGTACGGTGTCGCCGGAACTAAACAGAAACACTTTTCTTAAACGGGGTAGTAATGTAATACACAAAATAGGTCGAATTAAGGTTGATCCTAAATAAGCACTGCTACACGCTAAGGATATCAAAGTCATAATGTCTGTATTTTGAGCATTTTCTATGGAGTATGATTCGGTGCCTGTTACTCTTGTATAAATATGGTATGCAGTTGCAAATGACCGAGGAGCACATAGAACGATATACACCACAATTAACCAAATTGATAATTTTAATGCGGCTATCGAATCGCCAATGTCAATGGGACACATTCGCTTTTTTGATTTAAGTTTGATAATCACTACGACCCCAGCTATACTCATCAGTAACGTGGGTAAAAATAAATTGAAAAGAGCGAGCATCGTATACATATGTAGTCTATGATTGGAGTCAACAGTAGTACATAAAACAACATCATCCAAATTTACTACAGTTGCTAAAACGAACTCAGGCACACTAAGTGATAGTGACAGGACCCAAACGAATACAGTTGGCTGTGTTATTGGTACTTTAGTATCAGAAAGTCTATAATCTACGTTCATAGTTCGTGGTGGGGTTGAAGAATCGCTACTTGCAACAAGGCTGTGGCGGGAGGATCTCATTTCATCGTCTTCATCGTGGTTGCTCCTCTTCATTCGTCTCGAAACTGCCTTTTCTTCAACGTTGATCGTGGCGAGCGTATGTAGAGCTATTGTAGCAATCAGATATGAACATGCGGTAGAGGCGAATACATTCAATCCTCTATATGCTACACATCCTTCCTTCCCGAAGTTCCATGTCCTCGAATTACAAGACCATAATTCTGGGCCTATTGTTGTTGAGAGTAGTATAAAATCTGCTATAGCTAGCTGAATGATGATTGATAACAAGCCTGAAAATTAAAGAAAATAGGCAAAGTTAAGGGCAATTCGTAGGTAGGTTATATTTTATATTACGTATAGGTTACATGCCGACTGGTTGACAGGTTTTGTACCGATATGTCAATATGCTAATTCCAGAATTGGCAGATTGAACCTTACAAGCATAAACTGTACCTATTTGTCTTCCTTCTCGTCGTGTTGTACGTACTCGTAACGAACCAATGCATCGACTTGAGTATTAGAGTCTATAGGTAGGCAGAGAAGTACTTATTGTTAAAACAGAAGCCCTTGTAGGCGTCTGTCTTTCTGTCCCTCCTCGTGTCAAAGACATTTTTATCAGGTACTGCTTGCGAAAGTTAGAAACCTTACCAACTCGACCAATATGAATGGAACAAGTGACTCTCGCGATCTCATCTTTATGTTGGTTAATTAATAGTGCAGGCGATCAGTATTTCAATAAAAACATTTAAATTTATATATAATTTATATTTTTTTGTTATATGAAAATATTCATATTTATAATCTATTTCACATAGGATGAGTGTGACAGTGAAGGTTTTTTCCTACACTAAATGTTTCATGAGACCTTGCTCTGTTACGGTATCCCCTTATTATGTCGAAATAAACATAAAACCATTCAGAAATCTTATAAAACACCATGTGTTCCCCAACTCATGCTATTTAAAAAATACTATAGCATCCATATTTCGGTTGATATTCTTCGATTGGAATTGTATTGCGCTTTTTAGTCACAAGTAATATTATAAATACGTCATGAGACAGATAAGGACCTCGTAGTAGGGCTTATACTACTAGGAACTATTAATGGAAGCGGAGTTTTCACCAAATACTTGTTGAAAAAGGCCACTGCCAAAACACTGGACAACGCAGACGCTATTTAGTAAAGGAGTTAAAGTACCTTAGAGTTACAAATAAAAAAAAACATGCTTGATGGTTATATTCGTTTGTAAGCTTTGTCAGTCTTGGTAAAGACTGAACAATTTTACAATGATATAATGGTCGTTTACCGTTTTTTGACGTCTTGAAGAGTGCGGCTAGCGCTGAGCAGTTAGCAAGGGCGCCAGCGCCGGCGACGCACGCGATGAACACCGCGAGCGCAAGTGGCGGGATCAGCGGCTCCGGCATATTATGCGCGAGCTCCGACATGGCGTCGGCTGCTCGGGACTGTGTCGGGATCAATGACTCGCACTACTGCGTCAGCCGCGTTCTCCGCCGTCCCTTGTCGTGGTTTTTTTCTTCTGTTGTGAATCATCGATTTACTTACATGTGCAGCACGAGAGAGAGAGCGCGAAATGTTCAAATGCCGACGGGTTAAGGTATGTCAATGTTTACATAGATCCTAATACTATTTCTAGCTTAAGATTTTAGCTACACTCTGGAGTTTCGCGATAGTTTGGATGGACGGCACTTAGTACCTAACCCAGAACAAAACCCACAATTTAGAGAAACGCGCGCTGGAGCGGACGTTATTCGTTCGCGAAAGCTGAATGTGTGTGCGAAAATTGTGTATTAAAATATAAAAAGGTATACAGGCGTGTGTAGGCTTATATTATGGCTCATTATTATTCACTGTTCGCAACGGACTACCGGCCGGCGGCACCCGCACAGAGCGAGCACTCATTGGTTTGACGTTGTTAGTGTTACTAAGGCACAGCATAAGTCACAACTATATAAATTACAGATTATTCGACCACCGCAACGGCTCTTAACTAAATATATTTTACTATTACTATATTTTACTCTCAATGAGAAGGCATAGGTACGTTCTGTTCGCTGTGTCAATTGAGTAAATTTATTAGTTTTTGTTGGTCGTATAAAATCAGTAACATAGTTCACCAATCCAAAAAACCAGCCAAAAGCACGTCATATCCTGCACATCTATATATCTACGGTGTGTAGATTCTATACATATAGATATACTAATCTATAAGTATAGCCTTTATTAGCCCTTTACATTTCGCAAACGGTTAATGATATTCCAATCATCTATTCAACTTAAACTACCTTTTGCGAGTTAAGTTGGTACATGGAAAATATCCTTTTACGTTGTTGTAGTACTAAAATAGTCCTAAGCATCTCAAATTTTATTTTGTTCTTAAAGCATTTAGTCTGTATTGGACAAATTTTTTTATTCTAGCTTACAACCGATACCTACGGCAATGATGGCATAGTCAATATTCTATATTTACATACCCTCTTGTCTAGTAGATCTTATCCATACGTAGAATAATTTTATTTTAGTATCCCACTAAAAAGATTACACGATTTTATTGGAAAATCTTGGTTGTGCATTATCCAATATTTATAAATAAATATACACCACCGAAGCAAAGGGAAATAAAAGCAAATTTCTTGACTTTTATGATGATCCAAAAAGTCTGAAAAACGTTACAATAGAGCGGCTACCATTTAACTAAAACCTGACCTTTATGCGAACGGTGACTGGCTTGAATTTATGGCAGTGCTCATTTACGTACAAACTCGATACTGGAAATGATAAGAGAGTTTAAAGATTTGTTTGGTAAAGGTACTTCAAAAAACTAACCAGAAAATGTTTTAATTCTCCAACATTGAAAAACCAAAGGTAACGCCGTGGAACGGTTCCTACATCCAATCTCATCGGTTATTGGCAAACCCGACTGGATTTCATTGTAGTTAAATAAGATTCATCCAATATGTTTAAAGTAAGCGAGAGTTAGAACTGCAGATAAAGGTATTAGGTACTTAATTTTAGACTAACCTTTAATATTACCTATATCAATATATTGTTTTATAACAATGATCCCTTTGTCTTTACTAAGTACAAAAAATATTCCTGTATTAAGTCCCGTAATTTTAATTTACAAGTCCTTTCTTAAAAAGTAACGGTGTAATATTTCCCCGTGAAGTATTTTTGTTTTTTTAATGCATGCTAAGTGCTTCTTATTACGCATCATTGACATTATCATAAGTAGGTACATACAGAAGGAATTCCTTAATCTAATTTTGCAAAATTTTGATCGTGAGTATAACTAAATCATTTATTTTTACTTGAGTCAAACAAGGTTACATGGTAGAACTTTTACAGGATCTACTTGTGTGAAATAAATTTATTTAAATAGTCCTTTACAGCTACTTATGAATTGTCAGACTATAACGCCGGTTGCTTTTTCCGAGAAGAGCCTGCAATAAAGTCAGCAATTACTCTTTTCAAAACAAGATTTTATACGTTAAGATGTCTCCTGAAAAAGCGAGCGCTAAATAGCATTGTCAGCATTAAAATAATCGTTTATATTGTAGAGAGCCTTCTATGGGTAAACAGTCTAAATTCTTTCAGCAGGGATTTCGTTATAGAAGCGACATGAAATGCCCTAGAGTCGTGCGTGAATTCAAATTACAAAACTTATACTGTACCCATACATGAAACTGGGGGATGAAACAAAAAAATCGCGTACATCGTCGCGTGGGTATTTGTATTTAAAGGGGTGAATATTCAATGTGTTATGAGTCTTTAGCAAAGTACGATAACCTACCAAACACGTCACTATGAAAAAAAATAATACGTCTTCGTAAGTACCTACATAAGACATTTAAGCAATTAAAATATGACTCATGTATATATTGCATAATGTCGCCTAGGCATTCCCTAACGCATCGCATTGAGTTCCATCATAAACATTGTATTATTTCCAGTTAACAAAGTAGGTACCTACATATTTGTATCGCTGGATCTGAAGTCACTGACTCATTAGCCCTTTGATAAAGAGAATGCGGGTAGTGTCTTCCAATGTCTTTGCAAAATTATTAGACATTTTTTAAATGTTCAATGAGATAACGACAGGGCTGGCTTTGGCATTGCGAGCACATATTATTATCACTTAATATTTTATTACAAGAATTGTCCTTACATACTTTACTAATACTATTTGTCTTTATGAGGTATTTTTTTCGTATGCTTTTTTTTAATTCGTATACTTAAAAATCAATATTACATCATGAAGGTATAGTCAATGTCGGTGCCGATGCCGCCGTGACGTGATCAATGTCGCGGTCACTAACGCGTGTGTACCTAACTGACCTCGACTATGGTCAAAGTGTTTGTTTTAGCGGAACCAAATGACAGTCCTCGGGGTCGAGTGATGGATGACTCGCGACAATGTTCCTCCAGGTACGCATGTGGGCGTTGTTAGCTTGACAGTCAAAATCTGCACTTTCCTTCGACTTTCTCTCGGAGGTGCGAAAGGTGTTCATTTCATTCGGGGGCTCGCAATGCTTATTCGGTAGCTGGCGCCTCATAAGTGTACGCGTTCTAATCGCAGCGCAACGACGTCGCGGACATTGCAAGAAACGGTCGGATTGTCGGATCGATCCCTCGGTCGCGTACGGCGCAGTGCATCGCGCGCGTTACAGATATTCAAAGCACCTGCATGTTTCTTCCGTAAAAGAGTTTAAAAGCAGTGTAGCGAGTGTGAAAGAACGATTCGCCGTGAAGCTAGTGAAGAGCGATGTGAGGCAGTCATGGCAATGAGAACTGACATAGTGATTGTAGCGCTGTTTTTCGTGCTACGAGCCGGTGCGCCGGCGCGTTTTCCCGTAAGTAGAAACTTGTATTGTACGCAAGGGCGGGCGGGCGGCCTTCATTGATCTTATTTTCTTCTATAAAGTTGGCACAACCCCTGAATGAGAAATACCATAAATTATTAAGGAAACTATAACTAAGTATCTATGCTTACCTACATTGGTTGTAAAGGTATCTATTTATATGTATGTACGTTTAATTATAATCAGATAATAAATATACTGTTTTTGGCAACGAAATAAGCAGTAAGTTTTTCAAAAGTTATTAGATCCTTTATGAGTCAGATTTTTTCTCCCGATTATGTGCGGATGGAAAAAACAACAACAATTTTCATTTCCTTGTCACTCTTCTGAGCTCCGCTACCTAACAAGATGTCGAAATTTTAGATTCAATTCACCTGAAGAAGTTTTAGTGCTTCATTGTTACGATGGGGATGCTCATAAGGAAATCTTTATGATTTTGACACTGCATACTAACATAGGAACGAATTTAAAGCATATTTTCTTAGACTTTATATAAATTATTGGACTAGGTTTATTTCCCAGCTTAAAAGTATTTGAGATGCTAAAAAAACAATATAAAAGCGGTCAAGTGCTAGTAGAGTACACTCGTAGGCAGCCAGGTAGCCGTTGTCTTACTTACCTACAAAGTTTTGAAAAAATGTGTTATACTGTATTTTTGTAAAATACCTACTACATATTCTACTTATTACTATGGCAAACTGTCTAGATAGTTGAAGATTTTTGAAATAAACACTTTTTACGTTTGATATTTAAACAATGAATTTAATAATCTTATTTAAAATATCCTGATTGTATCATTTACCTAATATAAAACAAGGTCAAGTCAAAATTGTTGCTTATGAGAATCTCCTACAAACCTTGCAGGTCTGATAACCGTTTCTGTGTATATATTAATTATATTGTTGCACATTTTCCTGATTCCAGCAGTTAAGTTTGGTTTTATATTGTCTATGATACCCATGTGATTGTTACTTGAACATATTATAGAGTAATTCCTATTTGGAGTTGAGTGAAAAATTCGAGCCGCATCATCGACAAAAATAAATTCCAGAAATCATTTTAAATACTCGAAAAGATATCTTTGAAAGTTAGCCTATAAGCATTGGATACCTAGTACCTACCCTACATTCTACAGATGCAGAGTTCTAGAAAAGTCATTCATGTTTTGGCAATAACCCTCAAACTTTAGCATACTAACTACCTATAAAGAGAGGAAGACCAGTGGCTCATTGTGAAAATAGTATGATGGTCAGTCTAATTGGTGTACACTATCCGAACCTCGTTGAGAGTTCCATCATAAAATTTATTTTTAATCCCTTTATCCTTAAAAGCTTAAGCTTCTAGGATCCAAGAAAATACCCCCTGGGGTCCTGTACCTAATAACATCTCACCGATTGTAAGTTACCTAATAGATGGCTTAACTTTAATGTTGATTGGTTTCTGTCCTAAGCCAGTTAAATCAAACTACCTGAGAATTACATTTCTAATAAAAATATTCTTATTACGTAATGCTCAACAAATTTATATTATATTTTGATAAACTGTGTTATTTTTTTAAATTCCTATGAGAAAATAAAGATTTTAAACTTCAAACGGTTATTAGAACTTGGTCCGAGGGACCGCACAGTTCTTTTATGTGGCGGTAGGTACCCGAAACTATGTAATCCACTTTCAGTAATGATGTAATACCTAAATACTGTCGCTACGATGACATAACCCAAAGTTTCGTAGCACTACTTCCGCACGCACATCTTCCCGGTTCTTCATGATTAAGTACTAAAACTTTCACTATATTACCGTAATCAAAATTGGCTCTAAGTATATGGTCTTATTTTGTCGATTATATTACATAATAAATAATACTCGATGTTTTTGGTGAACTGGATCACGTAGTAAGTTACACAAGCGCAAACGTCACGTAGAGTTTTCAATCGGCGCTCGATGATTCATAGTTCGGGCTTTATTATGAACGCGTCGGACATCGGGCGACGGCGAAGCGACGCGGTGCCGCCGCCGTCGCCGCCGCCGTCGCCACCGCCGCGCGCCACGCCGCGACGCGGGGACGTGCTCGCAGCCTCCATGTAATTGAGATCGATACCGGTAACTTTCATCATCAGCCGCATACCAACGTAACACTTACAATAGCGTGCCAAAATTAAAGTAATTACCAACTTAGCTATACCAATTCAGCTATAAGAGCTATTATTTATTGGCTCGTATTGTCTCGCATCTAAGAAAAGGAAAAACAAATAGTTTTACTTTCCCCTTTACTTTGCTCGCATCCGCTAATGTTGAACCTACACTTAGCTGACTCACATGGTATTGATTTCGGTTTCACTCACCACTATCAGCTTGCCTCACATGCCAAAACTAATTTGTAACTAACTAATATCACTACCAACAATCATTTGTACATTTACTATGATTTTCGCATAGCATGTATGGTCACCCGTACATTGATAAACAAATAATAAAACGATCAAAGCTATAGGTTTGGCCGGGTATAGAAACTACATTATTGAAAGATCTTAGGTTATACCAAATTTTCAAGGAACAGGACAATCATAAATTATAATAAGTTTACCTACTGAAAATACAATTTTCATTTTGTGGAGCTTTCTGCGATTTAAATCTAGTTTCAAGTTGGCAAGCACTGCCACGGATAGATAATATTAGCCACTGCCGAGCTAGGTTGAAATAAATTACGTAAGAATTAACTATATGGAGTCCTCTTATAGACCATGTTTAGGGTACCGCAGTCAGCAAGGAATCCTTAATATTGCACCACGTCCGTCTGAACGCAGGTAAACTTAAAGACTTAAAGAATAAATATAATGGTTATAAATATTAATCACACCGACCAAGTTATGTAAATAAAAAAATTGTCTTATCTCGAGCAAATCCGGGATCCACTTGCGAAATATTAATCTTTCCAGTCGTCAGAGTCAAATGTAGCCCCCGCCACCCTACAAGCAAAGCCGTTGTTTTTTTAAATGGATATTGGAGTCTATGCTAATAATATAATACGGTAAAGTTACGATGCAAGACTTGATTTAAAAATAAAGAAAGTCACACTATTCCCAAGTGACATTTGCTAAATTATAATCCCGAGTCATATTAGCTCCCTCAGAATCGCGAGTGAATCTGTGGACAGAAGTTAGTTGCATATACGCAATGAAGTTAAAAGAAAAACTATCAAAGCAGCTTTTTTTACACTTTATCACGTAATAGTCGAATAAGTTATACAATGTACTTGATTACAACGGAACCCTACACTGCGAAAGAGACGTAGCGCACTTGGCCGGTTCTTAAATTATAATACTTTAGCAAACCTAGAGCCTGCTATTTGGCAAAATAACAAATTTGATAATAGTCTAATTATACGTCGTTCCATTTCTGGATATGATCCTGCTCAATTAGTTCAATAAAAGTCTGACCTAGTAATTACTAATAAAAGAAATAAAGAAGTGGTGTGGGAACGACAACTAGTAGACATCGTGTTCATGACAATAGTGCAAAAGCGCCCACGAGATGTCACGCTCCTTGTCTTGTCACTGTCCTCGATTCGACCCAGTTTGTAATAGCATTTATCATGAATTTCGCCGTGTTCCTGATGCCCACTTTGATTGCATTGTCAAATAAAAATACCAAATACTTTCTTCGCATTATGGACCAAAATCTCCAACTGATAAATTCACTCATATGATAACTATGGTAGGGAAAGTGATGACCAACATTCAACGCCTCAATATATTTGGGTAACTTATGTCAAATTGGATAATTGACGCGCGCCCAATTTAACGGTTATGTTTTTGAAAAATTTCCACACCTCGTTAAAGTATTATAGGAGCAATTTTAATATTTACGATTGTGAAATAAAGGGTGAATCACCTGTAATTATTATGATTAACTAGACGATAGTTAGTAATGTTCTTAATTTATTTTAGATAGGTTATGGGGTGTACATTATTTGGGTTAATTCACAGTCACTGCCTGCTTAATTTAAACCGGTTCACAAGTTAACCTTCAACTCAAAATACCGCAAAAAACTTTACAAGGTAACATTTTTACAATGTTGCCTTTTTAATATAAATAAATAAATATTTAAACCATTATCTAAACAAGTTCAATATTTTAGGTGCTAATACGCTAACATGTTTGGCTAATCTACGTAAAATTGAAAAGCATGGGCAAGGCGTAGTTGTTCAGAGTGCAGCTATTTCCAAACATCTATCTTTACTATTTCGAACTGCCTTAATATATGCTTGGTCTAATATTTTTTTATAAACAATATATAAATTATAACTAATAAATGCAATTCAATAATATTTTTAAAATTTTTCGAATTGGTGGTGCCAACTTAAAGTCATTTAACAGATGTTGAATTAGCATACATATGCAAATTACTATTCGTATTGTATTGGCGTAAAAACAATAATACATAATATATGTAGGTAGGAAGTATACAAAAACATTAAGCTACTCTGACTTCTAATACGCTTTACTTAAAGTATAAAGTTGTAATGCTAATGTTACTGCTGAGCTGAGACCCAAATCATGACATATGCTTTTGGGTCGGTTTCTCTAACCTGTTATCCGAAGAACTTGGAAAATGCGTGCTTTGTCACCGAAACAAAATTATTTGCTTTGACCCCAGTACTAAATTATGTAAATATTGTAAATAGGTACCTACACATGTAGAGGTACCTTGCAACTTCGGAAAATATGCAAAATCTTCTTTGTTATTTTGCATTAATACATTTGCATATTAAACCAGGTTGCTTTGCCGAAATTAAGAAAACACCAAAACAGGTAGGTAAGTACCTAAATAAAATAGTAGGTTGTAACCTACTGTTTTACGTATTTATTACACATAAGTAGGAACCTACATTCCATTAAAACCTTATGTAAATAGTTGTTTACTTACCTCTTGAAAATCTACAATACAGTATTGGCGGACTGGGTCATCCATTGAGCGCAGATATTTAAAAATTGATGCTTTTTGCCATCTGAGGAAGTAACAGCGTATGGTCAAATATTCAGGGTAAAATAAATACAATAAAAGTTTTGTCTCAATTGTGACCACACGGTGGCTTTGTTCGCAAAAACTTTGCTTATTAAATTGATATGAATTGCAGGAGTTACTACCATTTCACGGCTGGTGGAGCGGGCCTGGGCAGGTCAAGGATAGTCACGAGGGCGGTGCGGAGAGCGCAGACGTGCAGGTCGTGTATCTACCGGCGCTACTTCCGAGGGAAGCTCAGTCAGCGTCCGACAATCCTCACGATGACATCCCATTGCCGTACAGTTTCGACGCCTTTGGAAGGTACATATTTCAAGCAGATACTATTTAAAATTTTACGTTTTTCCTTGCTTCCGGTTATAAAAGGCCTATAGACAAACATTGAAGAATTAATTAGATGCTTTGTCTTAAATACATAAAAATAAATGAAACGATTTATTACAAAAGTTACCTTAACTAATTTTGTTTGTTTTTAAGGAATTTCAAACTCCAGTTGGTGCCAAATCGTCGGCTGCTATCGCCACAGTTCCGCGTATGGTCAGAGCGTGGGGAAGACGACTTACTTTCAACAGTGGACGCCTCCTGTCACTTTCAGCACTCGGGACCAGGCACCGTAGCTGCATTCTCCTCTTGCAAGGATCATGCCTTGGTAAGCAGTAAAATATAAACATTCTTAAGCTGATAACTGGATCCTCGACCCTTCGCGGTAGAAATTAACGTTATACCTGAAGCTTGAAGTCACGTGAGATAAAAAGTCTGTTGCGGTTGCTAGTAGCTTCACAAGTGTGGTTAATCAATATTAATGGTGTTCTTCGTGGACTTTCCTACGCCGACGTAACCTCAATTCTGTGCGATAGCTCCTTTGAAATCGTTACAATGAGTTAAATGCAGAGAGGTATTTAGCAAATTATGAAACAACTTATATAATTGTCGTCAAACAAAAGCTGAATGATTTTTCAAACTCACGACTCACGAGTTGATGTCAATAGCGAAGCTGAAAAGAAACTTATGTTTTGTTTGTTATGTATGTGCGTAGGTGTATATAGGCTCTTAGTTACGTAAGTTATCTTAATATCTCTTATTGGTCAATATTTTGTTGAATAGAATTAGAAATCAACTTTACCGTGCATGTACTTACTTAGAAAGAAATAATGCACAGATTTACTGAAAATTATTTAAAGATCCTTCCACCCCATCACTTACAATGAATAGGACTTGGAGTCAGTGTGAGTTAACAAGACTTCCAATTACCTATGCCTTTGAATTTAACATCTCATAATTAGGTACTTGTGATAAATATCAACTAATAAAATGCATTGATCATTTCAGCACGGCTTAATAGTAGTCGACAATTCGACGTATGAAGTCCGTCCGTTGGCGGTGGGGGCTGGTCGCGCGGAGAACGGCAGTGGTGACAGAGCTCACGTGATCAGACGGGCACCACCACCCACTCCGCCGATAGACGACGCCCGCCCCCTCAGCCCGAGAGCCCGTCGTCGTCGCCCGCGCTCCAAACCACCGCTCAAGTCCGGTCCACCGGCTTACACCATCGAGATAGCTTTGTTCCTCGACGCGGCAGCCTACAAGATCTTCTACCCCTTCCTCAATTACAATGAGGGAGATCTGCGGGACATGCTGCTGGCGTATATAAATGGGGTAAGTTTTTTATTGCATATCTTACGTAATATCATCGTTATCTTCATTGATTATCTTCAGTACTTATCGAGATACCTACTGCGGCATCAAGATTTTCCCCAAGGAATTCCACACCAAACAGTCGAACTGCTTCAATCATGTAACTCCCATCGGCAACTCTAAGGCCTACCGCACGGTGCTACCTTCTGACTTTGATAGTAACGCTTAAGTGAGTACTTACATCATTAGAAGAGTATGTCATGGTTCAATTGGCTATAAAATAAATATGTCCACATTTCAGGTGCAAGCGCTATACCAGCACTCGTCCCTGGGGACACACATCCAGCTGTCTCTGGTGAGGCTGACGCTGCTGCGCGCCCAGCCGGCGTCGCTGCCGGCGTACGGCGAGCGTGGTCGACTACTCGACACCTTCTGCGCTTACCAACGCGAGCTTAATTCTGACGATGATGACGATCCACAGCATTGGGATATGGCGCTGCTGCTATCCGGGTAAGCCTTTACGCAGATCATTGGCATATTTAACTTTGGTACGTAGCCGCTTAGAAAACTGGACATGGCTCATTATCGTAAGCATCACCTTCCCGTACTTAGCTCGTCGGATAACCTTCGAGCCGGTCGGTTCATTAACGTTAGTGATATTGTGCAGGTTGGACTTGTACGCGGAAGAGGGTGGTCAGCGCAACGGCGTGACGATGGGGCTGGCGCCGGTGGGCGGCGTGTGCCTGCCGGCGCACGCGTGCGTGGTGGCCGAGTTCGGCGCCACCGACCTGCGCGGCCGCCCCTACCCCTCCGCCGGCTTCACCTCCGTCTACATACTCGCGCACGAGATTGGACACAAGTCTGTCGCTGGCCCCGATTCTGTTCTGCATCGAACTAAACTTTACTTAAATCTTTAAACCTCCAGTTTTTCACGAGTTAAAACGCGTGATGAAGATATAAAGTTCTGTCGGTTTGTTCAAAACCATTCTTTGGTTATGTATTCGCACTAAGGCACATCGCTACTCCTAAGGCAAACGCGAATTTGACAGTACCTTAATATCTAAATTAAAGTTTTCTTTCTGTTTTTCTCATAGGACTCTATAAATAATAAAAAAGTACATAGATTTAATTAAGTTCAACGATGCACAGCAGAATCTTTAACCTATCTATCTATTAAGCGATAGGGAAACCAACCAAATAAAATCAACGATCAACGCTTATACTGTCGATCATCATGACTCAGGTCATGAAATCACTGACTCCAGTGAATCTTTCGGTGGAAAGGGTAACTGGGCGTCCCACGTCGAGTATTTGTCATACATTCTGTCAGATTAAGCAAGCTTCTGCAACATATAATTTGGACTAAGTAGTATAGTCGTGTACCTACACGAGTACCTTTTTTGTGGTGGAATTCGTTCAACTCACAACATTGAACTATTCCGGAGTTTATTAGTACTTCAGCATAAGAAAAACTTCCAGTGAGTATAAGATACCAAGCATTGTTACAAATGAGCGATATATTGTTTCCAGCCTGGGCATGCACCACGACGGCACGGGCAACAGCTGCGCGCGCGACGGCTACATTATGTCGCCCTCGAGGGGGACCAATGGCGAGGCTTCGTGGTCCGTCTGTAGTGCGCGCGTTGTTGCTGATCTGCAGTAAGTAAATATTTATCTGATATAATCTTAACTGGGATCATTGTGGTGCCAAGCACAAGATTTATTCGGAATCTAGGTGTGGCTATGTTACAATATGTCTGTACATGATCTCATAAGTCTTAAAAGCATAGGTGTAAAAAGCCTTTGAAGATCAAATTTTGTGCAGCTGAGTGATGTCAGATACGTTGGACAGAGAAGCAGATTTTTAGTTGTGATGTAGTAAGGCCATAGACTGTTTTTACCAGCAGAAGTAAGTATAAGAAATAACATCCTTAAATTTTTGTTTAGAGGATTTTGTAACTTTAATTTAAAATCAGATCAGAAAAGAAAATGTATAAAAAATATTTATCCAATATTTTTGTGGAATGTTTTTCAATAATAAATCCAAATCCTTGATTTTGGATACCTGGAAACCTATAGAAATGAAACAAACGAACCATAAGAGTTTATTTTATTCACCCCTTGTCAGTCTAGGAATCCTTTAGTAATAAGACCAATTTTGTATTAAAAAAACACAGATTTTTTGTAAATAAAGTATTTGAGTACCGTAATGAAAAGCTTGTATATACACTGTATGTGAATAATATAATTTTCAGATGGGCAACGTGTCTACTCGATGGAGGAGAGGACTTGGATACACCAAGCGAGCTTCAGCACGAGAAATTTGGCGGGGCACCTGGCGCTGTTTGGACTGCTAAAAAACAGTGCGAGGTACTATTCAGAATCCCACGATTATTTTCTCACTCGATTAATAATAAACACTCTATTTTCACACAACACTAGTTTCTGTTATAGCTAAACGGATTTAAATGAAATTTGGCACACAGATAGGATATGGATACCAAGAAAGTGCGGGAGAAACCAGATTTATTAATGTGGTTTTTTTATATTCTTGTGACTCAATCATGCATAAACGACTGGAAAGTATTTAATGAAATTTGGCACACATATAGAATAAGTAGTGAATGACACATAAGGAAACATTCCCTAGAAAAGATAAGATCACCCTGGGGTGATTCTGTAAAGTGAATGAGACTAGGTTGACGATGTTTCATCGTTGCCTCTGTTTTTTCTCTTTCGCTAACTACGCAATCACATGAGAGGTCCTCTCTCCGAGGACTTGTTGCGCCGGCTCGCTGTGATGTTTGTATAAACTGAATAAGGAGATTTGGAGGAACTATAGTCGTTAAAACCGGGTCGTTAGCCAGTAAATAATCAACACATAGTGCCTGTGAAGGTGCCTTTATATCTATTTGACCAGTTCATTTTAATGGGCTGATAATTGTTTCGTTAGGTATTAAGATTTACTCAACTTATTCGCACATTATTATGTTAATTAGTGGCCATTGCTTTGTGACACATACCATCGAACTAAGAGCTTTAGTTTTAACTAGGTCAAAAACCTACTGACCTTCAGTATTTATTTATTTTATTTTATTGGCATTGTATTTTTTATAGCCTCGTAAACCTCTCACAGGTAGCGATTGTATGTGGGTTCCGGTTACCTGCTTTATTTGACAATATATTCGGTTATTATTGGTGGCATGTCTTCTTGACCCCTGACTCAGAGACTTCTTCCTGAGAACTCAATTAACATAACATAAGACAACAAATCTTCACTATCATTATCATCAAAGAGGTATCTCAATAATGAGTGAGATGGGACCCACATTTCACCGAAGATATATCAAGACCCAACTGTGTCACTTGTGAACAAAAAGCATTGTCGCTCTCTCAGGCACATGACCAATCTCGAGTTCCAGCTATTCATTAGAAAGTTCAAAAGAATAATAAATAGTAGGTACCATGCGCGAGCCGGGAATCACACCCAGGACCTCCATCGCGTTGTTTACTGAACGAACATGGAAATTCAACTTAAAAGCTAAATAGGTGAAAATGCATTATATTTACAGATTCTTCTACGAGATAAGGATGCGTCAGCTTGGGGGTCGGTCTCAGAGCAGTGCGCACAGCTGTCGTGTCGCTCGCCGCATCGCGCTGGATTCTACTACGCGGGACCAGCCATACCGGGTACACCTTGCGGGGAAAACATGGTCAGTAAGAGTGCTGCTTCGTGAACAATCCTAACCGATCGATATCTTGGCTGATCTAGACGAACGTTGGTCTAGTTAACACATAGTAACGCCTTATTACTTTCTGGTAAATTCACTGTAACAGTTAAATGTTATTGCTATGAAGTTTTTTCGCATTTGTTACATTTCAGTATCTACAGCAATTCCTATATTATGTTTCAGTGGTGTCAAGGAGGCGACTGTGTTCCAGCAGCTGAAATACCAGTATCGAGTACAGACAAACCGTCAGTAGACAAGGAGATCAGCAATAATGGCTGGGGTGTGTGGATGGCGGGAACTTGTCAGTCTGGTTGTACTGTAAAGGGTCGCGGGTTCCGAGAGAGACGGCGAGTCTGCACCGGTACCAGAGAGTGTGAAGGATCTGCTTACGATGTCGAGCTTTGTGATGATTCCAAGGTTAGTATTTCATTTATTTAATTTTACGGTATGGATTACACAAAATTCCTGAAACGATTAGTGCCTGTGTCTGATGATGAGATTAAGTAGCACGTATATTTTTAATCCACCATGGTTACGTTGAGATTCTGAAAACCTCGTTTAGAGGGGTGAGTTATGTGTGATCGAATAGGGATTTATCACTACTCACTACTCGCTATGCAGTTATTCTGACCACAGTAACTACATATTTACATGATGTTAGAGTCTATGCCTATGTTGTAATTTCGCAAACCATATTGACTAATTATATAGATTATGAATAGTGATGATGACGATGGTATTATATCCTTGTAATTTCTTTGCACGTCTATCTTGACTTAGAAAACTGAAATGGGCTGAGATCCTAGTCCCACAGGGGGGCCATCAGTTGACCCTAGAGACCCTACATTTTACCCTCGGCTGAGAGCCCTATATATACTAAGCTCGCCAAATTTTCTGCGTAAGTGTACAAGTCAGTAAAAACTAACAACAACTTTCAGTAAAAAAAAATTTCACTCCCGCTGTATCTAACAATAACATATTGACAGTTAACATTCATCAATTGACGGGTCAGTTGGATAGGTGGTTAGAGACACTGACTCCCACGCCGCAAGTCGTGGGTTCGATACCCACCCGGGTCAAGCGTTTGTGTGCATTAACAAACAGACATTCTGTGTCTGGATGCAAATGTCTATATAAGTATCTATGTATTTAAAAAGTATAAGATGTAGTATATCAGTTATATGGCTCTGTTTAGTTTGGGATTTGACAGTGCAGCAGTGTGTAAAGAATGCTGAAAATTTATCAGATTGTTTATAATGGTTCCCTGTGTGCGGTGCTCGTGCAGGTGTGCGGCAAGAAGAGCCGGCAGGCGGCGCAGGCGCTGGCGGCGCGCAAGTGCGGCGAGTACGCGGCGCGCCTGCCGCACCTGGACGCGCGCGGCGGCGGCCTGCAGGCGCCGCACGACCCCAGTTAGTCTCACGCCTTTGTTTATATTTTGTCTACTTTGTGTGCCGCTATATAGAAGTTTTCTTAGTAACCCATTAATAATACATCGCAATATCATGGCAAGTATAAATCTGTTCTGAAAGGCTGCCTCTGCAGTTTCAGACGCCGTTCCGAAGGAAGTTACACATTCTCGTATATAAAGCATTCTATATGTTATTCCAGCGTTCTATCTTTGTGCCAAGTTTCATCAAAATCCATAGCACTATGGAAGGGTGTTTCGTTGTAAGTTATCTGACAGGCTACCTTCCTATGTGGAAAATTGCGTACCGGCAGCTGCACTTGAGAACTAATTAAGGCTTTGTATGCTTACCACCTTTAGCCGCATACCCAAATGGCAAGTTTGTGGTCAAACGCAAGCCTTATACACAGATAGCTATACAGGAAGATCGTAACTGGGTTGGTATGCAAGCTTCAAGTTTAAATGTGATTAATACATATATAATGAGAACGAACTGTTTGTTGCCAGCTCGCATGTGGATGGGATGCGCGGTGTTCTGCCGGCGCGCGGGCGGGGGCGGGTTCTACGCGCCGCGCGTGGAGCTCAACGACGCCGGCCTCGACCCCTACCTGCCCGACGGCACCTGGTGCCATCGCGACAACAACACCGACTACTACTGCATGCAGCACCACTGTCTACCTGAGGTAATGTACTGCGACGAGTGTAATGCTCTCGGAATCGTAATTGCAATCAATTTTGTATTACATCGATGGCGCTACTCCTACTGTTCCACACCGCTCGCGCATCGAACCATCGATCTGTTATGAAATAGGCTTCCAAATGGAATCAGAGAGAGTTACGCAATTCGGGTGCTGTTGTATGTTGATGTTGACTCGCATGTGGATGAATGGGCGGCATCGAAGCCTCGACCTATACCGAATACCGCTGGATGACTGTAAACATGTTGTGTGTGTAACGTAAAAATGTTGGATTGTCAAGTTTTCTGATCTGATCGAATGCTGAAAGGTAGGTACGAACTCTGCATGAAGCGCTTTGAAGGCTGCTAGGAAGATGTATGACATACCTATTACCTATTTTGAATTTCGATGGCATGGGTTTTGCATTTGAAAAAAGATGAAGAAAATTATATCTAAACTACATTCAAGCCTAAAGAGTTTAATAGTGGAATGAATAACTAAATAATAAATTACTCTGCAGTTCAGATGCAGTCGCGCATGACGATAATATTCCATTGTACATGTAATTTCGTTGTACAACGTAAATGTACAAATAACCGCAAATAGAATCATCTAATTTCATTGTTTGTCAACACTGCTTTGTCATTCATATCACGTGCTGTTTCGAAACATATGCAAACAGGTGTTGGCAGAATCAGACATAATCTTATGCAGTGGTTGTTCGACTACAACAATCAAGAGATCTTGTTTTATAATTATAAATTAAGTAACTAGATTACTCAGGCTGTTTTGATGCCGCTCCATAATTCTCTAATAATAAAGGACAGTGTAAAATAAAGACAAAACTTCGTATAAATTTTATTTTAATATGAGGTCCGTTTTATCTATAATATTATAAATGTGAATGTAAGTTTGTTTGTTTGTTACACTTTCACGCGAAAACTACTTAACCGATCATCATGAAACTTTGTACACATATTTCTGGAGGTGTTAGAAGTAACATAGGATTTTTGTGCCGGGAAAATGTTACATCCCTACGTACGCGGGTGAAACCGCGAGGGACAGCTAGTATTTTTATAAGGGCAACATGCTACGAAGTACTACGTATGCTACGAAACTGGATAAACTCAACGTTTTGATAGAGACCTACGAAGTTACAAACTTACAGTTGTCATTGTAAAAATAATAGGAGTGGCACAACGAATCTCGCCTAGTCTTAATTCTGACTTCAGTTTTAATACAGCCTGAGTGTTTATAATTTCATTCAGGATACAAATATTTACAACTTTTATAGTTTTATTAGAAAGTACTTACTTATAGCTACTACGGAGTGTGGATCATAAATCTGTTGTTTATAATTACATCATTTATAACATTTTCATGTTCATACAATAACACATACTTAGTTATTAAGATATGCCTTATTTGCGCTAATGGTTTGTTGTGACTGACAATATTATTATTTGTTGAGTACTCATGCATGTATTAACCTTTTTATAATATTATATTGTATTTCGTTATTGCACCACAAATAAATTTCCTCGCATTATTGATGAAATCTCTGAAACCGTAACCACACAGCCTTTATTTGTCATAGTGTCGGTATGGGAACTGTTTTATTACTTATGTAAAATATCTTAGGTTTCGGTCCAAATATAACGTTTAATACTGGCCATAATAAAGGTGTATCTAAATAACTTTATGAAAAAAAAGTCATGGAAAACTTTAGTAAGTAATTCTTTATACTGCTTAGCATTTTGGTCTACTAGACGCTTTAATCCTTAAGTATATATATTGTACAAAGCAATTATGCGCTTAGTCTGTTATTAAGCCTCCTCCAGAGTCAGCGAAGTAGGTAATTACGTTACAAGTCAGGGTTCATTCTATGTACCTAAGTAATACCTACTTAAGGAAGTTTTCCGGTTTATGCAGCCAGGTAATAAAATGTTATCGTGTTTTATATTATACGAAGTACCCATTATTAGAAGCGAGCGGCTGCGTCACAGTCACGTGCTTTCAGCGTTACTGTTGTTTAGTTGTCAAACAGCGTTATAACGCAGAGTTATAACTTTCATCCGTGCGTCATTTGTCTCTCGTAATATTTGCTAATTTACCCGTAAATTAATCACTAATTTGTCATGAATCAAGATGTTTAAATTAGGCTATGATGAATTACAGTCGGCAAGTTTATGACGCGTGGCTTCATACTGTTTACTGTTAATGTGATTAATAAACATGCTGATCATCAAACTGAGTACAAGCGGTTAAAAAGGCATTTATTTTATTCCTAATTTATTTGAAATAAAATTGTTTATGTTATTTCCAATGTATGCCTAAGATTTTAGTTACCCAAAAACTAGTACCGAGAAATCTGTGATTTATAAATTCTCTTACTATTTTAACATGTTACGATAGAATGATAACTTCTGAGAATTGTATATACACAATTTATTTAAGACTAACGTATATCAGATAGGATTAATCAATATAAATAACATGTAATCTTCTACCACAAAGAAAAGCGCTATGTAGCTGGTAACAGTCATTTGGATAATAAACTTGCGCTAAATAGCCCGTTAAACTAAATAGGTCATAAACTATATAGTCGAAAACAGGTGCACATGAAAATAATAGAATATATTCATCTAGTTGTACATTTTATTAAACAAATAGATTTATTTATGTTTCGAAAAAGGCGGTTCGCAGAAAACGTTTAGCAAGGTTAATTACACAACATTTATTTACAAAAGTGCTTTAATATTTCGCCGTAGTATATATATCACTTGTGTAGGCCACTGTATTAATGGGGCTGATTGAGATTTCTTTTCTTAGTCAAGCCGAAATATTTGAAGGTTATGTGAAGCCGTTTGATCTTTAAAAGACAAAACTTTTTGTACTTAAACTGAAATAATAAGTTATCCAAAAAATATGTAAAGCGATTAAAGTACCGTGTCAAATAATGTGTTCAACTTCAAACCCAAGAATAAAACTAGCTATTGGTAATGGAAAACATCGATAAGAAACCATATCGCGGTAGTGTAGGGTTTACTTTGTTTGTAGTACTGTCTTGGCTGGTTGCCATCTTGAAGTTGAAAATCTGTTAAGATACCTTCTAGAGAGATTTAGCTCACTAAAATATTAATACAAATATTCTGTAAATTATGTTGAAATAATAAAATAGTTAAAAAGCCAGATTAGATAAAATATATGTGAAAAAAATTATTGTGAATTAGTTTTGCTGAGTGTCTTGCCAGTTCTTGTCAGTTGAAGGCTGACTTCCAATTTGGTGGTAGCTTCAGTTACCATATATAACCTTCAAAAGTGCCCTCCGTGGGCCTAAACTAAGTAAATGGTTTTGAATTTAGATTTTTTTGAGTTCTGTGTTTATACATACCTTCATAATACATCATCATTTACCATGCTCAGATTATAGTCCAAACTTACCCATAGTAACTACTATAAAATATGCACGTATAATTAAGTTCCATGACATTTTCTTTCAGAAGAGATAATGTCGTTGTTAAGTGGTACATTACGTTATGTACCCTATCATTAATTTCATCAAACGACATGTTATTTTATACGATGGACTTAAAGCAAAAAATTGCATGTCAGCGCACGCGTGTCGTACATTACAGGTTGTGTTCGAAGCTAAGGCAGCACAACGGAAGTATACAAGGGCATTGCATTGTACTTATCAAGGTGTATGGAAATCTTAATTATTGATGCTTATTCATTTTTAAGTACCTTATCTTAAAAAATAGAGCGTTCGCTATAACATATATTAAAAATAATACTTTAAGATATTTTACTAATAATAAGATAAAATATAATATAATAAAAAAAGTTGTCCACTAAAGATCAGAAGTAAAAAAAAAAATATCGTGATGAAAGTTATATTGAAATCCGTCCTTTAACCCCATAAAGCAGAGTAGAATAACTCATTATAAAACATATTAGTGCAGAATGTATTAATACAATATGCATCACTGTATTGTTGTTGGTGTATTTTGTATTTATACGAGTTATCTTTGTTATGACTCTTGATGAGAGACGTCCATTAATTTATGGTTCAGATAATATGAAAAGAAATAATTTATTATTATATTTGTCTTGATGGTAAAAATAATGGTAGAGGGAATTAAAACATATAATATTATAAAGTTAGCTTATAATAACCGTGAAAATAACATCAATCCATGGATTTTGGATTGCGATCGAATATTAATTTTGGAGGACGTAGATACCTACCTACCCAGTCTACGGGCCGAGAACGGGAAGTAGGCGGAAAAGCAGACGGTTTATCTGATAGTAAGTTGTAAGTAACAACTTCACGTCTCAGGGACAACAAATAAATAGCAAATGTACTACTACTTATGGCGGAAGTGGGTTTAGAGACAGTACTACCCTGGACGAACTCCGCACTAAAACTATACTACTTCTAAAATAATAATCATAAATAATGTTACTACTTAAAAATAAATTACGTCTGAAAATCGTATCGTTTGAAATCAATTTCTATCCACTTGCGATGGGAAGTAAAACAATGAGTAGTATAGTACCTATGTACATACATATATTATACGTCAAAGTAATTAGTCTCAAAAACTAAAAAACAATCTATGGAATATTACGATACTTTCCTAATTATAATTCAGTCAATAAACTAAAACGTTAGTTGAATAAATATTCCACATAATATTGGAATAAAAAAAAACATTAATGTGTCATCCACTCACATCTGCCATCAATGTGTGTATTCACGCTGAAATTCGGTCAGCCGTAAACATAAAGACAAAGAAACAAACTGAAAGCGTAACGTGTTCGTGCGAGCTGAAAAAAATAACTTTTAATTAATACAATATTCAGTATATTTATTACGTTGGTATTAGCTTCAAATTATACATAACTTTTAAGGTATCTTCAGATATAGACATAAATTATGCGTGGTCATAAAAAGAATTACACGTCGACTTCAGAACCTTAATTGTTATTTTGTCGTCGGTTAATAAAGTCCTTTTGGCAAGGCCTGTGTTTGACCACGATTTCCGCTTGTAAGACGATGTTGGTCATCACAAAATTCATACAAGGAAACAGCTAAGTACCTACATCTACCGGTAAGCCGAAAGCTAAAGTTCACTGTATAGGATTCAAACTCACGCCTTTCGCTTGGCGTTCGACACTACGCCATTGAGTAATCATCGCCTTATATAAATAAATAAAAGTAATCAGCTGAAATTAAATCACCCGCCGGAATTATCCTTGCTCCCAAAGAAATATATATCGGGTCTGTTTCTCTTTTAACAAAAGTGAAATCCTCATTATTTATTTAGGTAGGTAGTCATGTTTATGTATAATATATAAAATATGCCATTTGACTTGTGCTGTTAACCTTTGGTCTGCTTCTATTATGCATTTAATTGAATTTCGTAAATGCACACAATATACCTATTTACTTGAATACCGACCGTAACGACAAAACTACGTGGCCGTTACTAGAAGATATAGGTACAGTAGGTATTTACAGTCATACAAACATATTGTCATTTTACCGCAACCGCAAAATACCAGTTGTATTCTGTTCACTGTCATCAACCATTTGACGTACAGTGGACTGGGGACTGTAGCGCAAAGGCGCATTGCAGATGAAACACCCACGAGCTGTTTCATTTAAAATTATGGTAGTTATAAGAGCAGTTTGCTGGCTTGATATCGAACCTTGTATGAAAAATAAAAGAAATACATTTTGATACTACATAGTGCCCTATGCACTTGTAAAACAAACTAACGTTTTCCCAATACATCTGTATGCTTTCATCCAAATCCGCTAAACCGTTTTTGCGTGATTATTATTGATACTAATATTATAAAGTGGTAAAGTTTGCAAGTTTAGATGCAGGAAAGATCTTTGAAACTTAATAAAAAAAATGTTTTATTAATAGAAAGCTAAACTATACTGGGGTGACATCTGTTTGTATATAACCATTAGATCCTAGTAAAACCGCGGGCGATAGTTAGTAAAATATATTATTGAGATCATTATACTATAAAAATACTGTACGATCTTTGTAATTAGGGCTACAAAATATAATTCAAGCCAAAATGTAAGTTATTTATCCTTTCCGCTGCAACTCTACGACGAAATAGGTACTTATCTACCTACCACACGAACCCACGCCGTATATACGCCTCGACTCGCAATCTACAAACAAAATAATGGCATCATCTACCATCTAAGTATTCGTTTTTATGGCCCGAATTAGGTAAGAAGTTTTATTTTATCATTTTAAAATGATTCCAATTGGGCTTGAAATAACGAATAAAATAGGTACATAGGTACCTAAAAATGGTCCAAGTAATTTTTATAAGTTTACGAAACTAACTTTGGATATAAAATAACTACTACTTATGTATCCAATACCTAAACTATATTATAAATGCAATAGTAAGTTGCTTTGTTTATTTATCTGTTTCGTTGTAACGCTTTCATGACTAAACAACTAAACCGATCTTGCTGAACTTTGGCACACAAATAGTCTATGTTATGGAGAGGGACATATGATACTTTTGTTCTGGGTACGGAAAGCGGAGGAGAGCTAGTTATATAAAATCGACTGTAAACAAAAGTGAAATGAATTTAAAACATTTCTGACGATACAAAATCGGTCAGTATCTACACAATAAACAAACATCACATAGGTATTAAAATAGGCAACGAAATAAACGAGTTAACGCCATAAACCATGTCTACAACACCTCGGGCGGAGTTTGTTCAGACAATGTTTATTTTTTTCTTTTAAATATATTTTAACTTTGTTTTCTGCCAGTACAGGTAAAATCGTTATTTTTTATTTTCCCTGTAAACAATAAATTATTGCCAGTGTTATATTTGAGACTTGCGCCTTATAATATTATGATTAGATGAGTAAATCTCATTGTTTCTATTAAATCATCCATAGATTCGTTCACGTGACTAAGAATAATACCTGACGCATCTTTGGATTATTCGTTACTATTGCCTTTAAGGTTTTAGTAATTACTGTGTATTAATGTATATTTATAAAGCTTTTTCAGGAATGTTTCATAAATTATGTTGTTGTGAGTTCAAGTTATGAATGATTGTATTAACCACAGTGTCGCCATGGTAAGAGTAATGTGGCCAAAGTTTGTAATGATGTAAACACGAGTAAATGTTATTCTCTAAATAGTATAAAGTTACTTTGTATTTCTGTCTGTCTGTATGCTTATCCTACTAACTACATAATAGATTTTGATGTGCTTTTCCCATTGTTTAGAGATTCTTCCGAATTTTTTATAAATGTTTGTATCCCACTCAGGCGGGGCAGGCCACTAGTATATGTAAATGCGAATCGGCTCTTATAAAAGTACAGATAATATAACATTCTTGGAATATCGTTATATAAGCTCATACTACAAAAATTCTTGGTATCATTATAAAACAAGATAAGTTATATCGATAACGCAACATCTAACTCTAACGAAGTTTAAATTTGATTCATTACTTTACAAATTCCTTACAGTTCTTACCTAGCCTTTACTAATTAAAGTCTTCTTATCTACAGTAATACATATTTTCAAACGTAAATCATCCATTATCTTCTAACATTAAAATAGCATTTTAAATACAAATGAGTCTAACTTTAAATACAATGTGTCACACGGTCGACTGTAAAAAAATCGTGAAACATAATTCATTGTTAAGCATTGTAATTTGTCGACGTCGTAAATGGTAGTAATTAAAGTTAATATCAGTTTCTTTGTCCTCTACAGAACTTTAAGATGACAGCCCAATGGCATATTTGGGAGTTGCCTAATGAGGATGTCGGTGGACCGTTCAACGCGAGGGCTCTGACCACGCCGGACGACGAGGCCGCGGCGGCTGCTATCCGAGCTTACTTGTCCATCGACGACGACGGAGTGCCCATCGTCCGAGCTGCCTTCCCACCACAAATGCCTGAAGAACCAGAAAACAACTGGGAAGTTATAGACTACGTAGAAATACCGCCCTCACAAGGCGACAAGCGGTTGTAATCTTTTACTTACAACATTTTCATGTCTGCTGTCACGTAAACTGTTGGAGAAACGTTAATTATCTTATTGGACGTATGACGCGATTATGTTATCGTTGTGTAATTAGAATGTAAGAAATGTTGTCTTGCCAAAATGTCAATTGTATAAGGTCCTCCCCTCATTCGATGTAAGTATTTTTTAGCACAATTAATATACATATAAGTAATTAAGATTTCGTGCAGATTAATGATATAGTGCATTTATTAGAGTTAAGTTTTGATACAGTATTAGATATTTTCATACCAAGATTTACGTTTCGGTAATTATAATGATTTACTTAGCACTTGATTGCCACAACTCAAGTTGTAGAGTTACTGAGAAACATTGTTATAATATGTAGAATGATGTACACCATCAGTACTCTATTAAAATACTAGTCTTTTACACTTACACATATATTTATTTAAATACCTAGTTTTAAACTATAATTTAATGTATTAAATAAATCTTGGTTCCTCCAAATAAATTATGTTGCAACGCATTTGTTTTCTTAATTTGCTCCAGCGATTTTCCCGAACATTGATTGACTGGTTGAAATGGTCTATAAATTGTAATAATTTATTGAGCATGTTAAGATATAACTTATTTGTATCCACAAAACATTCGTACTTAAGCATTAAGTATTCTTTAAGCAGTGATTGACGGCGGTCGAAGTGCGCATGCGTGATGTGATATTTAGCTTGTACATGCTAATCATGTGAGGCGATTTGACTTTTGTGATTCTAAGTTTTATGACCCTACTTCTAACTTTGAAAAATAGCTAAATAAATTATAATATTTGTAAATTTACTAAAATATTACACTCCGGGAGCGCCGGCAGAAATGAAAACTTGAACATTAACGTTGTGCATTTTTGAATATTTTGGAATGTTTAGGTAATAATTTCGCACGAATTGCTTTATTCATCCGAATATTTATTTATTGCGCTATCGTACACAAAAATGACAATATATATTAAATAAAAACATTAAAAATGACAATATATATTAAATAAAAACATTAAAAATTCAGAACTCCGTCTTACGAATTTTCGATCAGGTCACGTGTCCTGACGCGAGTTTAACATTTTATACCCATCCCTAGAAAACTGCTCAAGAAGTTGCTCTTAAAAAAAATGGTTTACTATGTAGGATATGACGTAATATTTTTTTATGTAAATTTTTATCTAGTAGTTAGGTATGTACTCAATTCACGAAGGCACAACGCCAGAAGTGTGGAGCGGAAGCATAGTGGTGCTCTTCTTCAACAAGAAAGATAAGCCTTTTTGAAAATCTACTGCCAAATATCACTCATAAACCACGCTTACAAGGTGTTTTCGAGTGGCAGGTTCGACGATTTCGAGCCTCGCGAACAAGCCGATTTCCGTTTAAGTTTTAGTACCTACCTACCATAGACCTGATACATACGCTCCACGAGATAATATAGAGAAGAGTATAATCGGCCCTTTTGTGAGTCATCGGCATCTAGAGTCTACAGCGATACCATATTGACTATCACCATATCGTAGAGTTGAAATGCTTCTAAAACAGAGCCACAATGTCCAAATCCGAGTCCAGGGCGAAATTACGAGACCAATCCAATTCCAGAGTGAGCAGCAGTGATATCACTAGTGCAAAGGTGGATGTCTTCAAGCTCCTGGACTAGAAGTATAATCTCATCAACATAAACGCCGAACACATCTTCGATTTGGCGACGACAATAATGGCGGGGTCGCTAGGAGCTCTAGATAGATACCATGCTCGATGATCTCAACTAGGGTTTCCCAAAAGGCTGCGCAGCGTTCGGGAAGTTACGGTATATCTTACGTACGACCACGTACAGGAATGTGTTGGGTACCTACCACTTACGACGTAGACAGTTGACCTGATAAGATTCACTGGAAGCCCCTGTATTCAGGCTACCTAAAACTGTTTGTAATGGAAATCCATATGAGTCGTGTTCAACAATGGACATTTCTGGGCTAATTTAGTGATTGTAGTGGTGGTGGAAGGATTTATAAAAACCTATATGACATTTTAACACACCCACTGTCATTCTCAAATTATGCGATAAGTCAAGAAGATTGTCTAAATGATTAAAATGTTGATTTTGTTTGTCTAGTTTCTCTATAATACCTTATAGATACTAGCTGTGCCCGCAACTTCGTACGCGTGATAACTTTAAATTAGTATTTTTTTTCGTGATCGTGATCCGATGATGAAATATCTAACGCACTCCGTTTTTGGCAAATGTTTTCAATAGACAGGACTGTTACGTTTTATTATTTTACGAATACAAAGAAGATTATTGAATAGGTAGCAAAGTAGGTAGGTAGAGAAATTATAAGAAACCTCCAGCTTTGGAGCAAAGCCAACTTTATTCAAGTATTCCTCCATTGATACTCCGTAAAAGGCTGCTTTTAAATAAGTTCCATGCAGATTTGCGTGGATTACCATACTCTTAAAAGGGGTAAAATTAGAAAAAGTAAGGCGTTTACTTCTTATCAATGTACCTTAGGAGAGGCTCTTATAATTCTGGTTGAAATATCACACGAAACTGAACAACTTCACAACGCATAGGCATTGCCCCTGGTGTTACAAATGCGGTGACCACTTACCGTCTGCATGATTGTCGATTTTCCTGGTAAAAAAAACGTAACCTTAGTAATATGAGATTAGATAGCCGATTATGAAGAATGTTCATTTTTTTCTTAAATTTATATACTTTTAAAAGGTGATTTTCATATATTTATTTATTTTTCTTCTTTAATTTTTTTATTTTAAAAAGCTACATGAATGTACAGTTATACATCTGCCGAGCTGCATTACAGTTTATCTACCTTTTATTTAGGTGTCTTGGATTACCTATTTTTAGATTTACCATTTGGTCATAAAACTATATTTTATAACAATTTTCTAGTCCAAATTTTCGTATCTTTACAAATATTTCTTTGTTGATATGCATAGAAAGTACATATTTGTAAAAATACTAACCCACCAGTGATTTTCATCACAGGTCAGGTAATATAAGAAAAACTCTATATTACACTGGTTTCAATAGGTACCTGTACCGACTTATTCATCATTTATTCCATGTTCTTTATTAAAAATATAGTCGCCTACCAACCGAATAAGTTATGCTAAAATTAAAACAATAGGAAACGGCCTAAAACGGCTAGGTTCAAGAATCTTTTTTTCTGTCACTGGTGAATTATTGTATGGACATACGGCCAAAGCAAATTAGCACACAATAAGCCGCTTCCCTTGTCTAAATAAATTACACCTATACTTACATTGTCAGGGATCATCCATATTAAAATCACGTAACAATTACGTTAAGTAGTATTTGTATAAGGAATTGCTCTGAAGTAATGGAAAAGACAATGCAGTAATATTTTATAATGCCTACTGAACTGCGGTACTATTCACAAAACAAAACTCGACCGATTGTTCACTTAGGTGATCAGGCGGATGGCGAACACTCATCAAACGGAATAGTCGCTGAACTGCTGTGGCTCGCCAAAGTTTTCATTAAAGCTTTATATTTTGCGTATTACATTAGATAGAAAGCGTAGCCCTCCCCATGAGGGATGTTGGATGAGGGAAAGGGATGTTTAAAGTGAATAACCCCTGGTACATTCTTCACACAATACATACATAGCGATGATTTCATGATAGGTTACATTTGTGAATTTTGATTTAATCTTGAATTCTTAAAATTTAATTTTTTCACATTATTTTCACATAAAATCTAGAACTAAATTATTCCTGATTTTCAGCGAGCAATCATCGGAGATAATTTTATGCATCAAAACATTTTTGACCGTAAATTGATAAAAGTTGTTGTTGAAGTTTTGGAATGTGCAATCAAAGTTTATTCATTATGACACTGACTAGCCTTCTTTACTTTACTTATAAAGAGATCAGAAAATTCATTTAGCTCAATTGTATTTCAACCAAAAGTATTTAGAAAAACAGAGTTGAATTTACTGTAAATTGCAATTTTACTTGCAATCCATAACGAATGCCGAAAAATTATTATTAATCCAATGTTACTACTTTTTTACTTTCAGTAATAATTTGACAGGCTTTTTTTACCTTGGCCATGATCAGAGCCGTGCTGTGTGACATAGAATTTAGCATGAAACTATCAATTTAATTATTTTACTCACGGCACAATCGTGCTTAGATCATTTATACGTATGTTATATTTACTTATGTTATTCTGATACTAAAGCTTACAGCATATAATACCTATATTATATATTCACCTTCCTTCATTTTTTAGTTCAAAGACGAGGTCGAGTCTAAATTCGAGCATAAATACTTTTCATAACAATTTGATTTATTATTCTGTTGGCAAAATGATTAAATATATCACTTTTACGGTAAGCATGCTTACTTTGTGTACGACAACACTATAAATAAATGCATAAATCGCAGAAGAGTGTAACGCCCTACTCATATCATTTACGTACAATTTTCATATCACAATTATAAGTGGGGGAAACCATATTCCTCCTTGCCCATTTCAATAGCTAATATAATTATTTTGTACAGTGAATAAAGACTAACCATCAGGTAGACTGTCTGTCGGCCCATGTGGTATATAAAAAAAAACAAAAACGTAAGCCTGGAAACAGAAATACTATTCTTACTTGAGAAAACTAAAGTAGACCATATCTTTATTCTTTCGCAAAGAAATCTCAAATAAAATTACTATGAGTAGTTTAACCTAATTTAGACTTTATGTATTATGCAATTAAATAGTTATTCTAGTCTCAATCACTTATAACTAAAATAGAATAATACACGTATAGGTACAAAGTGTAGGAATACTTTCCGTATGCATAGGGCTGCCACCCGTCCGGGTTTTGCCGGATTTGTCTTAGTTTATAGGGTGTCCGGGGAGCGTCCGGGAGGGGTTTTCAAAAAGATTCAGGGTGAAACCCGTTCATATCAGGGGAATCCCAATTAAATAGTTACCGGTTCAAAATTGAATCGTTATCGAGAACCGCGTCCAATAAAAATGTAAACTATAAGTGTAATATTATTATATAGAGGTGTCCGGGAATAAATCCAATTTCACCTAAATGCCGGACATTTCAAATTCGGGTTTTCAAATTTTTGTCCGGCGTTGGCAATTTAGCTGATGGCAGCCCTACGTATGCATATAGTGTGCACCATGTGGTTGTTAACCAAGAGTATATAATCACTACGTGACGACTACTTTAAAGTTTAAACGAGTACGTCAAACAGTGGGGTAATCCAAACTTGTTCGTTAACCAACTTAATTATTAGCTACACCATATCGCGCTACGAGTGCTACGGCTACGAAAGCTTATGCTACGAGCTTTACCTATGATAATTAATGTAACTTCAATAAAAAGTGTTTCTGACTTGCAATAATACAATTGCACGATTACCGACTCGATGTAAAGCGAATTACGAGTACTTATTCGTATGACTCGGGTGACACGCCTTGTTCACGTGACGTAGTAAGTGCTTTATATTAACGATAATTTATATCGTTCAGGCAAGTCAGAATTATTATAAAAACAATATGAGTAACAGTGACGTTTGGCTTACATTTAAGTATTTTCCCACTTTAGTAGAAGTTGGTTGGTAGCATACTAAAAACCAGTTTCAAATTGCGGCAAACAATATTTAAATTACCTTATCCTTATGCACACAGTGTAAAAGACGTCAAGTTCTAAGAACTGTGTTAAAAACTTTGATTTCTATATGAATACTAGATTGCTATGAAATATTAATGTGGATTAATGAAGAACGAAATAAAAAAAAAACTCATATTTATTGGAGTAGGTATAAAACTTTACAATGGCATAGTTGGATGTCGGAGTCCCAATAAAAAAAAATATAATAAAAAAATATTTTACGATTTAAATATTTTTTGTAAATTTTGCTCTATATGAGGTCAGATAAATTCACGTAAAAACCTTGCTATCGCTTTAAAACCATTCAAATTGAACGTGTAACTGCATATATTTGACATTGTTCCTTAGTCAACAGGCAACATCAAACGTGACCAGTTTTCTACCATGCACCTTATAATAATGTGCTGGCGCACAAGATTCTCAATTACTTTCTGGTGTTATAAAAATATTTTTAACAGGTACCAACATAGATCTCATTACATTTAATAACAAACCGTTCGAGATCGTTATCTTTACGATGTCGGTAATTTCTTTCATGTTTTACGCTAAAGTATAAGCATTTTATTACAATTTTAAACATTTTTTTCTTATTAAAGCACCCATATTCAAAGAGAAACCTAAAATTCCGACACCCACGGAACATACGAATATTTACAACATTGAATTAAATTAATATTGTAATATTTTTAATGATTGTTTAATTTTCGTTATAGCTTAGTAACTTAATACCTATATGACAATATAAAACAATGTCAATATTTTGTAAATATTTTTCAATGGAAGTGCTATTTTAATCAGAAATATAAAATAGAGGTAGGTAAATCTTGTTTTGTCTTTAGAAATATTAGTTATTTGGATAGTATAAATGTAAGCTGGTATTAGTTATTCATCCATTTTGTAATCTATAAATAAACAAGTGCGAATCGGACTTGCGCACGAAGGGTTCCGTACCATTATCTATAAAAATAGAAAAAAACACGTTTCTTATATGGGAGGCCCCTCAAATGTTTACTTTATTCGATTTTTTTGAATTCGTTGCTATAGTGGCAACCGAAATATCATCTGTGCAAAATTTCAACTGTCTTACTATCACGGTTCATGAGATAAAGCCTGGTGACAAACGGACACCGGAGTCTTAGTAATACCCTTTGGGTACGGAACCCTAAAAAGAATTAATATAACATAATAGGTACCTATGAGTAGTAAAATCTTTTGATAAATATTTTTCCTCTTCCATTAGCATTAAGGGGAATCCCTATCAGAGAATTACTTCCTAAAGAAATTTGTATTTATTTTTTGTTTATTTGTTAACAAAACTTTGTAGGTAGCCTACATTTTTTTTAATATCGTGGTTACTAGGTAATTCTATCCCGTAAAATATGTAAATATGAGGCGTCGTCCTAATTGACGTTGATCGCACGATCGAACGATGTATTTTCGTCGCACGACGGGATTAAACACACACATTTATTTATTTAATTGAAGCTTACAAGTCATCGCACGACCACAAATGCTTAATACAATTGTGCGATGGGTTTAATCGTGCGATCATGCAATCAAAGCTACAAAATCTCGTTGTTTTGTGCTCTACGAAAACTTTTTTCATAGCAATATTGCTTGACAGTCAAAACTTGATGTTATGACGTCGTTGCGGAGGCGGCGCGGCAGCATCGCGCGATACCTAACGCGCAACCAATTAGGCTCCATTTGCCCCATCGCGCGATGAAATCGCATCGTTTGGTCGTACGATCGTTAGCCAAGAAGGACTACGCCTGACACCGAAAAATTAAAAAAAAATATTTTTCAATCGACATAAACTATAAATACCTAATACATTATCCTAATCTCAATATTATTATCTTATAATACATACTCGTATATTATAAAATACATATAATTTTTTTTATATATTATGATCAATGATATTGATAATTCAAAAGTAGGTAATTACACCGAAAAAATAAAAAATATTTATTTTTCAATCGACATAAACTACAAATACCTAATACATATTATTGTCTCATAATACATATATTATAAAATTCTTTTTTTTATTTATTATGATATAATTCATAAGTAATTACAACCAGGCTTAGGTTCGTACCTAGCTAATAATAAGTAGGTACTCGAAGTGGCGAGACAATATTGATTAGATATTTAGGCACTTGTATACCGAAGTACAGGGCTTTTCTACGAAACCCATTACTACACTAATTACAATCGTACAAAGTATATTTATACGTATATGTAGAGTTATATACACTCAATGTGTATATATGTACATATAGGTATTGCTTTTTAAAGTATTTTTATTGATACTAAAATATTTTTATATTTTCACTTAAAATATACACTTTCATACCTTTTGGATGTATTCCAAATGTATTCAGAATACCTCTCAGAATGCACAAACCAAAGTAACTTTTTATTATTATAGGTTGTAAGCAAACATCAATAAAAATTCTGCTATTTAAATGATATTGCGAGTCTATTTTAAATATATCAGCCAGTCACTATACCCATTTGTCATTATTGTGTCCGCCGCCGTCGGAGCGTATAGTGAAGTAGTACGCAGGTTATCTACGGGGTCAAATACTTGTGAATATAAATAAGCAGGATATAACTATGCCAGCAATCTCCTCGGCTGCACTTCGAGAGGTAAAGAAACGGTTAACAGAAGTGCAATAGCTCACACTTTGACATTGACTGGTTAACCGCAAGTCTAAAAATATCCTATGTACTTACTTCACTGTATGGTATATATTTATACATTCAAGGTATAAAGAGAGACCCTTAGAAAAGCTGAAAACACACATGCCTAGAACATAGTATAGCCTTAGGACCGAATAACTAAACATAATAAAAACGAGGCACTGAAAAGATAACTAAAGTGAATTTCCTTTAACACATTGTTGTTTAATATGATTGAACAAAATGAAGGAACAAAATTTTACTCTTCCATGTGCAGCGATTACTTAAAGATAAAAGTAAGTTGCATAGGTAACCTTTAGGACCTATATATTTATTTATTTTAACAATTAGAACGGTTTTCGCCAATAACACTAATTACACATATCTACTAAAAAGGATAACAATAAATGAGATCAATAAATTAAAAAAAAACTAAACCTGTCACTCTAGCGTCTCACAATACCTCATGCAATCCACAACTATCGTCTGCCATCCGTCCGCTAACAGGGGCCCAATTCCACAAAATGCAACGTTCAAGTAGCACATTTGGTTCGGCAGTGGTGTCAGTGGTGTGGTTACGATTAATGTCGAATTGAAGTTTGACATTTCATTAATATGGTATTCCTACGCTCTACAACCGAAACAAACATACATTTTGACGTAATCTTTCGAAAGAATGTGAAACATTACCGAAACACAACCGCAGTTCGATCGTTGGTGTATTTAGTACAATACGATTAACACTAAACATACCATAACCGGGTCAAATGACCCATTTTGAAATTTGCATTGAAAATGCACGTATCATCTTATCGCTTTTGTACATTTGACTTCATGACTTTTTCTTACTAATTAATATGCAGTTATACTATTTATTTCTCTTCGTAACAACCATATTTCATACATTCTATGGTAGAAATAGGTACCTAGTAAGTGTTGGTATGATTAGTGTTAAACGTCAAATTTGACGTTTGGTTGTGAAATGGTAATGGTTCGGTGCATAATATGTTAGTGGAATTGCCCCCCAGATCACATTCAGGTTTCTTACTCAGCATTAATATAAAAAGCGAACACGTACCTACCTATGGCTTCTGAAGATATACGCTTCAGCGTCGGATATATAAATCTGTTCATAAACAACGTTGACAAGTTCTAAGTACCTACCTACATATTCTATTGAATTCGGTTTGCTATGTCTTGAATAATAATGTGTCGTCAGCGTTGTATGTAAAATAATTAGTACCTATTTGTTTAAAGTATATTTTAAATAAGTATGTATTTAGAAAAAAAAGTAATATATGTTATATAATAAATAATATATTAGCTAACTGGTTTCCATAGAACAAGATGTGCTTAGTTTGGGACCAGATGGCCGTGTAAAAAGATTGTCCCAGGATATTTATTTATTATTTATTATTTATTTATTTAAAAATATAAGTCCAATAGTAATAAGCACAAATACTATTGTATAGATAGTTAAAGACTTGTACTTATATAAATATAGTTTCTGATTGTAACGCATAAGTTTTCTAACCACCATCATTATCGTTGACAGTACTGACTTGTTTTAGAGGGAAAATAATTGATAAGAAATAGGTAGGTATTTGTATTTATCTGCAAATTAATGCTCAATGAACTCGATAATGGCAATATGAAATAACATGTCACACCAAGCTACATCTAACCAGATCTGTCTTTTGTACTTTACTTTAAGTTGTACAGTGAAATATTATTATCTATTGTGAAATAAACTTACCCAAATTCATGTTGTTTTATTACCAAGAGCTTATCTTCTATATACATATATCAATATAAGGAAAATATGCCCGTCACCTCAAAACTACTGAACATATCGGGATGGGACAGCTACCACCTTACGCGAAATTTTTCGTTGATAGTTATACGCTATATTAATATCGATAAACGCGGGTGAAACCGCTGAAGCCAGCTAGTTCGTTTATAAAAATAAACTATAAATAGATTCACGCGTTAGGATTGGCAGTATTCATAAAAGTTACTTATAAAAGAATTCAACGCATAGTACAAACAAGTGGAATAAAACATATAATTTGTTTATTTCTTAATTATATGCATGCGTTCATAATTAACTATTTAATAAATTAATACGTCGAGCGTTCTTACAATCAGCATGAAGTACAGATTTCATTATTACATTAATAAAATTATGTATGTACTGTTAATTTGTGTGCTGGAACGTTATTATAATGAGCCCAAACCCTTTACCATTAAAAGATAACTATACTAGCTTGTTCTATAAAAGATTTTTAGTTACATAAAAATGACGTCACTAACCAAATTTGCTGTCGGTACTAAACAACAAAATTTAAGTAGGTATATAAAAACATTTTTGTATTCACTCAGCTCGTTAGTTTTTTCTAACCCAATATACGATCGATAAAAGCTCCTATCTGCGTGATTTAAAAATCATGAACAGTATCTAGAGAATCTACCTATTTGCTACAAACCTGTTTTAACTTTATTTTGGCATTCTACGTTCATCGCATAGGGAAAAAGGACAACATGGAGAAAGCAACGACAACTTTTAAAATCAGTTTTATTCTAATAATTTTGTTGTATTTTTAACAAGTATTAATAGTTTTATATTGCTTATTATGTATTGACGAATAACATTTTATTGTATTACTATTTTATTTTAAAAAAGTGTGCCAAATTATGGGTGCATGTACTTTCTTTCACTTTCTCCGATCCATACAGTTCGGTAGGGCCAAGAGGCGTTATTTCGCAGTTTTTCAATCGCGCACAGATAAAATTACTTACAATAACAATATCTTTGACTTCCTATTTCTACGTCAGTGCAGTACACACGGAATGATCCCTAGATTATTGGCATTGACATGTGACAATTGTATTTGATGAGTAAATAGTGTAATTACAAATGATAGAAAGCAATGCGGTGGGGCGTACGGTGCGGCGCGGCGGCGGCGGTGTATCGCGCGCCGCGGGCGCAGTGGCCCTGCGAAGCGCGTGCGTGCGGCAGTGCCTCTCGTCCCCGCAACCCGCGCCCGCGCCCGCGCTCGCTGCCGTTTCCGCGCCCGCGTCAGTCTCGAGCGCCTCGCCCGCCGCCGTTCCGCAGGCCTCTTGTTTCTATAAAGCGGACGCGTCGCGCTCACTCGCACGCAGTCACGACCCGGCCACGCTCTCCTGTGCACTCAGCTGACACGCGTTTGACATTACCCTACATACCTCAATACACCTTCGTTAACAACCCCGTGAAATACAAAATTGTGAAAACAGTGACAATGGCAGACTGCGACTGGGGATACACTTGTGAAAACGGTAAGTTTCTCGTTTCCGTTCCACTTAAACTGCAATGAGCCGCACGGACCGGTTTGTTTACATCGCGGCACGTGACTGATCCCGTGTAAATAAAAGATTTTTTTTGTTAAACTCGTACGTACAGGTTTGGTAGTGGCCTACTTCTAATACTGAATTAAGGAAAAAAAATATCATTGAACATTTCAACAGGAAAACCATTTTTTTGCACATACTTAATTTTCTCTGCATCGCCATATCCACCTTTCTTATTTTACTGCATCTTAATGTTATTGACGTCAAAGAGAAAGTGAATTTATTTATTAAAACATTACATATATTTCTCTTCTTAATACCGACCGATACTTACTGTAAAATATTTTCAAAGACACATTACCGAGCCATTTGTATATTATATATGTACACATAATAAATAAAGACAGATAAGAGAGTAATGAATTGAAATAGTTGGAATCACGTTGTTTCAGTTGTTCTTTCCTATACATACAACTTTATCTAAATTCGTCCATTCATGCTCCACACATTTAATACAACACCTGGTAATTTAATCTACGCCTAACGTTTCAAATGTAAATAATATGCCGTTTGATTTACAATAATAATTTGAACGAGGAATTTAGTGCTCGATTAATTTACGCTTTTAAACTACCCACAAAAATTACAACCCTTCTGGGTAAGCATATCTTTAGCTTTCTTCTCTTCCTAACACCTCCTTAAACTTTGTCTATATTTTGTACCATAAAACTAATAACTTAAGGTAGATATTGCCAAATCCCAATACTAGTCATTATTATTTAAGCGTTATGAAAATTCATTTTTTTTTCGCGCAATACCTAAGAATACCTTGTAGCAAGTGTTAGCGAGTCGCGTGCGGTGATCGGTGGCCTACTTTAATCCGTTCCAAATGAAACTCTTAATGATTGTTAGTAAGATTTAACCGTCCATCTACTAATTTCTTCACTAAGTCAAAATTTGCGTGGTCAATTCTGTAGATAATCTAAGAAGAAGAAAACCATGAGAATTTACATATTAGAACATATTACGCATTGTAGAAAGAAGACAACTAACGATATTTTGGCTTTCATAGATCCCGGGAAGCTTATAATAAAGGAATAGACCCAAATATAATGTTCATTTTCACACAATGTAGGCACTACACTACTTAATTACCAAGTTTTAGTCTATTAAGCATGCTTACATTGTCATTTTGAAGAGTAAGTTTTGTGTCGACAAGGCCAAGAAGTAAGTAAGTTAGTTCTTAGTAAAATATATTCAGTATCATTCTTTCAAATTAAGTCCAATCTGTTTCGCTTTTCAAAGTAATGACTTGACTTGACTTAAATTGTTATGTAAATTACTGAAACTAAAAATCTCTAAAGGACATTGTTATAACGACGCGTATGGATCACAGACTTAATGCTTATCATTTATTTTCGGTCACTCATTGTGTAAAATAAAACGTGATAATATTCTGCGGTTTTACCTTACCTTATTCGGATGTTTAAAGAAACGAAAAAAATCGTTTTACCTGCAGTATTGGCAAATATTCCAAAAAACTTCTTGCAAATTCATGTAAAATATATATTTTTTTCAAAAATAATTTTAATTTTAACATTAAAGACAGAAATACATAACGCGCGGGTAACGTTGCACAGATAAAAATATTGATTGGTAAAATATAATTAAATAGTAGGTTGGTGATATTAAGTCCGATTCGCAAGATCAAGGTAATAGGGCGGACTGCTAGTGGGACAAATGATGCGGATCCATTGCCAAAGTTTTGATCGAAATTTATAATTCCTTGAAAGATTACTAGAAATGTTCTTTATATTCATTAGGTACTTATTAGATCTTCCTACTACATATTTTTTTATGTCTGTACCTAACATACATAAAGTTAGCAATACTTATATATATTTTACTTATTAAATCAGTTCTTAAGACAATTGTATTGACAATACTAGCAATTTCTATTGTTATCCTAATGAGATTACAATTTAAACTTTGTTGAAATAAGGAAATTATAAGAGATTGTACCAAGACTGCTCTAAAGCGAACAAGTTATTACAAATCAAAATGGCAATCATGGATATGAAGGTACCAAATTCGAATTTAAAACTCAGTTGAACACTTCCATATTTAAAACTAAAGTGGAACATGATGGCGGAGAACACAATCAACATTAAGGCAATTTGTCTTGTAGGATGTAGGTAGGCTTAACTGTTAAGCAGACCCGTTACTCGACGGCACACAAGAACCATTTATCACAATGTTGAAAAAACCGTTTAAATAAACTGAATTGGACCAAACATATTAAAAGTTATGAACATGTTTACAGAATGAGTCACACGGAGGGCCGATGGAAGGAAACCACCCTAAATAATTGAAGACAGCCTATTCCAATGTAGACATATAGAAAATACTACAGTTAGGTCTTGGAAATCATAATATAAGAGCGAAATAATGCAACTGTCAAAATCGATACGAACATTTTCAAATTAATCTATCGATAAAATAGTAAATGTCACCAAAAAAATGTATCCCTGATCCTGAATGTTTCGGATTTGAGAATTGTAAATTTTGATTTGCAATAGAAAGTGTTAGTTTATTGATTGCATTTTGAAAAATTACACTTGCGGACCTATGGAGCGAGAGAATTGTTTTTCAAAATAATTATAAAAATGTTCGACTATACGTCGACCTACCTATAAATTTCGGTGCTTAATTTAACATTCATACAAACAATTTAACATTCATACAAACAATTTTTGGATAACAAAGCAGCATAATTAAGGATTAAATATCTACCTTTTGTTTCGTATATATTTGGTAGGTCATCACATTGAGGTTATTTTTTAAAAAAACCTCCAATATTTAACGTGTTAATTTTTGATGTTATCTGGTAAGGTTGCTGAGGCCCTTGTACATTTATACTTATCATATTGGTGATGATAATGAGCCATAAATCACAACATTTTCCGAGGAATTATGTAGCTAATAAAAATAACGATATGGAATAAATATATGCTATCAAAAATGATTACTACCTACCATATGATTTTCCCATAAGATTAAGAGAAATAACATATTATTACTTTGTTTCTTATTCAAGTACGAGAACCTTAGATATCTCATAGTTTTTTCGTTTCATAAGGACACGAGGTTTTGCTCGATCAATCTGAGATATACGATGAATAATACATTTAATAAATTCACAAACTATCTCGTCTGTTATGGGCCTCCATTACTTAAGTGTTCGATGTTTACGTGGTTTGCGTAGACATCTTCATCTAACAGAATAGGTAATAAGTATCTAAGAATAATAATTATTTGCATAAATTATCCTGCAGACGTAATAACTTGTTAAAATAATGGATTTAGTACTAAACTTAATTTTCCTCCATAAACTGCAAATCAGTGCACCCAATCCTACATACAATTATAATACTAAGAATTAAAAATCGATATGATTCATCTCCATATCCAATGAAAACATTTAAACCTCTCTTACAATGAAGTAAGCTATTTTAAAAGTAAATCTTGATGCGGAACCCATTCTGTAATATTATTATAGTTAAGTTTGAAATCGATAGATTACTGCAAACGGATGGGTCAGATAAATGTTGTGTACCACTTTGGGTTAAAAAAGGTTTATAAATAAATTATTATAATAAAAATAAATATCCTGAGACATTCTCTTCACACGGCTTTCTGATCCCAAACTAAGAAGAGCTTGTACTATGGAAACCAGATAACTGATTTACTGCATATACAACTGTTTTTCTAAATACATAATTATATAGATACTACCCACGCAGCACAAACGTAATTAGGTACATGTACTTAGTTTTTGCTTTATAATATAAATAAACTTTAAACTAAATCTGTGCTATGCTATATGCTGTGGTTTTCTAAACTATGTATATACTATGTAGTTTCCAGATGAGTGAATCATAACTCTTAAGATTAATTAGTAAATACTATAAATACAATTCTGAAAGATCAATTGTTTATAGCTAGGTATTAGATGAAAATGAAAATGTTTGCGTTAGTGCAGAAGTAGGTCGAGTCGATATTCGTAAGTACGCCATGATAATTATGAACTACACGTGGATTTATATTTTCCAATCCTGAAAACACAACCTGGAGTATGTTAGATTTTTTATTTTTTTTGGAAGGGACAAATGTGCCTCAGATGGCTCTTACACCCTTACGCGGACAATTCCGGCGAGCGCTAGGGGCTCTCAGCTGAATGGATTATGTTAGAGACAAGCTTGGAAACATTGGAAATTTGCTTCCTTGCATCAAACTATTGTATTTAGCAAAATTTTATTTATTTTGCCTCTGATTCTTGTGTTTTGTTAGTGTGTACAATGTATATAATAAGACTTACGGTTTGGTCTTCAATATAAATTAGGTATAAGTTACTGTAAACGTTTGTAATCTGTTTTGTTCACTAATAAATAAACTCGTCCTAAATATCTACTACAAAATCACTTAGGTACGCAAAGGAATAGTCAGGTGTAACTCTCTCAAAATGTTATATTCGATAACATCCTATAATTTATTTGGCACGTGTAGGTGCGGATAAACAACCAGGGAAACATGGGAAGAGGAAGATTGGACCAAATACACATTTACACACTTTCTTTCTTACTAAACGTCTCACTACATATTTTAGAACAAAGTCGCTTTCTTTGTCCCTATATCCCTAGGTATGTATGCTTAAAACTTTAAAAAAAAAAGCTAAAACTAAAGCTTTAAAACTACGCAACGGTTTTGATGCGGTTTTGTTTAATAGATAGAGTGATTGAAGAGAAAGGTTTTTATGTATAATACATGTGACATCCTACGGGAACGCGGGTAAAACCGCGGGGGACAGCTAGTATTTTATAAAAGGTTCCAAACCAAATAATTATATGGTTGCAATCTTAGAATTAACAAGCTCGCGTAAGTCTTAAACTACAAGCATTAAATCTTGTATCAGTTGCATGTACACCCACATAATAAAGGTTTGTATACTTATACGGTTTGATAGCACGTGGCTAATGGCAGATCATTAGAGAAGAATACAATGAGTATGTGCTATTGGACAATGACGAACATGAAGCGAAGGCGTTTCCCTCAGACTTGATTGTCGCTTCGTCACACTTATAGATTCGCCGGCATTCATTTATTTATTAACTAAATGAATAATTTCAATAGGACTTTATTTAAATTCCGAAAAATTACAAAAAATAGCTTATTTACTTAAAAGAACATTTTTTTCATTAATAATACGACTTTGATCAGTTTTATAAATTTGACTGTACTGCCTACAGTACTTACGTCAGATACGTAATACGTTACCAGAAAGGCACTTACTGAGTGGACCCTTGTAATAATTGCAAAACTCAGTTTACATAATTTTATGCTGAAATCAAAAACGATAATGGTCTGTAATGGGGTTCAATGTAAACAATGGAGCGGCTGTTGATTGAAAAGGAGCGTGCGTGGGTGCGCTTGCGCCTCCAGTGACCGCGCGAACTTGTCACGAGCGGCGAGCGGGCGAACGGGCGAGCCCGACCCGCGGCGCGGCCTCGCTCGTGTCGCTCCACTCAGCGGAAATGAAGGTTAATGTTTAATCAAACGAGCGGTTATTATTTTCTTTAAACTATTTAAATGTTCTGCAATAAGGAAACAAAATATTAATAAGTTAGCTTGAAAACCAATTGAATGATTAGATATGGGCATTTGTTTACGAGCTGCAATCGATTGTACGACAGTCATACAGTGCTCGTGCCCGTTTACTTACCTATTTATATTATTAGGTTTTTAAATATTTATTTAATTTCCATCATCTGGTGATTCCCTTCAAGGGAAAGTCCTATCAAGCGAGTCAAAAGGATAAGCCGAGCCAGTAATTCAGTGAAGGAGACAATACGAGGGCGTCTGTATAAAAGTGGATAAATAAATCTGTTGTGAGATAAGCAAGGCCGAGGTCACCGCGGACGCTGCGCTCTACGCAACGCAATGACTGCTCTTGTTCTAACCGCAATTCTACGACTTCACTTACATTGATCATTAATTAATAAAAATCGTTATATAAACTAACTCAGACACATGCTCCGGCGAATGCGTCCAATGAATCTTAAATAGTATTTTTTCTTTTTTATACTAGATAGCTAGCGGTAACTTTGACTTAGCGTTATCAAATAATATGTTCAAAGTCCAATCTCTATGTTGCATTGGTACATTAAACATCTATGTACAAGTACTTATTTACAATGTTGAAGATGTACGTAAGCCAGTGTTTCTCTATTGTCCTAGGTAGGTTAAACAAACAATACTGCCTAAAAACGCGTGCTAAAGTCAATTAAATACTGAATAGACTTTATGAATTTTGATTTCTTCATGTCGCTGTTACAACTTTTTTAAAGTTAATAATGCCACAGAAAAATAAACCCTATTGCTTTTTGAACAAGGCTTTTTATATAGAACAGACTACAGAAAGTAGTACAGTATCACAAAGGAGTGATTACTTTCACTTAGCTCCAAAACAGTTTAATGAAGACAACGAGACGGAAGCAGCAAATATACAAACTTCCGCCCTGCTGCTTTATCCGCGTTTCCGAGGGATCTTACGTTTTTCCGCGATTATAGTCTGCTATGTATCAATCTAGAGTATATTCAATCTTTGTGCAAAATTTCATTAAAATCTGTTACGGCCGTTACGGTGTACCAAGAACTCACACAAACATACCAACAAACAAACAATCAGGTACAAACTTTCAGTTGTAAGACATATTATATTATTACCTACCTAAGAACGACAAACTTGGATTTATTAGATGCATTTCAATTGAATACAACAAGAGCTAATAGGATTCTACTTAGGTTCTATTAGCTCTATATAGCTACTTATTTCCAACGTAGATGTATACGGGACCGTCCTACAGTAGCCGTGCGTGCACTGAACTTGACTGCAAAAAGGAACTATCCTGTATTCAAGATAAATGATCAAACAATAACCAGTGTATTGAACATCCAAAAAACCAAAACATCAAATGTGATTAAAATTGAATATTTAATATAATTTTTAAGTACCGATCTAACCATAAAGAGTAGCCCTTTTGATGCTGTACAATTATGACGTCACAACTTGCTATTTCATAAAAGACTCCATAGAAACGATCGTTTTGACATTTAATTAAATGTTGCTGATTTGACATATCAGTGAATATCCCTATTCAGTCATATAGGAAGATAACTACACATTCACATACGATGCTCGAGGTAATGTTGGACGGATATTGTTTTTGGCTATTATTATTGACATTGCAAACTTCCGGTCAGAAGAGTGGTTCAATTGGTGAAAAAACCGAGCGGTTTTTATTTATTTTCATGAATATTGTCGTCAATCAGAATAAAAATAAACTACCGACAGATTAATGGTCTTAACTGACCTTCACTATGGTTAATTTACTTTTAACGTAACGAAACTCATCGGCAAAAACAAGAATAATTACACGTTTAACTACCTGTATGTATTACGTTGTTACTATTTTATATTGAAGATGGTAACACTGTATCATATCAGAAGTAGATTCTTTATTTATACAATAAGACGTATTTTTGAAAGATTCGTATGAATGAAGTAATCAAAGGTGGAATATGGCTTACACAGGTGGTACTTTGTACTCAGATGTAATATGTATTGTACAGTCACTAACAAAAGTAGCTGAACAGATCCAAAGTTACAAAACACCTGTACTACAGCTAATCTTTATATTGAAGGATAAAGTAAACAGGTGTTTTATAAGTAAGTGTCCACAAAAACCTATGCTATAACATTTCTATATTATGAATTTGTTTTAGACACTTATATTGTTGACCGTACCTGACACTACCTAATTATTATTATACGTACTTATTTAATTTTTAATAGTGATAATGGTGATAAATATCGTAGTGGCGAATCGTATAATTAACTGGGCTAAGGTGAAGTAAAATATAATGAGAAAACTAATGAAATAATAGTATAGAACGGGTAGTGGGGTACTTTTACCTAGTACCCAACTGGCTACTTAAATCAAATTGAAAATCTGGTACATCATGGCTTATTGGAGTTAGAATTATTCATGGTCAAACACATCATGCACGTAGTAAGCTATTAAAGAATGTGAATAGATCAAAATCGTCGCGTAGTTTCTGAAAAAATCGCGGACATAACTACGAGCAGAGGTAGCTAGAGGTCTTAGTGCAGAGTTCGTTTCAAATTACCTCTACCACCATACCTATTTTGCTGTGATGTAGTTGAGCACTTGTATTACTGTATTTTGGTTAGAAATAACGTCGCATTCATAGAATTAATAACATCACGTCTCAGGGTCGACAGCGCATTAGCGATTAGCCTAGTATTGCATATGTCCGGGCGGCGGGGGTGACCGCTTACCATCATTGATGCCTGATTGTCAGGCTACTTGACATAATCATATAGGTACGGGGGAAACAGAGAACCAGTTACGAGTCCATTAAAAAAAGGTAGCGTAGCAATCTACACTACGCTACGAGTTTTGCTACGAATGAAATAAATGGCAAAAGCCCGGTAAGAACCTAAAAAAAAACATTTTAATTTAAATTGTCACAAATATTTATTCAAACTTGTTCAAACCTATTTGGCTAATAGGGCGCAATTTTCAAGAAAATGGGAGATTGTAGTAGGTAAAAGAAAATGTCGCATCGCTTAATTAAATTTAAACGGGTTGTTTGTTACTCCAGTAATTTGTGCCCTAAGTTGTTTGTCATATTCAAATAGAAATTAGATTTACGAGTGTTCAGAAAACATTGCCTTATCATTTATCACATTTGTATTACTTTGTTAAGCAGAGGCTGTATATAGATGGTCGTAGTAATATCACGATAAGGTGACATGCTAAATTACATTATTCTTTGTTTTATTTAATGACAACAAAAGTATTTAAATGCAAAATTAATTTTGATAAACATAGGTTTTAATAATCTCGCTCATTTTATTAGTGAGCACGAATTACCATATAAGAAAGAATACTACCTACTATTTCTTTTCCTTGTTTATTTCTGAAAATTCAAACAGCAGTCCTTGTGTTAATTAAATGTCTCAGCTCAATAAGTACTTTATTCCGCTGTCACTACCTAATTACGAGGAAAGAGATCGGTAATCACGCACCTTATTTTATTCTGAACAATAGTAGGTACCTACATCTACACCGGAAGTAATAAAGTAGACAGATTAATCATTATAAAAATGTTATTTCTCTAAGCTCTCACGCGCGGCCGATGTCAGTGGCGCTAGATAAGATACCGGAGATACACAGCAATTAACGGCGTGATGTGTCAGACAACCTGTCACTCTCGCTGGCACACTCCGTGTTCACTCATCTCGTACGTTGACGCTTGACATAATAATATGTAAATTAAAACAAACCTGGCTACAAAAAACAGTACAGGTTTGCAAACACGAGTAATAACGTGTAACATTACATCTGAATTGTGTATTGTTTTAGAGAAAACTCCTTATTAAGTTACAGGCTAACATAACATTGAACGCATAGCAAGGGTCCTTAACCGCAGTTACCCTTGTCTTGCATGAGTCACACACACAGACAGACACACGCACACATTGTACTGTACCTACAGTTGAAACTGAAAGTGAAATAGGTTAGAGTTTTTATATATAGGTTTTAGAAACCCACGTTTTTGTTATATGTCTGGCATTAACTAACACGAACAATTCTAACTATTGGAGTTAGAATCGTAAGTATCTATAGTAACAGATCGGTGGCAAATGCTTTCATATTACATTCGTCCTCATCTGCTGGAATATACGTTATTCGGGAAATTTCATAAAAATCTTGTGTTCGTAGATAAGCGCCATATTCTCTAAGCATTTTGTACATTGTTGGTTCAGGTCCAGCCACATGGGTAGAGAGGTATCCAGAGGCACGGGGCGCCCGTCAGAGCCCTGTAGACATCGACACAACCCTGGCCAGTAGCGGAGGATGTGCCCCCAACCTACTGTGGCGCTACTCCGTCAACCATCCCCGATCAGTGGTCAACCCTGGTTACTGCTGGCGTGTGGACGAGAACGGATATGACTCAGGTAAACCATCCGCATCCTATATCCATCTATCCATATTGTAAGAAAGGTTATATTTAATTGCATTAGTTATAAATGTTATAGTAACAAATAGGTAGTTTAACTAGTCCTCTTTTATAACAAAACCTGTACTAAACATTATAAAATAAGCAACTTATGAATAAATGCAATCTACAATGTTTTCAATATTTATACTTATAGGTATTATGTTATGCAATAAAAGTTCTAGTGTTTGTAAATATCAATATCATCAGACAAGACAGAATATTCATATATTCTGAGGAATGGAAACGGAAGTAGCAAGTGTTTGATGCAGTAACTACATACGAGCCAATTTGCATTTCCATCGCAGCGAACGTGTTCCCCTCTCAATGAGTCACCGCCTCGAAAATCGCTCTCACGCGATGCTCCCTAATCATCGGAAGGATCACTTTTGACTGCACCCACTGCATTTGTTAAAACAAATCCGTTTTTACCTGAGAGTATTTTTATCAGTAGCTAGAAGACAGATGATGATATTTCATGTATTTAGTGTGTGTAGACATTTAGGATCTCAGCAAACAGTTATTAATTTGCAGAGATTCGAGGTGGTCCTCTCGGCTCCGACGTTTACAAGCTGCAGCAATGGCACTGCCACTGGGGAGCTGTTAACGGTGTCGGCTCCGAGCACACGGTGGACGGGCGCTCCTTCTCCGGAGAACTTCATCTAGTGCACTGGAACACTACCAAATATCGCAGCTTTACTGAGGCAGCTGGACAACCAGACGGACTTGCAGTTCTAGGTGTACTTTTAATGGTACGTTACCGTTATACTTTACAACTTATTGCTTTGGTCCGACAAGTAGCTTTGTCGGAGAGTTAGGTATTATTTACGCGTTAGGGTCACCGGCTCATCTATAGGTGAAATATCTCCTTACAGTTCATCACAGCCTCATTAATAATTAAATATTGCAAAATATATACGTGCTATGTCATATTTTTTTTTATATTCTGTATCACAACTATATAAGTCTGTGCGCCATTATTAGAATTGGTGTGTTGTAAGAGTTCTAAATCGTGAAACATTAGAGTTATAGAGAGGGCAGTCTTCCCGTGACCGCGGCTTTATGTAAGTCTGTTGTCTATAATAAATTAGAATGTATACGAATCGTGAAACCTTAAAAACATTAATAATTTTAGTTTCAACTAGGTACGAGAAACCGCTGATAAGCCGGTAAATGTTCTCTAATATAACTTCATAATATTTAATTTGGCAGCTATCAAGTAACGTACCCAGAAATTGATCAATGATTTATTATCCGCACCACATTACTCACAAATTGACGCGAGAATATTAGGTTACAATAAATGTAATTGAATACCACTTCTGTCACTCCCAATGATGACATCTTTGTAATATCCAATATAATATGATGTAGTCGTAATCTCATAAAATAGCAAAGGCAATTATTACTTAATATTACACTTATTTAGGAAACAGTGGTGTTATTTATAATAGCACTCCAATAAACTTCAAAGTTAAAATTCAATAATGGTTTGTCTCTTTTACCCCGTTTAACTAGTAGATCCAGCAGTTTTCTAGTTACCGTGGTAGGTGCAAACTCTGTTGCGTTTAGGATCAGATTACCATATGTGAAGAATGTATTAGGATATTTATTTATCATCAATCCAGCTCTTACAATCACCACTGCAGAGGCATGAGGTCAATAGCCTCACGAACAACAAGGGGGATTGAGGGCATAGTACTGGGCGTAGTAACTGTGCTGATAAGCAGTCTTCACATGTCTTTGAACTTGGCTACAGCTTCTGCATCCATGTTTCCTCACAATGTATTCTATTACCGTAATACCAATACCTAGTGAACCCGTACCTATGTAACATTACACTTGATTATAGGTCGGTTCGTGCACTTCTGAGCCGCCACGGCTACCTATAAACTTAGTTTACCTTTGGCGCAGTAGTAATTCACTATTATAATTATTTATTGTTTAAAACTGCCAGCATTATCGGAGTCTTCTATTGTATTTTTTAACATGAGTGATACCTAAATAAAAACGCTCTCTCCACTTCCGCAAAGAACTTTCTCTTGGTGCGATCTTTCATTGTAAGATAACAAATACCATTTCATTACAAGTCAATGTCGCTTATTTGTAGGTTTGGTACTCACGTATATTTACACAGTATCACAATTATTAGCTATGTATTCATCTTGTTAGGAAGTAAACGGATTGTATAATGTATACATAGGGTGTGAATAGTAAAAGAGATTATGTCACTGAAGCCTTGCAACTCAATCCCTTTAGGTAAGTTGCATTTGCTGCACGCACGCACTCATGCAGTGGAGGACGATGATATATGTATATCGTATCTATATAGATAGGCTATATTGAAATACATAATAAATAATAATACTTATAAAGAAAAGTTAACATAACAATTAGGCATTTATTAAAATTCTTACTTGAAATCATTTATTTCAAAGTAGTAAAGCTCTTAAGTACAAAGTTCGTCTGAGGAAGCGCTACCTACCTATTTCCGCCGGGTTAAAAAGATAAGGGGGCCGGTGAAATTACAGGTAGATACATGAGACTTAACAACTTTATGTCAACAACTCATGGCAATGCACGGTGTTGCAAATGTCCACAGGGGGCGGTTACCACTTATTATTAGAGCGTCTGCCTGCTTGTCGGTTTAGCTACTTGAAAATAAAATTAAAGTTTGCATACAAATGCAACCCACAATACCCTGACTTTGTAATGAATGATAAGTTGGTAAGGTTAAAATCTGAATACAATGCTTTTACAGCATGAACAAAGTTCATGAATATTTTCTATTATGTTTGACCAAATATATAGACAAACAATAGTTCCAAATCCGTATACAAAGACAGCCCCTGCAAAACTGATTATAATTTAATTTGATTTTTATGTATTTGCAGGTTGGCAAGAAACATGATGAGCTCGATAAGGTGATACGATTGCTCCCTTACATCCAACACAAAGGTGACAAAGTAACTATGTCTGACCCATTGGACCCGGCGAAGCTGCTACCTCCCCAAGTAGCGTACTGGACCTACCCCGGCTCGCTCACCACGCCGCCTTGCACGGAGTCAGTCACGTGGATCCTCTTCAAGCAACCCGTCCAAGTGTCAGCTGAACAGGTCAGTTACATGCGAGAGAAACAATCACAAGCGTGATTGTTTACAATACATTGTCGATACAAGCGATTAGTGATACGAATCTACTCTAGTCAAAATAATTGAAAGAAAAGAACACATTTACTTAATACACAAGAATTTGACATCATCCTATTACTTTTGGTAGTCGAAATTGCGGATTAGATAATGGCTGCGTGACTAAACTAATGCCATTTTAGTTAAATTATTTACGTAACAACATTCAAATTATGACGTCTGATTTATGCAAAATCCTTTAAACACGTTTGTGCCGCAATTAAGAGACTAAATTATGTCTGCCGGTTTTCGAAGAGGCAGTCTGGTAGACAAGCATATAGGTAGATAGGTACCTACATACCTAGCTACTTCGAAGATCGAACTTTCCGCCAACGGCGATCGCTGTGACCCACTTGCTATTGTACTGACATACCAACTTTCAAAATCATCATTAAGAAGAACATGTTTATTTTGTTTGTTTTTGCTATCGAATGATTCGTCGGCGTCAGAGAGAACTACTCTCGACGCGGTATTTTTGTCACTCGGTAAAAACGCGTTAAAATAAATTACGTAATTGGATTGATTTCAGTTGGCGTTGATGCGGAAATTGAAGTGTGGCGAAGCGTCGAGCGGCGTGGAGGCCATGGAGCTGCTGCACAACTACCGGCCGACTCTGCCGCTCGGCAACCGCGAGTTGCGCGATTATGGCGGCAACTAACGCCCCCTCGCCCGCCAGTCCACTACATACACCACCAGTGACTAGTGCTAGTCAGCCGCACGCGTGCCGATTAGCCACTCTGTAGACTCTGTGAGATTAGAGTGATGTGCATACGAGCTACGATACACGCAAGTAGAGCTAATGGTACTTACGAGATATACTATTTCTGACAAACATGATGACTGTATTGCAATACCTGTGTGGTGGTGCAAAAATCATAAAAAATATCCATAAACCTGCAAATTTTAACGTTGTCATATGTACGTAGATCTTAGGTATACATTACCAACCCAAGGTATACCTTGGGTGTTAGATATTCGTGAATAGGTATTATACAAGGGTAAATCAAATGAATAACTGTTTTTGTGCATTCATTTGACAAAGGCCCAAACATGTATGGTGGAATCCGTGAATACTTATAGGATGGTATGCTCATCCTCATACCTTTAAGTAGATACATTTTATGCGCAAGAATAGGAAAGAATAATAATCAAGTGCCTCTTCAATATTTACAATTATTAATTAATTAGTATTAAGATCTATAAATGTTATTATTAGTGTTAAGACTTAACCATCAAGCAAGGAGATGATTTTTAATATTATATTGTATACGTAACAAAAACTCAGGTTAGTTCACTACCAGAAGGCAAATGGTATTAGCATTTGAACTTTATGAATGTTAACGATTTTGAAATACACGCGAAGCGAATACTTGTATCGCTATATGTACGTACTTATACAACTCTGGGTTACCTACATAATAAAAACTTTATTGTTCAATTTGCTATTTTATACGTATGCAATATTATCTAATTTTAGGGACACTTCAAGGCATTTCTGACTGAAACACTAAATTCGGTCCAACCACATAATTTAACACCAAGATTTAACATAAACTAGCTTTTTTTTAAATTACTGACTGCACTCTCATTTGTAATTTGTCACACCTTCAAATGTTAGTGTTGTATTTTGACTGAAGAACAATGTTATGTACTAGATTTAATATTAGTTGGTATTACGTAGGTATTTTAGAAACAACGCGTGCCTCGAATGTAAACGTCGCAGTTATGTTAACTGTGACGTCATAGTATATTATAATTGTAATGTATATATCATTTTAAATATGTTATACCTTTCAAGAACAAAATGCTTGTATCATTATACACAAATTAAAGTAATGTAAAGAAATTCCGGTTTTTTTCATTTTTCAAAAATTCATCTTCATAGGATAATAATAATGGCTCAGTGGCGTGCCATAGGTGATGCCTATGTCCAGCAGTGGACAGAGATTGGCTGATGATGATGAATGATAAAATTAATCATAACAAATAACGATATTTGGCTTACAATATTCCACTTTAAAAACATAATAATCAGGACGCCTTGATTATAAAAATTGCCAGGATTTATAAGTTTACACATCAAAGTATAAGTCTAAAAAAAACGAAAGAGATTGCGAATTGTGTGAGTAACTCTAAACTAACTCACACAGAGTTAGTGTGAAGACAGAGTAATCTCCGGAACCACTGATTTTTTTTTACTCTTTCACTGAGATTACCAAGTGATAGGGTCTGTTATAATCCCAGGTCAAGCGCGCATCCACCGTTCCACGGTCTATTGAGGTCGATAGGCTTATGATATCATATCCAATGCCTTTAAAAATAAAATAAAACATTTTAGGAAAATGTATCGATTATGAGCGAGTAGGTATATATTCCGAATCACACTTGGATTTTTTTATAGCTGTGACTACAACCTTTTTTGTGGGCTGGATCCTCGCGGGTCCCGGGTAACATGAGATTCCTCGATAACGCGAGACGGTAGCTAGGAGGTAAACGTTGGTAGAAAATTACTAGTACCCTACTTATGGGAGATACGTTTCCCTTTAATCTAATTCTAAATTGCATTTTAAATAAAACCTCGTAATGACTATATTTTTTAAAACTTTATCAACGACGATTTCAGTTTAACCCACACGTTCAACTTAGATTTAATGTCCAATAAATAAAGTTATATTTTTGATAAGGTTTTGAAATATACCATAACTATATATTTTTCATACATTATATTTGATAACTTGTAGACGTTAACTATTTCAGAATAAAATTTAAAGATTTATACTGTCACTATAAAATAGCGTATTTATTATTTAGTTTTATATATTAAAAGGCCAATAATACGAACTGATTTTCAAATCACCACCATAAATAAATTCAAATAATAATACCATTTAAACTGTACAAATATTTAATGGGTATTAAAATATTTAAATATATAATATAGATTTTGTAAAAAAGAATAGACATAATTATTTACTACCGCACATTATTGAACTTTATTAATATGGACTTTTTCTCACATATAAAATAGTATGACCTACCTACAGACGGACATGCCACAACTATATGGGTCTTTGTTGACCTCGGAACCATGAAAAGTTTCATAAAAATTGTGTGATGTTGTCTATGTACCAATCAGTTGGCCAAAATAAATAATTAAAAATACACAATTATACAACACAGTTTAAGTTACAAGAAAGCATTAAGCATCAAAAAAAATGAGGAAATCCGATGAATTCTACATATCCTATACAGTGTAAACTCTTTATAACGAAACTCAAGGGACTGAGCATTTTTTGTCGTTATAGAGAGTTATCGTTATATGGAGTGAACAAAAAAAAACAAAACAAAGTGAACAAACCAACCAACTTGGGCTCACTTCAACGTTATAGGGAGTTTATCGTTATAAAGGATAACGTTATAAAGAGTTTACACTGTATATCTAAACATAAACAAAAAGCTTGAGCGGTAAAGAACAAATGATTCTAAGAGAGTTCTGGTATAAAAGTGCTAATTTTTCCATTAATTATATCAAAGAAAGGAACAATAATTGTGTGACTATACTTCATTACCTCATACCTCCACCAGCAGTAAACAAACAATTGAGTATTTTATTTTTCATTTAAATGAAGGTGAATTAATTTCATTATAAAATGCAAGAGCTTTCTTATCGTCAGGTCAATTCACCTTCAAGTAGTCACATTCTAACTTACATACAATTTTGGTACAAAAGTATAATTACAGTAGTGGAATTACAGATATCCATGTGGTAAAAATATTGTATACAAAAATATTTATCCATATTAAGACAATGATAGTAGGTATTTGAATCTAGAATACCACATTATTTAGATGTGCGCTGGCTGCACAAAAAAGGGGTCGTACTATTTGAAAATAAAATCTATTAACAACGAGCAAGATCATGTGAAGAACCCTTTAACTTTCTAATATCACAATTTAAGCTATGTTCACATTTTATTTCATTGGTTTAACACTGAAAGTGAACTTATACGGTCTTAAAATATTGTCAACTAGCAAGGTATCACTTAAATAATCGTTAATATAATAGAAAATATATTGATCACGTGGCAAGCTAACTAAAATAATTTACTAGGTGGGACATGTTTAAATTTACACAATAATCCATTAAAACGTAATAAGATCTTCATTTGAATCACTATTATGTTCACTATTATTGGTAGTATCTAAATGTTTTGGTGATATTTTCCTTCTGGGCGGAACCGGCGCTTCGTCTAAGATGCCAGTTGTACCCAAGAATTTACCCTTTTCCGTGAACGTCTTCACTTGGTTATTCATCTCGGCCCTGCGACTACCTGGAGACAGTTTCGTTCGTACAGGTGGACTCGGAGCAGCTCGAGAATATGAAGGTCGATTGTCGAATATGGATATATCGATAGGATTTGTACTTCCAGTAAACAAAGCCGACGTCTGGCTTCTTTCTAAACCGAACACTTTGCTTGTAGCATCTTTTGTCTGTTGTTTTTTTGATGAATGCTGATGGTCATCAGTGTAAAAAGTTGTCTTATTACTATATTCGGCACGGTAATGTCTATGAGCTTGGACATCAGATTTACTGCGTTCAAGCGTGAAGGCACTGCTGGCGTGAAGATGACAGCTGAATGAGCTAGTACTGACAGTGCAGGCAGGAACCGTCGAGAATGGTACTGATGGAGCCCATAAACAGGCCCCCTCGTTTCTAGGTACCAATAAAAGTGGGTCCTGTGTAAAGAAATAAAATATATATACAAACCTTAATGATACCATCACATTAAAGTTATTTGATGAAGACTATATATTTGCTGTACAACTTTTATATGAGAACTTATTATAATATTAATCATACGTGAACATAGCAACTACCCAAAGATTCATAGCAATCATATGAATAATACCAGGATGAACAAACAAACATTCATTTTTTATATACTGTGTAATTTTACCCTTATTATAAACATATTACAATCACACATATTGAATTCAAATAATAAAATTACTGACTGCATCATACCTTGCCAGTAATAGAGAATATTTTCGATTGAAGAGTGTGCAAACGATTACGCATGTATTCATATGAGCACTCTCGCAATTTCATCACCCACTGCACCACATTGTCCTCTGCACGTGCAGCAAATATGTGCCGCTTCTCAGGTTCATCTCTACAAAAACATAATAATATTCATACTTCTATTACGGTCACAATCCTAAAAAAATCATAAACACTAATCAGCATGCAAAGTAATATTTTATGTAATAGATGACAAATTAACAATTTATGGGTAAAAAGAAAATATAGTTCCACATTCAAAACATATATTATAATATAATATATATATGATCTGAAAGTTTAATCTGTCATTAAACAATAACATGTACATGTAGTAGCTTCAGTAACTTTAAATTAAACCTTCATAAGTGGCCTCTGTGGGCCTAAACTGAATAAATTATTTTGAATTTTGTTGCTAATCATTATAAAAATGTATCACAAAATTATTATCTATATTAAACAAATAAATTTACTCACATAAAAGAAATAGAGAATGAAAATGGTATGCTCTGTCCATGCTCCATCTGAATAGAAGAATTTTCCATAACAAACATTCCGGCTGGGTTTTTAGAATCAAATTTCCCCATCTCACTTAATTTGAAATAAAATAAATAATTGTTGATCAACCGAAACCATCTTTCTTTGAATACTGCAAATAAATTAATAATTATTGTTAAATTAAAAATTAGGAATAAATATTAAAACAAAGAAAGAATATGGTGGATTTGTAATTGGTTGGGAAATTGAATCTAAAATTGCTGCTAACCCTCATGTCATTTACCCTTGATGAATTTGCCATTTCTCCATAGACCATGGTCAGATTGTGATCATCAGATTGTATGTAATATAATTGAGGACCCCTTACCCTATTATATAAAATATTGCAATTTGTTCAGATCACACATAAATACACAGGTAAGATACCCAAAAATTATTTACACAATGGACAACAATCAAATTGTTTTAAATTTCATTTAAGGGGACCCGGTGGTCTAGAATTTTCGAAAAATCGTTTTTTTTTTTACATACATATTTCGAAAGTATAGTATTTCAAAAATATACTGTTAAAATTTGGTGACAAAATTCCGAGTATTTCTATATTTAAAACCCATTACAATGTCAGGTAGACGATCGGTGAGTTGGGCTCCATTGTTCGCTAATTGCAGCTGCTCGGGTCCGTATACGGGTACTTTGGACAGCTATGAGCATTCCCCTGCTCTGGATGATGATGCTCAAGCTATTTTAAAGCCAGTTTACGAGAGCTTAACGGATGAAAGCCTGTTAGAAAGATGTCTCGGAAATAACACTCAAAATAACAATGAAAGCTTCAACTCTTGCGTCTGGCAACTTGCACTGAAGCATCAATTTTCTGGAAAAAAAATTGTGGACATCGCTGCATGTTGTGCTGCTTGTACATTTAACGAAGGTTTTAAAGCTATTTTAAAGATGATGGACGTAATGGGTATTAAAATCGGCCCATACGCCGATCAACTAGCCCGAGATCGTGATGAGCGAAGAATCTATAAGGCTGATCGTCAAAGCACAAGTGACTCCAAAGAGGCAAGAACTGCTCGTAAAAAATCCAAGAGTCAAGAAAATGAAGACTATGAGAGAACAGAGGGAATCCTTTATGGTGCTGGGATCGCCGATTAATCGTAAGTGCATATTTCAATACAATTTCTTGAGAATATCTTAATATATATATTTCTTGTGTGCGTGTGTATGTGACTGAACTCCTCCTAAACGACTGGACCGATTTTGATGAAATTTTTTGTGTGTTCGTGGAGATTCGAGAATGGTTTAGATTTACAATTGGACCCGGTAGGTGGCGCTGCGAGCGAATTCCTGCATTTTTGTATGGACTTATTTTGACAGAACGACGTCTGTCCGGGCAGCTAGTAGTTACTTAAAACTTTAAACGCGGTTATCTCGAAACTACTTTTTTTGGTCTACTGAAGCTAAAAAAAAAAACGGTTCGACCGATTCGTCTGAAATTTTAACAGGTCATTCTAAATAGTACTGGCTCTCGCCGGGACTAGAAAAAATATTTTCTGTTGAGTATTTCTATTTTTTTTATTAAAAAAACATTGCAAAAAAAGAGTCGTTTTCAGACTCGTACTTTGAATTACGCGCCATTTTGTCATTTTTTTTTTTATTCTAGTCCCCGCCATAACTATACTTATACTGATTAAAAATCCGTCTTATTTTTTAATTTCAAAAAAATTTAAAAAAAAAAAATTGTGTTTACCATCATTTTTGTATTGTTAATAAATAATAAAATAAGCCTAAAAATATTTAAAACCCTTAGTCATTTCTGTCATCAAATAGGCTAAATTTAAGGCCGCTAGACCACCAGGTCCCCTTAAAGAAACATTAAAAGAAATACATGGATTATTTGAAACAAAAAAAGGAATAAATACAATATGACAAGGGAAATCACAAACATATTAATAAATTCGGCCATTTGGCACATGTACAAGGAAAACAAGCAGACTGAGGATTCTATTAAATGATTATTAAATGCAACTAAATTTTGTATGAAATTAAGCTCTATATTAAGATTTGAATTAATAAATTTACTTAATCATTCTTATTTCTTCAAAAATTGTTATTTACATTTTACTTAAAATAAATATTGAAGATGCTGGGGATTGTAGCTGGGGGCCCTGCTTCCAGTATTTTAAAAATTGATTTTATGCTTCTTTGATACCATAAATAGATGCAGGCAAGCAAGTTCTGTAACTGTGCCAAATTTCAAATTGATATCATGTGTAATTGCTGATAAAAACAGCTGTGGCATAAAATCACACAACAGTTATTTTACCAATTTAGTCTCAAGTACCACTGCCCAGCCTATAACATAACCAAATATTATTATCGACCATATGAGTCATTAGTATTATCTTAGGTATGTGCATTGTAGAAACTAATTATTCTATTAATAGTCTAGATTATAACAACTAATAATCTGAATTCATTGAACCTGTATCAGCTAATATGCCGAGGAAAACTTACCTGCAGGATTACGGTAACTTCCATTTGATACTTTCTTATAATTTAATCTCCCTTCTATCACACAAGGCTGGTCGCTCAGTTGAGCGAGTTCCCGTACATTGCATTTCATTTGTAAAAGTTTGATAAATCATGTATGTACGTATTTCAATATTTGCGTCGCTGATTATGATTCACACGCACGTAGTATTAATATCTACTGCCATTTTATCAAATCTTCCAGCACGAACTCAATGGACATATTTCAATGAATTATTTCGGAGTAGGTAACCTTTCTTTCTTCAAAAACTGATTTGTTTGACAGTTTACAAGTTAGATCATGGATGATCGAATAAATGGACTGTAGACACTACGATACGGACGGACGGACTGACTGTCACTGTCAGTGTCAAGTAAAGTGAGTGACTAAGGACTACAGACTGTGACTTGCTCCAAAGACTACAATACCTAGACATCCTCGACTGATGCTCTTTTTCGGTTGAGAGCCCTAAGCGCTCACCGATATTGTCCGCGTAAGGGTGTCAGAGCCATCTGAGGCTAACACCTTCGTCCATTCAAAAAAAAAAAAAAAAAAAAAAAAAAAAAAAAAAAAACTGATGTTCTTGTTGATGGAGTGTAGAAGTAAAGGAGGACCATCTCAGTGTACTTAAAAGTGTCCGTTGAAAGGGAACAAATTAAGGTGGCGCTACTTTAGCAAGTGGAAGAATTTTAAATAGAGCGCCACAAATTATTAGAGTAGGATACAAAATTAATAAAAAAGGAATTAAACATTTCCGTTTTGTTACAATGCATTTTTTTAAATTATTATAATATATAGACAAAAATGAGTATGGAATATAAGTATATAGTGTTTTAAGTACCCCAATTCATTGTTAATAGCAAATAGACAATAGTATTAAAGAATTACCGGAAACCAAACCTTCACTCTGTTTATAACTGTTTATACTGCTAAGTTCATATCATTCCACTTGCTACACTAGCGCTATTTCGGTGAGAATTCGAAAACTAATTTGCTGTTTACAAGTGGACACTTTTTCGACTAATCCCCCATACAAGATGGTCCTCCTTTACTTCTACACTCCATATGCTTGTGTTAGGTTTATTTTAATTTTAAATAAAACCAAGTTAATAGTTGGATCTCTGTCGATATTTTTCAATAAAAAGGCACCATCAAAAATTCAAAATATACTCGGATAGAAAGCTGAGATGGCTGGCGGGAAAACTGTTTTTTTTTTAATATTAATTCTAAATATCGAGTCTGTATAAAAAGAAAATAAAAGTCATTATAAAACGATTGGAATATATGATTAACTGAAGAAAGTCCATGTGAGTTTTATTACACTTGACTCAATTTTATTGTACAAAATCATTTTTAAAATACCTGTATGATAATGACTTTTGGCGATGGACGCATCCGAGACTGTGACATTATATCCGACAAACACCTTTGGACAAAAGAAATCAAATTAAAAACATATATACGCCCTTTATAATCAATATCCACCTTAGCCACGCCGGCAATAAACTCAGACAGTACTCTATTTAAGCGCCAACTTCGATTTATTGCATAAAATTTTATTAAAAATCGATAGTTAAATAAATTGATAGTCAGGCGAGCAATTCATTACCAAGGGTATAAAACCCTTTTGATACAAAGTTTTCTTTACTACAGTTTAAAATGTATGCACCAATTCTTGAATATCTTTAGGCAATTTATTCAAGAAGCGTATTATACTTCATTGATCATTTCCCTAGATGTTTTTTTTACTTTCGTTAGTCGAATTACAGGTATTGCTCTTTGGTTAAATTCACTTTTATTTACTTTGACGGCCCGGTTCAAATATGAATAGTTTTAAACTTATCTCTAAGAGAGTTCTTAGTTGGGGATACACGAACAGCCTTCTGCAGCATCAAAATTGTATTGATGTCGGGACAACTAGTCCATAGGAGGTTGCCGTTCTAGCTGTATCTACGTCAGTAAGAGAATGATTTTTTTTCCTCAACATATTCTCCAGAACTGAATCTGTTCGCTAATCGAGAATGTATGATAAATAAAGATTTATGCATTAATGTAGGATATAAATTGATGATGTGCCAAGTTTATTAGAAATACATTCAATTTTTTCAGCTTGATTGGGAAGCGTATTTGACAGTCCTTATTATTTTCTCATGTAACAAGTAGTCGATAGACTATAATATAGTCTATAAAGAAAATAAATTATATTATCTGCTACTTATTTATCCACCCATTTGGAGTGAGCACAGATTGTCGACGAGTTAAATCATCGTTAAAAGATCGTCGATCTTCATAGGTATCCTGAGCATGGTTCTAAGCTACCTCTACCCTCCATATTCTAAGCTCACGATCAGTAACATTTGTGGCTAGCTTATCATTAGACTACAGGTTAAAGAAATATTATAAATGTTAATAAATATTGAATAAACATAAATATATAACTTTTGACAAAAACTTAGTTATAATTTATAAGACTTATCGATAGTTAGGTCTGAAACTTCTGTTCCAAATTATTCAATAAAAATAAATATATAACCCATGCCAAAGATAAAATAATATAAGATAGGTACGAGACGGCACTGAGTGCAACAGCTAGTCAAATTATATAGTCAGCCTAGATGTAAAATAAAATCAAAACTTTATAATTACTCATTTATTTTTAACTTTTAGTACAAAATAAAACTAGTACACAGGGATACATCTCAAACCTAGCATTTGCAATGTTGAATAGTCCGAGGCTTACGACGATAAGTCTTCTCATTTGTACTATTTTAGACACTATAACGTCACACAGTTAGCTCATAATCCCCCAAAAAATAATAAAATTAGTCATTACTGAATAATGTAATCAATCACTCTTCAAGTCAATCTGGTCTAAATAGATGTTTTAACGCTGAATTAATACTACCTTACTATTGGTACTTACTTCAGAGTCGATTAGCTAACTTATTAATAATACAAATTACATAATTTTGAGGTTTGGAGCGGCATTGATGAGTTTATTCAGGCACAATCAAACCAGTGCATGCCTATGTTTAAAATACACAGAACGACGCGATTGCAGTTCTCTACACATTGTAGTTTGGTATCTTGGTCGGCAAAAAACAGTCGTTTATGTATTAAAAACATGTCTTTAAATCTCATTTACAACATGTAATAATCAACGATCTCAGATTATTACGATTGCTCATGTTTTATATATTACACTAATAAACAATTATTTCCAATTTCGTGGCAAATTCTTATCTAAATATATAACAATACATAATGCACTGCAATTATTTTTAAACATTAAAAGAATAAGTAAATAAAATAGAACCGACTTATCCACTGCAAGTTTAAAATAGTTATGGAGACAGATTTTTTCAAATACAAATATTGATCTCTTTTTAAATTCTGCAGGCTATTTGTAATTTACCGTAAGTGCTTGAAAAGGTGGAAGTACTCATTAATATGAACACTATTAATAGAAGACTAACATCTTCAAGTCAAGTTGAGCCCTGCAAGCACTGCCGGCGAATAATAAATAACCCTGTATGTTATTACATCATATTCTATACATTCAGTTCGTCAAAACTGATGCATTAAATAAACTTAAGTTATTTGATTGTAATTAGTTTACTATTTTAGTCATAGTCACACATTAAAACTGAATTCTTGACCAAGTAAACATGCTTGGCATTATTCGTAAACATGAGAGGTTATTTATTAATAATTTTATTTTAATTTACATTTTAATTGCTATTAAATTGATTGCTTTTAATGTACAGGAAAGTCAATTATTATGAGGGTAAATTTGTATACAGCATACAATAAATGTCCTTTTACAAATAACGTCAATGATCAAAACGACCCGATTAACTTTGGTTTACATGTAACAGAAGCTTGACTGCAAGTCTCTGATGCTTAAGCCCATGGCCCGATTCTCGTATTTTCGACATTTGTCGATTATCTTTCGATTAATATCAAAACCGCGAGAATCGGAACACAGAGGGAGGCCTACCCATGCAGAATATGCATCAAAGTAATTTTTCCCAAGCTAACAACAAAAGCTAACTCAAAAATTCCAAGATATTAAATATTAATTTTACTAATTCTTTTAAAAATCCTCAACTTTGCTAGGCAAGGTACAATCGTTACCCATTAAATCCTGACATTAGAGTAAAATGGTTATGCTTTGAAAGCGATATCTTGTCGCTGTACCGATAGCGTCACGTTTAGGTAGTTAAGGGATAGTGTAGCTCAGTTTTATAAAAAAAAAGGTTGAATGAACCCCATGAATATATTGTTTTGATTATATTTACATTTGGAACCAAAATTCACACAATGAAAAAATTATTTATTATGAAATAAATAATGAAACAGTCTAAAATATTGCTTAATTTCGCCCTAGAATTAGAGCTCTTCGATAATAGATGACTATCATATTTGGTCAGAGATTTAAATAAAGCCCAACAGACCATGCATGTACAAAAAATATTTGCAATACATGTTTCATTGAGGTCTGATTTGTGAACTTTGTTTAATACATAAAGTAATTACATATTATCATATATGATAATATATAACTTATTTAATTATTAAAAATTAGGAGGGCTCACATAAAGGACAAACCAACTGAAGATAACATAGTTCAGAAGAAAACCTCTATAACTTCCATGTTTTTTTTTGTTGTTTTATCTTTGTGCCATGTTAAACTCTGTCGACAGTTGTAAAACTTCAGAACAATTCCGAAAAACTTGCAGAAATTATTTATAACACACAAAATACAGCATGATGTTACTCACTTTTAAAACTGTAAACTTACAGCTATTTATCAGGACGGCGCTTCTCTTTCTTTCTACTGAAGCTTAAGTAAGTATGCATTATTTGTAGTAAACTTTCAAATTTCTATAAAGATTATTAATAACATTTACGATGCGAATTTTGTAAAGTTTCCAACTGCGATATTTAACCTCACCGATGGAATAATCTCTATCAATACAACTGATTTTATCTTGTTCAACAGTGTTCAAAACAACTTCTACTTATTGTTAAAACCGTCAAGAGTTGTATAGGATACATACCCATACTTGAATTAAGACTAAAGACACAAGAAAAATCTGTAATGTAATATAATTTTTGGCCATGGAAATATGCGAAATATTTCTGAAGTATTCCATGGGAATAATTCAGAATACTTCACGCCAGATCTGTCCCTCATCTTTCTAAAAGTCACGTTACAGCAAAAAGATAACGCTACCTAGTTATAATATATAAGAATTAAAAAAATATCAAGGTTGCAAATGTCAGCCTTACAAACAATTTAGAATATCTTTATAAAATAAAGTCGGTTCCTAAATTTTACACTGATTTGCTATTATATCACTAATTATATTTTAGATACAAAATTATAAATCATCTTTTGATGTATGTACATCCACAATAATCACACTATATCTGCGAAAAATGATTTGGTAATAAAATAGAAAAGTACTTATTTCATTTTCATCAACAATTACAATTTTAGTAGACCTCATTCCATAATGAACTCCTTATATTTGGTAAATCTTATTCCTAAGAGGCGGATAATCGTCATGAGCGAAAAGTAAGTTTATTTCTAAGTATAATTTATACTTATAGCCTGCCTAACCAATCTAATATTAGTGATGGTACAAGCTTCCCGATTTTCGTACCTAGGACATTACTATCGTTCAATAACTATAATTTTTAATATTACATGATACATGACCCCCTATTGATATTTTTTTTCCAGAGATTGCAACTTGCTATAAACGAAATGAGGAAATAAGCATCCACCAGCTCAAGATGTGTGTTTTCGTGGTGTTACAAATATTACAAGTTAATAATAGTCGTAATCTTTACAAAAAGCTGAATTAAAATGTATTGTCACCATTTTAACAAAGATATTTTAAGAATCCTTGCTAGTAGTATTCTTCTTATCACTCATAATTAACTTTTTAGGGCAATTGACATAAAAACATTGCAATCCTAAAATATCCATTTATCAATTTATAATGAAGTAGAAACGAATCTATGCAAACAAGGAATACTTTTGTCAAGGGTAAAAAATTACTATGGATAATAGTTTGACTAAGGTCTACAATTGGAGAAATATAACAAGATTGTGATGATCTACGAGGCTAGGTATGTTTCCCTGTAGTCACAGATTTGAAATCAGCATGATGAATGTTCCTATAAGTACATCAGAAGATTGTATCTTCTGTATGGCAAATATAATCTACTTGACTTTTTGATACAAAGGAAACATTAACCTGCAGAAAGAAGAGGTCGTCGAATCTATCGTTGATTAAAAAGATAGGCAGACAAAAATATGGGGCGAATGATTAGTTTTCCTAGATAATAAATATCTAAACCAATACTCTTAATTGATCCTGAAATGAAAAATGATGGCAAAGTAATGTCAGATCCCAAACTAGGGTAGGATACTACTGAAAGTGCTGCAAGTGGAATTGACTTTGAAAAGTAGAATTTTGATTAATATTGAGGTACAAAAATATCTATATCACGGCCGTTAACGACGAACGTCAGCAACGCCAAACATATATTAGTATCGGAGTCCACATCGTAGATACTGAGATGATCGAAACCTGAATCTTAATTAACAGGTAGGCAAACTGTCAAGTGCAATTTAGTACTGGATTATAGCCTCTTAAGCTAGCAACGAGTGTTCCGTATCAATTAATATCCTTAGTCTTAATTTGAAAACTACGCCAGCCTTTTCTAACCGAGACTTAAAGAGCTGCAGAGAATTATTTACTTATTACCATTATATTCTATATAAGGCAGCTGCAGTTTTATTTGCAATGTTTAATATCTATTTTGTTTATTGTAATAATTGGATTAGCCTCAAATAATTTTGCAATTTTTTTAGCAATGTGTAGTAATGAACGAAGAACTATTAGAAAACGTTTCACTACACAGTACTAAATGACACGTTTTCGAACCATCGATCACTCGCTATTTTAGCACCAGTACTACGTTCAACTAATGGGAACGAGAGTGCAAGCGCTATAGGGCGAGTTCACGGCGCTATTGGTTCTGTCCGAAAAATACTAACCATGAACTATCAGCATGTTACATACAACTAAGATGTGCCGAATTGTTGGCATTCTATCTATTATTATTTTCTGACTAGTATAGTACTATTAGAGTAGTATAGTAGGTACTATTAGAGTACCATTCAAGTGGTTGGTTAAGAAGTTGCACGGCTAGTGTATGAGTACTAGCTGTCAATTGTGTTTAATATATGCTAAGTTCACTGTCCTAAGAAATTAAAAATAATAAACCATGATTGTGAAATCACGATCTGGCACCCGGTATAAAAACTATACGTTGTCGTGTGAAACAGCCCAAATTTTAACAATAGTATTTTTAAGGCAGTTTTAACAACAAATTGCTATTTTGTTCCTTATCTGATAACTTATAGTTGACACGCAAAGGGTTCATCGAGTTTATCAACAAATTTCGACAACAAAAGGTAGAAACTCTTTGATAGAATATCTTAGTTAAATAAAGTTCGAAAGACTCTCAAAAATTGAGTCATAATTTACTAGAAATAAAAGCTCACGATACTATACATATCATACAACCCTAATTTATTATTATAACCCGATAATAGATACATTATTATAAGATTTCCCAAAGAAATGATTGACATTATTCAGACTGAGCTTCCCGTAACATCAAAAAACAAAACATATAAAACAACAAACATTCATCAAACGTCCGGTGTAAAAACGATCCACTGCATCGTCACCGAATCATGTATTTCAAACTCTAAGACCTAAATGAACACATGAAATACAATCCGTCGGGGCGAACATTTTAGGGCACCCAAACGAAACGGCGACATAAAACTACCTTTTAAATAATTACATATCCTTAACGTAAAATAAACTCAATAATATACATAATTACATTATATATTCGAAAAAAATAACAAAAAACGACAGTCAACATCCGAGGAGCGTCAATCGATGCACTGGACGCACGAGTTTACCGGGCCCAACGCGGCAGGACAGACTCTATTTACATAGAATGCAATAGTACGATTCTCTCATCGGCAGTGTTCGAAAAGATGACGCTAGACCAGCGCTAGGCGTTAGGCACTAGGGGCAACGCGAGTCGCCAGCCGGCACATGTCGCAGCGCTAGGGGCGCGAGCGTCACATCGCCGGGCGCTCCCAGTCCACCGCGGCCGGCGGCGGCGCGCCGCTCCACGCGCCCCACCGCTCGCGCCTGAAGAACCGTTTCTTGAAATGGTGCGCCGGCAGCGGGTCGGGCGCCGCCGTCGCGCCCGCCGGCTCCGACACCGCGTCGCGCGCCTCGCCCGCCCCGCCGCCCTGCGCCTGCGCCGGGCCACGCCCCGCCGCGCTCGCCGCCCCCGCCGCCCCCGCCTCGCCGTGCCCGATGCCGGAGTCGGGCGACGTGTTGCACGCCTCGTCCGACCTGCGCCGCTTGTCCTCCATCGCAGTCGACGCGAAAGATATGATTTGATCAAATCGAAAAGCGATCCGATCCTGCCACTTGCTCTCGTCGACCTCCTCCCCTCCCTCGCCTTCTGAAATAATGGGATGGTGATTTCGTGTCGAGAGTAGCGAGCGAACCGCTAGGAGCGCCCACTCGACGTCGAAGCACGGGGCGTACCTGCCAGGCGCGTGCCGTCGGGTAACTCGTCGACGAGCGGAGTGGAGGTGTTGGAGTGCGGGTCGGCCGGCGGCGTGCGACGTCGGACCGCCTCGTCACCGTCGCCGCATCCGAGTCCATTCGTGCTACTGCCGCTGCCGCTGCCGGCACTGCTCGTGCTACCGCTGCCACCGCCGCCTCCTCCACCGCTGCGCCCGCGCCAATATTCCGACGCGAGTACGCGTGCTTGCAGGCATGCCGCCAGACCTATGAATTATTAAATAATTTACTAGACTAAAGTAATTTAAAGGAAAACGTTTTGTTTTATCGTCCACATTTTCTGCTACGACAATATCGTTTGGTCGTTTTTTATTTTTACAAATCTTTAACAAAGTCGTTTTTTTTATTTGAAACTTGTAGTAGTGCAATGTTAGTCGTAGTGGTGGTAAGATTCGCAAGCGGTACCTTCCAGCGGCTGGTGTGCAGACTGTGCTGAGTGGGCTGCGTGGGCGGTGTGCGCGGCGTGCGTGGCGTGCGCGGCGTGCGGGCCGTGCGGCGCGTGCACGGCGGCGTTGGCGACGCTGGCGGCGTGCGCGGCGAGCGCGGCGGCCGGCTCGTGGTAGCGCGCGCTCATGTTGACGGCGGCGTTGATGATGCTCTGGTTGGAGATCTCCAGCGTGCGCTCGATCTCGCCGTTCACGAGGTCCCCGATGGTCCGCGCGCCCGGCCCCGCCAGCCGCTCCTGCGACAAGTGCCGACGTAGTGCCAATTTCGCCGGAGATACCTGCACCCGGAAACGTCTCGGATTTTATAGCTTCAATGTCGTCATTTTATTTGTATTTTTGATAAACGCGCTTTTCCACGAAGACGTCAACGCTCGCCACGTCGATCGTAGGAACGTGAAAGTGACTTCTTTTTATTGCGTAGGGGTGAATTCGACCCCAAATGATGAATATGGATATTCATCAATATATAAAATCCACGAGAATCCTTCTGATAAGCTAAGATATATTAATATAAATTAGATAAATATTAACCTGGATTACCTGCGTGTAGTCCGGCTGCGCGACGTGGTAGTGTCGCGGGTCCATATGCGAGGCATGTCGCGGCGTATCGCGGCGCTCATACGCGTACCGCTCGCGGCGGAAGTCGCGCATCCCGCGGCCGTAGCCTGCGCTCCCGTGCGGCGCGGCCTGGCTCTGCGGCGGCGCGGGCCCGCCGCGCGCGTAGCCGAGCTGCCCGCACGCGCCCGCGCCCGGCCCCGGCCCAGCCCCCGCCCCCGCCCCCGCGCCGGGCCCCTGCCGCACGTACCCGTTGCTGTACGGGTGCGTCGGTGTCGGCTGTCGCGACGCTTTCCGCTGCTCCTGATCCTCATTCAGGACGGAGGTTATTATGCTCTTGAGTCGGTCCTCGAAATTGATGACCTTCGGCGACTCTTGGACCTTCGAGACGACGTTGAGGGGTTTCTGCGGCTTGACGGGCGAGTGTCGCTGCGCGAGCGGTGGCGGCGCCGACGGCTGGCACGGGCGCGGCGGCTGGGGCTGCGCGCGATGCACGGGTGTCACGGCCTTCGGATACCTGTGCTCCACGAGTCTGTCCATCTCTCGGGAGTATCCGTTCACAATGACGTTCGGTTTTGACATTTTGCCGGCTTCGATCTGGCGACCCGTCTCTAATATCTTTTGAGCGAGGAGCTCGGGGTTCTGCTCCTCTATTTTTCCGACATCCGGAACGTCAGGCCACTCTTGCGATCGCGATCGGTGATCCCTCGACTTTCGCGGCTTGTTATTGACAGTGTGAGGTTTAACAGTCGCGACGGGCACGTTCGGCGTCATGACTTTCTGCTGCGGTTGCTGCTGCTGTTGTTGTGGCGGATCGCTACCTCTTTCCATTTGAACGATCTCACCTTGAAGGTGTCCAACTTGCGCGTGTAATCTTTTACGATGTGCTAACGTAGCCGATATTTCTTTTAATATACAATCGTGCGCAATGTTTTGTGTTATTTCGACGTCTGGGGGTATATGACCCAGCTGACGATATTTTTCCGTTATTTCAAACGTTCTTTGTTTTACGAGCATAGCTTGTTCAGCTTCTATATTATTTACCTGAAAATAGCATTAGGTTAAACTTACCCCGGCCTTTACTTAGCGGCCTGCCGTAAGTTATCGCGATTTAGAAACAGTTAATCATAAGTCATAATAGGTATGCTACGACAAATTATCAACATTTCACAAGCTTGCACTATGATGTAATGCTATGTACACCGGGTGTTTACTGGTTTCTTATTTTGTTTTAAACAAATCGACCTCAGTAGAGACAAAAACATATTTGCATTTTACGGGGATGAATTGAAATGGAAAATGTTGATTATGAATATTTCATATTTCAAAAAATACTAGAGCCCCACAACAAAACCATACAATAATATGATGTTGGTGTACCTATAAAGTAACTAAAGGACCGACCAAAAGTAGTAAAACTACAATATTACCTGTGCTTGTAATTTGCTAGCTTTACTCTGCAACTCTTTATGTCTGCCTACAATCTCCTTGGCTTTGGCTAGGAGGTCGACCGTGTTGTTAGCGTGTATTCCCAACTCACTCATGCGCGCTTTTAAAAGTGCAACACTGTCGCTAATAAGTACATTGATCTGCTTGTCCAATTGGGAAGCACGTGATTTTAATTTTTGATTTCTTTCCTGCAAAAAAAGACATCAAAAGTTTCATATTTTATCCTGAACAAAATTTTATAAATAACTAGCTGAGTCGACAGACGTTGTCCTGTCTTAACAATGAATATTGAATTCGAATCTTCTGATTATATCGACTGTGAAATGTGCAGTAAGAAATGATAAATTAATTCTTTTATCAATATAATTTCGACTCATTCCGATAAAATTATATTTGCAGCGCGCTTTCAGTCAATGTTGCAACTGTCAAACTACTTACTGACAGTTAAGTCAAACGCCATGTTTAGATAAGAAAAGTTAATATGGTCATGAAAATTTCTTAAACTTTCTTATTTTTTTTCTTTCATAAGAACCTTCTCCTGACAATAACAATCACAACAACAAAACGAATTAGCGAAATCGGTCCAGCCGAATGCGTGCTGCTGTGACCAAGGGAAATAGGGATTCATTTTTAAATATATAGATAAAGTAAATATGTTTGTATGACGTCAGTTATCAAGTTACGTTACTTGCAGCTGCGGCATTAATAAACCTAGTACCAAGAGTCTATAACCGAGACATACCTTCTCTTTATCAATCTGCAGTCGTATCTCGTGCGCGTACTCGGGTGAATTCATCCGCTGTATGAACGCGAGGTACTGGTCGCGGAACATGTCCAGCAGCAGCTGCAAGCTGTAGGGCGTGTGCGGCGAGCGCGGGATGTCCAGCTCCAAGTGCAGTCGCTCCGTCGGCTGGAGCTGGACACCCAGCGCCGAGAGTCGCTGCTCCACGCAACCCGGGGGTGGGATAGTGACCTGAACAAAAATATCAGTTATTATTATATATATGATAAATTTGAGGTTAGTTATGCTTTTTTGTATTAAAATAAGTAAAATTACTTAGTGTTTAAAATAAATTATAATAAATGCTCAGTGCGATGCAGCCGAACACATTACAATCAACACATTGTCAATCGGATCCGTATCAGATGAAACTTTAGTGCATTAGTATTTGTAACCATCATACAGACCAGGAACTATTTGACTACTTAATTTTTTTTTATACCTTTAATTAACTAATTCTTTTTGATTAAACTATTACATTTAACAAACAAAATGTTTTTTAATACCACTGCAATCTTGCACCCAAACATATTAGTCTATTCGTGCCGGATCTGACCCGGCGATCTATTAACATCATATTGTCAGCTATTATATTGATATTCAAGCTACTCCAACGGTACCACCATAGCTGCACCGTAACTATAGGTCCCAGAATTGCCGCGATACAGGGTGCAGACCGACATATGCCGTAGAGGTGATCATGGGGCGTACTATATAACTTCGAAAAATTAACGGAACTCAATATATAAAATTATACTTCAAACTGATCGCATGCGTCTGGCGTTCGTTTACTTTATAACTAGAATAAAAGCGTTACTAAGCCGATAGACGGGCGAGTCGGATGGCAGTTGGGGGTCTACTCACAGCGCCGTTGTGCACGGTGGAGGCGAGCGTGGTGGAGTGCAGCAGGTCGAGGCCGGCGATGGCGGCGGGCGCGGCGCGGCGGCGCTTGGCGCGCACCGCCCGCCGCCGCGCGCCGCCCGCGCTCACGCTGCGCTTGCTCGTCGAGCGCCGGCTGCGGTCTGGACCACGCACACGCGTATTATAGATACAATACATTACATGCACTCATTTTTTTCATGTTAACCTCGAATACTGTGTCTTGGAATCGTACACTGAGCTCGATCGAGCTATAGGCGTTGGAACTAAAGATTTGGAAGTTTGCCTTAAGTTTTTAACCTATTGATGGCCTGAGTACTTAGGGATAATGAGGCCTCTAAGACTACATGACATCGCAAACCGCGAATCGCGCGCATGCGTTCTCGGTAACCTGTGGCCGTCCATTTAACCCTTTTATTTCATACATTGAATAAGTCTTCTTGTACCATATCTGTGTATTTAAAAGTGTACCTCTTATCCTTTTTACTTAGTACGGGCCCTACGTAGCTTGGTATCAGACAACAGGGAGTGAAAAATTCCAAGGATTTATTGTACTCGAAATCTACCGCCCGTCTAATATTATACCTCTCCGGGGTCAATTTCGAGTACGGCTTTAAACAGAGTTTCGTCACGGGAGTTCCCCTCACGAGCGGGAATGAACGGTATCGAGGTATGTAAAGAGATCGGACTGACTGGAGTCGGAGGAGGAGGCCCAGGGCGCGCCCCACTCGCGCGGCGCGGGCTCGGGGCCGGGCGGCGCGTCGTCGGTGCCGCTGCCGCCGCTGGACTCCTCGTCGCTCTCGTCGCTGGAGCGCCGCGCCGCGCGCCGCTTCGCCACGCCCACGCCCGCGCGCGCCCGCGTCCGACCGTTCTCGCCCCTATCACATTGCACGTTTAATACATGTTCAAATCAATGCTAGATAATTTAACGAAATAGTCTAAAAAAATGTACTGTAAGTACACACGGAATAAAAAAAATTATTGTCTTAGTATTAAAAGTATTTAGTGTTCCGTACAAGGAAAATAAATCTGTCATAGTAAACATTGAGTACGATATAAGACATTCATGCGAGTACTCACTGTGTTCAATACAGTCACAAGCATATATATATTTAAATTATATTATAACTATGGAGAGTTCGGGAATAATATCTGACACCATTTACATAATTCAATAATACTGTTACTACTTACAGTTATAGATTTGTTGTAATAGTTGAGGCTAATGAAAGAAGAGAAATTAATCATGAAATCAAATATTGTTGCAGAACTCTCCATGTCTCCATTTTTACCACATAACTGAGTTTTTCATGATTTCCTTTTATGTTTTATAAACTGCTTAGAGTTTGATCACTTATACACTGACAACAGTCAACTACCACATTGCACATTAGTACGAAGTATATTTAGTATACATTTGCCATGATTCTTTTGACTGTTAGCTGATAGGTAAGCTGGCTGTAAGTAGCTCACAATGTTGGTTCTTCATTCAAGGTTCATTCTTGAAGGCAATTTACACATTTGCAATTTTGACAGTCAATAAATATTTAATATTATTGCAACAAGGGCCGAGGGATTCTCTCGCCTATTGTTGTTAGATGAGTACCTGACAGGCCTTTGTCTCGCGACTTTTCGTCTCCGCTCAGGTAGCGACACGGTACTGTGGTTGCTATTGCCGTTCAGCAAATCTGGCGTGGGTTGCCGCGTCGGAGGTGCGCTCAAGTGACGTTTGCCACTTGTCTCACCCTCCTCACATCCATTTTGCATTCCCTAGATAGATAATATCACACGTCAATTAAATAATAAATATTGTCGTTGTTAATAAGCATTTTATAGACTAGGTCCAAATGCTGATAAACTTTAAATACTGATAATAAATATATACAGTATAAAAATTCCTCTGTTTATACACACTCATATCTAAACCCTGTATAATTTGGCTTACCGATATCGGGCAGTCAACAAACTTATAGAGGTTCAGGAAATATAATCCTTTGCGCCGCCTGTACAAGTGTACAAAAGTGACTCAGTTATTTAGTTTAAATTACACATTTTAAATCAATATCATAAAGAGTAAAAAATATGTTTTCTTTTTTTCAATCATAAATTTCGATTAATATACACTGCAACATCATCATTAATGCATCAATATATATTATCACAATCCAGCACAAATTACAATATACTCCCATTTTAAACCATGTTGTATAAAACAAGGCACGTGCCGCAGTTATACCCCGCGTAACCGGCGCATCTTATTTTTTTCCAGGATCAACACATAATAATATCTAGTCTGTTTCTTGGAAATAGTATTGCTTTGTTCCAGAGACTACCCCCTACATACAAACAAACTTTTACCTCTTTATAATATTAGTGTAGATTATACCAAGATCAGCCTTTAGATATGTAAGTGAAATTGTTCTGTACCTACTTATTGTTGTCAATATTGTGCGACTATAGTGTGACAACTGATTATAGTAAAAATATTAAACGATTGGAACAGACCCTTTTGCTGACCTTGAGTTTCGGGTTTTTCAGTCTTTGAAAGTATCTCTCCAATTTGGTCCTATCTATAATATGTAAATAGTAAGAGACTGGTTTCCCCGTCCAAGAGACGGATCCCTTCAAGGGCGACAGCTCGCTAACGTGCATGATGGTCCCGATGTCGCTCAAATTTCTGTCTGTTATTCTGAAGTTGAGCGGACAGAAGCTTTTCGACGATACTATTTTTGCACCGTCTTTCAAATCGGCGAATCTTTCCTTTAACTGATGATCTACGTGTGGCCCAAATGCAAAGTTGTTTACGAACACAATTGTGGCAGCGTTTATTTTTTCTCTGTGCTCATCCAATAAAAAATCTCCTTTTATTAATTTATATTCTCCATGTTTTTTGCCATACCACCTCATCCACATTCTAAAGTGATGATCCATACTCTGAAAGAAAAAAAAACATTATGAGTTAAACACTAACAAAGCTCAAACGCTTATAAAAATTATATAAGTGACGACATTACCTCGGCATATTTGCTAGGTACTTCCGCCTTTTCAACACCCAGGCACACGCGACATGGTGTTGCAGCCGCCATCTGCAACACGACCTGACCAACGCCGGAACCCAAGTCCACGAAAACATCTTCAGCTGTGATTTCAATTTGTTCTATCATCTGGCACACCAACTCATAAGACGTTTCACCATACACCTGTAGAAAATATTGTATAATGTATTACATATATATTTTACATTACGTTGCATTCGTTACAAAGTCTTGCTTACATTACATTATCCCATCAAATTTGGGTGTATATTTAATTGAAACTAGATTTTTTTTAGAAAATGTTGATAGGTGAAATAAAATAAGTCAAATTTTAATAGCTCTTTGGCTCTTTGAATGATGTTGCCGTTTTATAGTACTGAATTTTGTAAATGTAATTTACCTGTGGTTTGGCGGGAAATTCATATTTAAAATGGTTTTTATTTTAAAAACATAGAAACATATTTGCTAAATTTGCCATTTGTTTAATTTATTGTAGTATTTTGTTTTTATAACATTTGAACCTTTTCGTCAGCATGGACACATTAAAAATACTATTAAGTAGGTGATTATTGAATACTCGTGTTCCACCGTGGTAGGAATGCGGCACAAACGACACGCAATATCAACGAGGTATACAGAGCGAAGACTACAAATGAACACACGGCACGTCATTGGTTAAAACGCTTGCGTTCCGGAAATTTTGTTCTGAAGAATGAACCTAGTGGTCACTCGAGAACTAGGGTCGCAAACGAATTAAAGGCATTGTGGATGCAAAACAGACACATACACGAAGGGATTTTGACCAGCATTGACATTGAAATGTTTTTAGTCGAAACGCCGCTTCTGAACGACAACGCGGGATATGCTGCATATCATCATATTCAACAGATTATGTGCCAAGAGACTATCCGGAATTTGGACCACTTCTTGGTAGGAAAAAAAACAATACTCGAGGGGCAATGAGGAGTTTGTTGCCTTCCGGCCAGATGACGTTATAAAGAGGATCATTTATAATTGCCACTGCGCTAGCAAAGATGCATCGAGAGCGTGTGTAAATACTTCGAATAATTCAATAGAAAAAGAAAATTACATGTACCTAGGTTTTTTTTACTTCACGGCAATTTCAAAAGTAAAGGCCTAATATAAACTAAAACCATATTATGGCCACTCCGTAATGGCTACGGTGATTGTTTACAGTCAGGTGGGTCGTATGTTCGTTTGTCACGTGAGTGGCATAATGCTTTTTGAAAATGAATATTAGAAAATATTTGATCGTCTCGGTGGTACTAAGCGTTATAAGTGGTATAAAGCTCGGCTTAGACGCCCGAGGTTAATAGGTTAATCATGTATTACAATACAATTTCAACTTTTTATGACAATTAATCTCCCTCCGAGTAAATGGCCAAGACCAACAGATTAGTAAGGGTTTAAATACGGAACCATAAAATGGTTCTATTAAACAAAAAAAACTTACTTCTGGAGAAAAAGGTTCATATTGGTTCAGCTTATCAGGATCGGAGACTGCCTGATTGTAAGTCTGCTGAAGTATGTGCTTCAGTAGACCTCGCGAAGGGTATTTGTTAAGACGCTGAGCTGGTAACGATGTGCCTTTTTCCTGAAAAATATTAATAGTAATTAAATAAGTTATAATATTAATCTTAAATCAGTTCATTGAGATTAAAGTAGCCTTGACATTGTAAACATAGTGAAATGACCGATCAATACAGGCAATGCGTCATTTAAGAGCTATGTCGACGGCCTTGAGTCAGATCACGGTTCAAGGTTTGATAAATGTTGTACTAGTAGGTACAGATCTAATCCAAAACCGGACATTCTTCAGCGAGTGCAAGAAACTAATAATAAATAGTTACCTGCCGAATATAAAAGGCCCTATTATTTCATAGTCATTGCTAAAGATATACTATGCATTATAATATTCCGAACTGGATACATTATTACCTACAAACTATAGAGATTATAGATCAAAACTGCAGTACAGCCCGTATATCACAGAATAAGAAGTACCCACTACACTCATGCCTAACGTACACGATACCCAATGTCTGAAAACATAAAGGGTCTCGCACGCAGAATTATATAATTGTATCTTTGTAGAGTAATCGTGTCTTTTAGAGATGCGGGGGATGCGGCTCGATCAAAACAACATTGTATCGAGGTTAAGGGGAAGCTTTAAGTAAGACAAATTGATTGGTATGAAATCTCCATGACTTTGTTGACATTCTTACGTATCCCACTCAGGTGGAAACAAAATAGAGTAATGTAACATCAAGTAGGGGCAGGTGAAGTCAAGACGGGGTGCAAGTGAGAGGCCTCCCCGTGGCGCACCCTGGGCAACGACAGCTCCAAGTGCCCACCAGCTTTTGGTGGACACTTGGCGCTGGCGGCTGACTCTCACATCCTTCCCTTCGGTCTTCTTCCCATCCTTCCACTCCCATCCTTTTAAGGGAAAACCCTTATCCTTCCCCCCTTCCCCCTTCCTCCCCCCCCCCCCTTTCCGGGCGGGCCTGGCGGCAGGTAACACTGTCGTCGGGAATAACCGCCCAAAACAGAGTGAGGCACGCCGCTCCTCTGCGACCCGTAGCCCGGGCATCCTGCAACGACCTCCACCACAACGGCGTTGTGGAGTAGTGGGAGCCCGGAGCGGAGGGCTTGCCTTGATTGGCCGGCCCGCGAGAAAGGAAAACTCTTTAAAAACCCGTCAGGACAAGACGTAAAAACCCTGTACATACCGGGCGACCTGTACAGTAGCCCTCACGGGCACTAGCCTTGCCCCCGGAACGGCGTCACCCGGGGGTCGACCACCTTTTCGTCCATACTCGTGGGAACAACAATGAAAAATGCAAGCCAAAATGATAAGATGACAGAGAGCAGTGAGGACAGGAGGAAGGAAGAGGGAGTGCCTGGAGGCACGAAGGAGCTGCGAGTGACGTCGGGTTTCTTCGGCTGGGCTGAGTCGTCCAAGCCCGAGAACTCGGACTCGGAGGGCGGAGTCCGGCCGGGAACTCCGGCGACCTCTCTGCCCCGGAAAAGAGGACACGAGGAAGGTGAGGATGACCCGAGGCCCGACAACACCCCCAAGGTGAACACCTCCCGAAGGGGTGGGGCCAAAGGGAGACTTGCGAGTTTCGCAAGACTGGCGGCGGCAAGAGCGAGGCCCCGCGCAGCGGAGGGCGCAGACTCGGACGACTGCGCTACCTCCGATGCGGGGAGCCTCCTCGATGAAAGCTCCGCTTCGTGCCGGGAGGATCCCCCCGTTCCCCGTCCGGAATCGGTAATTGGGGGGGGAAAGAAGAAAACGGTGCAGGAGCCCGTGGTCGACCCGGTCGGGGAGACACGTAGGGCGGCTGCCCAAATCATAGAGGGTGCCCGCAAGTCGGGGAACCTGAATGGGGCTGTGCGGGGCCAAATCAACAGGGCCTGCCACAGAATCCTGGCCTCCATGGACGTAATGGAGGCCAAGAAGTCGGTGAGCGACGAGGTCCGCGCTCTCCAAGCTGAAAATTGGAGGCTGCGGGAGCGGGCGCTCCTCCGCGATGAGGAGCTGAGGAGGCTCCACGCCGCCTCCACGAAGCGCGGACCTTCAGAAGGCGGGACCCGGGCCCCACCGTCCTCGCAGTTTAGCGCTGCGGACCTGGCGGAGGCCCTGATGGAGATCAGGCGGGACCTGTTCGCCTCCTTGGAGGGTATGATCAATACCCGTCTCGGGGAGGCAAACAAGCGCCCGCCCGCCGAGCCCATCGTCCGCCCCCCGTTGGAGGCCGACGAAACGAAGACTGCGGGACTGACCACGTCGATCCCAGCCGCAAGCGAGCCCGAAAGGGCGAGGCTGGGCGACGGCCGGCCCCGGAGGCCTAAGGCCGCCAAGGCCGCCGCCAGGGCCGCCGCTAAGGCCGCCAAGAAGCCCACCCCGGCAGCCCCTGTTGCCCCGCCGGCCCCGGAGGAGGGACCGGGCCCCTCGGGCCAGCAGCCCGGGGAGGTGAGCTGGGCAACAGTGGCCAAGAAGGGCAAAGGCAAGGGGAAGGGCAAGGGCGCCCCCCCAACCCAAGTGCCCCCACCCAAGAAGGCAGCGCCCAAGAAGAAGGAGAAGGGACCGAAGGTCCCGAACACGGCGGCGGTGGTGATTACCTTGAAAAAGGACCTCGCCACCGCCACCACGCTGCACGCCACTATGGCGAAAGCCATCAAGGGCTGCAGCCTCGCGGAGGTCGGTTTACAACACGTGAGGGTGCGGGCCTCGATGACCGGGGGCAGGGTCATCGAGGTCCCCGGGGCGGACAAGGAGCGGGCGGCGGATGCGCTTGCAGCGAAGCTGCAGGCCATCGTGGGCGACGTAGCCCACGTAAGCCGCCCGCAGAAAATGTCCGCCATCCAAGCGGTCGGCCTGGACGAGTCAGCGACCGCAGAGTCGCTGACGGCAGCCGTCGCTGCTGCGGGGGAGTGCGAGGCGGCTCACGTGAGGGTGGGGGGCATCCGCTCCCGCTACGATGGCGCCGGGTCAGCTCTGATCCGGTGCCCGGCGGGGGCGGCAAGGGCCCTCCTCGGGCGTGGTCGGATCCTGGTGGGCTGGTCGTCCATCAGGATCATTCCGGTTGGGCCGACACCCATGCACTGTTTCAAATGCATGGGTGTGGGCCACACTAGGGAGCTCTGCCCCTCTGATATCGACCGGAGCCATATGTGCTTCCGGTGCGGTAAGGAGGGGCACCTGTCGAAGGAATGCCGGGAAGAGAAGGCGCGGTGTGCAGTATGCCACCACGCCCAACTCCCGGCCGGCCACGTCATGGGGGGGCCCAAATGCTCCCCGCCCGCGGTGAGAGGCAAAGTGGCGCGGACAAAGCCCGCCCGCCCATCGCGCCCCACCCCCGAGGCAGCGGCCGCCAGCCGGCCGGAAGAGGAAGACACCCGCATGGACGTCTAAATGCCTACATTATGGCATTTCTACGTCCTGCGGGTGGGTGCCTTTACCGGCACGAACGGCAAGGGCCCCCCCCCCCCGGGGGACTCTTAGTGGCTGCAGGCGGAGGATGGGAGTCCTCCGTCTGCCACATCAAGCCACTTGGCGGACGGGAGATGGCCACGCGTGCTTGGCCATCTCCCTTTGGAGAGGAAGACCCCGGCATTAGCCGGGGCGAGACCGGTGGACATCGTGGGTTGTGCTTAAAAGCGGTACCACGGTGTCCAACCAACCGGGCAGCGGTAGCACGCCAAGGTGGTTTTTAGTGGGTAAACCTCATCTTCCCCTTCTCACTAGGAGAAGGGGAGGTGTAGGGAAGCCCACATATCCCCCTGTCTCTCCCAGGGCGGGGGTCGAACTCTTAATGAGTTTTCCACCTTGCAAAAAAAAAAAAAAAAAAAAAAAAAAAAAAAAAAAAAAAAAAAAAAAAAAAAAAAAAAAAAAAAAAAAAGTGAAGTCAAGACATTTACCTGACTTAATAAACTTCATTTTAAATGTTCATTATAAACAATAAAATGTTGTTGTTGGTACACTATAAGCATAAAATAAATAATAGTACTGTTAATAGGAAGATGTTATCGGTATATAGCTAGTTATCGTGCCGGTTAGTGACGCAATCGGCTCTCATGGCTTTACTAGCCGCTGTTGCCTAATTAGACCATTGGCGCTAAAACGTTTCGTCATCGAGTACCTCCTTGGTGAAAATTAGAAAGTGGCCTTCTCAGTACATAGTACAGACACACTGTATCATCACGTATACGAGGTAAAAACGTCAAGTAGTTCTTTATAATTCGCGTGTCAAATTAAGTAACCGCTTATCATCAAGCGGGACGGATGTCCGTTTGCTTCCTTAGTGTATAAAAAAATCTTTTCGGGCAATAATAATTTGATGCTGGCCAATAAACAATAAAATAATAAAGAGTAAAACATTGAACCAGGATATAGACTTCATCTACTGCACACAATGCATTACATATTATAAAGGAAAGTCTCCCCGCCCGCGTCAGTCTGTTTGTCGAAACGCGAAAAATTAAAAAACGGCCGAACTATTTTCATACGGTTTTCACTAATGGTGTTTAATTAATTGAGGTTTTGTGTAAATTGGGTGAAATATGAAGATGACCTAAAGTCGGAAAAATCATGCCCACTTCCCAGTGGGCTTTACTGGGTTGCGCCGCAAAAACCAATCGAATTATTTGAAAACAATGTATGTAATAATGTAGTTAATAATACCTACTTACCTACGAAATGATTCCACTTTAAAATATTTATTTAACTGTAATACTTAACGTTTTGTGTCTATATATCACACAATAATAAAAAATATAGCTAGAAAATTCTTTTAAATATACTTAATATAGTAAAGAACTTTTTTAAAGTGCTCATTTCCAGAATCGCATTGAAAATAATATTATTATCATATTATGTTTGACAGCCCAAATCTTGAGGAAGGTTATTAACCATCACCCTTAGGAGCCGACCAAAAAGAAAATGTCAGAAGCAACGCTAAGCCAAAACGAAGTACCTAATAGCCCGGGCGGGCGATGCGACGCGGTGGGTCAACCACGAGGCACAGCTACAAAATATAAAATAAAAATTACCTGACTGTGAAGGAAAGTCTGTCTACCAAATCCTTAATTCTGCACGAGCTAGTATAATATATTATAGTATGGAAACTTGATAGCAAAGCTGTAAAGAGTAAAAAAAAAAATTATTGACCTTTAATGATATCATATAATCCTATATAAATCCCACAAATAAGACGAATTTTGCAGCATATCCCTATATAAAGAAGTATGACGCCAGCTTCTGAGCATCCCAAAGATATAGCCATAAATGCGCACGAAAGCCATAACCCATTTTTTGGGGAGTCGGGTAATTTTAATAAAACAGACGTTAATTTTAATCAAATAGTTGTACAAACAAACCAACTAAGGTTCATCTGTCTACAAAATAAAAGATCTCTGCCTACAAACCGCACGCTTTGGTGCGGCGGCGCAGCCAAAAAAAGGTCATTAACACTACGTGAGACATTCGCGTCAGCTCAATATTGCGGTCATCGGCCCCGCGAGTGGCTCGCACACCAAACCTCTTGCCGTAGCAATACAATTCGTGGTAGATAGAAATTGTAGAAGAAATCTATGAAGGTTTTAAAGCAATGCGCGATGGCGAGATATTATTTTTCAACTGTCTCGATTATTCAATCTCGACGACACTCGATAGTAGATTGTTTTCCCTCGTAATCGAAAGAATAATGTTTAATTCAATGCAGCAGCGAGTTGCGACTGACGCGAGTAGTCTGACTCGCTACAATAGCGACTTTCTGATGATTCGCTACAATCGCTTCTGTTCGTGGATTCAATATAATGCTGAGTTGTCGACAATCGGTAGTGTATCACAATTTAAATCCTTCACGCAAGAACAATCGAAGCACATCCAATCAAGTCAAACAAGCGAGTGATGGCATCGAGGCATCGTTTCGGCGGTGAGTATAAAATTGAAGCACCAACGATCACTTAATGTATTTAGTACCTGTCAATTTACGTAAATAATATAAGGCCTAAGAGGAGAGAACGACGATGTCTCCCATACGAGGTAAGATGTCCTCCCTGAGTTTTTAATTTTCATTTATTTATTTTGGATACACAATACAAATTACAACCAAAAGGTAACCTAATAAGTAATAATACTGCTGCTACACAATATTGCTGAAACTTAATATTTTTTTTACCTGTTGTAATATTATAAACTTGATTTTTTTCACAGCTCCAAGGGACAGTAGACCCGAGTATTTGATATAAATTTCAGCTTGATGCCTCCACGCGTTCCTGAGAAAAAGGGTCTTGACATACAGACGGTCGGACGGACAACAAAGTGATCCTATAAGGGTTACGTTTTTCCTTTCGAGCTACGGAACCCTATTAAAATCCCTTGCCGCTCGCGCGCGTCGAGTTCGTGTTTGTTCGGGCTAATCTCATAAACTTCTTAACGGAGTTTTTGCTGCAGCTCAATATTTTTTTACCTGTTGTAGTATTATAAACTAGACATGCCCAAAATTTTTAGGGTTCCGCAGCCAAGCAGTAAAAAACCCACACAGAACAATATTATTACATCCGGTCCGTATGTCAGAGCCTTTTTTATTAGTAGGCCGTTTTTGCAGTTAACCCTAAATTTTTACATTGTACTCTACCTAACCCTACAAATTGTACCTAAGAGTTATTATAAAAAACGATGAAACAGTAGAAACATGGACGACATTAGACGAATATAAACCCATTTGTGATGTCAATGAAATTGTCTATGTTGATGCTGTGTGAGCCCAAAATAAATGTTTTCTTTCTTTCTATTTTCACTGACGATCTTCGCTCCGAATTCTCATCGTTTGACAACCTCCTCTTTAATGACCGCAGTGCCAGCCGCCCTTTTTATATATGTAGGTTTAAAACCGGAAAATAAATCATATGTTTCATGAGTGGACACAAATTGATCGCGTACATGATAATATCAATTAATATAACAAGTCTCGTTGCATGATACAAGTCTGTTCATAGTTATACAACACTAGCGTAACGTTTTCTTGCTAAGGTAACGAAGGTCATTCAACGAAAAGATTGGGTGATTAACCTCGGACTATGCTATAGTTTGTGCAAATAAGATTCTTCAACAGTTAAATGGATTATTATAAATAGCCTAAGAATAAACACGCCGGTCATCTCTTTATACAAACGTTAAAGGATTATCTCTACCCTATTTGATTGTGTATACATGTTTAGATATAAGCACTACATCGATGTATCTCATAATTCTCTAGGATTTTACGTTTTAATTGACTTATCTGCACAAATCCACACTTCCACACAAATTTTACATCCATTCTAATATTTCTAATCCACACTATCATCCCTTTACAGGATGTTACAAAACTACCCGTAAATCCGAAAGGAGGTTAAATGGGGCCTTATATCGAGTCCATTCACAATATTTAAGAACCGTAGTAAGATACCCCAAAAAATAAACATACTGATTTTTATGAATGAAGAATAGAAAAACTATTAAAGTAGACAATTATTAGGTTAAATAAGTACGTAGGCCTTTCTGTTAAATAATCTGGTTCCCTGACATGAAAGCTTACTAGGGTTGTTGTAGGCTTTGATTATTAAATATATTTTTACGGGGTATTTTGTATATAAAATCAATTAAAATCCCTCGCCGCTCGCACGCGTTTAGTTTGTATTTAGTCGGGCTAATTTCAAAAACTTTTAAACGGATTTTCATACGGTATACACCAAAAGAAAGAGGAATTATCTTTCAGGGCTCCTATGCGCTGCGTAAATAGTAAAATTTACACGAAAGTAATTTTAGGTGTATGGTACGCTTATCTAAATAAAAACATTTATGTTACTCATTTAAGTATTTATTTAATACAGGTAGACCAAAATCGCCGTTACTCCATTGAATTTTTATGAATATTTTAGGGAATACCACAGAAATTAAATAACTAGCGCAAAAGATAAATAGTGCGAAGCCGGGGCGAGACACTAGTAATAATATAAATGCGAAAGTAACTCTTCTGTACGTCAATCTTATGCGGCTTAACCGATCTTTATTAAATTTAACAAGGAAACAGTGTGCCTTATAGACAAAGACTGAGATGGAGGACAAAGGCTATCGGAAATAGAAACCTGTTTCATGCGTGCGCTGAATGAACCGCTTTATCACACGGCAGTGTGTCAGCCAAGTTCACATAATAACTTACAACAATGTAAGGCAAAAATATTTCTATAGAAAAGTCCGCGATACTATTTAGCCAGCATGTATAATATATATAATGGCTTATTCTATGGATTTTTAATCACAGATTTTATATTTAAATTAAAAGGCATTTTATTAGGTGATATTTTTGGTAGGTATAAACTTTTATCCCTAGAAGATTTCATGGTCTCTACAAATTCATGGAGACAGAATTCATTTGATCGTACAGTTTAGGAAATAATGTAAAAATCAAATAGTGAGACAGTCGCGATGGATGACCCGCGGAGCACGCACGTGATGGCATGCCCGGCGCGGGGCGGAAACTACATCTTCGAGAACGATTATTTTTTGTATGATTTTATGCCGTAAGTCTTAAGCCATGTCACATAAAATTTTATAAAAATAGTTTTGAATTGTGCAAACAAGTATTTTAAAGTTTCACTTTAATCACATAATATTTGACACTCGTATTATTACTGTTCACGACAGAACAAACACAATAACGAAAAAAATACGTTATATATATTTTTTATTATTTAAGACATGTTATTGAGGTTTAAAAGTTTGACCTACAAAAGAGCGGCCCTTGAAAGGTAGGGCAGACGGATGCACAGCGGCGGCGGCGCGCGGCGGGGTGCGGGCGTAGGGTTAGTAATGGGGTCCCGTGGATCCTTTGAGTACGGAACCTTAAATGGACCAACATGATTTATTAAAATTTCTTTAGTAATCTCTCGAGCAGTCAGAGAATTATTTTCTGTAAGTGTGTAACTATTAATATTTGTGGGATTGTTAGGGAAATTTGATGAATAATTAAATACTTATATCTACGGGGAAAATAAAATTCGGTGAAATATAATTATTTAGCACTAGTGGGTATTTATGTATATTTTTCCTGTAATTAATGCAACAATAATGTAGTACTTAACCTATGATTATACATGTTATACTATTATGTAAATGTGAAAATGGTATGCAAAGTGTATAAATAGAGTTAGCCTCGCGCGGGCGTCTGCGGACATCGATCGTTGCGTCCTCGCCGCCATCTTGGCCCTCCGGTCTCCCTCCTGCACAGCAGCCCGCAGCCGCTCCCCTTCTCCGCTATTGCCCCTCACTGCCCCATATTCACCGCACTGTTTCGCATATGAAGTAACACGATGGTATTCAGTTGTAATCAGCTGACTCAACAGCCGCCTATTGCCGACAGTTCCATATTTAATTATAGCTTCATGTCATAATTCGTAGTTTTATCGTTTTAACTGTAGTAATGAACCTTAACTTGCACAACAATCACAAAGCGCAATTGATGCGGTTAAATATTGAGGTTTTCTCCACGGTTCCTATTGTTATGCATTACTTGTATTCATAGATTCGTTTCAACTAAATCATACCACTGCTGCAGACAGGCACTCACTCTTCCGTAATAGGAACTTCAGGCACGAGACAGATAGAGAATTCGTTGGTTGGTTATTCGTGCTGTAATTTTTGTATATGAATACGATGCATTTGATGTCCTTAGTATTTTAATTATTAATAATAAGGAGTATAAAAAGGTATTTATATATTCTGCATAATGAAGGTGTTGCTTCTGACTACCTCTTTGAGAAATATGAACTAAAAACTTTTATTTGTAATCACGTAACAAATAATCTCATGTCTATTATAAGGGATCTCCCACACTGCAGCTAAACATGCTTTAACGCACGCGACGCGTTAATACCCGTGCCATCCACATTACAGCTAAAAATACTCCAAACAATTTGTATGTTTGGCAAGTATTGTTTGATATCTAAGCGAACAGAGTGCGGCGGTCAAATTCTCACCACGCTGGGCGCATAATTTACTGTGCAATATTTACTACACGAACTCGTTTGGCTTGACCAAGTTGGCGGGAGAACTTTGGCGAAAACTAGTTATGCATGCAGTAGGTATAAAAATTGACTATTTCCGCTTATTCAATAATCAGTACATATTATAAAACAAAGTCGTCCTCCGCCGTGTCTGTCTGTATGTCAGTCTGTTCGCGATAAACTCCAAAACTTATGAACGGATTTTCATGCGGTTTTCATAAATAGGTTGAGTGGTTCATGAGGAAGGTTACGGTAAATAATTTGTCAAGGTTTGTGTAAATTTGTTGAAATGTTAATTGAAAAGATAATTGTTGGATTCGTTGCAAAAATTCAAACTGCCTGGGAATTTTAATCGGAAACGCTCATCCCTTTGAGATATAACAAAACAATGCTTGGTAGAATATTCCTGTTTTATAGATCTACGAAAAAGTCCGCGATGGGAAATATTTATCTTTTAAGGATAACTATGTCCGTTCTATCTTCTAAAAAAATGCGTTACGCGTACGACACGGTAATTGGAAAGCTATTATATATATTATATATTAATCCTTGTCAACTTAAATACGTTAGTTACCTTAAGCATTTCATGCACATTATTATAATCTGTTACACCATATAATTTGAATGAATATCTAAGGAGTTATCGCAAAAAAATTACGCGCGCGAAAATAAATTCAAGCCAACTCGAAACCAGGGCGGGTAGCATAGTGGAAATTAAAACGTAGGTGCAATCTAAACAATAATATTTTAAATGCGAATCAGTTTATTACTCCTTTACGTCACAACCAAAAGTTTTATTATTATTTATTTAATTTCTTTCATTGAATATTTCTGATTCCGGAAATAAAAAAATATATCCCGGGAACGTGGTTAAAAGCGCGAGGTGGAGGCATAATAAAAACAAAAACATAACATGGATTAACTAGCAGGTTTTATAAATATTTAAATAAAAATGCTAAATGAATCTAATTAATTTAAAAAAAAAGAATAATCTTAATAGAATAACTTGCTAGATGGCGCCGTTCCAACTTCATACAGGTTGTGAATGATTACACGGCGAACACAAGGAAAGGCCGATGGCCAAATTACTTAATGCTAATTAATTCAGTAAGTGAACAATCATTTTGATAACGGCTTGATTTTGCAATGACCAGTGGCCTATCTGGCTGTCAATTTAATTGAAGAACAGTTTTTGGATGGAAAGGCGTATTAAAATTTTATATAATTTAAAATAAATCCATAAATTTTATGAACTGACATAATTCATCAAATATTACGATGTTTTAACTTGCTAAGTATTAACACAGGCTTTATATTTGATAAAATCTAAATAAAGACGAAGTCAAAGCACGAATAAGAATATAACTAGTGCCATCTAACGCCCCGGAAGGTAACAAGAAAACGCATGCAAAATATTTCGCAAAATTATCCCAATTTAATGATTACTTCTTTTATTGGTTCCAAAGTTTTGCATATAACCCGTACTTCAGTTTATACGCTGCTAGAGGTACTTTTGAGTAGCTGATGATCCTTCATTGTGTGAGTGGCAAAAAGTACAAATATAGAGTTTAAATACACGCTGATCAAGCTGCAAATGTGGTAAATAAATTGTACTTTTTTAGGACTCCTATTTTTTTTTTGGGTTCCGTACCTCAATAGGAAAATAATTAATACTTTTAAGACTTACTCCGTCATCAGTCTGTCTGTCTAGATCCTTGTTCCCAGACGCGTGGAGCTAACGTTTGACTTAATAACAAATGCTCAAGTCTTCGATAGCTTAGAGGTGTACAAAAAAAATCCCGTTAACCTAGAATCATGAAATTTGGCATGAAGTAAGATCACTGTACTACAGTTTCATGGCGGAACTCGGTCGGGAGGTAGTACTTCCCTGGACGAACTCTACACTAAGAGCTCTACTACATCAAGATATCTTGGGCTATACTACTCGTAGTCAGGATTATTATTTTATTTCGATTACAAACTTACATTTGCGGTTGGGGATTGATTTTGGGGGGAAACTTAAGACGATGATAGCTCAGTTGATAGTGACTACGAATGCCGTAACGAGAGTCGTGGGCTCGTATCTTACAATAAGCCTAGGTTTTCTGTGAAAAAAACATCGTGAGGAAACCATAGCACGGTGGACTTCTGTAATTTTTAGTACCCGCCTGGCTGGCCATCACCCTCGAGTTAAAAACCTGTCGCCAGACCTGTCAGCATTTTCTGACAGCAGCACTTAAGTGTTCCCTATGACGTACCATGGTAAGACTATGGTCTAACTACTTTACGAGTTGAGTTGGACGAACATTCTATGGGACATCATCAGTGAGTTTTTCTACCACCATGTTCTGTACCATGAACATTCGTTAGGCAGCTACGATGTCACTTACCGACAAACAATCCTAGTTTTCCGTCAGGGTTAAAAAGGAATGAAATTACTCTAACCCCATGAATCTGATATTGTCTGCCCTTGGCCTGTGACCTTGACAGGTATTTCGTGCGGATAGAGGTATGACACCTCCTTTTCATATACTTATCTGGCTTTCTTGATTTCTTCTATTGTAACTTGAGATATATCAGGCGAATATCTCTAATTTGGCAGATTCTAAATCTTTTTACAGTTTTGTTGTTGATTTTGATGTAGAAACAACTATTTACCACAATGGTTACAGAAAGCAAAAAAGAGGTGCCTATCTGCAACACCTTTAACCGAACCTTCGTACGTTCTCGTTCGCTTATTTTTAAGATGCCTCCAATGATATATCACGCTACAATGGTCGATCTAAACTGAATGATATAAATAGATCATACTCTCAACTACCCTTAAATATTAGATACCTAGGGAACGTACGTTGAGCAATGCAGCGAAAGTGTATTCTTTTATACTGTTTATCTCACGTAACTTACGTACACAGGCGTGCGAGATCACGTAAATAGTTCTTATTTGCCATATTATTACAATATAATGCAAAGAATATGAAATAACAGTGATGTACATTTTGGTGAGGATGTGCATGTAGAAGAACGTAAAACTTAAAATCGATTAATCTTACCAGAGCGACGACGGAATCGATGACGCGATTGAAGCGATCGCACAGCGCTCGCATGCTTTCGTAAGAATGGGTGTCGAAGTCGCAAAGGATGTTGTTTTCCAAAGCCGCCTTCATTTCTGGTAGATCGTCGCAAACCCATCTGTCCAAATAAAAATCGTGATAAAAAAAATCCTTTAGGGGTCGTGAACTGATAGATTGATTGGACCGTGTATTGGATAATATACTATATACTAATACATATTACATATGTGAACCCCACGACGCCATAGTATGCGACAAGTCCTAACCCCACAAGCCCAGTGCAGATTTACAGACTACACATGCACATTATTTTCATAATATTACTTTTAATACTTAAATAGAGACCAAAACTTATACATTATGTTTGATGAATGCCTTTAAATTCTGAAATCATAAAATTTTTAACACACCTTATAGTCTCTACTATCTCCAAGGCCCCATCGTGTTTGTCCTGTAACAAATAAATTAAATATAAATAACTTAACACTTTTTACATACCTGGAAGAACTTGCTTCAGCAATAAGGCCGTCTTAATTGTTTGCATTTTAAATGTTTATAATGTTCTTTTATTTTCTTCTTATGTGGAGTGAAGAAGAAAGGTGTTTGTATTGTATTGTAAATTAATAAAAAATATGATAAAAATTGTTCATTACTTATACATTACAGGAAACCTATAAGAAATCAATGGCCTTGTAAAAATAGAAAATAAGTCTATATGTAGTATATAACTGATATACTATCTGATTTTTATAGCTTTTCTTAGTTTGGGATCAGGTAGATGTGTGTAAGCATGTCCCTGGTTATATATTATTATACTTTACATCTTCATAATATTTCTACAATTATTTGTATTTTATCCATAATTTCCAAGATTACTCAAATAAATTGATATATGGTTGTATAGACATCGCTACAGCTGTTTATCTGAAAATGTTAAATATGTCCGTAAAATCATAATTATTGTATGGCCCATATAAGAACAATTCATCATATTTAATCAATTGTAGAAATAAAAACCTTTTTGATGTATATTATTAGTTTTAAGGGATCAAAAACAAATTATCACATTTTTAGATGTAGATGTAGTGGCTGATAGTTCCTTCTGTGGCCTGTTAAATATCACTGTGCAATAGATTAAGTCCATCAAAATATTCAATACAAACACCATTTCTTCCATTTACCTAGTTGGATTTTCAGAACTTTTCCAGTATTTATTTTTATTATTAGTTAGTAGAGTATTAGTAGTAGTATTTACAACAAGTTTCCAAATGAACCTGGTGAAATATAATCATTATATTTTATTTCAAATATCAATTGAAGTATTTTTTAACTCCCCATTCTACCACTCAGGGGTTAGCAAACTTCCTGAAATGTTAATTTCATTACATGCCTTGAAAAATATTAATATCAAGGTTTGATACCCAATACATTCCTTCAAAAAAGTTTCCTACACAACAATAGTGCCCTCCTAATTTAGAATATTGTAAATATTATAGTTACATTACACACATACATAGAATAAATAAAAATTCTAAGAGTAGGACCTTGTTGTATTTTGAACATTATGTTTACAGTTAAAACTTTCATATAGTAAATCTTATTTCTATGTGCATGACTTATACATATATTATTTTGTCAATCAAGTTTTTAAAGTGTAAATAAAAGTTTAATTATAGGTATGCTAAAATTAAATACTAAAAAAATCTAATAAAGTTAGGTACATCTTTTACTTCACTTGTGTTACATACATACCCCAGTTAAGGTGAATGTTTACTTCTCTTTGGTCACAATGCAAACATGTATATAACATCACTGTTATTTCACTGTTCCATATTTTATTTAACTAAGAGGACTAATGTATGTAAATATATGACGACTGAAAACTAGGTACGCAACAGTAGTGTGTACATATCTAAAAAAAGCCGACACCTTGACAAAACACGAGGTCAATACACTCTGCTGCAATACCCATGTGACGTTAAGAATAGCTTGCCTCTGTTTATTAAAATTATATTGTTATTATATGCACATAACCTTACTGCAATATTTATCACATTCACTCGAATACTAAATATCACTAGTAGATATATAACACGATCGCATCGTTATCTCACTACACTACACACTACAGCAACCACTACAGTGAGCTATCCGTATCAAAGTATCGTGGAAGTCGTTGTAGCTCATTGTGTTTAGTATAATGGGGGATAATTCTCCAGGGTCAAAGCGCTATAATTTTAATACAGTTAATTTAGTTAGTTTACCAAAGCGACTGTACGAAAATAAAAATATACATTTCCTTACCGAGCCATGACCTGAAGTGAGGGGCCATGTATAAACAACAGGTTCCGCGCCTGCAGGAGAATGCAGGCGTAAATCCAAAGCCATGATAGGAAAACCACAGCATTAAAGCACACTATTTTCACTTAAACACTAAAATTATCACTAAAAACTCTAGATATTATCATAATTTCACTGCACTTTCACACACACACACACTCTGAACAACCGGGCGCCATGTTGAAATTATTTCTAAATTCCAATCATGGCCGACAATTCAGTCAGTGTTGTGATGTTAATAAATAAGGATGCCATAGTCCAACTACACAGCATTAGAAATATTGGTAACCCTAAGGGAAACATCGAGGTTGCCACTAGTTCTATGCCAGCTGCAAAATGATGCTGAGCTAGCAGACGTCGAAACGCGCCATAATGCGCTCCTAATACAGAGGCCTGTAATCCAATCTCCCAGTATATAAATGTCATGTTTGATTATTATCTCGGAGTTAAAATTTAATATTTGTAAGGTATTGCAGCCACACGTAGTAAAAAGGTATCGTAATTTTATTGATGTAAAATAGAAGCAGCTGTTAGATAGGCCAATCGTTATATAAATGAAGAATATACCATGATTATAGATGAAATAATTAATTAGAACAGCGAAATCGACAAAACAGTTATTTTGTCCGCAAAAAATTGCATCTAATTGACTATGTATGTAATTTGTTTATTATTTAGTGTTGGGGGAGGATAGGAAAGGAAACTTTTACTTCCATGTATGTTTCATGTCAATCCACGGAAGCATAGCGCATTGAGAATATTTTACTACTTACATAGAATTCAATTAAAAAGAGTCTTTGTATGAAACGTACAGTAAGAACTTAAACCAACATAGCCACAAAATTAAGAAATAGTACCAACATAAAATAAAATTATTTATGACTTCAATGATAAGATTTCAATTTGTCTTTTCAGTAAGAATATCGGTTGGGAAGCTGACAATGTACGGATATGATTAATACTATGTTTTATAAACATTCTTATTGTATGTATGTCCCAAAAACAAAGTATATAATTCAAATGTATCATCATCAATTCATCTTTACTTTGAAAAATCGTAGCTTTAAAGTTCCGTAAAACTTTGACGATCAAAATAAAAAAAATACTACCAATAAAAATATATTTAAATCTTTTTGTAATGTACCCATTGGAACATCGAGCTGTTCTTTAATTTAAAACTACTTCAACTAAATTCATTTACTCCTTTTTAAACCGACTGCGGCAAACGTAAAATGTATGAAAAATAAAAAAAAGATTTATTTGCAGCGATTATCATTTTAACATAAAAATAAATAATTCCATGCTAATCACAGGTAGAATTTAATATTTAAATTATATCTAAGGCCTTCACACTAGGCAACATGACTGTATCGTGCGGACCGGTACGATTAACAATACAATATATATTGACATTTTAGTCTAGTCATACATTTAAAATACTTAAAATAATGTCCTTAAAATTATGATAAATATGTATGTTTGTAGTGCCAAAACTACTGCGCCGATTTTGATAAGCTACGAGAAATATCTTCTCAATAATTTGAAATTCGAATCCCCGCCAAACCATAGACAATTTACACTTAAAACTGGCAATTTCATAGGTAATGTCCTAATAATGTTCATACCGACTGAAGACTTTGTATCTTAGGACATGAAAAAGGTAAATGAATAAAAAGAACTAAATGAAATAGATTATGGTACCAACATATTGACATTCATTATGTAAATAATTATTTAATCCCATATATTCGAAAAGGATAACTTGGTTCGCCTTTAAGTGCACCCAAAGGTGGTGTTTTCTATAAGAAACCTTTACCGGGCAGTAATGAGTTTTTAATCCTCTTTATAAGTGCGCCGCAATTATCTTTGCCGCGCACTTTTTGAATTTGTAACATCTTAGTGTTCAGCGCCAAAGAAATCGAACGCAAATATTGTTTGAATAAAGACTGGCTGGTACGACGGCCCATAGTCGCGCCGCTGGCTGAATAAAAAAACAATCTCTATTCCTAATAAAACTCTAACAATAAATTTTCATAATTGCGAAAATGTCTCAAATGTAAATATAAATTTTAGTTGTTTTATTATTAGATACTATTTAATTTCAATTTAGTTGTTACTCTATGTTTTATTTAATAACAATAAATCAATAAAATATGAGGCCCATTTTCTCACAGATAGTGATGAAAAGTATAGTGTATCACTCGAGTGCAAAATATTTTTGTCTCGGGCGATGTACTATGAATCCCTCGCTACGTTCAGGATTCAACTAAAGAATCCCTCGCTACGCTCGGGATTCTACTCTAGAATCCCTCACTTCGCTCTGGATTCAAAAAAACGCCCTCGCCTTAAAAATATTATTTTGCTCCCTTATGATACAATCTACTATTTTCGACTAACGGTACCCTAAAACTACCGATAGTATAGTTACAGTTAATTCAATACTCTACTAATACTGTCGCAAGTAATTAAATTATATTATTGATAGTTTTGTTGCAACCGATACTATCGATAGAATTGAAACTATCGGTATTGAACAATAATATAGTAGTATTAGTAAACTTTTTAGAAGCGATACTATCGATATCGATAGACGATTCAATGTATATGCGTCCATAGTCAAATAATAATTAAACTTCATTCATAAAAGTTGGGTTTTGGTTAGTACTACGGAAGAGTTAGTATTAAAATAATAATTTATTGATGAAAAATAAAAGCGTGAGAATTACGTAGCCAATTATGGATTTATTCGTCATAAACAGGTTAGAATCCTTTAAATAATTGTATAACTTTGAAACCATCTATATTTAAGGTTATTCAGTCTAATCCACTTCCACGAATCTTCACATAGTCATCCTCAATTAATTTATCTTATCTCAAAAAAATCTATATTAAATTAGCTTTTGTTGGTGTTGAGATAAACAGCCGTTACTCACCGACAGTCGCACAAACTAGGTTTCTTTTTAACCAATTGAAATGGACCCTTGCAAAATAATAACCTTTAAAATTTTTTTTTTATAGGTATAGAGGTACCAATGAAGCGGACAACATCATCAACCAAGAAACTAAACACTTGGAAGAACTAAAACACAAAATAGAAGAAAGAAAAAGAGCACATGTATCAAACAAAAAATCTGATATTATTACTCTTAAGCAACAAAAGCCTTTAGAAACTCCTCAGGTCCAAGTAGAAGGGACCTTAGAGGTCTTGCATACATCTGAAAACAATTTAACTGATATACACACATCAGTAGACACAGTTGAACCACCACACAAGAAATTTGGAAATGATAAATTAAGTAGCGAATTTAAAGTTTTGGGCACCAATCAATTTGAAAGGAAGATAAAGGTTGGTATTATTTTAAAGTAGTTCTCACCCTGCAGTTGAATACATGTTTCTATGAGATCTTATGTTTTCCAGGGATAAAGTGCCAAATTGAATTAGAACCCAAACAGCTGTAATATTAATATGTGGTAACAAACAAACACTTAGTAGTTGAATAGTAGCAAGATATTAATATTTTAAACTTTCAATAATATTTTTAAACAATAAATAATTATATTTTGAGATACATATGGTATTTCAATTAATTAAGAGTAATTATGAAGTGCATGTCCTAGGATCATGATCAGCCATGACAAAGATGCTGTAGTATACAAATACTACAATAATAATGATATAATACTTATATTTTTACTTAATAGGATTAACTTCTTACATAGTTTTTACTATGATTTGAATGCTTACAAATTACAATTGCAGCAATCAGATTGCTCATTAATTTTAAGTGATATGTCATGTTCATGACAGTTACACACATTGACAATGTTAACCTTTTTCAATTTGAATTAACTTGATTTTACTTTCAGGTACCAAGAGTATTACCATATTGGTTATCACATTCATACAATGTTTCTACTAATTTACAAAACCTGTCATGTTGTATAGATGATCAGAATTGGCTTCATGACACACTTAAAGCAACTCTGCATAGTGAAGGCTTAACTCACTTATTTCCTGTACAAAAACAAGTGATACCCTTTATTCTTGAAGAACACAAGTTACCATATCCATTTTGGCCACATGACATATGTGTCTCTGCTCCTACTGGAAGTGGAAAAACACTATCCTTTGTTCTTCCAATAATCCAGGTAGATATAAAACTTTACAAACCTATTAATGTCAGTTCCTTTTTCTGCATAGTTGTAATTGAATGTAAACTTTCAGATTCTAATGAATGATATTGGATGCCATATTAGGGCATTAGTTGTTTTGCCAGTTCAAGAATTAGCTACCCAAGTAGCCAAGGTGTTTAAAAGATACTGTGTGAAAACAAAACTGAAAGTTTCATTACTGGGTGGGAGTGTGCCACTGCAACAAGAACAACAGAAGATTGTTAAATATAGTAGGTATTTTAAAGATATACCAATATGTATCTATTAGAATCAAACCTTAGCTCAGCTATCAAATAGGGTTGCTGTTAATAATCTAGTCTTAAAAACTTCTATAGCTACAAAGAGAGTTCTTTGTTGACAAATATATCTCAATAGGGCAGAATATTAAACTTTTATTTTAAATTAATTTGAATTTAATGTAAACATGCATTTTTTTAGCTGATTCATCAGGATGGGTGAGTGAAGTGGACATCATTGTGTGTACTGCTGGCCGTCTTGTGGAACATTTACAAAATACAGAAGGTTTCTCCTTGAAACATTTAAAATTCCTGGTTATAGATGAGGCTGACAGAATCATGGATCATATACAGAATGATTGGCTCTATCATTTGGACAAACACATAAAATTAGAAAATGAATTAATGACAGGACGCATAACCAACCTAAGTTGGAGTACTTTAAATTATGAAAAATCACCACCTCACAAATTACTGTTCTCTGCAACACTTTCCCAGGATCCAGAAAAATTAGAACAATGGGGCCTATTACAACCAAAACTGTTTTCTGCAGCGCCAATAAATAATCTAGAAGATGATCAAATGAAGCAATATGCAACACCAGAGGAACTAAAGGAGCAGTTTGTTATCTGTAGTGCAGAACATAAACCACTCATACTTTATCACTTCTTAGTGGATCAAAAATGGGATAAAGTATTATGTTTTACAAATTCTGCTGAGTCTGCACATAGACTAGCAGTGCTCCTAAATATATGGGGGGGTGGGAAATTGAAGGTAGCAGAGTTATCAGCAGCATTGAATAAATCAACCAGAGAAAATGTTCTGAAGAAATTTACACAATCAGAGATTAATGTGTAAGCATTTTTTTTATGGTTCCTTTCCATTGTTGATAATTTTATATGAGCCTAATGAATGTTTTTTTTTAGCTTGGTTGGTACAGATGCTTTAGCTAGAGGTATTGATATACCCAATTGTGATTATGTTGTGTCTTATGACCCTCCAAGAAACATTAAAACATACATACATAGAGTGGGCAGGACGGGGCGAGCTGGTCGCTTTGGCCATGCAGTTACAATATTGTTGCAAAGTCACATGAACGTGTTTAAGGTATTGATTTGTTGCTTTATTATAACAATAACTAAAGTTTAATTTCAGTTCTCACCCAGTTTCAATGACTAACTGTTGAATACACAGGAATATTTGAAGTTGTTCAACTCATTATTGTATTCTATACAAAGATATTTTCAATGAAAGTGATTTTTAATTGAATCCTTGAGTTTCTTGAACTTAGTTATTTTCTTTTTTTTTTGTAAAATTTTGTGATAAATGTTAGTTTTATCGCGCTAACGCCAATTGTACAATTTTAAACAAGTTCTCTGTCTGTCCTTTTATTACTTAAGAATTCAAGAGTTATGACCTGTCTTGATGAAATTGATATAATACTCAGAACATGTGATTGCGCGAATGATAGGCTATGTACGATTTCGATAAACGCCGGTGAAACCGCGGCGGACAGCTAGCATGAAATCGGTTTTCTTAAGGAATTATTGACATCAAGGAATCTTAAATATACAAAGACGTTGTGAGTTCGATTCCCGCCCAGAATAGACATTCTCTGTAGGTATTTTTATGAAACAAAAGTACTGATAGCCGTGTGTAAAGAACGTCTCAGATTTTTCAAAATTATGTAATCGGATGATCTCTGTTCATTTCTCACCAGAAACGTATACAGTTAACTATCTATTTCTTTTTTAGGATGTTATGCACTCTGGAGGAAAAACAGATTTGCCCCTTATTGATATAGAACCGAAAGTATTTGATCGATTGTCAGAAAGTTATGAGTGTGCATTAAGTGAAATGAAGAAGCAGATTCATACAGAAAGCGAATCAAAAGTTCAAAAATCAATTGACTTAAAAAGAAGATTTAAATCAAAACAAAAAAGAACAACCAACATTAATTAAAAATAAAGAGTTATTGGTTTATGTTTTTTTTATTACTCGTTCCCCTTTAAAATTTGTGAAAACTAATTTTTATGCCAAGTATGCGGACAAACAGGCAGACGATACACCTGATGGTAAGTGCCAAGTGGCTAGGGTTACCGCCGCATATATAGACATTTGCAGTCAATGCGTTGTAGACCCTGAGACATGAAGTCTCATGTGCCTGTAGTTTTACCGGCTAGAAAATCAAACGAGGCAGGTCTGGAACGGTGGACCAGTTATAGGTGATTTAACTATTACAAATACATTGACTTTAATTGAACCTGAATATTGATTAATTTAAAAATAAATGCCTTATTCAATTAAATAAGTCCAGAACTTTATTTAAAACTTAAATTTATGGAAAAGTTTGCAGCTGGCGACTTTGACTGAGGGTAAACTCTTATAAATTTGAAATCTGCCTCAGTGCTGCCGTTCTAGTGGATTTCATTAGTGGTTAGCAACAAAAAATAATTCAAGTCCTCTAGCGACTTAGAATCACAGGGTAGGCGACTTTTTCAAAAATAAAATTTTAATTTAATTAATTCAACGAACTTAAACAAAACAAAAATCCTAAATTAATATTCTTAATGTGATTTAGTATTTTTACATTTTTAGCTAATTTTCAAATCTACCACTGGAAACACTTATTTAGAATGAGACCATACAGGAATACCCCATGCTGTAAACAAAATGTAGTCAGTAAAGTTGCCTTCATTCATTCTTTCAACTGTCTCGTTTAATAGCTCGTTAAAGCGAGATAAATATACACATTTATGTAAAAGCAGCTGGTAGAAATATTAAAGAGGCTTCAAGTTCCAGTGACTGATTATAAATTCTAATCGAATCTGTTAGTAAATATGTAATATTTTATTTTCCTTTTTTTATTATTCCCTTTTATTTTATTTTTTTATGCCACTTGGGCCGACAAACAAGCAGACGGTCCACCTGATGGTAAGTGGTCACCGCCGCCTATGGACATTTGCAACACTAGGAGCATCGCCAATGCGTTGTCGACCCTGAGACGTGAAGTTGTTAAGTCTCATGTGCCTGTAATTTCACCGGCCCCCTTACCTTTCTAACCGAAACACAGTAATACAATTGCAATACTGCTTCACGGCGGAAATGGGTAAGGTGGTAGTACTTCCCCGGACGAACTCTGCACTAAGAGCTCTACTACTCTAAGAGAACTAAAGTTATCAACATAGCTCAAAGGATTAGCAAGCTGAAGTTGCAGTAGGCTGGTCACATCTGTCGCAGAACCGATAACCGTTGGGGTAGACGTGTTCTAGAGTGGAGACCACGGCTCGGTAAACATAGTGTAGGGCGCCCTCCACCTAGATGGAGCGATTATATATGCAAGCTGGCTGGCAGCGGTTGGAAACAGTTATAAAACCTCCTTTCTAACACTCCTCCTCAATGAAATAACTATATAGTATCTGCATCCTCATCATCAATCAGAATACAGAAGATACTATAAAATAAAAATAATCATCCTCTCATAGGACCAATCATTATTATCAAGCACTCAAATTCATCTCTTTCACGCAAAACTCATTCTTACATCGTGGCAAGGACTTTGTCAAAATATCTGCCCGAGGCGAGAAAGTCTCCGTGAAGACTTGTCCAAATTTCTGTGTAAAGCCACGAGCTACTAGTCTAGCTTTATATCTCTTTTTCCCCATGTTCACGGTTTCAAGTGTCTCGTCTCTTTCTACTTGAATCTCTTCTATTGTAGCATCTCCAGTACAATATTCAAAGTTATTTTCGTTATCCATAGTTTCTGTCGTAATAATCTCCTTACCAGAGTTACTGTTATTTTGCGTCAGTTCTTGCTGCCTTTCATTTCCATGTATTTCAACATTTAGAAATTGACTAGGAGCATTCTTTTGTGAAACTAACTTTTCTCTTTTATTGAAGAACTGGTTTTCGAAAAAAGTCACATCCCTTGACTTCTGAAGCTTAGCTGTGATGGGGTTACAAAGCCTATATCCTTTGGATTCTGCGCAATATCCTACGAAGATCATCTCCTTGCTCTTCGCATCGAGCTTCTTCCGTTTAGCTTTGTCGATGTGCATGAAAGCTTTACAACCAAAAACTTTCAGCTCACGTAAGTCGGGTTTCTGTCCTGACCAAGCTTCATAGGGAGTCATCTCAACAGCCTTTGTGGGCGAGCGGTTCTTCAAATACACTGCTGTATTGACAGCTTCTGCCCAGTACTTTCTCTCTAAATGTGCTTCCTCTAGCATACACCTAGCCTTCTCGACTAGAGTACGGTTAGCACGTTCTGCAACGCCATTTTGTTCGGGGCAGTAATCAACAGTTAGTTGATGAATAATCCCATTTTCTCTAAATAGTTGACTAACCTCTCTGTTCACGAACTCCTTTCCATTATCAGACCGAAATATTTTTATCTTTTTATTCATTTGGTTTTCTACAAGTGACTTGAATTCCACTATCTTTGAAAAAACTTCACTCTTCTTCTTTAAGAAATAAGCGAAAGTGTACCGCGTTTTATCGTCGATAAACAAAAGAAAATATTTCATGCCGCCGTGTGAGTCCGTACTCATTGGACCACAAATGTCTGAATGTATAAGTTCAAGTACTTCAGTTGCTCTCGTTGTACTCTTCTTATTAAATGGTGTTCGTTTTTGCTTACCTTTCAAGCAAGGCTCACATTGTAAGGGATCCGGATTTTTGAAACATACTCCTGTCGCCATACCATCTCTCAACAGCTTCATGTTGGGTATTCCAAGGTGTGCCAGTCTCTTATACCAAAGCTCGTACTCATCAGGCACGGAAACTGCAAATGCTGTATCAGATTCTGTAAAATTGGATTTAAACTTGTAAATTCCATTCTCACTTTTACAATTGTAACTCACTCTTCCTTTTATACAACATTCATCCTTGTCATATATATCACACCCTCTCTCGGAAAATACGACTACTTTGTTTCTACTCACCAATGTATCTACACTCAATAGATTCACAAACAATCCAGGAACGTACTTTACCTCTTTTACTGCGAATTGCATACTACCATCGTTAATTACATCTCCTGAACCATATGCATACAACTTCTGACCATTAGCTACACTAATATCCTGTACTTTACTAAAGTCTTTATAATTAGTCAGCCAATCCTTCCGATAGGTCATGATAGATGACGCTCCTGAGTCTACTATCCACTCATTGTTGCTGCTGCTGTCCATGGTACTATATGCAAGTAATGTAGATTCCTTCTTGTCTTTGTTTACATTGGGGTTCTTGGGACAACTCAATGCTTTATGTGGTCCTCCACACACGAAACATTTTATCCCTTTCTTATGCTTCTCACGCTTCTGCTGCGTTTGCTTATTATTGCCTCCAATGTTCGAAGAAGTACCCTTGTATCTTGAACGGTTATCTCTTGCAATCAAAGCATTCTCGTTGGATGTCGAATGTGTTGGACTATCCTGTTGAAGCAGTTTGGTTTTGACATAATTAGATGTCAGTGTGATGTTCGCATTCTCTATTGTCATTTTCAGCGGTGCATATTCTTCAGTAAGGCCTTGTATCATGATCGCTGCTAGTAATTCATCGTCTACCTCCTTACCGATATCACGTAACTGCTGAGCTACTTTCATCATAGTAGTGACATAGTCCTTCATACAGCTGAACTGCTCTAACTTCAAGCTGACAAGGTTTCCCAACAACCGACATCTATTTATCACTCCTTTATCTTGGCAATTGTTCTCTAAGTACATAAGACAGATCTTAGCGCGAGCCCTCTGGTCTTTCTTTGTAGCTTCTACGTCTGTGGCAGCTGGCGTAGTTGTAACGCAGGTCCACAGATCGTCATGAACTAATGACATCTGCATTAAAAATTTCCAGGTCGAATAATTTGACGAGCCCTCTAACTTCTCGAATGCAGGTAAACTACTACTAAACATCGTACTAGTTGTCGTACTACTCGTACTTGTACTGCTATTGACCATAATAGAATTTACATTGCAGTTAATTCTATATGGTCGAGTGAACTCATTGGAAAGAGTTCAAATCTGACATCAATTGTTTATTGTGTTTGATTGTTTTTTCTCATTGTGTCACATGTTTTTTCTATTGGTATAAAATAAAACTATTAATACCAAAATCCAAGTATCAGTGAATTCATTCCACATCTTTATTTAAGATAACTGCGTGCAAGTTAGTTGGTGTGAGTTATATATCTATAGGCTCTCACCAACAGAAACAAAGAGCTGAAGATCGAGCTCAGTGGCGTGCCATAGGTGAGGCCTATCTCCAGCAGTGGACGGAGATAGGCTGATGATGATGATGATTATTCCCTTTTTAGCGGTTATGCTATTATTTTTTTTATTAAAAAAACAACATCACACAGTCTAGGGACATTTGGGGATGTATTTTCCCATATCTAGCGGAATTTCTCAGATTAGTAAAGACTTTTCATTTTGTCGAACGGCAACACTGACTCCTGTCTGAATTCGAATGAAAATCAACCGTCCTTCTTTTAAAAATTATGTGCTGTTTTTAAAATATCAACAATTAAAGCTAGCTCAAAGGAGAAAATATGTCTTTATCATATTCCCAAGTCAAAAAAATTGATGTGCATAATGTGAATCACGTTACAGCGTGTTTTATGTACCCAAAAATAGTAATTTTAGAAGATTTTCGAAACATTCGAGTTGTAAACGTAAAGGATAAAAACGATGAAGACCGTTGTTATACATTGGAAAGTGACATTCTAGATAAATGCTTGCAAGATCATCTATTATGGCTCATCATCAAATCTGGTAAAGTTTTTGTAATAGACCTACTACACGGTACGCAAACTGCCATCAACTGCGACAATCATGAAAATTACAAAATACACCATTTTATGAAACACTTGAATGACTTTTACATGATTAGCGAAAGTGGAGAGTGCCTTGAAGCACCTTTTAATTGCAAAGAATTAGCTGAAAAACTCAAACTGGGTATAACTGATATTACAGTAACCTTAAAGAAGACTCATATCCCTAACATTAATTTAAAGCAAATTGATCCAATTTTGAATTTGGATGGTTTAGATATATTTACTGAACAGGGAGTTATAAATATAATATGCCCCATAACCAAAATATTGGATACAACAATTACGTCTGAATGTGTTGACAATATTGTTGTTTGGGATAATTTAACTGTTATTACAAATAAACTGAGAATGTGGGTAGTAAATATGAATACTTCTGAAGTGGTTTTTGAATTTGAAGAACATAACATATTTTACTATCCTGTTGTGGCCCACAATAAATTTCTATATTACATTTTGTGGAATAATAAGGAGGTAAGATGTAAATTTACTTATGTCTAGAGTGTTCTGAGTAAAACTATTAATAAACTAAAATGTTCACATCTTTTTAATTACTAAATAAATCTGAACTCAATTATGTTAAATAAGTATTAAGTAAAATTATTATTTTTAAAAGATTTTTTTTGTATTCTATTTCAGGTTCAAGTATGTTATGCTCGAATGTTTTCGCCATCAAGTAATGATTGTCCAGATGATAAAGAAAATTCAAATGGTCTCATACAAACACTGTCCACTCAAGAAACTCTTATGAAGGAGATGAGATCCCTGGTAGATTCATTATTAGCCAGTAAGCCTGGTAAGGTAACAACACAACTGCAGTCATTATTTGATAAAATAGAAGACCTTTTGTATCTTATTAATACAGCATCTAAATTATGTCAGCACAGTATCACATACAAATCTATTTTGTATTCACTTCAGAAAAGAGTATTTGCGACAAATGATAAAAATGTGGTAAATATCTTATGTGACCTAATAATTAAAATTGATCTATTAGAATATATACAATTCAGAGGCAATAGATGTTATGAAAATATTAATTTATTTGAACTTAGCCATAAAGAACTTTGTCAAATGTTTTTGGCTAAATCTGATTTAGATATAGCATCCATCTGTTGGTTGAAATATTCTGAAATGAAAATTATCATTTCACCTAATGATGTGATGGACATATTGAATGCAATTCCTTTTAATACAAAAATGGGTGCTGTCATTGTTTGGATGAAAAATTTTGTACCATCACTTTTAGAACAAAATCCTTTTTATATAGATTTGTTTGTGAGATGGACAATGGAGAGAGTTTTCAAGCTAGAGAAATCCCCCTATTGGCCAAAAATTGGAACAAAGTATATTGATGAAATAATCTTGGTTCTTGTAAGTTCTTTGCAAGCTATTCCAATTCGACCAAGTTCAATGGATGATTTAGACATATTAAAAGATAGAATAAATGACATTTCAGAGTTGAAAGATAAGTACAAAATCAATATGTCTTTAGAGGAGATGAGTTCTCTGAGTCCTAGTGAAGTAGCTCTTATCATGTTAAAGCGATGTTACACTGAAGATTTAGAACTATTTTTACAGGAATATTTACCCTCCTATACAACTAGGCATTTATTTGACTTAGATGATACTTTACGATCTTACATTGAATGTGATGCTGCAAGCAGTGGTGGAGGTATTGATGGTGTACGTTTTAAAATATTACTTAATGCATTTCATTCACTTAACAGTAAACTTGACTGCCTTCTGCAAGTCTTAAAAGTACTTGATGTGCCTTGGAATCCTTCAGTACTTGAGTTAGCTATTGCTGCTGCAGCTTCAGCTACAAAAGATTTTACTGTCACTGATGCTGATCAAGTGTTGGCCCAAGAAATACAAAAAGAACTTAATTATGCAAAATTAAAAGTCATTTTAAAGAAATATAATTTTCCATTAATTTGTAAAGATTATACATTAGTTCTTCATAAAATTATAAATTCTCCCACAGTTGACTTAAAAGATTTGGAAGTCATAACTTGTGTAGTGACAACTCACACAAACTATGGTAATATTTTATACATAGACAGATGTCTTCATGATTGTGAAACAAAAACAGCATTAGATTATTATAACACATTATCTGTAAAGGAAAAGAAGATATCATTAAAAACTATAATCACTAAATATGAACAAATTATTAACCGAAATACAAATGATAATAAGATTACCGAAAGAAATTATGTCGATTTTATAAAAGGAACTAAATGTTTGACGACTCTTCAAATCACTAATATTGAAAAAATTTACCATTTAAAACATTCCTTTAATGTGACATTAGACATGAATAGTATTTACTATGAAAATAATCATAGTGATGGGGTAACAAGTTGGCTAAACAAAGATGTTGGAAGCTCTGGTGAGAGTGATAGTCAAAATAATGATGCTAACCTTTCAAGGCACTCTCCATTAGGGGCATTACTGCAGCGCACTTCAACAAGTCATCGGGTGCGTTGCCTTGTTGAGAGTTTTATGAGGTCCCTTCCAAATAATTCATGTGAATTACAAGAAAACAAAGTGTCTGTCTTATCTTGCTTTAAGGAAGGCCAGAATGTATCAATGTTATTACATTTCTCCAATCTCATGATTGAGCTGGTAACTGCATGTAGTGAGGACTATTTACATATCTTGATGAAACATTTGTCTGTGTTGAATGCTATTATAAATGCCAATATTGTTGTGAAGAACCTCTCTGTGACTTGGAAGTTTCACTACGTATTTTTACCAATATCGTCAAGTACCGCATTAAACGAATTAATCGATTTTTATGAGGCGACGAAATCAAATAGTAATTATGTCACTGATATTATAAATAATAGTAATAAGTGTGATTTTATGTCACTCAGAATGATTTCACATACCGTCTCAAACAGTGGTGAAATACGTGAGGACCTATTGGAGATTAAGAATAAGGTCATAAACAAATTATTGACGAAAATAATTGCATCTCCAGATCTCGATGAAGTGTTACTCACAAGCTTATTACTTATTTTGAGAAGAGTTGAAGAAGTAGAAGATAACTCGTGGATTGTGGAAGTTCTTAAAGGACAAAATGAATGTTTGCCGCCTTCACTAATTTACTACCTTTCGCTACCGTTAATACGTCGCACTTTTATTTTGGACCATGATGGATCAGGTAATAGTGTACCATATCCACCTCAGCATATCCTTAAATCTAAATTTAACATTGATTTGTCTGAAATGCTACTGCCAGAAAACACTGAAGAGACTTGGGATGTTAAAATAATTCTGTTTTATGTTTTGAGACAGTACCCAGATACATCTTTCCAACGACTTACGGATTTATGTTGCGCTTTGAATGTTTCAATTAATGATGGATTATCTCTGCAATTGATATCTTTATTATCGAGTTGGGAGTTGAATTACAAAATATTGTATGATGAATTGGGTAGTCATCAATTGGTTATTGAAAATAAGGAAATAAAATTATTAAAATGCTTTCTTATATGGGAAAGTATTGATAATAAGAGTTTCCTAAGAGACATATTGATTGATTTTTGGAAAAATGGCGAAATTACGCTGCATGGTCGTATTGTGTCTATAAATCCATATTATTACGAAGTATTTCTATGTATATATCATTTAATATTTGATTCATCAACAGAATCAATAAGTATAAAAGAATACTTTTTACTTCATTTTTTAAAAGATTATACAAGGAAAAGTACACCAAAACAATATGAATTTGAATTATTTTCTGTCAAAGGCATTTTTCCTGAAATTGGACACTTTCGACTACCTTTCCATCTTTTCATGCGAGAAGATATGTGGTCGAATCTTAAATCGGAAATTACGCTAGAGACATACGAACGTTGGCTACCTGCTGCCCCATTACTCTCCTTGGACGCAGATCTACAGACTGCTAGAGATATGATTTGCAGTAATGCTCTTAAACAAACAATGACTACAAGAAAACGAAATGATGATCCTAAAATAGAATTGAAAGGAAAAAATAGTGAACCTTGGCGCCTAACAACAAAAGAAGAGCCTCTACTTCGAGCGGCACACCGATGTGTGAGGCATATTGCGAATATGGAGTGGGCTGGTGCTTGTCTCTTTTATGTGCTCCAAGGTTGTACCCGTGGTGCAGATCAAGTTGCTGCGGCACATATTTGTTACCAATTTGCACAGCGTTGGGCGGCTCTACAACCTGGAAATCGTGCGGTACGACAGATGGAACGTTTACATACCAATCTTTCAACACGGCATGCTTTACATAAAATCGAATGGGCTTGCGAAGAATTAGTACGTCTATCGACAGAACCCGCTCTCCTTATTCGTACTTTGTACATTCATCCTGATTTTGTAGAAAAAATTACTCGCTTTGATGTTAACCGTGCGGCGAATGAAATAGCAGATAAAAATGGTATTAACATAAGCTCAATAAGAATTCAAATATTAGAAAATATCCTTGACAAATCGGATGAACAACATAAGAATAAACGTTTATCAGCTTTAAATACTAAAGAATTAATGACTGCAAAATACATACTAAAAGCCACATGTCCCAAAATGGGAGCTATTTACTTATCGCGAATTGCTTTTGATGATGACAGTGATTATAACAAATGCAAAAAATTACGGGCCCTGCAATGTTTGATGAGTGTGGTAGAACCTGACACTGCCATGAAAGTCACAAATAAAGAAAGAGAAGATTTATGGACGTCTCTTTTGGAATTATCGTGCGTTGTAAACTTAGAAAATATTGATATGCCTTGGATTGTTGCGACTTTCATGCAAGATAAGATTCGCGCTCTTGAACAAATACTACAATCTGCTGAAGGGAATGTTGACGGATTAAAAATAGCAGCTGAACTAGCACGCAGATTTGGCACATCAGAAATCATTCGCGATCTAATACCCATGTTATTACGTACTGGTTTGTATGAAGAAATGATACCTTTATTACTGAACATATCTTGCCCACCTGATAACGTCATACATGCAGCTTGGCGTGCAATAATCATGTCACCATTTCAGCGTGCAGATTATCCAATAACAGAACGACAAAGAACCAAATGTCTGAATGCTATTAATTTATTACCAATATGTCCAGTTATTATGGACGAAGATTTGACAGACATATGGAAGAACTGTGTACGGTGTAAATGCTATGGGTTGGGTTGTCTGATTTTACCTTATATGACCGCTCAAACAAGACAGTCATTGGGAGAACTACAAAAGATTGATAGACGAAACTTAATAGCCAGTTTAAAAAACTTACAGACTGAAACATATCTCGTATCTGGTGCTATGTATGTTGTTGAAAACATGTCATCGAGAGGATATCGATAATTATTGATATTTCTATAATTCATGTTTCAGGTCAGGCAAACTCTATGAGCTAAGTTTCATCAAAATCAGTTAGTCGTTTTTGCGTGAAAGAGTAACTAACATCCATTCGTTCTCACAGACATTCACATTTATAATATAATGAGGATTAAAAGTTTCATAAATAGTTAATTGTAAGGTAGTTATCTAAATGTTATTAAAAAATAAGTGAAATACTTAAAAACAATATTGCATTTAGCCAATTGTATTCATTATGATACCATTTTCTTCCACTTACTATTATACTGATAATTTTAAGATATAACAGATTTTAGATTAAGCAATATAAAGCTCCATAAATAATCAAGAAATGCTGTGAGAAATGTTTTTCGTAATTGACACTAAAACATTGTGGTGAATTGGCTTGTCTTCTCAAATTGAGTTATAAGGAGGAATTTTGGTCAGTTGAGGTCAACCTCCATCAATCTTGTTGCCAATCCCCTATAACCAAATATTGTATCCCAGTTTGAGAAACTCTACTGTACTAAAATGCTCATCCATCTCAAAATTTTGGCCATTTTTCACAATCGCATGTTTATTATTAGCCATCCCCAATGAATATGATTCATTTTCTAGAAAAGCACCACTTTGTTTGGTGGTTAAGATTTGTGTAGATATTGGATTAATTGTAAATAAAAGTTCTTATAATATTTATGTGTCTATTATTATTTGTTGCGTAAATATGGGTTACTTGTAAAAGCTAAAGAACGAATGTACGATGCTGGTGTGAAAACCATTTCATACAATGGAGCATATATGCCATGACCTTGTGCCAACTGTGCTGGAGTTTCACCAGAATTGTTTGATTTGGATGCAATTTGTATACTGTCCTCCCGTAGTAATAAGATTAGTAATGTGGATTTACAGTGGCTAATTGCTGAAGCTAAGTGCATTGGAGTTTGAGCTGAAACAAGATATTTTTTTACAGTCAAGGTACTTGAAAACTTAATATTCAGTTAGATGGTATCTATGAACAGAAATCTGGAGACTTTATCTAAGTGATACAAAGGTAATTTGATTAAAGTTCTTTTTATTTTTAGGATAAGTAATAGTAGTATAGTTGTGATCAAGTTATTATTTAATTTCTGGTATAATAAAATACTATATCCACAAATAAACTCACCACCATCTGAAAGTGCACTTGGATCAGCACCAGCAGCTAATAATCTCATAACACAACTGTAGTTATTCCAGTTACAGGCAGAATGTAATGGAGTCCATCCCATTTGAGTCTTCAAGCTCACATTAGCTCCTACACTGAGCAAATAAGATATAGCACTCAAATGGTTTCCATAAGCAGCACGGTGCAGGGGAGTGTATCCATCTTCATCCTTTACATGTACCAGCTTTGGTTGTGATGTCAACAGTTCTTTAAGAGCTTGTAAATTACCATTTTCAGCAGCCCATAACACATGATCAGTAGGGTTCTCTGTAAGGATATTACATATAGAATAAGATGCACAAATTCAAAAATAGTCACTGTTATGTCCTTACTGATTTATTGGTATGAATAAGTAATTATAACATTTTCATTTATTATGTAGGTATACTATGGTCGGTAATAACAGATTCAGATCAATTCAAATGATCCATTTAGTTGGTTATCAAACAAAGAACATAATATTAAGAGTGAGTTTAAAGAGTCTCCTAAAGATTCCTGTTATATTGAATTCTTACGTTATAAAGCTCAAATAACCATCTACTGCAGTGTTTAAAAATTCTGTTGATATCTGAACCACTATCACTTAAATTGAATGGGTATTTATGGGATCTACAAAAAAATTTTGATTAATCATAACTGTGACATACTAATAGATATTGACTAGAGATAAGATTGTATGTACAACATTTTGAAGAAAACTATAATAAAAAAAATTGTAAACAAATTTTAAATTTACCTGTAGGATCTGCAACAGTATTTATGTTTTCATCTTCGTCATCCCATCCTGATACAAACATGCCAGAGGTTTCTGGATTGTTTTTGCATTTTTCAATTTGTTCATGTATGGCATTGAAATCTTGCACATAATGATCGGATTCAGACTCATCAAAATGCGACATTTCAGTCGGGTATACAATACAATAATATCGGTAGAGAGAGAATAATGTTTCTCGATTAGTCTGTAGTGAAATTTGTTTATTATTTATTTTGATTTATCATAAAATAGTGTAGTGATGCCGCTCGATAGCCCCGCAAAAACATTAACATATATTAAGAGTATCGATACAATTTCAGTAATGGCAATCTCACCCAAGTCACTGCAATAGTGCAATGAATGGCATCGATGGTATCGGTACTAGTATCGCCTTTACGAGATACAATAAATACTATCGATAGTTGCGTTAAGTATCAAAAATAAATAAAGTAAATTTGCTTTGTCGACTAGCTAAGGAAAAATAATTATTATAACGAAGAAGGTGAATGTTAATATTACTTTTTGGATATATTGACATTTATTCCTCAATAATGCAATTGAATAATAATAACTATCTATAGTATTGATAGTAATCTCGTAATGACGGTAATAGTATTGATAAGGTTAGAATAGCGACTATTGTGGTTAAATTATATCGATACTATTGCCGGGCATTATTAGCATTACCACAGTTTTTGCCTGTTTATTGTACAGGCGTAGAATTTATATATTTTTTTACAAATTCGGTCCCAATAAATATGCAAATTTTAAGTTTGATCTAGTTAATAAATATACACATTCTGGGACATTTATTACACACAGCTATTTGATCCCAAACTAAGCAGTGCTTGTACTATGGAAACCAAATAACTCATATAGTTAACCCTTAATATAATCCTTATTTTTCTAAAAACGAATATATATTATATACAATTAATTAACTTAATTTAAATAAATAATTAAACTAAACTGGCGGATTCTCTTACAAACTTAGCCCCTCTTATTCGCCGTCGCCATGGGCTGAATTTAGAAAAATTCTATAAACCTATGTTTTTTGTATAGAGCGTTTGGCAATAATCAAAAACATAGTGTATTAGATATTTTGAATCGTCACTTGTATTGTGATATTTGGCTGTATTGCATTGTATAGGATACCTAAGCAGAGTATGGAATACATTATATTTCATTTCATGCCTGGTCCAAACTTTAAAGGTGAGATTATAAAAAACTTTTATATAGATTCCCGTTATCAAAATAACTATAGTACCACTATCGATTATTACACTCTTTGATTTGGACATTTACATACAACCTCCAGATTAATTAAAAGTTGCCAAGCTTAGACTATAAACACTAATAACTAGGTAAGAATAAGACAACATTCCATAAAGGAACTATACTTGAAATTGGTCCCCTTGGATAGGCGAACCATTCTATCAAATACACATTGTACGGTGGTCTATCTTAGTTCTGAGACGAGTAGTTTTGCATTTCAATGCACCTAGACTGGTATGCGTGGCCCGTGTGTAACTAATGTAGTGTTTCTTCGAGACTAAAATATAAGTTTAACAAAAGTTCCATTCATTGTTACGGCCGCAGTTTAAAAATCCTGTATGACCCAAAATCAACCGAATCACGCTAAAAGTTTTAACTGATCGGGCTAGCATTCGAAAGGGTCGGGGTTTGAATAAAGACGGAGTGTAAAAAAAAAACAAATACCATATTATGAATGCTATGCTCTGTCTAATTTAGGATGATAATTTTGACAGATTACGCCCATGTAATTTCGTATTTTTTCCGGTAACATGATACTTCAAATAATGTCGTACTTCATTGGTGGGTATCGCCTACTTAGTGAAGTGCCACGCATAATGAACAACAACAGAGTATTGAAAATCGGTTTTGAAATAAAATGAATCAAGCAATAAAAAAAATATATTTAGATAATTTTATATTTTTTGGTAAGTTTTTGTTATTTTTGGTTACACAATGCCAAAAAGAACGAAAAAGACTGTTTTAAATAGCGAATGTAACGAATTTGTGGTTCGATTGCAAGATTATTTTGAACATGAATGCAAAAATGGCGGAAAATAGGACCGAGTCAAAATCGTCGTTGTTGGAGGGCTTATGAAAGCATCATCAGTCATATAAATAAATTGTTAATTTAATAGAAAAAGTATAATTTGTTTTGTATTTTAATCGGACCACCCAGTTATATCTATTTCTTGTTTTCTGAGAGTAAAATCGATGATCGCATAGGTTGTTTATCGATTATACACTACCACATCCTTTCTGTAAGCTGTCTATATTATCATCCTAAATTAGACAGAGTATAGCACATTTATCCATTATAACTCGTCTGGCAACACTGCTTTTCTTTCATCCCTAGTCTGTGGTTCAATTTCACATCATAATTTAGGCAAAGCAATACGAAGCGAGTTTTTCGATCTGGAGCTTTTCATTCTTGCAGGCTATCACAAATGATTTCACTACACCGGTTATTTAAGAAAAATTGTTGACTTTGTACACATAACAGATTCTATAGTTTTGCTGTTGAACATCGGATAAGGAACTCTTCTAAAAATGGCTAGTGTATCATATCAAATAGCAAATCTTTTGGAAAAGGTAACCCGGTGCTCGTTTTTGTTTCTCACAAACTCGGTAAAATTTTTAAAACCTTTGGTTGCTGAAGTTTTGTTTAATGTTTTCAGATGACTTCTAACGACAAAGACTTCAGGTTCATGGCTACAAATGATTTGATGACTGAGTTGCAAAAAGACAGTATAAAACTTGATGATGATTCGGAACGAAAAGTTGTGAAGATGCTCCTTCGCTTGTTAGAAGACAAGAATGGTGAAGTTCAAAATTTGGCTGTAAAATGGTGGGTATATAACTAACCCTATTTCAGGTTTTTTGTATATTAGGTTGCTTTAAAAAAAAGCTGTTTTATTAGGAGTAGAATGTGCTAAATGATTGTGAACATTAAACTTCATTTAAAATTGCGTAGCTCTTATGTGCTTACAGTATTGTTCAGATGGAGTTCTCCACTGATACTGACACCTATACCATATTTGTTTACTACATCCAACTGAATGTATATCTTGCTATACAATACCTATAATGGAGCTGTGTGGTTCAAATATCTAACATCACAACAAGATTAGGGTTTTATGGGCATTACCCCACTAATCTAATGAGCTAATCTTTTTCATAATGTTTGTTTACTAGAGCTGCTGACAGCTTACCACATTTTCATTGATAGTAGCTGATACAGCTATCACTCCCTTATATGGTTAATTGACACACACTTCAAAGTGTGCATGGTAATCTAAAGTAGGATTATAAATTTTAATAGGCATGCTCAACCTACTACCAAATTATCTTTAAACCTCCCCCAGTGAGTTTTGATTAACAGTGTTATTATCAATTGAAAAACTGTGCATTGATTTATATTGTTGTTCCTACAGCCTTGGCCCACTTGTGAACAAAGTTAAGGAGTATCAGGTGGAAGGTATTGTGGACACACTATGTGCAAACATGCTCTCAGATACGGAACAGCTCAGGGATATAAGTAGCATCGGCTTGAAGACTGTTATCTCTGAACTACCATTAGGTTCTAATACTTTGGCAGCCAATGTTTGTAAGAAAATTACTGGAAAATTGAGCAGTGCTATTGAGAAGGTAATAATTCTACTTTTGTTTAGTTAATATTTCTTTGTGTTTTCTGTTAAACCGCAATTTCACTAATGATCTATGGTGTGGTCGAATGTGATAAGCATAAAATGCAGCTGCCAGGAAAACAGTCAAGATGCAACTCCCCTGTGAAATTCTATATAATGCCTTTCATTTGCTGGGCTGAGCTGTAACTGTCATACACATATACAGTTTCTTTGTTACCAGAATGTAAAATGTGGGGATTACTACATCCTGGTAATAAAGAAACAGCTCACATTTGTAATGAAACAATAAAAGTCATATGTGGTGACTTCCATCTTTTTTATTTAATATTTTTATGAAATACATGTCCTTATTTTGTTTTAGCAAGAAGATGTTTCAGTTCAACTGGAAGCATTAGACATTTTGGCTGATTTATTAAGCAGATTTGGTGGTTTATTGATCTCTTTTCATCCAATGCTATTGAACTCTTTGCTGCCACAACTTGCATCTCCACGTCAGGTAAGTAATTAATAAGAATGGCAAGTGATACTTGCATTTGGGATTCTATTGAATAATTGTATAAAATTACCTATTTTGTATGGAATGAGACCTTTTTTTGCTATGAGTGCAAATATAGTGCAGACAAGTACTTTCCAGCATATATATGTTTGCTCTGATGCGTACATGCTCTTGTAAAACTATTTTTGGTAATGATGGTTAAAGGTGCATGTTTATCTGCCTAGTTGATAAAATATAAATATTATTTACTATTTATTAGAGAATTAAATAAAAATGATATGTTTTTCTTACCTAAATTACATGCTGGCAAGGTTGTTTTTCACTTGTGCCTACATTTAAGTCAAAGATGTCAGTTGTTGCCAAACAGCTGTAGTAGACAGACAGACAGATAATGTCCCACTTTACAATGTAGATGGGCAGCAAGCAAATTTTCATACTTGTTATGTAGTTCTTAAGGTTTCTTTGACTATATTGGTACAGAAGCAAAAAAATTACCTGAATGGAACCACTACTAGTTTGTTCCACTCTTGTTCTGTTGTAACAAATTTCGTTCTAGTATAATAAAAATATTCCTAGTAATGTATGTATACTATCATCAGTTTAGTTTGATCCTGGATGAATTTCTCACAACATTTTACTATTGTGCGCTACAGAATTGATGCAAATGATAATGAAGAGCATTTAAATTGTTTTTATCCTTGCACATCTTTACACACGGTTGTCTGATCCCAATCTAAGTAATTCTTGTACTACCGTAACCAGATAACTGATATACTACTTACATTTACATTGTTCTTATATTCAGCTCATAGCTAGTCAATAACGAACAGACATGTTCATGCACACTAATGTATATCGTGGGAGTGATTCGAACTCGCGACTGGCACCGCACTGAATTTCTAGCCACGCCAATTAATGGCCATACCAACATTATGTTCCTTACTAATCATGCTTTCTATGCGGTCTTTACAGGCTGTTCGAAAGCGCACCATAGTGGCTCTATCACACTTGGTCATGTCCTGCAATGCATCTCTTTACAACAAGCTCATTGATCACTTGCTTGAGGGTCTTGGCTCATCAACATCTTCTAGTGTCAGTCGCACTCATATACAGTGTATTGCTTCAATATGGTAAGAGAGTACTAATTATACTTATAAAATATAAAAATACTAGGAATATTCAAGTATCCACATTTATTATTATGGTACACAAAACTTAAAATAATATGTTGGCTCTAACATTTATTTTAGTTTAATTTTTTAATTACCTATGTACACAAATTTGAAGAACTAAATCTTTGAAATATCATTATAAATCCATATACCTAATTCAATTTAATTAAATAATTTAAAATTATGCTGTTAAATCAGTTCTGTTCCCACCGTTCTTAGGGTTCCATATCATCCATGTCCTAAGTGGTTCGTTTAGACAGTATAATTTTCGGTAGTTGAATTTGAATTTAATCATATTATTATGATTATGTTTTAACCCGTTTCTAGGAGCGAATAAGTTTGTTTTATGATCCACGATATAATTATTTCGTTACTAGCGAATATAATTGATACAAAAATGAAATTATTCGCTATTTCGCTTCCATGACGACCGTATACTCGTGCTCACCTAAGCGGCGCCTCCAAATGTCTGATAACCCCAAGGCTCCGCGGTGTCACGAGCTGTAGGTATTAGGGATTGACAGAGGCCTGGCTGAGCGAGCCGAGGTGAGCCACACACTTGTTCTCGTGTCGGTTGGGGGAAAGTGTACATATTTTTTTTTTGCCTGGATTCTGTTATCTAAATCAAAGAATTTGAGGATCGCTTGGGCCTCTCTACCGAGTACTGTTTTATCGACGACTCTCAGTACTGTTACTACTCTAGTATGGTTTTACTTCTAGGTAAGATCATAAATCATTATTAGGTATCTTTGAACAGAATGCTGTGATGGTTTTTATTAGGTGATTAGGTATAATCGTAATCCCTAACTATCAACTTATTGTTATCCTGTAGTTTTTTTATTTCTTTCAAATTTATTTCAGCCGCCAAGCAGGTCACAGATTCGGAGAGCAACTGTGGCGTGTGGCACCACAAGTCCTCGAATATTCCACGGACGCTGATGAGGAATTACGGGAGCATTGCTTGCAGGCTCTTGAAGCTTTTGTACTGAAATGCCCGAAAGAAGTACAGCCACATATACCAACGGTACGACGACACATCTATCGGGCTTATCCAATGCTTCCAAAGTAAAAAAAAAAGTTCTAAATAATTATTTTCATACTATCTACCGCCTTGCGGTTTTGTTAGCGTTCCAAAGTAAACTTATGTTTTCCTAGGATATCTGATCTCAGAAACATGTATTTCTAAAACAAAGGTATGCATTTCATTGGATCTCATATTCTATTATTCTTTTGCCAAGAAAGGTGGACTGTCAATAGGAATTTAGAGAAATATTATAGATTCATATTCATTAATACCATATTCGAATTAACCAGTAAAGGTAATTCCTATCGATGTGGTGTTAATTCAGTACGTATTTTATCTGTGTGACATGTTTCATCTAAATCCGTACAGCTGGTTTAATTGTGCCTGAGTTACAAACATAAAGCTCATATTTATAATATAAGTGGATGTGTACCGGGGTTACCTAAATTTATTTTAACAATAACAACCACTTGTCACTGAACACAAAGAGCACAGAGAGCACAGAGATAAAGAGACCACATACTTGTGGTTAAATATAAAATGTAATATTTCATATTACAGATTATTGACCTATGTTTGAAAATGATCACTTATGACCCGAATTACAACTATGAGGACGAAGAAACACACGGTGGGGGTGAAGACGAGGAAATGGAAGACGATACCTTTACACCTGATGCTGAACCTGAGTCAGACTCGGAGGAATATTCGGATGATGATGACATGTCATGGAAGGTAATGATTATCACAAATAAAGCCATATTCAAAGACAAGTGTTCTATGGCGTAGTTCCTAGTCTAGTGGTACTATTGGATACACTAACGAAAAACTGACTGGATGATAATGATCGCAAAAAAACATTTTTAAAAAGTCTCTTACGTGTCTGAAATCTCTGTTTATGTTTGAAATCACAAATCTTCAAACCTACTGACCGTTTTTTTATGATGCTAATAAGGCTTGTGTTTGACCACAATCTCATCATGTGATAAGTGATCTAGAAGATATTATTATATTATTGCGATTATTACTATTATAGATTTTCTAGACCAGGAGAATTTAGCTATACTGAAAGCAATATTCTTATCCTCAAATATATTGGCGTAACTAAGCTTTACCATACATTTGCAGTTTTAAGTCGTACTAAATCTTGTATTTATTGAAAGATATATGCCTGCATTTAATTGAGAACTAGTCATTGAGGAAACAATATTTTGATAAATTCATTCAGCTGGGCGATAACTAAGCAAGTACGGTACTCATATGTAGGAAATATTTTTTTAAATGTACCTATTTATTTTAAGTCCATACGAGCAATGGTTGTTATTGATAAATATAATTGCCATAATATTATATATTTTCTGATAACAGGTACGACGTGCTGCAGCAAAATGCTTGGAGTCAGTTATCTCGACCCGTCAAGAACTGCTCGCCGATATGTACAAGACTGTGTCGCCTGCTTTAATCGCCAGATTTAAGGGTACGTATCTTAATCATTGCATGGACATAAATGTTATGTCCAGAATTATTTTTAACTCACTTTTCGCTTAGGCTTAGTGCCTTGAATTAAATAAAATTGCAGGAGGTTCATTTTAGAATTTGTTTTTCTTCAGTAAACAAACGAATAAATAAAATTATAATATATTATATTTTATAACAAAATTTGAACAAATGAAATTCTTGATTTCGTCTAGAACGCGAAGAGAACGTGAAATGCGATATACTCAGTGCGTACACTGCTCTACTGAGGGCGACGCGGCCGCCGCCGGCACTGCAGATGACCAGCGCGCCCGCCGACAACTCTCCCCAAGCTCTACTCCTGCAGAGGGTAAGAATCGTATTATGACCTACGGTCGATTATATCGAATAGAAAGATTATTAAGGGTCCGATCATTAGTTAATATTTCATAGGACATGTTCAAAACTTCGAGGTTACTCGTATTTCCAAAAAAGTTTGTGTCTAACATTTCGTCTTCTTCAAAAAGTAAATTCCAAAGGCACAAATTGAATAAATTGGTTTTGTTTTTTGTATTTTTCTTCTTTAATATGTGTGTTTTTATGTACTCATTTTATTTTAAAATTGGCTCTGGTCTCAAGGTCGGAAGAAGGTCCGAATTTTGTGTAAATAAGGATAAATGGTATACTATACCTACCGTGAAGGTATGGTGGTGATGGTGTAGTCGTGTAGTGAGTGGTGCAACTCGGTGGGCGCAGGTGGCGGGCGTGGTGCGCGGCGCGCTGGGCGTGATCCGCGGGCGCAGCGTGCGCGCGCGGGGCTGCGCGCTGGCGCTGCTGCGCGAGCTGCTGGCCGCCGCGCCGGGCTGCCTCGCCGACCACGCGCACCGCGTCGTGCGCGCGCTCACGCCGGCGCTCACGTACGTACAATACTCGACCACCGCTGGATGGAAGGTTGTTAAGTGTTAGGCAAATAAGCATTGTTTTTTTTATGTTACAACTGTTCTGCCTAATGTTTATATTTCTTTTACTTCTGGCTCATATCTTAATCTGTTTGTTTTCCAAATACATATAGTTAATTAAATTAAATATCCACTGTAAATTAAAATATACTTAGGTGTCGAAGTAAGAAAGTAGGTGCCCTAGTAGTCGCTGTATTACCCACGCCTATCAGTCTTATTGTTCTAACATACTAGGGATGGTGACTGATATCTCAAATCAGGTCCTATTAATTAAATGCCGAAACCATCGTTTGTATGGAGCTGTGTTGAAATAGCCAATTGTGATGTCAAAATTGTACCGCATCAAAAGATCTTGTGGTTAGATCGGTAGGAAAAAATCGTATTAATTGTGAGATTTAGATTATATTTGGTGTATCCGTGTATATTAGATGATCGGCAACAATGGTTAGTGTTTCATCATTTAACTCGAATATAGCATCGTTCCCTATCATTACACAGCGACAAAAGCACGGCGTCATCGATGAAGATCGAGACGCTGGTGTTCGTGGTGTGCCTGGTGCGCGGGCACCCGGCGGGCGAGATGCGCGCGCACGTGGCGGCGCTGATGCCGGCCGTGCTGGCGTGCGTGCACGACCCCTTCTACAAGGTCACCGCCGAGGCGCTGCGCGTGCTGCAGACCCTCGTCAAGGTCATGCGACCTCTCGGTCAGTGTCACATGTCTACATTTATTTACATTACGTCTATTCCACTAAAACCTTTTAAATATATATATATATATATATAGTGTACTTGTCGTACTGTTCAGTTAAAAAGGTCAGAGGGCCGGTGAAATAATAGGCACATTGACTTAACAACTAAATGTCTCAGGGACGACAACGTATTGGCGATCTTGCAAATGTCGTTGCAGGCGGCTATGAACGCTTACCATCAGGTGGACCGTCTGCTTGTTTGTCGTCCCATGTTATAATTGGAGATGGAACTTGGCAATATTTGTTAGCAATTTCGATAGTGAAGTGCAATCAATTTGAATTTGTAGTAAAAGTTATAATTTGACTATCGCAGATAACGTGGAAACCATCGACGGTTTCCCAGGGCACGTGGAGTCTCCTCCGGAGGAGCTGCAGCGTTTTATCCCCGCTATGTACGAGTGTACCCTCGTGCGTCTGCGCGCCACTGACATGGACCAGGAGGTAAAGGAGCGCGCCATCGCCGCCTGCGGACAGCTGCTGTGCCACTTTGGTGACTATCTGCAGGTAATTACGGTACACTTTTCTTTTGACCACTGTCTCCCAGTGGTAAGTGATTATGTTGGCTAAGGTAGCGCATGTTAATTGTAGCAGAAATTTTTCACATGCAGCTGTAAATTTAATATTTTTTTTGTTTCAGAGTGAGCTTCCGGTTTGTCTGCCAATATTTTTAGAACGACTTCGTAATGAGATCACGCGTTTGACGACCGTCAAAGCCTTGACCAAGGTAGCCGCCTCGCCTTTGAGAATCGACCTCCGGCCCATATTGGTATGTAAAGCTTTACCTATATAGTGGTTATCATCTGGTATATTTTTTGTTTTTATTTATTTATCAATATGTTTCTCTCGTTCCAGTCTGATGTAGTGCCGATCTTAGGATCATTCCTAAGAAAGAATCAACGAGCTCTGAAGCTGTCTACTCTCGTATTGCTCGATACTCTCGTGCAGAACTATAGCCATGCCATTAGCATAGAATTACTGAGTAAGGTACGTGATATTGCAGATCTATCTTTCTCTCGTATTTTCTTAAACTGTTAGAATATTGAATAATATGTAATTTTTTTAATTATACACTATTAAGATGTTAACTTTAATACGTTTGGTATCGTGCAGGTCCTGATGGAGGTGCCGCCGCTGGTGTGCGAGGCGGACCTGCACTGCGCGCAGACGGCGCTGACGGTGGTGCGCGGCGCGTGCCTGCGCTGCCCGGCCGCGCTCACGCCCGACGCGAGGGCCGCGCTCACGCCCAACATTCTGGCGCTCGCCAAGTCGCCGCTGTTGCAGGGTGGGTATATCTTCGATATACATCGTTTGTCGAACAAAAACCCTTACCAATAATAGGAGGAGATTCTCATTTAACTCTATGGTTGGAAAGGGTTTAAGGAGGATTTAAGCCCTTTGCACTAACATCTGAGGTAGCGCCCATCAATGCTCGACGTATAATTTTCCGTACAAACCGTATTTTGTCGCAATTTTTGCCCACCTGACTCGATGACGCTACGCTTAAGATAAATGTTCGTGCTGAGGGAATAGGTTTCATAAAATAATATTGTAATCTGGCTGTGAAGATGGGACGATATCACGAAACATGGGTATTATCAGGTGGTGCTCTTAAGGCGATGTTGGGGGTGCTGAGCGCGCTGGTAGCGGCCGACGTCGCGGGCTGCTCGCGCCGGGAGCTGCTAGCTCTCCTAGTGGCGCCTGTGCACCGGCTGCACGAACACAACGCTACCGCACATCACATCAAACAGGTATGCCGGAATACATTATTTTATCGTGGTTAAATTAATGCCGGAACGGTGATCTGATATCGCTGGCAAAAAAATGATCTGTGCTCATTGTAATTTAACGCGGCAGCGATCCTTTTGGGCTCTTATTCAATCCGCGTAATAAACATTGTGCCACGATAAAATTGGTTTGAAAATCTTTTTGATGCTGGTCGCAGGCGTTCCACTCGCTGGCGAAGTGCGTGGCGGCCGTGGTGGTGGAGGGCGGCGCGGAGGCGCTGGACGCGGTGCGCGGCTTCCTGCGCGACGCGGCGCACCCCGCCTCCGACGCGCTGCACATGTTCGCGCTGCTCGCGCTCGCCGAGATCGGCCGCCATCTGTACGTATCTGCCACCACCTACCCACTCTTCCGTCAGCGAAGGAACGAGACGGCACTTATTACCATTAATATAGTTAAACCACATTTTTGAATACGATCGTTTAAATTTTCACAGAGATTTAAGTTCGATCCCTAACCTGAAGGAGGTGCTATTAAACTCGTTCACCCCGTCGTCCGAGGAGGTGAAATCCGCCGCCAGCTACGCTCTCGGGTCCGTCGCCGTGGGCAACTTACCAAAGTTCTTACCTTTTATTCTGGGGGAGATTGAGGCGCAACCGAAACGACAATACTTATTACTACATTCTCTTAGGGAGGTTAGTTTATTTACTAATCATTTAACTAAACATAACCGTTTTTACATTTATTATAGCTATTAATTTGTTAATTTGTGTGTGTAGATAATATCCTGTGAATCTTGCACGCCAGAGGGCGTCGAAGCATTGAGACCGTTCATACCTGAAATTTGGGTGCAACTTTCGAAACACTGTCAATGTGCCGAGGAAGGATCTCGTAATGTTGTAAGTGCTTATACCATCTAACCATAATAAATTTTGTGTACCTGCCGTTTCCTGGCTTATCTTGCGTTTTGTTGACGTTTTCATTAGTTTTTTTTTTCATCACGGTCAGTGATTATGTGACGGACGGTTACCACCATACGACACAAAACTATAGATGGAAACAAGCTATCAAGTGCATTGGTGGATATGTTAATTTATTATCTGGTTTCAGGTGGCTGAATGTTTAGGAAAACTGTGCCTGTTGGAACCGCAAGACTTATTACCGCATTTAAAAGAATTCCTCAAATCACCGGAACCGCTCACAAGGACCACTGCCGTTACTGCTGTTAAGTTCACAATTTCTGATCAGGTCAGTATTCTTAAAATCTTGAGAACAATATTATTTCTCATTTTTGACTAGCATGGAAAGCGGGAATATTAAAAAGAATATATATATGTAGGCCGAGGTTCTTCGTACTTCAAACCGAATTATAAGACAAAATAAATAAATATGATTTCTTGCTAAACCGCCGCCATTTCCGCAGCACATACACGCCACATCTTAACCATATTCATTTAAAATCCTTAGAATTGAATCTGACTGTATGATTCAATTTAAGAAAAGTATGGTAGCCCATCGGCCCCTGGGTAGAAATATAGGATATACTGGCTAGTGAAAAAAAATAGTTGTTTGCACAGTAGATGTTTGTTGGCAGCCTCAAGCCATCGACCCGCTGCTGCGCGCCTGCATGTCGGAGCTGCTGGTGCCGCTGCGCGACCCGGCGCTGGCCGTGCGGCGCGTGGCGCTCGTGGCCTTCAACTCCGCCGCGCACAACAAGCCCTCGCTCATCCGCGACCTGCTGCCGCTGCTGCTGCCCACTATCTACGCCGAGACCAAAGTCAAGGTAAATAACCTCTACCTTCCATAGAATACATCAAAACTAAATAGCTAAAGCGCTACCTTGCAGTTTGGAATTCTTGTGTAAAACTGTATTTTGAGTTTATTTACACTGTTCAACATAAAAACTAGAATATGTATATTAGTTATTTGGTTTCCATAGTACAAATTCCGCTAAGTTAGGGGTGAGATGGCCGTGTGTAAAGAATGTCCCAGGATATTTTTATTTTTATACAACATTCATATTTAGATGAAATTTTAAAGGTGACTTCTATGTACCGCTTTTCAATGGTGAAGAAATAAACTAAATAAATTTAAGTAATGCCTCATACTGAAGAAAAAATATAAGTATAGAATTTGGGGCTGATTGATTACTTGGATAATAATTACTACTTTTGTATCTTGTGTAATTCATAACTATATTCATATACTAAAATGCAGTTTTCCTTTTCTGTAGAAAGAGCTCATTCGCGAAGTCGAAATGGGACCGTTCAAACACTCCGTGGACGATGGCTTAGATCTAAGGAAGGCTGCTTTCGAATGCATGTATACGTTACTAGGCACGTGCTTAGACAGACTCGATGTATTCGAGTTCCTGCGTCACGTTGAAGATGGACTCCGCGACCATTATGATATCAAGATGTTAACCTACCTGATGTGTGCACGACTCGCTCAACTATGTCCTGCTGTTGTGTTGCAAAGTGAGTGACTGCTACATTTATTTATTACACATTTTTTGTTTGCTTATAAATGGAAAACTAAGACTTGAGGTCTTATAATGTCCTGTCTTATTCTATAGGTATAAAGAACACCAGTTATATGACTAGTGCGGTTGTCAGTAACAGTTCAAATTGTTGTATAAGATTATAACATATCGCAGTTTAAATACACTTTCGTCTCCATAATATGTGATGCATTAATAAAATTCATTTATTCTTTTGTGTCCAGGGCTAGAAAGTCTAGTGGAGCCATTGAGGGCGACGTGCACGATGAAAGTGAAGGCGAACTCTGTGAAGCAAGAGTACGAGAAACAAGACGAACTCAAAAGATCTGCGTTGCGCGCCGCCGCCGCACTATTACAGATACCAGAGGCTGGTACGTGCTGTCATGTACTACTTGTTATAATATTTTTTTCAAAGTTATGTTTATATGAAAACATTTGTTCCTTTACATCCAAAGAGTTAGTTGGCCGGTACGCTTGGTATTGAGTATAACGTTTATTTAATTTATTAAACCTTGTTTTGATAATTGTTAACAAGTCCTTCCAAACGTCCATTGATGAAGCGTTTTGATAAACAACAGATAAGAACCCGCACCTGATGGACTTCGTGACGCAAATCAAGTCATTCCCCGATCTGCAGCCGATCTTCGAGAGTATCCTGAAGGACTCGACCGGAGGCGGAGTTGTCGACTCCAACCTGATGGACCAGAGCTAGCCGCCACCCAGTTAAAATCCTCGCACCACCTGGCCCCGCCTCACATACTCTAATTCGCATTTATTCAGCTAGATTGCAACCTCAACAGGTTCACTCTATTCTTAATTCTCTTTTGTTGTTGTTTCGTTTTGTAAGAACGGATAATTCTCACTCGTATCTGATGTAAAAATGATTGAAATTGAATAGATATTTAGCTAAATATAAATTTTACTTTCTTTACCGCTTTATTATTTAAGTATATTTATTAGTCGTCGAATGAAATACTCGTTTTATCTCAACATTTATATTATAAAATTATAAGTAGGTACATAAAACTACAAACACTGCTACTGAACTCCCCGACGTGAAATAGAACGCACGTCAGATTCCTTGCGATGCTTATAGGGGTGGCGGGACAAGGAATATTGGGATGTCACGGTACATGTAATATAGTGACGGTACAGCGAGGCGAGGAAGATAGCGTCGCATAACTATCGATACTCGGACCGTTAGGTGTGTCTCGAACGGCGTTCGAACACGGTTCGGTGTAGTATGTTATCGATAGTTATACAGAATAATTTATTATTGATATGTATTGTGATATTACATGCTATGTGGAAAAGTCATAGGAGAATTGATAAATACACTATGATAAAGCGAAACACTTATAGTATCAGTTATTTCCCTTTCCTCTTCGATGCTGGGGTCATACTCGACGCTCTGGAACTTAGGACATCATTCTGAAAGACAAAAATTTCATTCGTTATTGGGTAATTGTTTCGAGAAAAAAGATAAAGTAAAAAAGTAGCATTCCTACCGGTTTAGCGGGCGAGCCACGAGTGAGTGTGGTGGCGCTAGTGTTGCGTAGCATAGGGCGCGCCGAGTCGCCGCCGCCGCTACCGCTGCCGGCCATCGCACTAGCGGGACGCTCTGGACTCAGTTCTTTACTGTTACCATAAATATGTATAAGTTTTAGGCGAGGCGTTTCTTAACTCTGACAGTAAAATATTTGTATTTTTTCGCAAAAGGAACGTAACCTGCAGGATGCGAGTGGAACACACAGCAGATTTTATTCTTAAATTGTACTTAATTAACTATGTTATAAGGGTATTGTACCTGTTGCCCCGTGATATCTGTGCCTTCCTACTGAACATATCTGAGAGTCGGCCACGCAAGTCGCGTCTGCTTCCCGCTGCGCTCATGTCCGAATCCGAACCCTATGAGCATTCATAAATTCGATTAAGTATCATCGACATAAAGTGAACAACGTATTCATATTTTTAGAAAAGTATGTTACCTGCGAAACAGTACCGATAGGTCTAAATTCAACTTCGGCGTTAACCTGGTCTTCAATAGAGCGTGATTTCGTCAGTTTCTTTAGTTTTCCAAATATGCTTTTCTTTTTCTTTTTCTCTGTTGGTAGAACTTCGCTTTGAGCAGAACCGCCAGATAACCGACTGTAAATAAAATTGTATGATTATTATTAAAATCTACTTCTTTTCGATAACTCATTTATCTTTAAAATGATAAATAATAGACCTGTCGAGGCTAGCATCACGTGGTAAGGTAAAGCGCATGTCAGCGTCACCGTCAAGTGACTGCATTGAAGACACGCTGCTATCGTCGACTGTTTTCCATATTGTGCCCTGTGAAGATGAGGTCAAGGTAAATTCCAACTAAGGTAAGTTTTACTGATCAATAAACATCTCATAATTCTGATACCTCCATTCTTTAAATATATATTTATAAATTAATAACTTTCAAAAAAGTATATTAGTCAAGAGTAACCTGTTCCTTTGTAGTTTGTTCAAGAGATATAGAACGTTTCTTGAGTGAGGGAGCTCGTGAAGGCGTACGAGATACCGGGGTCACCGACAAAGTATCACGTGGTTCCGTCGACATCGCCCTAGAAAGTGAGTATGTAATACAAATATACTTAGAAAGAGTTATTTTTGAATACTTTACTGACCACTAGACTTTCACCATACCAGACATATGTGAAGACATCAGTATATTCCAAGGGACTTTATTGGTATGCTATTAGCATAGTATATTGTCAAAGCAAATTGTTTTAGATATGCGATTTCTTTTTTTACATATGTAATCGTGTAACAAATAAATCGGGTTATTTGTCTGATTTAAATTATGTTACCAGTAAGCTGAGTTCAAATGACCACGTAGTATCGAGAATGCAAGACAGTTGATTTAACGTTATATAAATAAATAATTAAAAAAAAAAGTTGTCAGATGAGGGGTAATAACAGCACACAATCAGGATCCAGTAATTTCTTATTAGTTCTCCTCAGACTTGTTTAAAGCATGTGTGTTCATGAATACCTTCTAGCAGTAGCTTGATGGCGTCGCTGTCGCTCAGCAATACGCGAGGCTCGTAGTTCATCGGTGAGGCGACGCAAGCGAGCGGCAGTGGCAGCCGCGCTGGCTCCACCTGACTCGGCACTTTCAGGTGTCGCCGAACGTGAGCGGGACTTAGAAGACTGCAAGTTATGTATTGAAACATTTTATATTATGTAGGGCTACTCATACTTCTGTACTACAGTCCATGATCTGTCAAATATTTGGTAGTTGCGATCAATTAAGATCTTAAACTGACTTTGAAAAAAGGAAGAGCAGATCTCATTTCAATTCCTCAGTCATAATATCATAAAACTATATATAGAGAATATTTTCTTCAATCTTAACCAAGAATTTAACCGACACCAAAATAAGCATGCTTTTCAGTGGAAGAAATATTGAAATAGTTTTTATTCTTGTTAGTAGTTATCTCTTCTACAAGTCCATTATAAAAAAAAAAAACAAATCAAATAACGAGAAGAAAATATCCTTACCCTATTGCGCCGTGGTGGAGTGGGAGTCATTAAAGTCTTCTCAGGTTTCACAGGTGTTTCGCTACGGAACAATTCCGGGCTCTGTTTCATGAGGTCTTCTATTGTTTCCAGCAGTTGCGTAATAATACGGTCATCCTCCTATAATGATAATACCAAAATAATCGATTATGCTATTTCTGAATGTATTTTGATATAATTAGTAAATTTTCTTCTTTGTTTTGATCGGTCATACCTGTTGTGCTCGTTTTAATGAAGCAACAAGCAGTTTATTTTGGTCGCGGTCGCGATCGTGACGTTCCTTGTCACGACGCAGCTTCTCATTAGCTGTCCGTAGTTTTGCGTGTGCGTCGCGCAGTTCTAACAAATCGCATTGCAGCTCTGTCACCTGGATTTTATAATTAATCATTAGGTGTGTGTGATATTTAACATGCTTAGAAGTTGGTAGTTATTCAACAAGTATAATACTTACTTTCTTCTTAGCTTCTTCAGTCTCTTCTTCTGTAGTCCTCTTCAATTGCTCTATTCTCCTCTTCATATCTAATCTTTCTTTTTCTCTTTCGCGTTCCACCTTTATAACAGATTCAGAGTCATACAGTTTTATAATAGTATAGATAAGAGGATAGATGGAAGATTTGAATTTACTTTAATCGAAAACACGTTTCATAGAAAATAAATCCTTTTTGAATATATAGGTACTTACTTTCAAGACGTTTTGTAAACCTTTGATAGTTTCACTTGATCAAACTAATAAAATGTTTGGTTCAGATCAATTTGCAAGATAAATAGAGAATAGAGCCATACCTCAAATAGGGTCTGCCTCAGGTCGCGTGCAAGCGTGGACGTCTCTTGCAACAGTCGTTGTTGCTCGTCGCGCTCCTTGTGCCACGCCAGCTCCATCCTCGTCGCCAGCCCGGCGACCCGCGCTCTGCCTGATGACAGCAGTCGCTCTTCTTCGTACTGTATGCGAGGTAGCGAGTTACGTGTAAGTGTAGCAAAACTTTTTTAAGTGAACAGTACGACAATTCTTTTGGTAGACTATTAGAGGGATGGCCTACCGAGTTGATAAGTCGCTCAACAATATTTTATGACGTTTTGTTATTGTTAAGATAAGTAAGAAGAATACCTCATTCATTCTCGACTGCATTTCAGCGAACCGTATTTCGGCGGCTGATCGCTCGCTGACGAGCTCTGTGTTTAGTTTAGAGGAGAGAAGTCTAGCTTCACATAATTCATCTTCAAGACACGCGGTCTGCTGTTCTAACGTGGCTACCTTGTTGCGATACTCCTCCTGATGTAAGAAAACATATTTTTTTTATTCGATATATTAACCGCAGTTTTTGCTGTTATAAGATAATCACTTACTTCATCAGTACTCGATATTGATGTCCTTTTCGTTCGTGTACCTTTATCTCCATTCTTAAGTTCTGCCATAGATTTTTGGGCTGCATCCAACATTTGTTTATAGTTGTCTCTCTCCCGCCGGAACCTCGATACCTAGAATAAGTAACATTAATATAATCCTATTTTCTATTCTACAAGTTTATTTATGGCTGCTCTTTTTCCATGTCGCAAAATTTATTTAGTTTTTACCTGATTGTGAAGCGACTTCAATTCATCCCTCATGCCATTCATCTGGCCCTCATACCTCATCTTCGTGTCGGTGAGCTCGGTTTTCCTCGCTTTCTCAGCTTGTTCCAACCTGGTGTTGAGAGCCATCAACTCTCGTTCCAAATCAGAGTTCTCGACGGTCAAACTCCTCTGTATCTTTGACACTTTCTCGTAGTCCTCTAGTTTCTGTTTGTATTCTTCCAACTGTAGAAAAAAATGTGAATTTATTTGAGACTGCATTAAGTAGCTGAGAAGTTGAATAATAAGTAAATTAATACAAATCATCTATACCTCTTTCTTGACGAGGTCGTGGTGATGATGCAGTACGTCTCGCTGGTCGTTCACATCGCGGAGGTCGCGCTCGCGCTGATCCAGTCGCGCACTCAGCCGGGCTCGCTCCACTTCCCACCCACCACCGCAGAGACGTTCCTGTAGCGATGATATTTCGCTCTGCCGATAACAAATATGATCATTACCTTTATCCATAGTATAGATAATGTTTAAAATATACATATATTATCCGAAAAAAAACTGTACCTGAAGTTCAGCCGTTTCCTTAGTCCATCCTGAAGACTGCGTATCAGAATTTTCTTTATGAGCTTTTGCTTCTGCTAATGCTGTAGCCAACTCTTTTTGGACATGAATTAGTTCACTGCGGGTATTAAAAATAATTAGGATGGATGGGCATACATACGTATTTAAACAATGTTATTGGATTTTAAAAATTTACCCTTGTGCTTGTTCTTTTTCAACAGTAAGTCTCGCTTTTGTTACCACATGTTCTTCCTCAAGCAGTTCATACTTTCCGGTCAGTTCTTCGTATTCAGCTTTTTCTACTGCTAGCGAATGTTCTAATTCTGTAAAAAATGTTTTTGTATATTCTAGGCCCTGTAATATTACATTAACGATTGAATTTTTGATACAATCTTGTAACTTACTTTTAACTGTCTCTTCATTTTCTTGTTTGAGATCTGCTATTCTCTTAGCACCTGCTCCGGAGCTTTGTTCCAGCACTTTCAATTTGCCTTTAAGGGTGGCCAACTCAGCTTCTTTATTTTTAATATCCCTATCGTGAGCTATACGCATACGTTCCAGTTTCTTTCGTTCTGCCTGAAATTTATAAATATGTATGTTAAAATTATCGTCACGTTGGTTGATTTATAAGTGACTAGAATAATAACTAAGTGATATAAGTGGATTACCTGCAAATCTGTATCAGATTCAGAAGCCTTGCTTTCCCAGTATTTAGACTCCTTTTTCTCTGCTTGTAATTTATTATCTTGTTCCTTTTTATAACTTTCTAATTTTGCTAAATCTGATTTCAACTGTAAAACTTCGGCTTTCTGAGCAGATAATTCTTTTTCAGTTTTATCGAGTCCTTGCTTTGCCGTTGTTAGCTCATTTTGTTTCTCTTGGAGCTCTTTCGTCACATGTTCCATTTTTTCTTTAAGTTGAGCCATTTCTACTGAAGTTATAGCTTCATCGTATTTCTGGTTTGATGTTTCTCGTAACGCATCCTCCTTCAAAGCACAAAATATTGTCAATATTTAAAATATTATCAGCTTATTAATTCGGAATTTAAAAAGTTTTACGAAATTGCGATCATTATAAGGATATTTCATAACCCACGCACAGGATGCATGCAGAATAGTTCCGTTAACTATTTCACTACAAATATTTTGAGGTGTTTTCTATTCTAGGCATAGCCGTATTATTTTATGAACTGGGGTAACCATAAATCGGGATAATGTATTGGGAAGGTAAAAAGATCAAACATGCAGTGGTGACGTGCCACGCAAATATGGGGATTAAATACCAGTTGCTTTATATGATTATCTTTGGCTGCTATAGTGGATTCCATGGTAGTTACTTTACTTTCAAAGTCGTTCTTCATGTCTTTTATGTCTGTTTCCAAAGTTATAACTTTGCTCTCGCTTTTTATTAGTTTGGATAGAATTCCATCCTTTTCACTTGTTAAGTCTACAGATAATCGTCTATTTGAATTAAGTAGAGCTTCCGCTTGTTCCTTCTCTTCAGAGAGCTAATTTCCATAGAATTTATAAGATTTTTTACTAAACTTAAAGTGATTATAAATAACAAAATTGCTTATTTGGTTCAGATTTGTGTTACTGAAGTTGGAAGAACTCCTTCAATAATAGTATCAAGTATTGACAGAAAAATGTAACATACCTCTTTCTCTAATTTAGTAACACGATCTTTTCGGGTAGAAAGCAGTTTCTCAGTTCTCTTGACTTTGTCTTCAGATTCTTTTAATTTCTTTTCTAGTTCTCCTATCTTTTTAGCCTTATCGCCAACCTAAAGCAAACAACAATTTTAAAAGAATTTATTCACTTTTAATTACGGATTACGGATGACTTGTATATTACCTCTTTGAGTAATTTGCTTTTATCTTGTTCCAATTTGTTTATATTATCTACTTGCTTTTTCAGTTTTTCAACCTCCTTATCCTTATTATCGATCTGTGTTTTCAGTTCTTCTATTTTTTTCATACAGTCTGACATAGCTGTCTGTTGAGATGTTGCATTTTCTGGAAAGAAATTCAAGTTACGTTTGATCGTCAACATCATTTACGATATCAAATAAGCTACATTTTGTATATATGGTATCCTGTTAAACTTACTAAGGTCAGAGTTAAGTTTGGATATTTGTACTTCTAGGCTCTTCTTTTCATCGATGAGTATTTTATTTTGTCCGACTATATTATTATTTTCAGTTTCAAATGTTTTACATTTATCAGTCAGACCTTTTTTATCTGTTTCTAATTTTGTACTGTGATCTTTCAGCTTTGCTATTTCAGTTTGAAGTTTATTCTTTTCATTTGTAAAGTCTGATTCATTCCTGGTTAATTTTGATTTAGCTTCGTCAATGTCTTTTTCTAACTGTGCTTTGGCACTAAGTTCATTCGATGACAGGCCAGCATTTTTCATTATTACATACAGCTCTCCTGCATCAACAAAAGTGTTGTTATTGTGTATATTAAAGTGAATTTACTGTCAGCACCACATCAAATAACATGATATCCTTACCAATTTCATTTTCTAGTTCTTCAACCATCTTTTTCATTTGTAACCTTGTCGTTATATCTGTAGGTTTTTTTTGGACCCTCGGTGTGAATGATTTTTTTGCATCATCTTTCAAAGCTTTAAGCGATGCTACGAGTTTAACGTTTTCTTTTTCAAGCTGTGTACGAGTGGAATATGGAAAAATGAAATTGTAATGATTAAAGACTTATGTAAAAAAAATTATAAAATTTATAAAAGTAAAACACAGTTTCTTACCTTGCTAAAATGAAGTTTCAATTTATCAAATTCTTCCTGCTTTGTTTTTAGAGCGTCTGAATCTTTTTTGTTGACATCACTTCCGAACCTCACCTTCTTTTCTATTTTATCTTCTTTATCTTTGCTGTTCTCCAAATCTTTAATTTTGGCTAACGCATCCTTTAATTCAGTTTCTAACTTACTTATCTTATTTGTATTTTGTTCCAAAGTTTTATCAGTTTTTAATAATTTTGCATTCTTCAGTAACTAAAAACAAATTGTTTATCTAGTTAGAGCTCCAATGATAAAAAATCAGCAAATTTGATATTCAATAATTTTTTTACCTGTAGCTTTTTATTTTCAGCTTCTAATTTTTCATTTTCAGCTTCCAAACTTTGCGTTTTAGCTCTAAGGACACTTGCTTCCTGTTCAATGACTTGAAGTTGCCTTTTCAAATCCACATTTTGTTGCTCACCCGCACCATCCAGCGATCTGAATTCAGTTACTTTTAGAGTTGTTTAATTTGACGATAACATTACAACATTGATGTTTGTACTTACTTGCTTTTAATTAAGGATGCTTTAGGTTTCTTATGGACAAGACTGAGTTCTGCATGTAATCGTTCACAATCTCTTTCCTTTTCTATGAGTTTTTTCCTTAACTCGGCTATTTCATCTTCCAGCACCTAATATACAATGTTTTATTGTTTTTTTACTGTCGGATGTTAAAGTGTTAAGCTATCACAAATATGGAAAATTACGTACCTTAATTTTTTCCTCAGATAAGTTACTGCTCTTTGTTGTATTTCGCCGTAAGTTTACTGTAGAGTTAGTGTTGGTTTTAGTCGGAGGATTTGCAATTTTATCTGTTAGTTCTTTCACTTGCTTCTTCAAGGAATCTTTATCTTGTTCTAAATTTTCCACCTTTCGTCGTAAAACCGCTGCTTCCTAAACACCAACAAAATAAAACGTGTTTGCTTTAGCTTGTTTTATATTCAGCTTATCTATTAACGGTAGCTCACTATTATTAGTTTACCTGCTCGTTAAGTTCAAGGAGTATCCGTAGTTCTGCTGGATCTTCTTCATCAGATATACCTTCATCTTTTTCATTCGGTGCTTCAATTGCGAGTCTGTTTGTGGGTGGTGTCGGAGATAATTTACGACCTAAAATAAAAATATTTTCAATAACATAAGAAAGATCATTTTATTTAAAAAATAAAAAGCAACATTAAATTACTTCAACTTTACAGACAATTGCAGTGATGGTTAGTTTTAGTGTGGAAATATTAGTAAAGAATCGAGTCGAATTATTTCCAATATGAACCAATCTAATGCTTGGGCATTAATTAAAATATTTAACACATTATTTACAGTATACTTAGGATTGTGGCCTAACACCAAACTGGAGAAAATGGCTACCACGAATACGTCTGCCATATTTTAATAGCGCTGAAATAAGCGTGTTAGTCATGAATTTGCAGATATTAAGCATATCCATCAAGGAATTTAGATGGTTATTATGAAGTTAACTTTTGTGAAACGTTAGGAATAGAAAGCATTCAGGAAGGTGAGTATTATTTTAGAAAAACTGTATAATTAGCTGGACGTACTTCTGGCTTTGGTAGCCATTTTCTTCAGCTGTAGTAGCAAAGACTCATTGTCGTCCTCAACCCGAGATGCTGTTTTACGCAAGTTATTTGCCTGAAAATATTCGTTAGTGTTAATAATGCAAAATGCACTGTATCTATTCTAATGTTACAGCGAAGGTTTTGTTATCTACACGATACACATTATGGTAAAGGAAAACAACACGAGTTATAATATGGGAAAATTGGATATAAGTACCTATATTTGGTAACCTTACTGCCAATGGATTGAATAATGATACGAACGGGAAAGAGAAATGAGGCGAAGAACCTCCAGTAGCCTTATCGGGGGAGAGAGGGGGACTTTCAGATCTATCCTGTGAACTGGTTTCACGATTTGTTGCCATTTCAACATAATTATTTGTTTGATTCAAAGCTACATTTTCAGTTATTGTGGCTTTGCTATTAAGAGTTACAATTTCAGTTTCTGTACTAGCGTCAGCGAGCTCTTTATGCATGATTTCTGCTTGTACACATCGATCCAACAGGTTGGTTACTGTTTGGGTGGTAGTATTTCTTAGTTTCTGATTATCAGTTTGAGAAAAATGATTAACTTGCAGGAAGTCAGTCTGCATACTTTTGTTTTTCCTATATGCCTCCTCAGTCTGTGTGTACATTTCTGATATTTCATTTTGGCATTGTATATTCGAATCGAGGGTGATCTTTGTGGTTTCAGTTGCCACATCATGAACCATTATAATATCAGTTTGACAGCCCTGACAGTAGCTGAGTACGAGATCTTGGGGCGACTGAGTTACTCTATTTACTCCTATTGTCAACTGACTCATATTAAGAGATGATAAACTCTTTTCTAGGGCTAACTGCAATTCTAGTATTTGTTCTATCGTATTATGTTCAAGTTTTTCATGAACAGAATATACAAAATCTGAACGGGATTGTTGTGTAGATGATGGTGGCACAGGGGTCCTTCTGCTTTTGAAGCGTTGCCGATAACGGCTAGCCTGTTTGAACACAAGTAATTTTTCATGTTTTCATACATAATAGATACAAAAATTTAACGGTTAAGATAACAGCAATAAAAAATGTATTATAGAACCCTTATTTACGGGTGGTGTATTTGTGTCCCCGTGTTGAGTCAGGCGGCGCTGGCAGCATGCCAGTTGGCGTACATCGAACGAGAGCTAATGCCCTATTTAATGTATTGTTTCCCAGTAAAACCAACTGATTGGAGAAATAAGTGGCTTGTCGGCATTAAAGCCGTTCACGAGAGATGATTTATTATCGAGAAGAACATTATACTTAACTCGATAATTCAGGTTTACAGTAGTTTTAGTGTAATTTCAAACACAATACTAACGGTCCCAAATAGACGTTAAAACTGTTATGTTGAAGTTAATAATAACAATAACATTCATTTGTAATGAAATAAAATTTTCGTGCACCATAAGTTTGGTTTTTGCCATAACAGGCATAAAATCTTAAATATAGATCATATAACAACCTTGTAACATTCCATGAGACTAACGTAGAGTGATATAGTTAGGTTATGAACGTCAATCATGTTAAATAATGCGTGTAAGGAGAACTGACAGTGATGCCATGGGTTAGGTAATGTATTACCTCTTCCTCAGCGTTTCGCAGCTGTTCCCGCAGGTCAGCCTCGCGCTCTAATGAATCTTGCAGATCGCGCAATAATTGGGCTGGATCCTCTTGACTACCGCCGCGTGTCAATGATGACCTTGACACCTTCTGTTCGATGTAGATTATCGTCGATATTAAGAATGCCGTAAGGTTATAGTCAAATTGGTATAGAATGAGTAAACATACATTTTATTTTTGTTTGGTTTTGTTTCATTATTTTATTTATTTATTTAATACTTTATGTACAAAGTAGTGTACAAAGGCGGTCTTAATGCCAAAGGCATTTTATATGTATTTTATCACCTTGTATGTATTATATTAGCCATGGTAAAAATTCCATAAGTGGAAGGTGAATATAACGTTCATATTTATTATATATTAATTATATGCTTTAGTAGGATATGTTTATTAGTCTAAATTTAAGCATGTTAAAAATATTTTGTGACGGAGTTATTGGCGTGTTAAAATAATGTCCCTGTCAGTTGTACTGTCAAAAGAAATAGTTATTTTAATTCCTTATTCAGTTTAGCTCTATTACAAGGAACTGTTTAATTTTGTAGAAACAGTTTGAAAAATGTTTCCAAAAAAAATAAGTCACAGAATCTAAATGATGGCAAAAACATAAAACTAGTAGTTTACCCCATCAGGTTGCTGGTTTTTCTTGAGGTTAGGTACTCCTGAAACCGCCGCAAGCTTAGTATTAGCTTCGGCGAGCTCTCGTTGTAACCGCAATGAAACTTCTGTAGAGCGAGCCACCTCTTGCTCCAACTCTTTGATGCGGTTCTCGCGTTGCATGCCGTCTTGACCGCCCACTATCTATGAAAAAACATCATTGCAATTTATTTTGTACTAGCTGTCCCCCGCGGTTTTACCCGTGTTCCCGTGGGATGTCACATGTATTATCCATAAAAACCTTCCTCTTCAATCACTCTATCTTTTAAAAAAAACCGCATCAAAATCCGTCGCGTAGTTTTTAAGATTTAAGCATACATAGGGATAAAGGGACAGAGAAAGCGATTTTGTTTTATACTATGTAGTGATTACAAATGTAAAATTTATTTAATTGTGAACTAAAAACTAAACATTTGTTTGATCTTCAAATAAAAATTAATGCAGGTAATAAATCATTTTTTTTTTTACTTTGGATCGCTATTTGATTTGTTTGTGTCATAAGGTAACATTATTAATCTTCGACTCGTGTTACAATATAATAACATGGGCTATATTTTGATAGATATATTTGATGATATTTTGATTACAAATGTTTTTAAAAGATTACCTCTAAAAGTTTCTTCTCCTGATCAGCCTTCTCTCGTTCCAACTGATCGGCCCTCCTTTCAGTCTTTTTTAGTTTAAATGACAATACTCTACAGTTTTTAATCGTTTGTTCTAATTCCCTTCTGAGAGAAGAGTATTCATCTGCTTGGTCTTCTCTAAAATAAAATGAATATATAAATTTATTTATTGGGTGATTTGTTATAATATTATCAAACAGTTTTAAAGTTTATTTATATATACCTAAAATTATCTTGCATCTCCTCAATTTCTTCCTCAAGATCCCTCAGTTCCTTCTTCATGTCTTCATTTTCATCCATCAGTTCTTCGCAAAGGGTCTCTGCCGCCAATAGCTTCGCTCGAAGCTGCTCTATTTGTCGCGCTTGCGCTTCCACGGAAGGTCGAGACTTAAATTAAATGATTATAATTTTAGATATGTATTTGCAACAGGACTAAACTAATAAAAAAATAACTCATACATAATTTCTCTTACCTCCAGTTCACCCTCAAGCTCCTTAACTTTCAATGTAAGGTATTTTTTCTCATCTTTTAGATCTTCATTCTGTGTTGTTACTTCGTTCACTTTCTGTTGCAGTTTCAGAACTTCTGAAGATCGACCGGTGGTATATTTATTCGCTGTGTCGATATTCGCTAGTCTTCTGAGTAAAATGTCACTCTTTTCTTTTTCTACCCTTTCGCAACGCTTTCTGAGAGTGTCTACTTCGTCCTTTAAACTTTCAATTTGCTCCTGATACAATATAATAGTTATAATTAGTATTGATTGGTAGATAATATTCCTCTTGTTTGATGTTATTTCTTATGGCATACGCTATCTAACTGTTGTCCCCAATCTGTTGTGTTGGTGCATCAAACTAAATTTAACTTTAATCTATGAACTTCTGAGTTTAAGTTTCTCATAATCTCCTGTCAGTTTTATTAAAATGAGGTAACAAACATAAAAAAAAATACCGACGAATTGATAACCTCCTCCTTTTTTGACGTCGGTTAATTATTCGTATTACGTGATTTAAAAACATACCAGTACACGTCACCACTAAAACACTGCGTTAAAAGCGAGATTGATTACTTAATTAATGGTAGATTTATTTTCCCCTTTTACCTTATTAAATTAGAAAGAGATAAACGTACATAGAAGTAAATTTAGCGATCCACAACATAATCGTTACTAGATATTCACATCCTCTAATAAATAGAATAAATAATAGGCAAGACATTACCTGGTACTCTTTAACGTTAGGGTCAATGAGTGTGGTCTCCGTGGTGACAGTGCCGGCAATGCTGCCTTCGTCATCTGATTCTTCCTTATCACGTGCCGGGCCACCACGTACTGGCGGTTTTGAATTTGACGAGCTACGAGAATTTTTTACCTGAAAAATTTATTGTTCAAAACTTTGCCAAAAACTCAACATTTAGAAATACAGTTTCTTCGATGCTAGCTCAGTGGAAGTGACGTTGAACGCTATACATAACGAACGTCTGAACTCTAATCCAGGAATGTGTTTAAGCTATAAGTGAAGGAAGTCATAGAACGGTACTTTGTGGTCACCCAGGCTGGCTTTACTACCCACAAGTGTAAATCTGAATACCGGCAGTTGGGCCAGTAGCTAGTTACCTTTAATTAATGTATACATTAGTGACACATTAGCTATTATCCAAATATTGCTAATGTTTATAGGCGAAAGTGACCACAAACCATTAAGTGGACAATCTACCAGCATTTCAGCCATTAACATAAAAATAATACATGACTAATGAAGAACAGGGATTTTGAGCGTATAAACAAGCTCGTGTTAAGAAGTTTTGTTTACACATCTCGCTACTGAAGCGACCATGGACTCAATAGTACATCTCTTATTATGCACATGTTCACTTTGTAAGTCATCCATTTTAATTAACTTTCGTAATTTCTTTATAACTTTTGTAATTAAATACTACCACTACTAACTTCTCTTCTCAATTGAGCGAGCTGTTTTAAAGACATCGTAAATACCTCACCTCATCATTTATAATCTAACATTACATCTGACAGCTATGAGTATCATTGAAAAATATGCTTAATTACTTCTGGAATAAGGTTCATGATATTAGCCAATGGTTAACTGCATGAAGTTGCAGATAATTATGTTAATAATGCAAAAAGGTTATTTTCAATGACATTTGTAGCTGACAAAACCAGACCATTAGATTGTGACGACTTTAGTAAATGTATGTTTACCTGCATCAGGAAATTTACGTCATCTTTAGCAGAAGATCGTACTTCTTCCTTTGGTTTAAAAGTCTTTTCTTCTTCTTTACTCCTTGATAAACTTCTCCTTTCTCTTTCTTTTTCTAAACTGGATTCTTTTTCAAAACTATTCTGGGATTTCATTAACTGCATCTGTAATAGTTTTTATAATTAGAACCGTAGAATAATTAGAAGAATTACAAATATGTTCCTATACTTTGTCATTCGCAATGCAGGTCAGTCACTCATAGCACCGCTAAGAAACCCACCGCCTTTCTTTGGCTGGTTAACCAACCTAGTAGCCATATAAGTCTCATCGTGACGTAACAAGGCACAGGGATATACCGAGCTTAACACGTGTGAAATCCTTTAGCAAATAGACTTTTACAACATTTGACCCTTGCGAGCAACCCAAGTGGACGACCCTTAATTTTTTCCTTCATGTTTAAAAGCGTAGACGCCACATGATTGCGTTTTCGCTGTCAGGTTGCTTTTCTTCGGTTCCCCTCGTTTAGTTAGACTCATAACCTTATTAAGCAGATGTTCAGACAAGTTCTCGATATAAACGAGACTGTGGTAAGTTGCGCAACTGTTTAATGGGCTGCAGTTTTATATCCATCTGTCGATAAATTTTACGGGGCAGTTGGTTTTCTTTGTTTATGTTCTCGTCTCATTTCATAACAACTATATACGTACCACTTACGTACACTATTTCAAATGAGTGAAAGCAGATAATAGGCCATTTCCTCAATTAATTATAGTGCCTTGCGCATTGCCAAGCTAACTAAGACTGACCTTTTGTATTTATTTTGAGAGCTGCGTCGCAAACAGTCTGGTTGAAAGATTTAGCCGACAACTCTATTCGTTTGACCCACATAAGATTTATTTCACAGGTTTTCCGAACGACAATTCAAGGTGAACTGTATGTCATTATTGGTTTATAAATAATTATGGTTATTGTTATTATTGTCTGAAGAGATAAAAGCGGTAATATCTCGTTTGGTTGAAGTGCCATCTGCATTAAATAATACAGTAATAATATTCAAATTTACTGCTACATCAACATCAGCTTCCGGTTATTACACCATTGTGAGAATCAAAAGGCCTTGGCTTACAATGTGTAGGAATTTTTACAGTTAATCGTTTGGTAGGTACAATTTGTTTTGCAAAACGTACATTCTACATTGCTAATTTCCTTCAGTTTCACTAGGGTTAACAAATTCTGAACTTTGCTTATAGGATTGTGTTTCAAAATTGAATGGCCGTAGGTTGATGCTTTATACGGTAGGGCTAATTGCTGGGGAAGTAACTTTTACCTTTCTTACACGTTCCGCAAGTGAGTCGTTTTTGTTGATCGTCAGCTGTGTTTGTGTCGCGGTCGACGGCGCCGGCGGCGGGGAGGGCGACGGTCGACGCAACGTCACTGTGTCTGGAAATTATGTTTATTACGCATTGTTTTACCAATAAACAATGATCGTTAATATAATACGTACCAACTTACCGGCTCGCTGCTTAAAAGTGTCTACTTTGGGGTTTTATTACAGGAAGCACTGATCCATAGACGTAAAGCTCTTTTATCAACCTTTGGTAGTTACCATAATTTGCTCAATAATTTGCGAGCTTCAGTCTTTTTAATACTACAGATGTAATATTCAAAAATTCATACCTGTCTGCCCCGTGTCCAAAGATGGTAGTGGCCCGGTATTTCGTCGTTTTGGCAGTTTGAGGCTCACAGTGACCGCGGTTGAGGTCTCGCTGTCGTTGGTCCCTAAGTCCGGCGTCGACGTCCACGATGCACTGGTTCTACTGAACCCTGATGCAGAACAATTATTAGAAAGTAGCTACCATCCTGCGGGTTTCACTAGCTTTCCCAAAGGAATCGAATGTATCCCGGCATTATAACATAGCCTATGCAACTCGGGAATAGTGTAGCTTAGGTAGATACTATAAGTTAAAATTTTTGAAGTATAGTGCAGTGGTTCCTGAGATTACCCTCCAAGTACACACGAACTCGCAAAATTCACATTTTCTCTATATAATATTAGTAATGATAATCAGTGTATGATTTAATCATGTAAAAAAAAAACTGTTAATGAATAAGTTATGAAATCCAGCAATACTTTGCTGTTAATGCAAACATGATTTTCGTGTAGGTACCTACATATAGAATTAGTAAGAAATAGTTATTTGTTATACAAGAGTGCAAATTTTATTTTTTAACCGCGTGCTCAATTTTTATGACCGCGAAGGATTCAAAAATTGGAATCCTGAGCGATAGCGAGGGAATAAAAAGAGTACAAGGTGAAAAATCTTTGCTCTCGAGTGCAACACGTAACTTTTCATCCCACCTCAGCGAGGAAATCACTTAATGAAAAGAAAAGAAAATGGCGCGCTCAAACCAAATTAAAAAAAAGTACACCAAGAAGGTTCCGAGTCTGAGTTTTTAACAAATAAAAAGGTTGTAGGTATGATACATTCGGTACCATGGAGGTAGAAGTAAAAAGGTTTAATGATGTTTTGAATTTACAAATTTAGTGCAAACGATGTTCTAAATTCAATTTACTTTATCGTCTAACGGATAAAAACGACTTTTGCACTCAGATATCGAAGATCAAAAATACTCCTTCCGAGATGGGGGGATGAAAAACAAATTACCTGTGGAGAATGAGTCTTTCTTGGGTTCAACGGAAAGGTTTGTACTGGAGGCCCAACCTCTACCCGCCTTTTCTGTAACTGCACCATTATCTTCATCACGACCCCTGTTGACATATTTTCTATTAGTTACTGGTGAAAGGAAGAAAATTGAGTACCTAGTGGTTCCTACGTACGGTTGATAGTAATTTCTTATGCATCGATATGGAAAAATTGCTTGCGACTTCGTACGCTTAATAGTTTTAAATTAAGGGATATTTTATTTGTCAGCTGATTTTCATGAAATAAAGTCTATATGTTGCCCCAAGCTTTGTTCAAACTTCCTGTGCACATGGTATTAAAATAACAGAAGTAAGAAGTAGAAATCTTAATGCAAAGTTAGTCCGGGGAAGTACTACTACCATACCAATTTCCGTCGTGAAGCAGGGGTTAATTTGTAAAACTATGTTTCCCCTTCCATGAGAAAGGTAACGGGGCCGGTGAAATTACAGACAACGCTTTGACGATGCCCCTAGTGTTACAAATTTCCATTTACAGCGGTAACCACATAACATCAGATGGACCGTCTGAATGTTTCTCGGCCCATGTGGCAAAAAAAAAAGGTTTAGCAGATTAGCTTGTTCAAGATATCAACGGACAGGAAGACAATGTTTTCAAAAATGGTATTTTTGTATTCTGTTACACTCCCTTCATTAAACGCAATAATTATACTGGCAATTTTTGAATTTGACATTTTTTTCAGAAGATGTTTAATGTGCAAAATGGCTACGCTTGTACAGTTTTATTAAAGTATAAATACATAGAAGATAGAAGAAGTTGTAGCTACTGTATTTTATTACCAAGTGTATTATACCTACCGACATACTTAATTATTTTCAATAATAAGCCCGATTTACCTTGTTGAGTATTTGACTGAGAAATAGATCAGCGCGAAGGTTAAAGCGCAATTTTATACTACATGGGCCGACAAACAATCGGACGGTCATCTTGATGGCAAATGGTCACCCCCGTCTATGGACATTTGCAACACCAGGGGGATCGCCAATGGATTGCAGTCCCTGAGACGCGAAGTTGTTAAGTCTCATGTGCCTGTCACTTCACCGGTCTCCTTACCTTTCTAACTGAAACACAGTAATACAATTGCACTACTGCTTTGCGGCGGAAATGGATAAGGTGGTAGGACTTCTTCGGACGAACTCTGAACTAAAAGCTCTGCTATTCTATCTTCTTTTAATTGGGTGTATATGACTAATAATTTTCCATAATTATATCCTTTACTCTACCATATACCTTACTACTTATCTTATTTTAGCTTAGTTTGTATATAAATCTTAAATATTAGATAATATATAAGAAAAATATATATAAATAATAAATAACTTAAACCTACCAATGGGACTATCAATTATTATCGGTTAGAAATTCAGATATGTATGACATATTTAAATTGGTTTAGAAAACACCTTGAAAAAGAGGAGGTTACTTTCTATGTGCGTCTATGTCTCTTTTTATAAGGCGTATGATAGCAGATTTCAAATGGCTCGATTGAAAATGTTTATATTGTCTATTTATTTGTATGACTTAGAAGTTTAAAGTCTAAGGCGCGAGTCTCGCTTAAGTTTTATTTACCACTTTATAAATTAGAACCCATAGCTGACCAAAAGTCCCTCGATATAATTTCCTACGGGCCCCGTGCTTACTGTATCCGGCACAGAATATGGTACTGCGATCATGTAAGTAGGTATATGTATCTGTCCTTACATATTCAGTAACGGATTAAGCAAGCGCGGGCCCGTAGCAAATTCTGTCGAGGGCCCTTTGGTCTGCTATGGGTAAAAAACAATCGGTGATGGGCGGCCTTAGACACACGGGGCCCCCTTTTGCGCGGGGCCCGTAGCAATTGCTACTCTTGCTACGAGGTTAATCCGGCAATGCACATATTCAAATTGCAAAATAATGAAACCGAGGAATATTTTTTTCAAATGCTGCAAAATATCATATCGAAATCGACTACGTTGATCTACATTATAATATAATGTTTAAAATAAAAACACTTAACATTTACGATAATTTTCATGAATTGAATTATGTAGTTCCTCGGGTACTCTACGGACTACTGGGATATAAAAATACCTACATTTATGACCCTTTATAAGAGAACTATAAACTCATGACGTCAAAGATGCAGCAAATAGTGTTTTAAAAGTAGTCTTTGACGCCTTTAATTTTAATTTAGAATCCATAGATATATACTATCTACCATCTACACTGTAGATCGCGAGGTACCTACACGATCTTTATTACGGCAATAAAATCGGTGAGATTATCACAAAACAACGGACAAATTGGTACACGGACGTGACCTTCGATATTGCATTACTGTGTCTATGCCAAGATTATCTTGGACTTACAATTCCAGTGGGCGCTAGTCTGTGGGTAATTATCTCTCATTTACCTGAGTTATAGATAAAATCTGCCGACAATTAACATGTCGCCATGTCCAAGAATTTAGAAGGGATCTTTTTTTTACTCGTACCTACATGAAAACTGTAGCACTGTTGCGTCTGTATATTGAATACATTTCTAAAAAACTGTTTGGGGCTGAAGAAAAGTAACAAATACAGAAATGACATTTTTAAAATGCTTGTATATCAGTTTCTCCGAAACTACCTACTTCAACGATTTTTATAGACATGATAGCAATCAGTTGGCCATGTGACCAATTATTTAAATATTCGTTTGTTTGTTGTGCGAAAAAAAAACTGTTAAAGATTTTTCTAATTTAGGTACATTCTACAGTAGTAGAAATCCTACGCAAATAACATTAGCAGTATTAATTAACTTTAAAATGATTTCAGTATGTCAATATTTACGCCGGCCGTTACAGCGGCACCATCATGTAATATATATCAACACCAGTTACAGACACTAGAGTATTGCAGAATGAAATTGTTTCAGCAAGATTGCTAATTTTGTCAGAAATATAAATTTTTATGGTATGTTTTTATATAATGTTTATAAGTTTGATATTTCCTAACCAATTAAAAGTCAAGCACCACTCTATAAACATTAGCAATACCAGGGAGAATACCCAACAACTTCTAAGCAACTGGTTCTCAAGTAGGTACAACTATGGAAACACAATGGTAGGTGTTTGGCGACTTGAGGGTAGTAGAGAGCTAGGCGGGTTCTTCAAAGTACCTTACATCGTACACAAAGTACTAGGTACTAGTATTAGGCAATCTGGTAATTACCCCTTAAGAAAGTACGATGCTCAGGACAAGTTCATTTTCTACTTCTGTAGACTTTTGTTTTGTTGGTTTGGCTTAGTATGGTAAAACTAGATGAACACCTATATAACCACATAAGTGCCTATACCTAAAGCTTTGGACCGTTTCTCAAGTGTAGTAGCTGCCGGATAGAAAAGAGCAGTTAGGTATCTAATTGTTGTTCAATCGACTGATCATTAGCTTACTCTGTAAAACGGCCTTAAGATTGCGACTGACCGTGACGATGGCGAGCTCCAAGTGGAAAGGCTAGGCGTGGATGCCGTAAAGTCGTCCTCCCTCTTGCGACCGACGCCGCCGCCGCCGCCATGCTCCTTGTAGTCGCGGAAGCAGCGCTTGCAGCGCGTCGGCCATCGCACTTGAGGGTGGAAACCCAACGGGCAAAGAGGGTCACCCTTCGCCAGTGGGTACAAGTGATGCATCCTCACAACAACACGTTACACAAATGCACTTTAAAATGTCACCTAAATGCCACTAGTTCAACATAAATCACTGCACATGATCACGTTCTTACCCTTTCATGCATCACGAAAATATCTTGGAAATGTTAAGTCCGATATATAGGAAAACTAGGATCGACTACACATACGTAAATGTTTATGGAATGAGCTTACGATTGTAATCTATAAATAATAATTCATTTAACTAGCAACGTGCTCAGGCGCTCGTACGTCTGCACCCAACAGTGGCAATAAAAATATCCCGCTGCTAGCACTGAACCGGGCGACCTAAATCGGCAGCTCTGAACTCGCTACTATTTCTCAGGCTTTCTAGGCGCGAAAACAAACACGATTTTGCGGTGAAAGTAACATTAATGTCGTCGTCTCGAATCGGTCGGCGTAGGTTTATCGGAGGGTAGGTGGCACCCAATTGAAGTCGCGCGCGTAGCAAGCTCGTGAAAACGATGTTCAGATGCGCTCGAGACGGATGGGCACTGGGCGAGTGGGCAAGTGGGCAAGTCGCGCGGCGCAGGCGGCGGGCGGGCCGGCGCTCCGGGGACTGGCGCATGGCGGCCGCGCGGGCACCGAGCCAACACTCAGCGCGCCTGCTGCGCCACTTATGCTCTATTACACCACATGCCGCTGAACCGCTGCGCTCCTCCCGTTCTGACCGTCAATAAAAATAAAACTGAGTCGCTAATAAACTGCGTCAGGGAATATCCCACCGCATCTTAGGCAGGTCCCGCTCGACTACGAAGACGCTGCAAAGGTACGCTGGTTGAGCACCGCTCTCTTGCGCAATACATACGTAGCATTATAGGATGCCTGTGGTATGTGAGCAAAACAATTTTCAGCGGGTAACGCAAAATTCCACTATTCAAATATAAAATTGGCACGTCACAAAATTGTCACAATAATAACTTTATGAATGGGTGTTGACGTCAAAGCGAGTAAGACTTTTTATTTTTACTTGTGATTTACGTACATAAATATTTTGTATCTTAATCATACCTAATGTCAAATCAAAATAGAGATAGATGTAAATAAAATTATGAAGGGAGATTGTATTCAAATACGAATTGAATTTCATAAATGAAAGGAAATAAAAGGAATATACAAAGTAAATAAGTGTTTATGTATATAAAACTATTATATTAGTCACATAGGATTTTTACATCATACCTACTATAAACTTAACATAAATCACCTGTCTTATTATACACAATATACATTTTGAGACATTTAAATTCGATCTTTTATTATGTTTGCCGTCATTTTGCTTCCGGGTAGCTATCCGGTTAACTTCAGTATATAAAATATTAGCCAAACTTATTACTAAATCAAAGTTATTTGCACAAGAAGCATTAACTCAATTATAAAATATGTTAATGCTGTGACATATAAAAACTCGACCACGAAATTCCATCTTAAACAATACTACCGCGAATAATATAACAGGTAGTTGATATGGTTTAAGAAAACATAAGATTTATCTATGATTATTGATATGTGCTTAGTTAATATTGAGCAGGCTTAACAGAAGTCCCCTTCATTAAGTGGCTCGTCCTCCTTCTTATCGTAAACGAGCGTCTTATAAATAACTTCCTCGAAGTGCAGTGCATTGAGGCCTTTGGGTTCGGCTACCTTAATCTTCACGTCCCCAGGGTAGAGTATCTCCCCCTTATTTTTGGTACTTCCCATCACAAGCGACTTCTGAAGTTTGTCAATACAGGGAATCTCTGCAAAAATAAATTAAGGTTAAAATAGCATGAAAAATATGATTGTCGGGCCATTTGGCTGGGTGGTTAAGATCCTGACTGCCACGCCACAGGTCGTGGGTTCGATTCCCATCCAGAACAAACATGTTCTTTTTTTTTTTTTATGCCACTTGAGCCGACAAACTAGCAAACGGTCCACCTGATGGTAAGTGGTCACCGCCGCCTATGGACATTTGCAACACTAGGAGCATCGCCAATGCGTTGTCGACCCTGAGACGTGAAGTTGTTAAGTCTCATGTTTGGTTCTATATTTGGATCTTAATTTACCTACACAATTACTTTTTTTTTCTTCTATATACCTATTGGTAGGTAGGTGCTACATATAAAATTTAGAAAAAAAGATATGTCCAGTTAGTATAGTAGTCTCCGGTTCAGAGTACAAATTCTTCTTAGTTTGGAATTAGATAGCCGTGTATCAAGAATGTCCCAGAATATTTAAATTCAATAAAAAACAAAACCATTTCTTCAGTTTAGGCCCTCGATGGAGGTCAAATTTTAAGTTACTGAAGCTACTACTATATATATTTACTACTCTATATTAATATAACAGACTGATATATTCCACAAATAAATGAAGATTGATAGGTAGCCTTTTTATTCTATTCAAGTATAAAGTCTTCCTATTACGTATTATAATCGAAGAAGCAGGCAGGGTTTCACAGTACTGACACATACATTTCATCAAAAATAGTTTCACAACGTGACATGTGGTGAGGACTGTAACTCGGACACATGACCAATCCCTGGCTACAGATAATCATTCCTAAAAAAAGAAACGTCAATTGTACAATTTCGCGACCGAGAATTGAATACAGTCAATCCGAGCTTTGAATACTTAGAGTTAAATTAAAAATAAAAATTAACTCTTTAATTACAAAAAATATTATTAGAGTAGTAGAGCTCTTAGTGCAGAGTTCGTCCGGGGAAGTACTACCACCTTACCCATTTCTGCTGTGAAGCAGTAGTGTACTTGTATTACTGTGTTTCGGTTAGAAAGGTAAGGGGGCCGAAATTACAGGCACATGAGACTTAACAACTTCACGTCTCAGGGTCGACAACGCATTGGCGATGCCCCTAGTGTTGCAAATGTCCATAGGCGGCGGTGACCACTTACCATCAGGTGGACCGTCTGCTTGTTTGTTGGCCCAGGTGGTATAAAAAAAAAAGATTCGGTAGTAGGATTTCCTTATTTATATCAAACTTAAAACACTTATGCAATTTCATCATCATCAGCCTATCTCGGTCCACTGCTGGACATAGCCCTCACCAATTTCATGCAATTTACTTACAGGGAATTGACAAACAGCATTCGTACTGAATGCTTCTTCCTACTGCACTTTAAACATTAATTATTGTACAAGTTATTTATTAAAGTGGCCTTATGCCAAAGACGAACACAACATGCACTTAGATGCGCACTAATGCGTATAACTAAGATATCATTTATAGTATCGTTGTTGCATCGCAAATGCATCTCAAGTGTATGTTCGGATACGTTACGTTAGATGCATCAAAAATATATCAAAACCCGGTTCCGTTACCAATTTGATTAATTGTTTAGTGCGATATTTTGAAATATCAAAACAACATCTGGATTTGATTTTATAATAATACTAGCTGTAACCCGCGCTTTCACACGCGTTCCCGAGGTATGTTACACTTTCCCGGGACAAAAAAGTAGCCTACATGTTATTCCTGGGCATGCTCTATGTGCCAAAACAATATTCCGATTTAACCGACTTCTAAAAAAAGGGGGAGGATCCCAATTTACGAATTCATGTATATAGGTATATTATTAGTTTTATTATGGCATTATGTGAATACATCACGTGTTTTTCTACGCCCAATAGGTATGTATGTATTACAAAATATCGAAAAATTTGCGAAAACTATAATAGGTTGGTATGTACCCATTGTTATTTATTCATCAATATTATCCTCATAACCTTGGTTCAACAAAAACATTACCAATCTTCCTGCTTATCTCACTTACGTAGGATCGGTCCGTTTTCTTTGTTCACTATCATTTGTCGTTTTAATCTTCACTACTTTCTTACATAATGTCCACTTAGAGACAATACCTATATTCATACTTCAGTCTGTCTTCCTCTACTCTAAAAAAACATTCATAAAGTTCGTAACTAACTAACATAATGAATACATTATTTCCGTTCTATAGTCATTCAATAAAACCCGTCTCAACCGCGTCTCCTCGTTGCATGTCCAATTCTTTTGTCCGTCCAACCCGATCCATACAATACGAAGACTTGTAAATTTTCCTTTCAAGTATAAAATCGCGCGGAACAAAAGTTGTTCAACAAAAGCAATATCAATAACGCCACGTATAATAAAGATGATTTAATGCAATAATATCATAATATAGCAAGTAATGAGTCATGGTCACAGTCGAGTGGCGTCCGATAAGACTAAAGTGCACGCATTTCGAGTGGCATTCGACGACGTAACACCTTGAATTCATACATGTAGGTATATGTGCTTAAAGAGGTGGCGTTGTACGACTGAAGCTAATTAATTATGTACCTGATGTGACGACTTTCTTGATGGGTGTGCCGAGCGAGGCTTCGATGACGCGCACGTCACGCACCAACTGTTGGAACTCCGTCGGCGTCAGGGAGCAGACGTGATCCGTACCTTTCAAGTCCTTGTCCAGTGTTATATGTTTTTCTAAAACCTAAAATAGGGGTATTTAAGGTATTTAATTGCGAAAGCATAAAAAGAGTAAGTAGGTCGGTCGTTAAATTGTCATTGTACCTAACGTTTGAATAGGGCCCAAACTGGCACAAATCATTTAATAATCGTGTCCCCAAAACGTTTCGAAGCGTCTCCCTCTGCCTGTTGCTCAATTCTTATCATTTTTAATTGCCTCGGAGTTGAGTTTACGGATGTTACCATTGGAAACATTGCTAGAACTTTCAGATTTTGGAGCATGAAGAGAATCTTAAAATGTATGTAATCAAGAGAAATGTAAAAATAACACAATGGAAAGTATTACCTTGGCTCCTAATGCAACGGCAGCCAACGCAACAGCAGTTCCAACCTCCTGCCCAGAGTAACCAACGGGCACATCAAACGTGTTCTTGTAGTCAAGAAGAACGGTCAAATTGCAATCCTCAAAAGGTACTGGATACGCTGAGATGCAATGAAGTAAACAGAACTGCTTATGCTCGGCAGATATTATGTCGTATATAGTCTTGACGGCACTTTTGTCCACCATCCCAGTTGATATGATGAGCGGGACATTCTTTGATGCCGCATACTTCAAGAACAGCAAATTGTTGGAGTCCCCCGACCCTATTTTGATGAACGGCACTTTCAAGTTTACCAAAAAGTCAAAAGATACCTGGAATAAGAAAATATGTATTGTTAATAAACTTTATACTTTCCATAGTTAAGTTAATGAAATTGCTTCCATTGTTTTGAAATAATGTCCTATATTTTAATAATTACCTTTTCATAAGTATTTACAAATTTAGTACAATATCTCAAAATTATAAGTCTCATATGTAATGAAAAAAAAAAGACCAGTGATTTGAAATAGGCTATATCTCTTTTGTTTTGGCTTCATGCTTTAACAGTTCAAAATGTACGTATATAAATTATATCTTTACAAGATTCTTAGACATCTATGACCAATTTGGCAGTATGTTAACCAGCAATAATCTACTGTACCTCTAACTATAATAGCTTACTTCATTAGCTTTAAGTTATTGTACCTACAGTGTTTACAAACTATTATTTTTTGAATACTTAAATAAAATTACCATGTCCATAGCGGAGGCCGTGAACAAGATGCCAATATCGTGTGCGTACCTAAATAGCTCTCTGTATTGACTTTCAGATAACTCCAAATGTCTTTTATGATCGCCATAAGTTTTCCCCCAGGAATTAGGGTTGTCATATGGTCGTGCTAGATATTTGTTTGTGAATTTCTCACTAAGACATGTCTTTTGAAATTTGACACAGCTCGCTCCGGCATCCTGAAATCAACAATGTAGATATTTTTAAAGCAATAAACGAGGTTAATACATTGCAACAGTAAAATATCTTTTGGAAGAGAAAGAATGGCAAGAATCAAGTGTTATCTGTTTATGACTAAGATAAGTGTGGTGTAGAACTTTAACTATATCCTAGTAATTGGATGTTATGCTACGATGGTATCATTAATGACCAAACTACAGATAAACCAGGTTTAAGTAGTAGGTAATTAATGCATCTCGTTTATTCTAGACCTGTAACCTACCTAGGTTACAAAATATTCAATGCCAGCTTGCGTTTGTTTTGGTGTGCGTGACAGTTGCTAAGCTTTTGTTGCATTTGTAATTATTACCACAATAAAACCCCCTTTTTAAAATCAAATCCATTCTGTTGTCATTTTATTGAATGAAATATACGCTAATGCAGTGTTCGCAGTATAATTTAGCCGCATTCGTGTACCAATCGATTGCCTCAAGCCATATGTCAATATAAATTACAAAATACCACTTAGGTCTTATGTCACCTGAATCGCGTCTGTAGGCATTTTATAACCCCGAATGTTTTACCTCTGCAATAGGTCGTATTAATGATTTCTAGTTAATGTACCTCTAGGCAAACAAGGTAGGTAGGTAGGTACCCATAAAGTCGGACGAAAAGTAAAAGCGTCGGTAAACACGTATTGTTGTATGCTGGTAAAAACAAAGAGGTAATAACAGCTCAATAATTTATTACCTATTAATTTAAATGTGTATGGTAAATAAAGTTTTTAAAACTGAAAGGTCAGTCGTTAATTGTTTTGCTTCCGACTAGTTACCTAAACAATAGTATTTATGTAACAGGCACTTACCTTTGCGGCTTTTATTAACTTTTTTGCGATTTCGATGTCACCTTGGTGGTTTTGTCCCACTTCCGCTATTATAAAACACGGATTGTTGCCGCCAACTTTAATATCGTTGGTTATCTTAACTTCAACCATCTTTCCAGTCGTTTACGAGCGTTCCATAAAAACAAATAAAGCTAAACCGGCTCTCGGTACAGTGTGAAGTTGAAAAGACACTGTCACTGTGTATGTAACGAAGGTTTATCGACCTCTGGCTCAAGATCAAATCGGATAAATAAGGTCAATTTAATATAAAAGCGAGCAGCTCGTTGCGCGCACGCCGCACTAGTGCGCCGCTCCCGAAGTCTGCAGCCCAGCCGTACCCACTCCGCATGATAATTGATAAAAAAACGAGTAGGTAGGTATATTGGAGTCGAACGACCACTTCATGACCACATTAAAGTAAATAGTAGAAGTAACAACAACTCTGTATATCAACATTACTTTATTGTGACAGTATAAAATTTACATCCACATAAATAATAAATGTGTCTACTTATAGATAATAAATGTACAGTGCGAGGTCCTTGTTGACATTTTATAATTATTATTGTTACCCTGACATTGAGTCTTATATATCGCATGCAGCTATTTTAACAATATCTTTGTGATTCTTAAATCTATCGCTTATCGCACGATTAACTCTAGATTCGGTCGGTTTGCCTAGAAAGTTAGAGATGTATCGCCCGGCCTCGACGAGTTTGACTAGATCTATGTCTGTGTTGACTCCCAGGCCATACAGGAAGTAGACTAGGTCCTCAGTGGCCAGGTTGCCGCTCGCCCCGCGCGCATACGGGCACCCCCCTAGCCCCGACACCGACGAGTCCACGGTGTTTATTCCAAACTGCAAAAACGAGTTCTGTTCAATAGATATTCATCTTGTTGATGATGCAATCAACGCTCACGCGAGTTGGGTGTTTGGTGCTGGTTTCTATTATTAATATTCAGACGCAATGTTACTTAACTCATATTTTGTTTATTTGAATGGAGTAAATATACCTACCAACCGAAACTCTTAAGATAAGGAACAAGATAACGTGGTACCATTATTTTATCAGAAGTAAAAAAACAGCAATATGAATGAATTATTAAATAAATTTAAACGAAGGTGTACTTGGATACCTTCTATTTCTGTAATTAGAGACAGAAAACACAGAGGCACCTCATTACTTTCTGATTTCCTATGATGGATTATAGAATTGTCGTAATAAAGCACAAAATATATAAATAGTTGGATATTTAATAAAAAAAAAAAAGTAATAATAATTCTCCCATCTTACTGTCGCATAGGAATGGATATGTTCTATGCCTTCTCTGAAAAGTGTGACGACGCCTTCCGAAGTGGAAAGTGATGATTATCCTAGATATAGGACCGGAGATACTATCGGGAATCATAACGTATGTGACGATTAATATAAAATAGGACATTATTCACACACGGTTATCTGTTCCCCAACTCACCAGAGCTTGTACCTCGATAACCAGACAACTGATCCATATAGATAATACTTTTGAAATACAAATATACTAATATCGATGCATACACTCAGGCACAAAATAAACAGACTAAAATCATGCATAACATTTTTTGTCCTTGGTGGGAATCGAACTTACGCCGTGTGGTGTCTATAATCACCATCCTCACTGGCCCGTCATTTATTCGACTATTACACAACCTTGCTTACTTACAAACTCAAATCAATATTCATTATTGGTTCAGTAGTGAACATACAAATAAGATTTATACATTAAAAAGTAGGTTAAACCTTTCAAATCACAATTGTGATGACCCGCGCCCTGATAATTATCAGGGCGCGGGTTCAAATATTTGGCCAGACCTCTTAGTTTTACAAATATAAAAGTAACAATAAATGTTTTATTCTAGTTTGACTGATAGTATTAACGAGTTAAGACTGCAAAAAGTTTAAATTAAAACTTATTGAACAAGCTCATTACATTTGCTAATTCTGTTCGTTTAAGGAGCCTTTATGTAAGATACTTATTGGTAAATAAATTATAGACTCACATCCAAGCCAGCAAGCAGGTTTGCCAGTCCCTGTCCGTAGGTATCATGGAAGTGCAACGCGAGCTGTGTCGGCTTTGCGACAGTCAAGACCTCTTGCATCAGTCGCCGCACGGAGCCAGCTGTACCTACGCCGATGGTGTCCCCTAAAGACACTTCATAGCAACCCATTGAGAACAGCTCTTCTGTGATCTACAGTTACAAATGTCAAAAATAATTAACCTAGTTACACAAAATTCACTTACGATTACACTTAGTTAACAAAATTTTAAGTAAATCAGATAAATAGAATTGAAATTTCTAATACAGAAAATCCTTGTTTGTATGGGAGCTGCATGGATTTCCATGCAAACATAGAAAAGCGTTGTTACGGTACAAAAACCTATGAGGCATGTAAGCAGCGCCGGCCTTGGGGTAGAGCGAGAGGAGCAGTCGCTCTAGGCGCAAGATGGCAAAGGGCGCCAAAAAAAAGCTAAAGGATGAGTGTTATATTAAGAGCTTCTTTATTAAATTTAAATAAATGTTGATTTTTAAACCATCTACTAAGGGGCGCCGAAAATTAATTTCGCTAATAAACAATGTATAGGCAATGAAGGTGGCATCCTCAGTCCTATGTCATGCAGGAATAAGTATGTAATTTAACTTGATTATGTACTGTCAATGGATTTGAAGATATTTAAGATGTTTGTGTGCACCCCTTTACTTTATATTCTCCAAAAATAAACATACCTTGGCAATAGCTTTAGGGTGAATAGGTCCATCATAGGGGCAGCCTAAGACACAAGACACATAGCCTCGCACTCTCAAGCCATCCTTGACAGCCTGATCAGCAACTTCCTTAAACCTCCTAAGGCCTTCCGCAACAGAACAGTTAAGGTTTTTTTGTGAGAAACCTTCAGAACCAGCTGGAAATATGGCTACTTCTTCTGCATTGCATTGTTTCTAAAAGTATTTAATAGTGGTTAAGGAGGCCTACTAATATAGTGAGTAATTAGGAAAGCTATCCAGATTTTACACGACAATGACAAAGCATTATCAGTTTCAGACAAGGTTAGGCAGTTTAAGGTGTAGTCTTTCATTTAAAGGAGGTAGGTGCGTATTATATAAAGAATAAAAATCTTACAGCAGTTGTATATCCTTTCAAATTTGGCACCAACACTGGATAATTAACTCCAGGGACTCTAACTAAGTTTTTCATAACTTCAATCCCATCACTCATCTGCTTCACCCATTTTGGACTGACAAAGCTGTTGAACAAAGTGTTGTAAAGTTTATTTACATATTTATTTAACAAAATAGCTATGTAGCTATTAATAAGCTCCATTCTCCTAAAGAATTAGCAACCTAATAGGTACCTATTTAAAAGATATTTTGGGTTTTATTTATTAAATAAAATGTATTCTAATCCACTGGCTTTTTAATACCTATGCTTCTTTTAATTTTGCAATATGTTACATACCTTGCAGATTCTATATTTTTTAATCCAGATGCAGCAAGTTTATTTATAAGTTCTATTTTAACATCAGTTGGCACAAACTTTGATTCATTTTGAAGGCCGTCCCGAGGACCTACTTCATAAATTCGAACGTGTGATGACGTAGAGCTCTAAAATATATAAAAGCAAATTATTATTGTAAAACATTAGATTTATTACAGTTACAATATTATTACTCACAACATAACGGTATTCGGTTAAATACAGTCTTTTATAATTTTTTGAGTTAACAAATTTCTTGCAAAGACTCATCATTCTCTATATCTTCGTTAACGATGCTCAATTAAAAGCATACTTAAGAATTCATAGCTATTTTTGGTAATCATAATTTGTTTTGGCTTTTGATAAGAGATTTACTGATAACAGTGTGATGTGATTTAATTTAGGGATGTCGATCTCTGAACGAACCATTATAGTAAAAAAATCGATTTTGTATATAGATAATAGTTTGTATATAGATAGTCCCCTATGATAAATTATGATTAATTAAAATTGAATAGGAAAACGCAAGTTTCATTTCAAAACTCAGGTTCCAGAAACATTCGATATGTATTGTTTGAACCCTAAGCTTTCAAGGCCAATTCTAGCCAAATCATGACAAGCTTGGCAGGATCGGTAACAAAATTAAAGCTGGTCACACTGTATGTCACTTGATTTGTGACACTGACACTTGTTTTCATTTGAAGTTTATTGTAATTAGATCTAAGCTAGAAGCCGGCGCGGGGCGGTGAAGTTACTTTATTTTCTTTGAATTAATAGCTTAGAAAGCTTACACAAAATGGGTAAGGCGTAAAGTGTTACATAAATGAAAATAAATTTATTTCTTGGATTTCATTAATTAGCTTTAATCTTATTACTTATTTCAGCAGTGAACAGTGCCACGTCTTTCGCGTTATCATCCATACTAACCCTACTGATATTTTCTGGAATGCAAATGTACAAGCCTTTGCTAATCAAGTCTCCGATAACGATCATATTTGGAGGATATCTTGGATCTCTGTTGTTTATGTTCTTCGTTACCGTATCCTTTTTTAAATTAAAAAACTTTGTTGCCTGGATTTGTTAGTATAAGTTAAGTTCGTTAAATGAGCTTCATATGAGTATGGGAGGTAGAAATTGGGAGATTATTGACATGTGTTCATCTACCTACCAAACAATCGCAAACAAGTATTCGGAGAAGTCCTCTATTATGTAGATATATCCATTATTCCAATTTAAGCAGAAACACCAAGACTTTTTTAGTATTAATTGTGTTGATGTTGTTGGTTTGTTAGACCACTATCTCACCATGGTAAGTGATGATGTGGCCCAAGGTGATATGTAATGCGTTATTTAAAACCAGAGAACATGGTGGTGGTAGCCAGTCCGGCTGGTGTTATAAAGTACCTTACTGTGGTTACCACACAATGTTTAAGTTCACCAAAAACTCAAGCTCATTGAAGGATTTGAATCCATGACTTCACAGAATTCATTGTCATGGTAGTGAGAGTCTGAGCTATCATCATCTAACCTAAAAGGTAACCAATTATAAAACTTGAAATAAAAAGCCCTTTGACTAGCAGTGGAATAGGACTGGGCACTGGCTAATAATTATAATCCTTGATAGTTTACTTTTTTAATTCTTATGCCTCATTTTTATGCCAATTATTCCTTAACAAAACTATGCAGGCTGTTGGAAATTTGGAATCTACATTATTTGGTAAAAATTTCCAATTAAAGTTGCCAGAAATAGTTCTATCAATGCTAGTATCATTGATAGCAGCGGGTATGGTGCACAGGATTTGCTTTACGACATGGTAAATATACTTAATTCAACTATAATAAGTAAAATAAATCACATTTAAGTTTACTAAAAAAAATATGCTCATGAAATATTTGTTTATTCTGTGTGAATGTAAATTATGTGTATGTTTAAAAGTTTTATCTGTTATCCTAGAGTCCAAGTTCTACTTATTACTAATTAACACTAATCATACCAACACTTACTAGGTACCTATTTCTACCATAGCGGGTCAAATGTGACTTTATGTTTCCTGCTTAAATGTATGAAATATGGTTGTTAGGAAGGGAAATAAATAGTATAACGGTATATTAATTAGTTAGAAAAAGTCATGAAGTCAAATGTGCAAAAGCAATAAGATAATACATGCATTTTCAATGCAAAGTTCAAAATGGGTCATTTGATCCGGTTATGGTATGTTTAGTGTTAATTTAGGACCTAGGATTTATTTAATTTTATTTTGGTTAAAGAATGTGGTGCCTTTATTATTAAAGCTTGTATCAGATTATTGTTGGTACCATTACTTCAAATCCTAGGAATACTTAGAATGTGAAGATTTTTGTAACCCTCTGCACTCACCAAATTGTCTCATAAGGGTGTAAAAACCATTAGAGATAATAATAAAATAAGCCATAATATATTTTTTGTTGCAGTTTAATCTTCTCCATCATTACTATTTACTATATGAATAAGTTGTCGCAGAAATCCTATGCTGCCTCGGCTCCAATAACAGTTCCAGTCAAAACTCGACGTCACAAATAAATATAAGCATTTGAGGAACTTTATATTTTATTATAAACATACATTTAAAGAATATGTGTTTTATTACGAAATTATAACTTCTGTTTATTTGTAACTAATGCTGAAAAATAAGAAGGATCAGTTACGAACTCCTGGATGAATACTGGCCAGCTAATTTGTTTATAGCTGTTATCCTTCCTAGCAGGACTACTATGATGGAATTGAATGAAGTGATTAAATGTCGCAAAGTCGCTAAATATCAACTGACATAGCTCATGACCCATCTCTATTGCAAGTACTATATTAAGTATGTAGCGAACATCTATTTCCTCCCAAAGATTTATACTTCGTAAGTGGTGGTTTAAGATTTACATACGGGTGAGACTAAACTATAACGCGGACGCGTAGAGGGGGGCGCTGCGTCATGTCTTCACGGCACCGGGGAAATCAAGAAAGCATTTCTCCGTTAATTATTATTTCAGTTCCAATAATTGCAATTTAAATTATAACAAACAATGGCCCCGTGAAATGTATCATAGGCAAAACCGGGGCATAATCTATGTCAAAGACAGAGATGACAGCGGACAAACAGACAGAAAGTGACTTTGTTTTAAAACTATTTATTAAGGAATAATAACGAATAAAGATGCATTTTCAGTCCAGCGTTTTAATTTAGTAACTAACTTACAATAGTGTATCAGAAAATAAGACTTCGATTTATATTTAAATTGTGAAGCTCTAATGTTATGTCTGTCTATATAGATTGATAGGATGAGAATTAGTATATCTTATTAGTTGGCGGATGAGAATGGATATTAATTTATTTAATCTATTAGAACAATTTATATATTATAATTTATACAAATAATCTACTAACTCATCATTTTCTAGTAAACTACATTCTCCGCCATTGTAAGCCCTGCCAAAGTAGATGGATCCTGGCAGACTGCATACCATTATTACTTTTTATTAACCAGGTACTAACAAATAATATTTTTGATTAGCGATTATAACATTATAAATAATTATAACTATGTAATAATTTTGTTTATTTTTCGACCAATACACAGTAACAAGTAAACAAATTACTGACCTTTGAATATAAACATACTTTTCTCTTAACTATTAATAATGCAACATTATTTCAAGAGTAAGTTGTCCATCTTTATAACTTAAATACAAAATAAATTATATATTCCAATTAAATACACAAAATAATCATCTGATTATCGCCAATTAAAATAAATCGTTTTTTATCAAGAAAAATAAGGCTAGGTATCTATATCATTAGATTTTAATCTTGTTATTATTATGAAGTTTCCTATTTAGTTAAACATCTTACGAATGCTACTTACATAGTTACAAATTACAACCTAAACTTAATTTGTTCTGTTTTTGTTTTGAACAAATATCACATGAATTAAAGTTTTCAAATTAAATTTCAGCAAACAAAATATAACATATTTAAAGTATTACCTACTTTGTATTCACTTTACATTAATCAAACAAGACAAGGCTATATTTAATGTAATAGGGTGAGAAGTGATAAAGCTATGAAGTCAAACAGGACTCGCTATAACATCTCGTTCTGCCGCCACGCTAAATTATGGGGTTGTTTTCCATGGGCGCACCTCAGCGCCGTTTCCGGCTTAAAGGAATGGTCAAACAGAACGCGTACCTAGCGCCCCATCAAGACAGTACCAATGCATTAAAAAAATAAACAGTCATATTCAGTCACAGTTTTTGCTAAATACTTTGAGCGCTTGAGCTTCCCAACGCTAGTACGTATGTGTAAACCTCTGGTCTGTTTGACAGCATATAATTAGGTATTTTTCATAGTACGACACAACGGAGTTTTAGCGCGGCGTCAGTATGGAGGAGTATAACGCATTGACGCGTCCAGTATGACCAGTGCTTTAAATCACTTGTACTGCTTCCAACAAATAACTAACACTAACTTATTAATATTTTGAATAATACTATAAAATTAACAAATATAAAATTACTTGTTATAGTATATTGCACAATGGCATAATTGACTTATTAGTTAGTGTTATAAATAAATGAAATCATTTGCATGAAATTTGTTTCACTAATAAATGTAATACTATAATTATTAAGTTAACACTGAAATATATTTTTTAATAATTAAATAAAGATCAATCTCACTCATTACTTTAGCTGGACGATGAACAAGCATTACTTGTGTTGTGAGCCTCTGTTAGTAGTCTAGTAGTATCTGTTTCCTTCATCAAATGCCATATGTATTAGTCATGCTTTTATCATATTCTTATGATTCATTCAAGAACAATAAAAAACAACATTCCTGTACAGTACTCACAAAATAAAGAAATGAACATTCTTAAACCAATCACAGTATCAAATAAGATTATCAGTAGTGTAATAATATTTTTAAAGAAATAATTGAATGCTAATATTACATTAAACTATAAAGTAAACAATAAAAAGTATAAGATTAGAATTGTTTTCTGTTTTAGTTTGGCACTAGTTTAAAGAGTACAGAGATAATGAGCATGATACGGATGATTTATTACAAAATTGGCAGTAGCATTTTTTGTGTGGAATGCATTTAAGTGTACCTATTGAATTAAAAAACAACCAAACAATAGAGATAAACTCGGAAGTGTAACTTTGTGAAAGATATAGAAAAATAAATTGTTTTATTATAAATGTTAGTCATTTATTATACTTTAAGTATGACCTAGTCAGCATAAGTTCAATAAGATTCTTTATTTATATCACAGATTCTTATCAAAAGTTAATGCTATTATAAGGCACAAAGGTTACATACAAAAGACTGAACAGTGAACATCATAAAAATAATGTAAGAGAAAGTTAAAACATACCATCACAAGTTTTGACATTAAAATTCAACATACAACTTTCTCTGCCTATTTAAATCGAAAGTATAGATCAGAATAAAGACACAGTTGTACATAAATGTTATCCATGATAAATATTATCTAACTGAAGATGGTATAGAAAATATATATATAAAAATGAATTACAGCTTATATATAATGACACATTTTAATTTAATTTGATGTGTTAATTATATTAATATAAAATATGAAGAAAGTTTAACATTTGAAATAATTATCTGCTTAAAAATAATCATTGAAAAGACTGCATGCCTCATTACCATATGCAAATCATGTAATAGATAAAGCACTAGATGATATTTAAAAATTTTACCAGATACTAAACTTGTATTATTTGTTCCTGATATGCATGCTGTTGTTTCTGGTATATGGATTTTGCAGGATTCTTGGTGTTGTTTCCATCACTCTGAGTAATAACTCATCTAAATAATTCTCTAAATCTTTGTTTTTCTTTTTTTCTGCTTCTGCATCCTTTTGCATGTTGTATATCATAATAATGAGCTCATCTCGTGACTTTCCATCAAATTGTTGTAGCACTGATTTGGGTATGCTATGTAATGTTAGGTTAATAGAGTCTTCTTCAACAATATTTTCCTCTCCTACTATGATGCGTTCTTCCAGCAATTTTTTTGCTTTATTGTTATTTCCAAACTTTTTGAAAAACTTTGGACTAGGTTTCTCTTTGAGTGAACTTGGGCTATCCAATTTTTTATTTCTCTCTAGACTTGATGATTTTTCCCTATCAATGGTTGTTTGACTATTTGCTTTTGGACGAGAGTATAATTTTTGGGACCATTCATCATTTTTATCAATTATTTGTGTAGGTGGCTGAGGAGTGGCAAATGCATCAAGACTTAAACGCACTGGTTTCTGGGGAACAGGCTTCTCTATATTAGCTAAATTGCTACTGGTAGACCTTCTTAGAAATTCTCCACCTCCTAAATTTTCAAGTGATGCATTTACTGGAGATGGAGTGTAAGGTCCACGGGGTAAGTATACACCTTCACGACGTTGTCCACGAGGCAGTGTTTGAGTATTCAGTGAACTTCCAGAACTCTTATGAGACAGGTCATCAAAAGCAAATTCATCATCATCTTCACTAATCACACCTGGATCAGCTTCTCCTGAAAGCCTCTTAGGTGTGGAGTGATCAGGGGTTGATAAGGTGGATGTCTTAAGGTTTCCAATGCTACCACTCAGTGATGATGAATCACTCTTTTTATCTTTTTTGTTTAAATTCATTTTAGATCCCAAGTTCTTAGCAAACTTTTTAATACTTTTTCGTTTTTCAATACTTCCGATACTCATAAGACTGCCTCCAACATTCTGCGCGATACTAGACAAAGATGCTCTATGTTTTTCTTTTTTGCTTAGGTCAGACAGGCTTCCTTCTTTAACAGTGAATGCGATTTTAACTTCGAGCTCGCCTCTGTTTTTGTCATTTTCTTTACCAGCCTTTCCTTGCAGTGTGTATATGCGATTCCTTGGTCGCTCGTAAACATCGAGGTCTTTTAGCGGAATCGATACTTGACCTAGTAAGTGATCTTTAACGAAATCTTCATCATACACCTTTAGAACGATTTCAGCAGTATTACCTTGTGTAGGTATCGTTAATTCACATTCCTCTTGCCATTCTACATTCTGGGTGGCTTTGTGTTTGACGGAAGTTTGGAATTTTTCCTTACCGAGGGCGATGGTAACGAAACAGTTATTTGTACCGTTTTTACCTTTTATTAGAAGTCCCCGAGCTTTTTGAACTGTAACTTGAACGTGCGTAGGGTCCCACATCTTTGCTTTTTGATACCAGAATGCTTACACTGATTTTATTTGAAGGAAAAGCCATAAAAATATCCTCAAAAATATTAGTGACGATGAGCTGTCGTCTGTCCGGCCGTCACTTTTCACTTAATTAATGTTGCCAGTATTGTGCAGGTCGGGTCGAATAAGCCATCTGTAGCTGCCTGTTGTTGGCAGCACTTTTTAATATTTTGCTTTACTGACAGGGAACCCACAATAAAGAGTAGGTACAGTATACTATCCGATTAATAATATTGTCTATTATTTATTTTGAAAATAACATACACTCTAGTACATAAAAATATCTATGTGTATATACGTTTCAATGCCACAAGTTTACCTGAAGATAGATCGATTGAATGCAAAGTATGTATGTCAAGCATGAGAAAAAGTACCTACTTCTTAGCTCTTCCGTGTAGCAAATCGGGACGTTTCACGTTCATAGATGATTATAAACTGTGCTAATGAACATTGCCAAGATTTGGCTGGAATCAAGTAGCGTCTGACAGATATTCTATGATATTGATAATAATTCATGATAGGAAATAGTAATAATTTTACAATATAAATAAAATCTACGTACCATTTCTCATTTGTGAGTTGTGGAATTTAATTCATAATTTATAAGCTAACATTCCCTAGCTATACAATAGTTATATAATAGGTTGGGGAAAAATTTCCTTCGCATTTTTTAAGAAAATTCAAAACATTTTTAATATAGTTTATTTACATTTAACTAAAGTATGTAGGTACCATTTTGTTCGATAACTTTTTGGCATCTTGTAGGTAGGGACATGATCCCATTGCTATAGAAATTTTGGGATTTCTGATCAAAATACTGCGACAAGTGGTTTTGACAGTCCTCTCGTGATGTTAATCTGACACTGCCTAAAGAATTCTGAAGAGACCGAAACAGGTGGAAATCTGAAGGTGCAAGGTCAGGACTATACGGCGGATGCATTAATACCTCCCAGCCAAACTCTCTTAATTTTTGCTGAGTGGCTAAAGATGTGTGAGGTCTAGCGTTATCATGATGAAAAACCACACCCCTTCTGTTGATTAATTCCGGCCGCTTTCTCTCTACTTCTTGCTTTAATCTCATCAGTTGTTCGTAGTAGAGTTCAGAATCGATGGTCCTGCCTGGTGGTAACAGCTCATAATGAATAATGCCCTTCCAATCCCACCACACACACAGCATCACCTTGCGAGTTAACCCGGGTTTCGCCAAAGTCTGTGAAGCCTGACCGGCCTTTGACCACGACCTATTTCGCACGTTCTTGTCGTACGTGATCCACTTTTCATCACCAGTTTTCAGCTTCTTCAAAAATGGTTCGGTTTCATGACGTCGTAATAAAGAATCACAAATGAGTACACGGTTCATTAGGTTTCTTTCAGTGAGCTCGTGAGGTAACCAAATATCTAGCTTTTTGGTGTACCCAGTTTTTTTCAAATGCGCCAAAACTGTTTTGTAGTCAATTCCGTTCTTCAGCTACGTCGTAACTACTGATATGCCGATCTTGTTCCACTTTTTCAAAAATGGAATCCATTTTATCCGTAATGGGGCGACCAGCGCGACGTGCATCTTTGACATCAAAATTTCCGGATTGAAAACGCTTAAACCAAATTTGTGCTACTCTCACAGACACTGCACTAGGTCCATAAACATCGCAATTTATTTTCGCAGCTTGCGTTTTTGTTTTTACCTTTTTTGTAGTAAAATTTTAAAATGAATCGAATTTCTTCATTAGATTCACTCATCTTGGCGGTACGAAAAACAAATGCAAATCACACATTTTCCTAATTTGAATTTGGAATTATGTTCTTTAAAATTTAAACTTTCAATGATACCAAAACCAGCCCGATACAAATATTATAGCCAAAGAGATTTTATTACAAGTTCATACATACTATAATGCGAAAAATTTTTTTCCCCAACCTAATACTTTAGTCGTTATGAATAAACTTACTGCTAGTAAAAAACGTTAAGTATATGTATATAGTAGTAAAATTTACAATAAAATTAAGCACTCGATAATAGAAATCGTTTAAAATTGTTTAAATAATGTTATTAAAGTGCTAGCAACAATTTTGGCGTAAAACAATAATTTGTCATGTCATTGTCAAAACTGTTCATCTTAGTGATGTGCCAACTCTGAAAAAACAAAACTCGCTTTAACCCGAGCTAAAATTCACGTAACTCCGGTTGAACTCGAGTTAACTAGATGGAAGAGTGAATGATTATTTTTAATTTTTACCAATTAATTTTCTCAGCTTCCCATAATAGTTAAAAAAAATTGGATCAGACAAATGATATTTTTATCTGTTTCAATTCTTTATTTTTTATATTATTTATTTAAAATGTATTGTGAGAGTTATACTAACTAAAAAAAAGGAAATTAATGTTTGAATTCAAATCTTTTATTTATGAATGTTTATATATGTACTTCTTTCGACTTTCGCTTCCTGCAGTCCGCACATTAACTGCAGTTAACGAGTAGCGATATGTCTGTGTTCCTTCTTTATTGATTTTAGCTAATTATTTAATTAAATAACATTACGTACATTTTGATGAATAGTAAATAAATAGTTTGAAAGTTTAAATAGATGTGTTTCTTTTTCATACTTTACACTATAAACATACATACGGTAATATAGCTCTTAGTGCAGAGTTCATCCGGGGAAGTACTACCACCTTACCTATTTTCGCCGTGAAGCAGTAGCGCGCTTGCATAGGCGCCGGGAGAGTTATAAGGGGGTGCACAAGCACCCTCCTAATATGGAAAAGTCTGTCCTGTAATTTTAAGTCTTTTTAATTATTATTATTTTTTAGTTAAATTCTAATCCTAGTAATGGTAACGGGTCTAACTGTTCAAAATATTGAATTGTCATCGGTCCTCGATAAATCTACAAAGTTTGAATGAAATCTGACTGTACTGTAAAGTGGATCAAAATCGCACCCAAAGGAGTCGGTTGCAAACATACAGCAAGCATGAAGCTAATAAAAAGCGTGAAATAATTCTGGTGACGCTCATGTGCACTTGTATACTGTGTTATACCGTGAAATTACAGGCACATGAAACAACAACTTCACGTCTCAGGGACGACAACTCATTGGCGATGCCCCTTTATTTTTTTTTTTTTTAGGAGGGGAGACGCTGTCACGCGTTCAGACGGATCCCCGTGTCTGTCGCCCCTGGACCCATTTAGGGGGGCTGGAAGAGGGCGTTATCCGCCCTCCGCCGACGCCCGGTACGTCTGCTGCGGGCCGGGTTGAGGGTCAAAATTTCCCTCTCCCTTTCCGCAGCCTCCTTCTGCGAGATGACCGTCTCGCAGAAGGTGAACACTGCGCCCCAGGCCTCCTCGCCGCCGACCATCGACTCGACCACGGCCGGCAGCGAGAGCTCCGGGCCTACTCCGGCGATGAGGGCACGACGCGGCTCCTCCTAAGCGGCACACTCTGCCAGCGTGTGCCGCGCCGTGTCCTCCCGGCAATGGACGCAGTGGTGACACCAGGCGTCCGGCTCCCTGTTTATGCGACACAAGTACTTCCCGAAGCAACCGTGCCCCGAGAGTACCTGCGTCGCCCGAAACGACAGGGAGCATTGGCGATGCCCCTGGTGTAGCTAATGTCCGTAGGCGTCGGTGACCACTTACCATCTGGTGGACAGTCTGCCTGTTTGTCATATTGGGTACCTGTGTGGTAATTTTAAAGATCTACATAAAACTTCGTTAAATTAGTTATACTTTTTTCTTGGATACGGCAGAGTCAAAAAGGTATTATGATTTGAGCAGTCTATGTATGTTTTAATTTAAGTATATTCCACAGTAGCGCCTAAAGTGCTTAACCGATTTTGATGAATGAGGTGTCATTTATAATATACTTGCGACCCGCCCCGGCTTCGCTCAGGTGCAATCTAGATACTAATACATATAAACCTTCCTCTTCAATCACTCTATATATTAAAAAAAAAATGCATCAAAATCCGTAGATTTAAGCTTACATAGGGGCAGAGAAAGCGACTTTGTTTTATACTATGATGTAGTGATGAACTACTTTGTCGAATCTGACCGAGTAATATGTAAATATAAGAAATTCTTCTAGGTCTTGTACTAAGTACTTGTTGACACGAAAATACTTATAACTGTTGAATATTGCAGATGAGTTAATATACTGCACTACATCTTTGTATCTTCGATGAATTCATACAACAGAAACTTTAATCTAGATAAAATTAATAGATATAAGTAGGTACTTGCTAGCAGTAACTTTTCAACATGATATTTTCGTTTCCAAGAACGAGCAAGTTTGCGCCAGTATGCTTCGACTATCATTTTTTTTTAAATTTTTTTTTATCATATCATTTATCATACATTTAATCATATAGGTAATTTAATATTAAAAGTAAAATTTAATTAAATCGTCCACAGGGCACTTATATTAATCACAGCTCATACGCTCAAACGTAAGTACACTTACAACAGACATGGGTGGCAAAATGTGAATGAGATTATGCTGCTCACGACTACAAAACACTGTAACAGCGCACCGGGTCACGGCACAGCTGAATATTTCATAACAACACTGTTGTGTAAAATGACGTGCGTAGTACACAGACCTATTGGTTTTCATCAAGCAAAAACATTATACAACTTTGGGAAATGCTTTTTGGAAAGCCAATAATGATAGTATACAGTTTTACTATGGAAAATAATTATTGCCTAAGAATAGAATCTAATATTTAGTTTGTAATATTAGCTACAGCTAAAAGGGTTATAGCAACAGTATGGATGTCAGAAATAATTAACTTTTAAGTTATGTAAGAGCATGAATCTCTGGGAATCGTTTAGTGCACTTCCACCACAAACCACATCCTTCTCTCATTTGTCCGGAATTTTCCCTCCGGGTTTACCCGCGTTCCCGAGGGATATCACATTTTCCCGGGATAAAAAGCCTATATCTTATTCCAGGATATGCTCTATCTATATGCCAAGTTTCATCCATATCCGTTTAGTAGTTTTGCGTGAAAGAGTAACAAACATACTAACATACAAATCTTTCTTCTTTATAATATTAGTATAGGTGAGATCTTATTTTAAAATTGGTGGCAACATTTATAAGAGTGAAGACTGGCTGGTATCTATACGAGTATAATACATCTATCAATAGGAAATAGCGTTGTTTGTTCATAAAATAGTGGACATATTTTACAGCAGTCATAAAATCATAGCTCACCTAATAAGTTATTTATTACTTATGTCTTTGTGTACTTTATATGTGATATTGTTATTTTTATGAAACAAATCCTAATATATTTGTAGATTGTTACTTTACTTACTTTGTTACTTTTAAGATTAATGGACATATTTGGATGCTATCTACCTAATGCTGCTAAATAAAAAAGAGCTATAATCAGCAACTTTGGACTGTGTTAAAGCGAAGTGGTATTGTTGCCCGATTGGTGAGAAAAAATATTCGCAGTTCCCCTGAATATTTTTTAAAATGCCTTTATTCACAGTCAAATGATACTGCTTTTTCCCAAGTTAGAGGTACAATTTTTTTATTTTGAGATATCTGGGTTTCTTTTTATCAACTTTAATAATTCGTATTGAAGGCCCATAATTCACTAACTAGTATATTCAATTTTTATTATCAATATAGGTTATTATTCGAAAATCTTGAACCGTTTGAATAGTTTATCTAGTCTTTTGGGAGCGATACCTTCGAGGCCGAAATAACTTAAACTTTAATATTTAGAATTATATTTTTTTATGAATAAGTGTAACTAAATTTAAGTAAATCTTAAGTTATTTATTTATATTCCATGTATTCAGCAATAGAAAAATTCAATGTAACACTATACATATATTAAGGAACCACAAGCCTCAGTTCAAAACAACGAGCTGAGCAAGCGCGGAAAGATGTTAATTTTTAAAAACACAATACAATTTTATTATTCTTAAAATAATTTATCGTAGAATCTTCAAAGAGTAAGGACTAAGAGTCCGTCAGTTATCTACTTTTTACCATGATAAATTTATATAATATTCTTGTATTATGATACCTACTCTATTATGATACTCTTATAGTGTAATTTACATCAATTTATTATTAAAGAGAAACGCCATCACAATTTGTTAATAAGTGTCGAATCATGCGGCTATACCTTCATGGCGTGCCTGCAGCCTGGGGTTTGATTCTATTAGGTAAAAGACACTAGCTCGACGTTGTTTCATGTCTTTTATGCTCTGTCTCATTCACGAAATATCAATCACGTGAGAGGTCCGTTCTCCGAGGCCTCGTTATGCTGACTCGATGACGAAATTTGTATTAACGGAATAAGGGGCTGGTTCCGCTCGTCATACTTAGCGCGGTGACATGATATTGCCAATGATTGATATTAATAATATAGGTAATAGACAGGAAGTCGATAGGAATTAAACGCTCTCTAGTGGCAGGAAATAGGAAAGCACCGACTTTCAGCAAGCGTACTCAAGCCCACCGGGGAGTTGCATCGTAATATGGAGGGATTTATTTTCAGTATTCGACTTCAATATGTAATGGCGTTAATATTATAAAAGGTTCAAATATCTCTTAAAATATAATCTCAAACGAATGTAAATACAGTGTAAACTCTTTATAACGTTATCCTTTATAACGATAAACTCCCTATAACGTTGAAGTGAGCCCAAGTTGGTTGGTTTGTTCACTTTGTTTTGTTTTTTTTTGTTCACTCCATATAACGATAACTCTCTATAACGACAAAAAATGCTCAGTCCCTTGAGTTTCGTTATAAAGAGTTTACACTGTAGATACATTCACCTCTTTTAAAACGTTTATTTCCAATTCGATAGCGCAAAATTAAATTTTAAACGTTTTGTTTAGTAGTTAGCTAGTTACAAAAGTTTTGCTTATACAACACAAAATAATATTAAGCAAGCGATATATTGTTGCTTCCGACCACAGTTATACTCGCGTTCCCCAGAGATCTTATGTAATGAAAACTATCATTGGCAGATATGATCTAGATATTTGGGGATAATTTCGAATCTATTCAGCCATTATAGAACTGGCGAACATTCGAACAACAAGCAGACAAATAAATTTAAATGATCGCATTGGATTAAGTAGGATTTCAAAGCAATCAGTAATTTTTATTTATTTTAACGTACCTATTCCTTATTAATTTAGATTAAATCTAAATCCAGCTGTTTCTGATCCACAATAGTTTACCGGCTATAGAGATTGCCAGCAAAGTTTTTGATTGATGAGTCTGCTGCTCCACAGAATAGTAATTATACGAGCTTGCTGTTCCTTTAATCTCGATCCTAAACTCTTGAAAACAAAAGCCTTAGATTGATTGATAAATTTATATGATATGTTTACTGAGTGCCAGTTCAAAGTAACCTACAACGACCTATTCATTTTCCACCTCAGCGTAGCCTTACGTATAGATAACTAATGGAGAAGCAGTCGCTGAAAAGATATCTTACTCAAAACGTGGTTATTATTTTTTATAGCTCTGATAAGAGGGAATATGGGACCATTTAACAGGCAAAATGTAACTACGTAGGTACTGTACCTATATATTTTCTATTTAACTTCAAGAATGTATGGTTTGTTAAACTCTGGGGATCTTATTATATTATAACGTTGTAAAAGCTTTGCTGGGGCTTAAGGAAGTACTCCGATAGATAGACAGGTATATAAAACTGCTACGCCTCAATTCGCGGCTTCGATTCTCACCTAAAACAATGGTGTGTGTTTAGATGATGATTGAATCACTACGTAGTATAAATTAAAGTCGCTTTCTCTGTCACTATATCCCTATGTATGCCTAAATCATTAAATCTACGCAACGGATTTTGATGCAGTTTTTTTTAATAGATAGAGTGATTGAAGAGGAAGGTTTTTATGTATAATACATGTGACATCCCACGGGAACGCGGATAAAACCGCGGGGACAGCTAGTAATATATAATATTTACTAGTTGTCCGGACAGACGTTGTCCTGTCGAAATAAACCCATACAAAAATGCAGGAATTCGATCGCAGCGCCATTTACCGGGTCCAATTATGAATCTAAACCATCCTCGAATCCACTTGAACACACACAAAAAAAATCATTCAAATCGGTCCAGCCGTTTAGGAGGAGTTCACTGTTAGCACACGTACAGAAGAATTATATAGATTACTAGCTGTCCGAACAGACGTCGAAATGAGTCCATAAAAAAGTTCCCTAAAAAATTAAACGTTGGTACTTTCAACACAGCGCCATCTGTTAGAATATTTTGGAGTTAACAGACCAATAATTTGCAATAAAATAAAATGGCGACTATAATTAAAGATCTAAGCTATCCTATCTCTTAAGTTGGACCAGACTGCTCACGGTGTGCCAATTTAATTTAAAATCGGTTTAGTAGTTTAGGAGTCCATCGCCGACAAACATCGTGACAGAAGATTTATATATATTAAGATAAGTGGATACTAGGAGTGTAGGTAAACATATCATGAGGGTATTGTGATAAGGGCGAAGAACACTGACTCTTGTAGGCTGATAATGGCTCATTAGAAATATTAGATATTGTCCCATTGGCTACTTATTTTACAAAACTCATATCAATAAGCAAATGAAATATTATGCATCTGAAGCACCTATAAAGTGTGAATAAAAATACTGTTTTTCTTTATACAGTATGAATGTAAGCGACTTAATGTTTTAGTATGATGCTTTGCACATTATCCTATCCTATCTTACTTCCTACTAATATTATAAATGCGAAAATTTATTAGGATGCATGTTTGGTACTCTTTCACGTAAAACCTACTCAACGGATTTGGATAAAACTTGGCACATAGATAGAACATGCCTTGGAATTACATATAAACTACTTTTCATCCCGGGAAAATGTTATATCCCTGGGGGACTGCTAGTAATATATACATTATACTCTGTACAAAAAATAATATAAATATATATATTTATTTGTTTTCGGCCAATTGGCTTGGTGGTTAGCGAACCTGACTGCCAAGTCGAAGCTCGCAGGTTCGATTCCCACCCAGGAAAAACATTTGTGTGTATGAGCATGTCTGTTTGTTCTGTGTCTGGGTGAAAATATCTATAATGTATGTATTTAGAAAAATAAAAAGTAGTATATCAGTTATCTGGTTTCCATAGCACAAGCTTTGTTTAGTTTGGGATCAGATGGCCGTGTGTAAAAGAATGGCCTAGGATATTTATTTGTTCCAGGATATTTTATCGACCCCAGAAAAGAGGATAAAACCACAGACAAAAGCAAGTCGCATATTCTCAAGATAGGTATTATGCAAAGAAGCAAAGTACTCTCGTATTCTTCATAAGTTAAATTAAGTTTTAATTTAAACTTTCTTTTTCGCATTCTGAAGCAAGTGCTAGACAATCCATACAATAAAGACAGCACCTAGCTACTTATAGCGTAGATACACTGTGTAGTTATAGTTGGTAACTAATTAATTAGCTTATCCCTGAAAGCGATGGTGTAGCTTCGCCCTTGTGGTTATATTTTACTATGATAGTATGTTTTGAAAGTAAAGAACTTTGATTCGATCTCTTTTGTTATAATATGTAACTATAAAGAGATGATAGCTCAATAAAATGGATTATTTGTGAAGATTTGTAAATTATACCAGGTATTTAAAAAACTATGAATGTCACATCTATTCGCTTAATTTAGGCTTGTCTTCTCTTATTAATTATTATCACTATGATAAATAATCTTACATAATTATTATCATTACACAGTAAAACACAAAGTCGCTTTCCGTTGTCTGTCTGTCCCTGTGTATGCTTACATCTTTAAAACGACGCAACGGATTTTGATGTGGTATATTTAAGAGTTAAAGTGATTCAAGAGGAAGGTTTATCTGTATAATACATGCATATTATAGAAGAGCACAGGCGTGAATTCGAAAGAATATCGACTATTTTGACTGAGCGCGTTTGACAGTTCACGCATTACAGACCCCGGAACGCGGGTGATACCGCGGGGGACAGCTAGTCATGGATATAATAATGATTAGAACTTTTGAAGAAACAGTATTAGGCGTATCTCATTACAATTAACAAATGTTAATTCGATACTTGCAAATGCTACGTACAGTATTACTGGATATATAAAATGCAAGAAGTTCCTCGCTGTACCAGGTTAACATTATTTATCTTCCTGGTACTATGTACCTGATTAGGTATACGTACTCCAGTACCAATTTTCGTAAGAATTCGTGTAGAAAACCAAAATACGGACAAACTTCACTGATACCTCCCAACGAGCCCGTTTGATTGAATTAGGATATAGATCTCGTTTGAGAAATTTAAACCCTAAGGGGGTTGTGAGTTTATGTGTGAAACAGCGGGTTGGAAAGTTAGTTAAGGAAAAAATCGACGTGATTTTGGGATAGGCTTTCTGTAGCGGGATGAAATACCGAACAGGATAAGTATTTTAATTGCAGGCTTTATCCGGATTACTCTGCGAGCCGGCGTAATGCCGCCTCTTTGTGGTTTAAATCCGTCTTTGTGATGCGTCCTCTACAAACTTAACTTTGTCAATTTCTTTTTTGTTTATTTTTATCAACAAAAAAACTTGTGCTTTAAAGCACCTAGTACGAATCTACCTGCAGAGATAGTATCTAAAGAAAAAAGGTAAAGCGTGTAAATAATATTTTTCGTCATGAAATTTTTAGGCAGGTACGTATTTATATTATTATTGACGAATTAGTAATAGTCACTTTTAATGAAATGATTGCTGACCCTAGTTGAATTGAAAGGTAAGAATAATGAAGATGACGTAGGTAATAATGTAGGGTTCAATTTTGTGATAAAACCACGCTCATACGGTTTCATAGGGTTTAATCAAATTTTCTCATACATAATATTAGGCAATAAATTTTCCTCAACTTCACGCGGCTTAAGTAAACATGTGTTGTAATACAGGTGTGCGAATCCCAAGCTTGCCGTAATATTGGTCATTCATAAATAAACAAACCGAATTGTTAGTTAAGTAATATTTAAAATTAAATATTATCAGGGTGCTTTGTGTTTTTGGCCGAGTTCAATCCCTACTTAACGTAGGACCTTCATCCGAAATGGAAGTCTTATATAGGTAGCTAAAGGCTGCTTCATACATTTTGGTCGGGTAGCCACTTAGGTAACTTTGGCATGTAAAATATATTTTTTTCTTCTCGATATGTGATTTGGTCATAAGTTAAATTTGTTCATATTTATGAGTTACCTACTTCCGATGTCCATCCGTATAAACAATTCATAATAATCCCGTGTAGGGTGTTTGATTTTAAGTAGTATATGAATAATTAAAAGCCAGATAAAACCATGGTTAAGAGCGATTTGGACTCGCGAATGGAGGGTTTCAAAAATTACAAATAAATCAAGAACTGACTTTTAAATATTTTATTAAAATTTACTTTTCTTACGTGTTGACTGCATTTTCCATATACGTAAAGTTTTACTAAAAAAAATCTTAAAGTATTTTTTTAAGGTTAGTACTTATTATCTGATTTTCAACTAGGCTACTTATTATGGTTCTAAAGATACATATCCGTAACGAACAGGTAGACAGATCGGTGGACGCCGTAGTAGGCTTTGAAATAAGGTCCCCTTGTGGTACCCAAAAACTGAGTCATGTCTTAATTTTTGAGGCACACCAATAACATAGTTTGATTCTGAAAATTCATTTTAATGCATGCTCCACGATGCGACACCGAATCTCCGTAGTAACACTTTGTAATAATTTTGTAACGCGAGTCGTGTCTGTGATATTTTTTTTTAATAAAAGCTTGTATGATTAATAGTTGAACTTCCATGGTGTGGAACTTTTAGGGGTATTAACAAAGAATAAAGGTATTACGGTTATGTATAAACGATTATATTATGTCAAACTTAATGGCCCGGGAATTTGTTGGCAATGATTAAAAATTGTTATATGTCAAAAGTATGGAGTTGGTTCTATTCAAATTTTTCTATTCGATGATAATATTTAATTAAATTTATATGAAAAAAAATATGATGATGGTGTCAACGTTCAGGCGCCGTGATCTCATCTTGATTGTGTGCCGTGCCGCATACACCACACCGCATCTTGAATTCCTAAAACAAAGAATAACACCGTTGTCTAGTATATAATTAATTTACTATTATTTATGGTTTCGAACAGAGTCCAAATGAACTTTAGTAGATTCATACAGTTTACTATTCTCTCATTAGAGAAAAAAAAAACCTACAATCTAAAACAAAAAACTTTGCGGTCACTTAGAAAAACCGAATATTTTGATTAAAGATACAAAATAATAAAAAAATATTTTTTTGAGCTACATAACGTTGAGTACACAACAGTAGGTATTTAAACAAGATAGCATTATTAAAAAGCTTTTTTTATTCATTTTATCATAACCATAAAGTATAATTAGTTATGTAAGCGTAATTTTTTTTTATATTTAGTTAATCGGTATCAATTAGTTCTTTGGTACACTCTACGTGTTTGAATTTAAAATAACCACTATTTTTATCATGTTTTTTAAACAAAAGTTGAAGTTGATTGAAGACTTCAATCTCAAATGATAATACCTTTTCAACATCTAAATGTACCTTGTTCACGAAGTAAGTATTCCCCTTCGAGCAACGTTTTTTTGCGCACCAATGCATAGAGCACCCAAGGTATTCCCATTTGAGCACCAATCAATATTTTAACTGCTCTATTGTAATCCAAAATAAATAATTGAATTTATTCTCGTTTGAGTCTATTGTTTGTATATCGCCGCTGTTTTTGGTCTGCCAGCTGTGTTTTATTATTTTAAGTAAATACTTTTTCATTGATAGTTAATTTAGGTAGTATTATAGATGGCGCCACTAGTCGTGTTTCAATAATCAAAAGTAAGGCCATCATGAAAAAAAATGGCTTGTGTTAACCACATTTTCACTGCCGGCGTGGTAATAATATTTTACTTTTAGAAAGTTACACTATTCTCGAGTGACTTAAGCTATTATAAACCTGGGATACAAAAGATACCTCAGGAATGCGGGTGAAACCGCAGGATGATCCTAGTCCTATTTCTTTCTATACTATACTTGTAAATTTATAAAACAGTTGTTATTAATAGATCCCCGAAAAAATAGGCTTTTTGTATTGATACCCTAAAAACATCGTATTCAAATTCAGACATACACAAAAACAAAACTGTGTAACTTGAAACTCAACATACGAATATATGATTATTCTAATTACTTCGTAATGAGTGTACAATAACATGTATTCTATTCCAACTCAGATAAATAATAAAAATATCTAGAATACAAAAAACACATACCAAATTAAATAGCTGTCGAAGTCGATTCATGGTTGTTTGACGTATATTCGGGTCACTGGTGATTGTAATCATATAGATAGCTGCCAAGTCTGCCAACTCTTCTAAATCTATAAGATCTACGTAACCGTTATGGAGAAACAGATTACGATTCCTTTCATTTCGATGTAATTCTTCTCCCTGCCACTCACTAGCCTCATCTTCTCGCAAGTTCACCATCGTTCAAAAGAGCTCAACGTACTTTTACTAAATGGAACAATTTTATATAGCACATACCTGGAAGTTAACTGGTGGGGATAATTCAATACCGAGTAACATTATTGTTTATGAATTTCTTCAATGGAGTATCTACCTGCCTGTCTATTGTTATTTGGGCTCTGTTATCAACACGTGCTATTTTCCTAAACACTTTCAATTCACCATATTTTATTATAAATATTATTCTAACTACGAAAGTAGAAGAGAACGGTCCGAAAAAATTCTTTGACGTCAATAACTAATTTGCTATCTTAAATGATTAGTAAATAAGTATCTGTAGTGTGTGTAATTAAAAAAGTTACTTGAAATTAATTAGTTAATTATCAGTGAGTTTTTGTTCTTAATTACGTAATCCTTAATCCGAAATCATTAGAGTATTCAATTTTTGTATATAATCCATCATTTTATGATTTGGTGATCACTCTTGAGAAGAAAGCACGATGGTAAAGTTGACTGAGACTAGTGAACAGCGTAACGGGGAAAATGAACGTAGGGCCCGGGCAAATCATCATAATTGGGGCTCAAGATACGGAAAAAGCCGAGACACGATGAGTCTTCGTTCGGAGCCAACCGGTCTGCTAGAGCTTGAGGAACTAGCCAAGCGGTCAGTCGAGCTTATGGAGAAACATTCCCCAAAATCTGAACATAATTATGCAAGAGCCATGGATTTGTTAAGATTGCAGTATAATATGGTAAGTCGCTTTTTTCCATACGAGTATTCACCATACAGGTAATGTCAGATAATAAGTTAATCCATTGTAAGAAAACGGGTATTGCGCCCAATTGAGGCTGCCAATGCCAGTATAAATTATGCAGCCCCGTATAAAAAAAACAAAAGGCCTTTGTAGAAAGCATCCTAAGGTATTATTTAGGCATCCAGATAAAAAAAGCATACTCGGAACCACAAAGTAACACATGGTTCTAAAGTTAATTTTTCCGTGCTTCTGATTTTGTTAACCATTTATAAATATTTATGAAAAACATTTCATTTTCAGAATTTTATAGTGGTGTGTGAAAAATGCCGCGGTCCCCATGTCAACGATGAAATTTTAGCACCGGAGAGATGACAAACGAGGCATGTCCACGCGTAGCATCAGCTTTCCTGTAATTTATTTAATTTATATCTCTACTTATCAATGTAGCGAGGCAATATTATTTAAGTTCTTGTATAATTTTGTATTACAAATAGGTAGGTATCGATTGTTTTGTTCTATTAAGTCTAGTTTCATTTAAAAAAAGCACGTGTTATATCTATATTGACAACTGATGTAATATAATAAATTGTGTAGATCATTATCACTTTATAATATCGTAATAAAAACCTTCGATCGAACCATCTTCGAAATGTGATATTTTTGGAATCACTGAATGTGACTGTTATTCCATTTGGCGGCACCTAATTATACCTATTCAGTTTCGCAGAAGTTTGGTTAATGATATCATAAATAAATTTGAATACCTTTATTTGTTTCCGCCTTTCAGTTATAAATTACCATTTCTCAACGTTTCACAATAGAATATGTTTTTAATATAATAGTTGAAACTCCTTGGAAATTTATCATTTACACATTTTACCACTTTGGAAGTGTACCTCGCGCAAACTATTCAGTTTAGAAAAAAAATATATGAGAAACCTCAATATCATTTTTGAAGACCAATCTATAGATACCCCACACGTAAGGTTTGATTGAAAAAAAATTTGTAAGTTTTAGTTCTAAGTATGGGGAACCCTCAAAATTTATTGTTTGTAATCTATTTTTGTGTGAAAATCTTAATGCGGTTCACAAAATACATCTACTTCGCAAGTTTCAACAGTATAGTTCTTATAGTTTCGGAAAAAAGTGGCTGTGACATACGGACGGACAGTCAGACAGACATGACAAATCATAAGGGTACAGTTTTTTGGCACTTGGCTACGGAAAAAAACTAATATATATATAAAAACAATCACATACAAAAGCTCATCCATCCAAACATGTCATTTTCTCTGTTCCACAAACAACCCTGACATGCAGATCTGGTCATTAGTCGTTGTATATTCTAGTGATAAGAATACCTTGTCATGTCTGCTGATGCACACTGAAGTTCCATTTTGTGTGTAAATCATGTGGTTAACGTGTTGATGCTGAATACACAAGAGGCACCTCCATTGTGTACCGTCTGACAAGCTCACCTTACACGTACCTAACTAGGATAAACTATGTGACATTTCGCTAAACGACGATTTCTTACGGTCAAAATAATACCAAATTTCGAATCCTATACAACACTGCTGCATTGGTGTAGAATTATAATATTATTATGCATTCGATTTCAGTCAAAAAGTACATCCAACGATTTTTGTTCGAGATACTTGCCTAGTTTGGCATTGTAAGTGTTTTCAGACCCAATTTAAATGCAATTTTCAATTCAAATAGGCATTTACAAGCACTTATGAATAGTCTGACTCTAATACTGGATCGGAAAGATGTTTTTTTCTGAGAAGAGCCGTCAATAAACTCAGCAATTAGTCTTTTTAAAACCGAACTTAGATTTATTACAAAATATTTATTTAGTCTCACAGACTGTACCTATGTGTTATCGCAGAAGTGAAGAATTATTAAACAATAATATTATGAATATCTAATTACATAATATTGAAAAGTTCACATTCAGTTGAAAAATCACCCTAGAAAAATTTACATGACCGCGACATAATCTCGGCGTAGTCTCGGCGGAAGTCTCGGCGTAAAATTTGTTAAAATGATTTCTGAAATAAAGCTATTTTAATTATTTCATTATAATCCAACAAAAAATTCAACCTCACCATAGTTTATTAGGTAATTATTTACTACTATTATGTACAGTGTTGCAACATTGAGTTCTGATCAAGAGTCACTGCGGCAGTGTAGCATGTGAGTGAGCGTAGAGTAAACTTTGTAAAGCCCACAAAACGCTACATGATACGACGTTAAACACCAAATAAATTATATGGCTCCAGGGAAATGTGCCCTGAGTGATCGAGTACCAGCTGTATATCGCATGAATAAAAAAATCTATTTTGCATAGGTACCTACTTTATCACGTTGATTGTTGTCTTCACAAACATTTGACAAAACATTTACCCAGCGGTAAATGGTCGTATTATTCCATTTTTTTTCAATTTTTTATACCACAGGGTCCGCTAAAAAGCAGACGGTCCACCTGATGGTAAGAGGTCACCGACGCCTATGGATATTTGACACACCAAGGGCATCGCCAATGCGTTGTCAGTCCTGAGATGTGAAGTTGTTAAGCCTCATGTCCCTGTTCACCGGACCCCTTATCTTTAAAACCGAAACCACAAGATAATTAGGTCCGAAACAGTAATACAAGTGCAGTACTGCTTAACGGCGGAAATGGGTGGTAGTACTTTCCCGGTTGAACTCTACACTGAGGGCTATACTACTCTAATAATTATTATACTTATATCAAAAAGTAAGCATAGCCTTAATCATAGTAGTGTCATTAGTTTACTCCAGTTAATTGTAATAATTTAACTATAGGATAATCAATTTTCGAAATAAAATCTAGTCTAAGTCTAAAAATTGCAGCGTAGGGAGATAGTTGTTCTTATTATTTGACTGGAGCGTGGTACTCCAACCATATCCCATATTCTGTAAGGTTGCACAACATAACTAGAAGGCCAGATAATCCCAGCCAAAGCCATTTCGCAGCAAATAACATTCATGTTCAGCATCGGATATTGAATTCGCACGTATTGGATGTTACGTACCTAATCATAGTATGCTTATGCGATCTATAAACAAGTACGTAAATATGACATGACGAGGGTCCGAGTTGCGTTGCCTGTCATTTGGTAATCTTTAGTTAGGTACAATACCTAAAGTTGAATATAGGCGCGTTAGCGTAATATAAATTATGTATAAACTTGAGTGAGGCTGACCAGAATAATAAACTAACTTCTACTAACTGCATTTCCACGTTCAAAATTATGTGAATTTTAGTACATATATCAATAAATTTGACTAAACACTGTTATTTCTGGGTCTTTTTGCGTGAAAATATCTTTCCTATTTGGTTACGGAGCGCTTTGGATTGTAGTAGTGAGTGAGACTCATTAATATCCGTCCAATGGTTTTTGCTTGAGTCTGCATTACACAGACAGATGGGGACAAAATATATAAGCTATTATTTCAGTATCTACTTACAGTGTAGACCGACATAAGCTGACATTGTAACATTATGAATTTCATTGTTTTTGTATTCGTGAAACCTGATAAATTTAACATTACTTTAGAAAAATTCAAGATTGTCATTATGAGATAAAACTTATTTTTTCAGTTCCCGCAGCGAAGGAAATTAAAATATTCTCTCTAAGCCGAAGTTGGCGGATTTGTTACTCACGGTATTTAAATACATACAGAGTTAACGTTGAACATAATCTATTCTAGCAGTAGGCCGTTACGTAGAGGCATAGATGGGTACGCGTTAATGTTTATTCGTGTACAAATATTAAAGGGAAGTAGGAACCGTCGTCGTCATTAAGACGTCATTAACAACTCTCCACGTCTTTAGCAGGATTTCCTCTCGCCGCGTGTTTCTTACCCAGATAATAATTTAGCTTAATTTAAATGCCTACCGCATTAATCAAACACAATTGGACTTAAATCCATTTTATACGTACAATTGTACGGTGACAGGGGGCTAAGGACAAAGGCAGGGCAAATGAAAGAGTTACAATGCCTTCTTTAATGTATTTGTCTGTGTACTTCGGATCTGGAGATTATGCGGAGACGTGAGGATCACGCAGTGTTTTATGGTTTGTTTATACTGAAACATAGATTTATTTGCATTTTTTTTCGGGTACCTACTATATTCTACACTCATATTTTAAAATTCTTTCAACCAGCAACGTTCAATATATTATTTGAAATTTGAATACGATTCCAACTAAATTCCTTAAATAAAAATAAATAGCTATCCCGGGACATTCTTTTACACACGGCCATCTGATCCCAAACTAAGCGGGGCTTGTACTATGGAAACCAGATAACTGATATACTCGTACTACAAATACTTTTTTTTTTCTAAATACATACATACTAACATAGATATTTACACCCCATATAATCAGAAAATATGTCCCATCATGAGTTATGTGTTAGTCTATCCAACATCTGGACTTGAAACTATTCCAGGCAATATGACTTAGTCATCACACCACATCATCATTTATCACGATGAGATTGTGTTGAAACTCAAGCCTATGTAAAAATAAAGCGACTCTTTTGATAATTTAAATGTAGAATTCTACACGTGATTTGCATGGTGTTAGAAACAATGTAATTTGTAAGTTTATTCATATGTTAAAATGATAATCGCTGCAAATAAATCTTTTTCTTCCTTTTCATTTTCAATTTACTATAGAGACTTACGCCATCACTTTCGTTCAGTAATTAAATGATTAGGAATATGTTCGCAGAGATATTCTATTCAATTTAAATGTTACAGTAAGAAGGTTGAGGTTTCTAAAATAGATTCTGTCCGTAAGACGTTTGGAAGGGAAGTGTGTTACATAAATGAGTATTCCCTGGAATTGAACGCAGGAAATTAGCTGGATGCTCGGTGTTAATTCGAGGAAGTAATATACGACATAGGTACGACTGAGGCCCGACGTCGCCTTCTTTAATTACTGCAAATCCAGCTTGATTAAACTATTTCCGAACAAATTAACTGAACCAATGAAGGTACTAGCACTAGACTAATTTAATGAAATTAAACTCGTATATCGACGAGCGGATGGTGAGAAGAAAATATTAATTTAAAACGCTTAGTATTATCTCCCGTTCGAGTTTCTACGGATTATAATAAGAATTGTAGTTACGGGCTTGATCTCAGTTTGTTTTTTAAATGAGAGACGTTTATATGTTTGTATGTACATATAAATGTTCGTGGTAAAGTGTAATTGAGTATTATATTTTAAATCAATAAGCTATTTATTTCCTGCTGTAGTAATAATAAAATTAAATACTTTCTAACATATTTTTTTATGTTTGACACGCAGACAGGCGGTTCACCCGGTGGTAAGTGGTCACCTTTGGACATTTGCAATGCTGAGGCATTGTTAATTGGTTGCTGACTTTAGCTAAATCCCGATTATAAATACGTATTGTGTATAAATGCGGAGGTTTCGATGCTTGGATGTTTGTGATTGTGACAACGGATATGGATAAATGGATTTGGAATAAGGTTGATTTCCATCTTCATATAATTAGCTGTTGGATTAATAGATGCACCTTATGTCTCAAGGAATAAAGGTTATTTTTCTATGTTATTGTCAAATATCAAAACGGCCATCACAGCGTGCCGCCTGTTTAGGCGAGAGGGACTAGTTCTAAAAATTGGTAGGTAACTAAAAATATTGACAACCAAAAACAAAGCTACGTCACTACATAGTAAAAAACAAAGTCGCTTTCTCTGTCCCTTTATCCCTATGTATGCTTAAATCTTTAAAACTACGTAACGGATTTTGATGCGTTTTTTTTAATAGATAGAGTGATAGAAGAGGAAGGTTTTTATGTATAATACATATGACATCTACTCTATATATATAACAATGAATATAAGTATGTTTGTCCTCTATACGCTCCTAAGCCATTCATCCGATTATGATGAAACTTCAGTGAGTGCTTGCGAAGGTTCCTAACATATTAAAGAGAAGTCGCATAGCAACGCATGCCGGGAACAACAGTATAAGACAGCCATCACCAATATAGCCCACGCCGGACAAAAACTAAAAAAGGACTCGGACATTTAGGTAAAATTAGGTTTTTTCCCGGACACGTAAAAAATATATTTTTACACTTATAGTTTACATTTAATTGGATTTGGTTCATGATTACGAATCAATTTTAACTGCTTATCTACTAATTAATTGGGAATGACACAAAAAGTGCCCGGGTTTTACTCGAACTCTTTTTAAAAGCCCCAGCCGGACGCTCCCTGGACACCCTCTAAACTAGGACAAATCCGGGAAAACCCGGATGAATGGCAGCCCTACTTAGATAAAGCTTAATTTGTCTCATAAACTAATTGTAGGCAAAGGGGATTTTTCTTTGAGGATATTTCTTGTAATTGCTTAGCTTTATCTTTTATTTTTAGGATTAATTTGGCTTGTGCTTGATTAAAATTGCACTGTAGTAAAGTGATGATTTCGCCAAAAGTAGTAAACACAAAACAAAGAAGATGCTGGGTGTTACATATTATACTCGAATGTGGTCCTTACAATGTCGTTAGCCGATCTTCATTTTGTGTAAAGGTACTTAATGTAACATTGATGTTGCATAAATGTTAAGGTAATTGTTCAATTATACGAAGCATAAAATGAGTCTTTGTAGTACTTAATATTAATTAATTTCTCGTTTAGAACCATATTCCTATCTATTTCACGAGAATAACCCGTGTCAGCAACGGTCAACACAGTTAACAATGAATCTAATGGATTTGTTCCATTAACAAATAATAATCCCATATTTGTTGTCAACACAACACATTGTTCGGTTCTTTCATTTATTTTTGGGTACAGAAATACTACGAAATTTTGGGGCGATATTTCAATACAATAGGTACTGTTTTATACGTATTATATGCTATGTTTATGTGTGATTTACCTATGCAGTACCTAAATTGGTTTAAGTTGTATTCGATTGTAGGGAAAATGTAATATTAAATACATATAGTATAATTTAGATATAAGATAGACAATAAGATCAACTACTCTGTCGCATTAGGCTTGCCTGTGAAGATAGACGTAAGTATTATGGTTAATCACTACATAGTATAAAACAAAGTCGCTTTCTCTGTCCCTATATCCCTATGTACGCTTAAATCTTTAAAACTACGCAACGGATTTTGATTTTGGGGGGGGAAGTCAGGGTATGGTCTTGGTGGGAATCGCTGTGGGTGAGAACAGCATTGCCTACAAAATGCCAAGAAACCATCTGCTGTGTTAGTGGCGGAACACCGAATTTAAGCAGAGCCCTGGCCAGTCCGAGTCACCTCACGTCCCCGTCGTCCCTCCTGGGAACTGCTGCAACCGCGTAACCATGCGGCCGCCAACTCGACGTGCAGCTGAGCTGAGGGTGCAGGGCGAAAGGCGAATCTTCTGCGCCTCAAAACAGAATCAGCCTCACTAGGGAGGATACCCGAACAAAACCGAGCACGCCCACAGGCTCCAAGGTGGCAGCCCCGCCAGTGGGATAGGGTATAGTGGGCTAATCACTCGCTTACCCGAACCCCAAACAGATTCCTGAAACTGAAATAGTACGAAACCGGACCGATCATACAACGACAACCTTTGGCATGAAAATACGGACACGAATTGCTTATTGGAACGTGCGAACACTCAGCGAGGAGAGCCGACTAGCCCAAGCAGAAGCAGAAATGCTAAGATACAAGCTGCAAATACTCGGTCTGAGTGAAGTGCGCAGAAATGGATTCGGGGAACTGAGAACGTCCAGGGGCCTTACTTTTCTTTACTCCGGGAAGGAAGATGAAGAGGACGCGCGTGAAAATGGCGTGGGATTCCTCCTTTCTGACGCTGCGAAGAAGAGCCTGCTGGACTGGAAACTCATCACAGACCGAATCATTACAGCCCGGTTTAACAGCAAAGCCCGCAAGATAACCGTCGTTCAGTGCTATGCGCCCACAAATCTGGCATCAGAGGTAGACAAGGACGATTTTTATAGTGCACTCAACCTGACACTAAAGAACACCCGCAAGCAGGACATAGTTATCGTCATGGGGGACCTGAATGCCAAGGTTGGCACAGACAACGACGGCTGTCAAAGACACATGGGCACACACGGGCTAGGAGTCCGGAACGAGAACGGGGAGAGATTTTTAGAGTTCTGCCAAGACAACGACCTTACCATCGGAGGCACTTTATTTATTCACGGAGACCACCACAAGTACACATGGAACTCACCCGATGGAGTCACCAAGAACCAAATCGACCACCTTGCCATCAGCTCCAAATGGCGCTCATCACTGCTCGACGTCCGCAACCGTCGAGGCGCGGATATCGACAGTGATCACCACCTAGTCGTAGCTGAGGTGCGGCTTAAAGTAGCTGTAGCTCGAGCTGCCAGCGCAACCACCAGGTTAGGCAAACGATTTGAGATCAGCAAACTGCGGAATCCAGACATAGGCAACGCCTTTAGACTCGAATTGCGAAATCGCTTCGCCGCCCTCGAAACGGACTCTACTAATACTGTTGACGCGGAGTGGAACCACATCAAAATGGCCTATACAGAGACCAGCTCCGTCGTCCTCGGACACAAATCATCTATGCGTGAAGACTGGATGTCACAGACAACTTGGAACCTCATTGAAGAAAGGCGCCAGCTCCATCTTCAACTCCTTGCAACCGGCGATGTGGCAGTGCGCGAAGACCTAAAGCTGCAATACAGACAGATTCGCAGGAAAATCTACCGCAGTACCCGTTATGACCGTCGAGTATGGGCTGATGGTGTTGCGGATTGCGCCCAACGCGCTGCCAACTCCGGCAATCTCAGGGAGATGTACAAGGCGACGAAGGTCTTGGCCGGAAATCGAAACCAAAGGAAGAAGAAGCCCCTTAACACGTTGAACGCCGCTTAAATTTTTCAGTTTTTCTGTTTGGGCCGTGGGGGACACCGTGTGGTCGACATACAATAGTTCCGTTGGGGCCGCGGGGGACAACATATGACCGCGAGTTAGAGGCGATTTTAAGTATCGCTATTGGGCCGTCGAGCACAGATTTGAAGTTAATTTGTATTTGACGTGACCCCCACGGCCCTGCAGATAAATAGATTGTATTTGGTTTTTAGTAAAAAATATGACTTAGAAAAATATGACAGATTATGTCAGGACAAGACTTTTTTGAAAGTTCTAATGGAAAAAGTGTGTATGATAATGTTTTATTTTATATTTTTCCATAAAATTACTATTTATAATGTGTTGTGAAATACTGTATACTGTTACGATTTAATTAACTTGTTAGAGTCTGGTTAAAGTTGTACTACACAACTGATTTTTCGGGGATAGTTTGATGAATTAAACTACATGTTTGCAAATCAGAAATATAATTATTTAAAGTTACTATTTATTAAATGAAACAAAATTAAATCAGACTTTAGGTTGAGATCAATATCAACGTTACTACTACATTATTTTTAATGAATTTTATGAAAACATTCAAAACAAAGAAATGGTTTGTTAGGGCAGGTTTCACAAAAAGTTACAACTTTTTTCGTCTTGTTTTTGGCTAATACTCGTCCCATTACTTTTGTATTGTCTCTGTAGCACTGCTGACATGTTCGTCGACAATTTTTACTGGTGCCGTCTTTCTTCGCAAGCTTATGCCTCATTCTGATTGGTCTTGAAACTTGACTTGAGGCTTCACTTCTTATTAACAGGCCCTTCAACACCTGTTTCCTAAATTCAACAATTTGGATTTTCGTCCCGGTTACTGCTTGATATAATACTAGTGCATTGATAACTGCAGTATTCAACAGCAAGTTAATGGCAACTTTTTTGTACCATTTGACTGATTTCCTTAATGGCGTGGAATAAGCCCCCATTTGGTCGGACAAATCGACAGCTCCTTTTGCCCTATTATAATCGAGCACGATTTTGGGCTTCAATACCGCTTTTCCTCGCTTTATAATTGTCTGGAAACGGTCGGAATGTTTTGTCGAAAGAACAAGTACGTCTCTTTTATCTTTCCACTTCATGATAGTAATTCCATCTTCACTCTCTCTAGCTATATATTCACCTGTCTTCAGTTTAGCATTAGCGACATCTTTAGGAATATTCCTTCTATTTTTTCTAATAGTACCGACAAGATGTGTTTCATTTTTCAACAGAGTCCTTGCTAAATCAATACTCGTATACCAATTGTCAGTATATAACGTGTGACCCTTGTTCAACAAGCCACTGCAAAGAGACATAACAACGTTTGCCGGCGTAGTATTCACTTGATCGTTTTCTTTTCCCGCATAAATATTGATTTTGTATGTATACCCAGGTAGAGTGCATAATTTAAACTCTTTTATGCCATATTTATGGCGTTTTTGTTTGTTATATTGACGGAAAATGATTCTGCCGCGGAATGGCACAACGCTTTCGTCAATGCATATATCTTCGGCAGGAGTATAATGCCTTGAAAAATTTGTGTTCATGACCTCCAGTAAGTGTCTGACGCGATGTAACCTATCAGACTTGTGAGCATTATCAAGCTGGGAAAAATGAAGCATTTGAAGAAGCAGTTCAAATCGATTACGGGACATAATTGTTGCTGCAAATGAATGACCTGTTATTTCATCTTTAGACCAATAATCAGAAAGCTTTGGAAGTTTTACCAATCCCATAAAAATAATCAATGCAAAAAAGCCTTTCATTTCATGCACGTTAGAAGGAGACCAGTTACGGATTCTTGCTGCTTTTGAAGCCACGCGCCCGGAGATTTTGTCGATAGCAAACTGATTTGTATCTTCTACTATCTGCATAAAAACATCATCGGGAACTAAAAGAGAGTAAAAATCTGCAGGCGATTTGTTAGTCATTGCTAAGCGGAGATTAGTAGGCAAACCAGGATTTCCTGTGAAAGGTATAATTCGACGCTGGTTACCTGTTGGTAGTGTCCATGTACGTGTAAACGGCGTTGTGTTTCCTGAGGTATCTGGAACTGCATGATCTTCCGCATCACTCTCTTCACTGTCTATCACCATGATACGACGACGTTTACGCGTAACTGGATGAAAATTTACATCTTCTTCTTCAGAGCTTACATGGAAACTATTATTCAGCAAGGTGATTTCTAATTCTTCTATTTGTGATAAATCTTCCTGATTTATTTCGAAATATTCGAACTCATCCATTATATTATATTAAACAATTAATGAAATGCAATAAAAAACCATTTATTTTACGTAAACAAATAAACAGAAAATTCGCGAGTCGAAACGTAATCAATATAGGTAGTTCAAACGGTCACTGCGCGGGTGCGCGGGAATCGCGTATCGCGACGGCCGGCAGGGCATGCGCGGGGATGACCGACACTCCGACCCCCGCGGCCCCCGCCAACGAACAACACGATTTATTTCCGCGTGGGCCATGGGGGGCAACTGTTGAGTGACAGTAGTATTTTGGTAAAATAAAGTCAAAATTAACTTTTCTTCGATTTACATAATGTGATTTGGCACATTTTCTAGCCCCTAAAGCAATAAAAACTTATATGTAAAACGTAGCAATCAAGCATTTTTAACCTGGCTCCTTTTACTAAACAAGTGAGGCCCATATGTTGTCCCCCATGGCGTTTAACGTGTTAAAGACAAGAGAGGCCAGCTAATTGTGACATCGGAGGGACAGCTTCAGCGATGGCGGGAGCACTTTGAGGAGATCTTCCGAGTCCCAAACTACCCCGTTGCTACGGCGACACCTGCTGCCAGCTTGCCCGTACAAAGCCTGGACATTGATGTGTCTCCCCCTACAGGAGCAGAAGTAGTGAAGGCCATCAAATCACTGAAGAACGGGAAAGCCCCAGGAGTGGACCTCATCACAGCGGAAATGCTAAAAGCTGACATCTCCACCGCTGCGAACGCGCTGACGCTTCTCATAATTAAGGCCATCTACGGGAAGTATTCTTGTAGAGTAACTCATGACGGCCTCGTCACGGAGGACATACCGGTCCATGCGGGTGTACGCTAGGGGTGCCTTCTTTCACCTCTCCTCTTCCTTGTCGTCCTGGATGGCATCATGAATAACACCACCAACAGCAAGCGCCGTGGCATAGAGTGGGGACTGTCCAACGTCTTGGAAGATTTGGACTATGCCGATGACCTATGCCTATTGAGCCACACACGCGCAGACATGCAAGCCAAACTGGACGACATACAACGAGAGGCTCTGGAGACGGGACTTAGGATTAACACCCGGAAGACCCAGGAAATGAGGTGCGGAGCGACAAGCTCTTTGCCGTTGCTCATCGGCATAGAGGGGGTGAAGAGAGTCCAAAAATTTACCTACCTCGGTAGTGTAGTGTCGGAAACAGGAGGGGCCGAAGAGGACACCGCTTTGAGAATCGCCAAGAGGAAGGCAACCTTCGCACAGCTCCGTCCGGTTTGGCAATCGCGGAAACTGACTAGGAGAGTTAAGCTCAAGATATTCCGGTCCAGCGTGAAAACTGTGTTGCTGTACGGATGCGAGACGTGGAAGGTCACTAAAGACATCACACGCCGGCTCCAGGTCTTCACCAACCGCTGTCTTCGCCGAATTCTCGGTGTATACTGGCCCGACAAAATCTCGAACGTAGACCTGTGGGAACGCTGCGGTGAGACCCCGATTGACCAGCAGATCAAACGCCGCAAGTGGAACTGGATCGGCCACACGCTCCGAAGGGACCATGATCACATTCCAAGGCAAGCCCTAGACTGGAATCCCCAAGGAAAGCGGAAACGTGGCCGCCCAAAGCAGACCTGGCGGCGGATGATCACGGCAGAAGCGAAGGCGATAGGAATGACCTGGAGCGAAGTAAAGCGCGAAGCCCAAGACCGTTCGGGATGGCAACGTACTGTGGACGCCCTCTGCCCCATCCAGGGGACATAGGACATTAAGTCAAAGTAAGTCAACGGATTTTGATGCGGTTTTTTTTTAATAGATAGAGTGATTGAAGAGCCCTTCCTCTTCAATCTCTCTATGTATTTTATGTATAAAACATGTGACATCCCACGGGAACGCGGGTAAAACCGCGGGGGACAGCTAAATAAAATAAATAATATTAAATATATACGTGTTTGTTTGTTAATGCAAGCTGGTGTGAATAGATACCTCACTGCCAAACCAGGGGTTGTGGGTTAGATTACCACCACAAGGTCAAATACTTGACTGTATGCACATGTCGGTTTGTATTCAATTCAAAATTCAAAACCATTTATTCAGTTTAGGCACTTATGAAGGTCAAATTTAAAGTTACTGAAGCTACTACCGGTTCGGAAGTCAGCCTTCAACTGAGAAGAACCGGCAAGAAACTCAGCAAGGTTACATTCTTTTTTTATTTTATTAAATTCTTTTTTATCTATTCTGACTTTTTGGCTATTTTATAATATCAATTTTACATATTTTTATATTTAACAATTACAAAATACTTAATAAAGCTAACATTCAAAAACAAAAAAAAAAAACAAAAAAAAAAGAAATAACAAGACTACAAAATAGAAAATGACAATAATTACTTACAACTTAAACAAGAAAATTAGAGGTGCACTGTGTAGAGAGCAGCTATTTCCATACATTTTTATCTTCAATATGAACCACCTTGTAATACGCTTTCAAAACATTCCTAATATAATTTTTAAATTTATGATCAGACATTTTGGTTACTGAAAGCGGTATCTTATTATAAAATCGAACACAATTACCAAGAAATGACTTGTTTACTTCAGTTAGTCTAAAATATGGAACAACTAACTTCTCCCTTTGTCTTGTATTAATATGATGGATATCCAATTTTGACTCAAACATTCCTATGTTTCTACGTATAAACATTATATTTTCATAAATATATAATGAAGGCAATGTCATTATATTTATTTCCCTAAATAAATCTCTTAATGATTCACGGGGACCCATACCGTAAATTGCACGAATTGCTCTTTTTTGTATAATAAATATTGATTCTATATCCGCTGCTGCTCCCCAAAATAAAATACCATAGGACAAGAGGCTATGAAAATATGCAAAATAAACTATTATATCCGAGAGTAATATATGAGAATATGCTTCTACCTAAGTATTAATTTGAAAAGTAGTTTTAAAAGTGTATCAGCAATCTTATTCAGCTAATACAAACTTCGTTGGCAAGCCGCTTCACGTAGGCCTCGGAGAGCTTACCTCTCGCGTGATTAGCGTAGTAAACGACAGAGACAGAGAATAGAGGCCGCGGCGAAACATTCTTGAGTTAGTGTCATTTTCCTTACAGAATCGAGCCCCTGTTATCTGGATCCATAGCACAAGCTCTGATTAGTTTGGGATAGCCTATTTTCTCATTCTGTATTATTCATCTTCGTTTTTATTCAAAATGAATTCATGCTTAAGTAAGGTGTGCAATATTAAAAGGATAACTGTTCAGTAGTTGTATATTTTGTACCGTACATAGATGATAAAATATTCAATTGAATTTATGAACTTGTATTCAGTGAAATATTGGTGGATATACATACAAAAAAATATTCCTTGCCTTGGAAGCTTAGGTAAGTAACCTTTAGATAAAGAAGCCCTCCGATATATGTATTGGGTACTAGCTTTCTCCCGCGGTTTCACCCACGTTTCCTAAAGATACATTATCTCAAGATAGTATATGTGCTATTCCAGACTATAATCCATCTCTGTGCCTAGTTTCATCGAGATCCGTTCAGCCGTTCTGGCGTGATTAAGGAACAAACACCTATCCATCCAAATGTTCGCATTTACATTACAAATCTTTAAAATTCTCGCCCTTCTCTACTATAATAGGCATGTATTATACATATCAGGCCAGTTGGCTTGGTGGTTAGCGACTCTGACTGCCAAGCAGAAGGTCGCGTGTTCGATTCCCAACCAGGACAAACATTTGAGTGCATGAACATGTTTGTTTGTTCTGCGTCTGGGTGTAAACATCTATATAAGTATGTATTTTGAAAAAAATAGTATATCGGCTATCTGGTTTCCATAGATATTTGGGATCAGATGGCCGTGTGTAAGAGAATGTCCCAGGATATTTATATAAACCTTTCTCTAGAATCATTCTGTCCTTTGATCAAATCCTCATCAAGATCCGTTGAGTAGTTTAAAAGATTTAACCGTAAAGACGGCGGGAAGCGATTTTGTTTTATACTATGTTGAGATTATTGCAATGTTAATAACTATACGTGCTTATTGAATCATTTCCGAACGGATACAAAACCTAATAGGACCTGATATAAATATTGATCAGATCAAAGAGTCATACAATGTTTTTATAACCCACTTACCAATATTTCTATATATTAAGTGAACTATACGGCATACATTTCACAGTTATTATCTAAGTAGAAACTTGAATGTCGTAGTTATGTTTCTGTAGATCAATTCCTGTAAATATCCGAATATGTAATTAATTTGTGAACTAAGTTGTCCGTGCCAAAGGGACGTTACCAAAAGTTACTTTAAGCCCATTAAATACGCACGCAAAGCGAAAGTAGGTACCTTCTACCCCGTGTTGCTTTGCATACGTAACTGTGATGCGAGTACAATCACTCCTTGACATCCAAAACTTTATAAAATACCAATAAAAGTAATTGGAAATAAGACTCAAACAATACTAGTCAACTCCTGACAAAAAAACAAACATAATTGAGTAAACCTAAGGTTATTAAAGTTTATTAATAAATAAAGCCGTAACAAAAGGTCAAAGTATTATGTTGCAGTTTCCACCAACGGTTCCCAATCCTTATTTCTATAATATCAATAAAAATCATAAAACTTGTTCTAATTAAATACATTAGAACCAGACTTAAAAATATGTTACTTTAAAATAACTTTTGTTTCGTTCCACTTTCGAGCAAACAATGTACAATAGCTTTTTCTTATTTACGAATACAAAATGTCTGCAATGCAGACAGGGCTGGAAAACGAAAGAAAAGAATGTACTTAAGTGAATGCCGGCCTTTTCAGTGCCGGACTCAAGATAATGCATGTGGAGTCAACGGAATGCAACTTGCATTCATATTTTGAAAATGTACCCATGATTTAGCAATCCACGGTTTTAACAAATAATACATATTCCACGTTTGACCAACAGCAGCTACCTAATATCAATTGAAGTTGAAAATGGTTCGTTAGTTCAGAAAATCTGGTTTAAATTCTGTTGGCAAATCGGTCGCGTGTTAGAAGCAATGTGCTATAAATTTCACAAAAATATGATTCCAAATTTGATAAGAGAAAATGAAAATTGAAATTACCGTGTAAATTTTATGTAGTTCATGTGATAAGAATTGAAATGTACCTACTTTATGTACTTTTACACAAGGCATTGCAGCTGAGAGGTACTGATAATGTTGAGCCTCTTGATATTACTTACAGGTGAGTTTTAGACAAAGCAGAGTAACCTTAACCACGTTATAAATATAGCCTATTTATTCCACTTCTTCCACATTCCAACTTATTTATCTGGTTAGAAGTTATACATCACCACCAGCTATGATATTCTGCAATTATCGACGATGAATTCACGCAGAGAGTATTCCCTGTCTCTCTCTCGACTCCGCGATTAGATGAGAGGTTCATCTGAGTGATCACTCGGCGAGTTATGGTTTAATATGGCATGGCCGGTAGTATTTCGAACTTTCATTTGCACTTGAATCTTTCAGACCTTGAGGGGTTTTAAACGTGATATAACTATTATATAAGATATAGATATATTTAATTAATACAATACCACTATAAATCGTATTTTTGTTAAAGGTACAGTCGTTACGATTCTAGTAAAGGAAGGTAATTGCGCGGCACAAATAGAGCTAGAAAATATTTTGAAATATTTACTACAGCAACAACAACAAAACTTAAAAACAGACGAGATTTTTCAAGAGCAGCTGAATTCTGGAGATCAGTCGGAAGAAGAAAATAGTCATTTTGGATCATTAAAGAAGCAAGAAATGCTGAAGCTCATACACCTAGCTCAACAGGACAACGACAAAAAAGACGAAAGCTATAGTAACGAACCCGTAGATCTTAATATCAATCAAAAAGCTAGGAATATCAACAGCAATCGTCCTTTAGACAATGAACATGATTCAGGCGATTTAGTTGATGAGGTTTTATTACAGTTATTTTCTCAAGCTGGGAAAAAAAGTAGCCCTTGGACAAAACCGAAAAATAGATTAGATCTCCCTAAAAATCTACTTCCGAATACTTTAATCCCGACGAATATTAATGATAAAGGGGTAGAGAAAAGCCATGACGTTGGTGATCTTAACGATTATTCCAAAATTTACATAGTTTTAAATCCCCAAGCGATTAAAAAAAGTGTCAATAAAAATACTCTTAATGATTTGTAAGTGGTATTTGTAATTTTTTATTAATGATGTTTGGCATTAATAACTGTCATTTTAATTTTTCAATTATATTTTTTTTATTAGGGTCTCAAATGTTCTTTCATTATCTTCATCATCAAGTCAAAAGCTAAAGCGCGACAGAAGCAAGCAACAATATTATAAAGAATTTCCAGTAAAAGAAAATCTATTCGCACGACGAAAGCGCGATTCAAGCGAAGGTAAGACTGAAATAAATTGCAGTTTATAAATCGTCTTCTATTAGTTGATGTTGATGATAATTTTACTTTTTAACAGGATACGTGCCAAAGGGTTCAATGGAAGAGAGTTATAAGCCTAAACGATCTCGAAATGATCATGGTGGAGGAAATGCTGGGCGTACTGCGATACCTTACATAAGACATCGTGGTGATATATACGAGAGAGATCACTGACCATTGTGACGGCACAAAGATAATAAAGCTACTTTTACTAGTTTCCCCATACATTGCACGTTTTGTTACACTTTCTTTTCAACAGACTGTCCCTAAACTTGTTAATAAACTTTTGACGTAATACATTGAGATTGGTTATTGAAAAACAGAAGTATGCTTAAAGACCGGAACACTTATTAATCATTTGTTTAGCTTCAAAATAATTGGACGTTTCTCTTGAATAGGTTCTCAATTCCTGAATGCTTATGATTTCATTTTTAAAATTCTGTTTATTTTAGGGCATAGTTTTTTATTTTCGTTACCATTCGATATCGTCCTCATCGCGATCTTTTAATTTGTTACCTTGACTTAATTCTTATAACCTAGTGAAATTAAAATTATTGTAGGTGATGGTGAATGGCACAGATAAATAAAACTGCTGTTGTTTTTTTTTTTTTTACTATTGCATAATTATTTCTTCTATAATTTATTTTACGAGTATATCACAGTCGTCACTTTAGTAAGTGGATTAATTAATAATTAATGACATAAATTGAATTACAGATATAAAAAATTATTGACTAGATACCTTTTAACTTTGATCTATAAAAAGAAATATATTGCTGAATTGAAAAAGTGCATCAAATACATTATTTATGTGTATCTAAAACCCGTGAATTCTATATGAGTATTACTTATAATTTATTAAACAATAAACCGTATACAAAATTCAAATAATTTTGTACCATTTAAACTAACAGACTAGTTCTCGTACTTTGTACACTAAAGTGAAGCTATGAACGAAACTGAAATTAGGACCGTTAGCAAAGAAAAATATATATAGGATTTATAGATAATAGACTAATAATAATAGTATGATTATTATAATGAATATTTGTGAATTTATTTTAGTATCAAGATGCGATGAAAGACATTTTTAATAATCATTTTGTGACGATTGACCGCATCTTACACAAGATAGTTCAATAGAAGGAAAAGGTTAATTTACCAGTTAACAACAAGTAATATAGGATAATATCCTTCATCCTACATTGAATGCAATATTTATAACCTAAACCTTCTTATCGCAATTGACGGCTACAACCAACATAAATGAAAAGAAAAAAATTAACAACCGAATAAAATAATTTCTAAATTCGAAGTGCTTTTGATAAAAAAGATTAACAGAGCGTTGGTGGTAGCCGACAGTGATTGATTATAAAATAAATGCATTATTTAGCCCCTGTGCCTGCCAAGAGCCTGTAATAAATTACGAATTTTATCCTTATGTATTAATACAATTTACTAATAGATACATAATCGTTCTATTTATAATAATGTCATTATTATTTTAGAATAAATAGTATTTTTGTAACTCTTTCGCTTAGATATATAATTAACGTAATATATTATTAAGGGTATTACAGTAATTGACTAGAACATTCAAGTTAATATTACTTAACTCGTTACATTACTAGGCCAATTAAACACAAAAGCTATATAGCTACACAACACAACTATAATACACCAGTGTATGGCAACACTGGGGAAAATATTCTAATATATTATTTCATGCCAAGGTTGTGTTTCTACAATCATGACGATTGTTCGTATTGTCATTATGTATGGTGAATATGGAGAGAGTAAATATAATAATTTATGCATGTGTACAGTGCTTAGAAATTACAGCATACTATTAGAAGTCGATACTCTGATTTATCCATGAATGTAAGAAATAGTAGCTCTTATATAAAAGTTTATATAGTAAGTCAAACCTAAACATAATGAGATCAAGTTTCATTTGTACGTAAAATATGGGTAAAAGAAACGTTTTTATTTATTGGAAGACAAGTCAATGAAATAAGACTAGCTTAAATATTTCAATTGCTTATTGAGATATATATATAATTTTTTTAAAATTCTCAATTTCATAATGAACATACACACTCCATGTTGAGAAGTTATAACCTATTTAACTATGTTGTGAAATTTATTAAAATGTTTGATTTGAACGAGTATGGTAGCTCACTAAAATGATTCGAGATTGTATGTACAGGTTTTTTTTTACCACGAATACTATGTTTTCCGAAAAATATATTTGACCCAGACGAGCTACTTGATTATTTTACAGACATGCAAATAATGCCTTACACAATTGTAATAGCTTGCATTTCTATTTAGTTTAAATAAAATATGCGTTTCTAGAATATAGGAAGCTACATATGACCTAATACTTCGCATTATGGCAGTGTAAAATAATATATGAGCATAATTACGAATACTGGTGTTTCTATAGACCTATCTAATGTGCAAAAAAGGAAGAATAATACAATTTTATACTACTTAAATGCAATTGATCCCGTTCCAGGCAATTCATAATTTAATAATTATGTATGACACTATGAATTAACGTCAATTTATGTAATAGCTAAATGTAGGTACGCTATTGAACTACCAAAGTATTTAAATACTACATAGATATAATATATCAAATCGACCACCGACATCAGCGTTTTAATTCGCAATTAACTTTTCGATTTCTAATTAAACATTTTAATGGACCCTTTCAATTTTCTATGCTGTACATTGTCTGTTACGTCACTCACTTAACTTACGTCTTTATTAACTCACTGAACAGTGCACTTTAGTTTGTTTGTCCGTTGACGGAGTTGACCGTTTAGTCTAGCTCAGTGTCGAGAGCAAGGGCCGAGCTCGCTAGGGAGTGTTGTGAGCCGAGCCGTCGCGCTGCCGCTGGCGAAACCCGTCACCCTCAGAGGTAGTTCGGACGGGACACACAACAAAGAACACCCATGCCTTTGTACAGTGATCCTCTTCTTTTATTTCGCCATAGACCGTTTACATCATCACCTTTCAAGGCGACGTTGCTCTCTGAAACAAGATACGCGAGCTTAAACATTAATATTCAACTATTAATTTGGTTGTATGAATTAGACTGCTTGAGTACTTGATAGTACTCAGTCAGGTACAGTTAGCAACAGCAGCTATAACACATTAAGACTTATACATAATATAGAAGTATGATAGTGTAGATTTTCGCAGAAACATATTTACAAGACACTTGTTTACTTTATCTTTCCATATTATAGAAAGTTGTAGTTATGTTTGTGTTCAGCTACGTATGTTGCTGATCATACAAACAAAAAAAGTTTAAAAGTTAAAAATATTCTTTAAAAAATAAAGTTAGTAGGCATTGGATTTCAGCTCACTGAATCTGTTTCATAAAGAAAGTTTTATATTTTGTAATTTAGCTTTGTCTGTCGTACCCGCTCGGGGAGTTCGGCATTAAAGTGATTTTGAGATACACCAACTTTAAGAATGAAGGCAATATTGGAATTTAATTCGAGTTTTTAAAAAATATTATTAAATATTATTAGTTATAAAATAAGTTACGTTTATCACTAGAATTTTATTGTAACAAGCCTTATTCGATGGTTAAATGAAGCTTCATGAGAGGGAAACACTAATTACTTCCCCATGCGAATGTAACTGAATAACAATAGGGGTATACTAATTAGACAGAAAGCGAGTATATTATTACGCAAATATGTCCCTGAGTGAGAGGACGCAAATAAAAACATTTTTTTCCTCACTCGGTCGCTGAGTGTTCCTAATGTCGATGGTAGGAGAGGACGTGGCACTAATCCCGTAATCCTTTTATGTAAATGGTGGCGTGTCTTTAAGGTTTTGTCGCAAGACAGTAGTAATACGTCAACTACAGTGAACCCGCGGTAATCCGACAAACGTTTTGCAGGGCAGTGTCGGACTATCGAATTTGTCGGACTATAGAGTACTGCTTAAGAGTCCCGAAATTTATTTATTTAAAATTACAGATAAAAATGATTAGATACTATCTAAAGATTTGCCTAAATAATGTTTGTGTACCCAAATTCAAATGCAAATACTGAATTAAACAGTGGTTATTTACCAGGAACATTTATTGCTTGTGTCAAAGACACTTGAACACTCAAAGAACAACACTCAAATATCGAATAGATTACAAACACTTTGCATTTATACTGTGCCAGTATATACCCAAATGCATATGGCCTCCAACAAATTCAACAGTGATAGGCATGTCGGATTACAGGGGGTGCCGGATTAGACAGGGGCCGTATTAGCGGGGGTCCACTGTATATACAAAACGTAATGTATGATAATCATGGATCATATACCTAAATGACTGAGAGTTTCATGTTGAGGCAAATAATCCTGTATATCATTGACTATCCTTGTAATTTCCTGGGTATCCTTGGCAATGCTGCAGAGCTCCTCCTGGTTGAAGTCCGGCGTGATCTGCTTGCAGAGTAGTATTTGGCTGATAACGTTACCAAAATTGGACGGACCAGCACGGTTTTCTGTCACAAAGCAAATATTTCATATCAATCATTGAAGGTTTGTTTGAAATGGATATAGATATAAATAAATAATGGTTGTACGAGGTACAATCGCAAAAGCTCTTCCACAAAGCGGGGCTCAGATTCAATTTCAATTGTACTATACGGGGATTCTGTCAATGCACTGAATGATGTAGAGGTACAATGGCATGACTTTATAGAGCTACTTTATATGAATAGCCACTGATATTCTATGACAAATATTGTAGTTGGATTTTACGTACCTATTAGATTGCTCGCAAACTTAATAACTCATTCGATATATGTATATTATAAATACCTACTTAAGGATGCTACAGAATTTTCTACAGATATCAAAACTTTACCGTTACATTTAAAAGGTTACCTACCATAGTAGGAGGTCATGTCCATAGGGACAAGTTGCACGAGTCGGTGGCACTTGGCGAGTTCACGGAGCAAGAGTTGTGCCATAAAGTACAGCAGCACCAGCTGCGGTTGTTCCGTACAGCCCTCGCTCGTTGACCTTCACAAAATATGACAATTGTTACCTATTTGAAATTAAAACAAACTGCCACCATCAATAATAGATAACCCTCTCATTCCTAATACCAAAGTCAAAGGGAAAACTAGAAGGGCAGCAACGGATCAAAACCTTATCATTTATGAAATTTATCAAGCCACGACATTCACAAAGTTCCTACTTACATGCCTAATTATTTATTTCGACCCTCGAGTTCTTACGACCCTTGCCAATATATGCTTATTCACGCGTACCTTTTCATTAGACTTTTGGACCGTTGAAACTAAACTAGAGGCACACATCTGTTATCTATTGGGCGATCACTGTACGGAAAAGATTTATTACCTCCAGATTCCTATCACTCTTTGGCTCCACGATGAAAAGGCAGAAACTTCACTCTAATTAGTTCTTCGAATTTGAGTTCAGGGAACCGCTGGTCTTTTGAAATGCAAATAATCGGGTGGGAGTTGGGAGGTATCTGTTCGGGTTTACATAAAAGCTTACGTTTACAATTCGAAACGATTTCTATGCTGAATTGAGGCTTCTGTGGTTTAATGTTTGATTCGCTATTCACGGGCACTTTCTCATAGCATAAACGGGTGAAAGGTTGAAACTAATTTGGAAAGGAGCCGAGATTCATACACTTAATTTACATAATTTTTATAATTCGTCATCTGGATATGAAAGAAACGTTTGTCAGACTTATGCGTGTTTCACTCTGCGTTAAGTAGAAAACCATTTATCTAGTTGTGAAGGAGCATTAATCTAACCCTTGAGGCCGATACACAGTCCCACGCGAATTCGATTTAGAACCGCACCGCTGCTCGTTATTGCTGGATTCCGACTAACGGTATTGTTCTTGACGTCATTTAATATTTACGGTCTGGGGTAAGAGGTTATGCAGCTATTCAATAAAGGGTCCGAGAGGGCAATTAGTTATAAATTATGATTTCATCATATCTTCGGAACCGCATGATGTAATGAGGTTGCTCCCAGAAGTGCCAGCTTACTAGATATGATCCTAGGATGACAGTTCTATTCCAGTATTAATAATTATTGATAATATAGGAATGTACACACTTAAAAAAAAATTTAAGTCACAATTAATGTCATAATTCACCTTTAAAGAATTCTCAAAAATATTGAAGTATGATTGATTAAAATAAACTTACTTCTTGCAATTGGGTAGCACAAGCTGGCTCGTCTGCTTGGTGGCTTCGACACATGCGCGGCGCAGTCGGCGCACGCGCTCGCGCAGCTCGGGGCAGTCGTGCGGCTGCCCGATGTGGATCAGCAGGTCCCGGAACAACGCCAGTTGCACGTTGATCTCTGTTATAAGCTGATACAAAAAACAAATTACTCATCGGTTAAGGGGTAGGGTAAAACTTATACAATAATTCAAGACTCCAATATAACTTGTCAGTCTCTAGGTACGTATTCCTATTTTATCCTATGTGATGAATATTTTACGAGACTATGGTAAATACCTATTTGAATTCCCCGTACGCATTTAAGTTTTCGGACTTATACCACACTTAAGTAAGTTAAAATGGTTTCATGTCAAGCTTATCGCGATGTTATCAATGTTATTCAGTCATAAATAGGAACGTTGACACACGAACTGCGTAAGTAGGTGCGTGCATGCGCTTATACTGAACGTAAATTAATCAAGATGTGTCCTTTTGTGAAATGAAAGTTTTGTTTTCGCTTGCTATGCGTTTTTCTATATAGATAGGAAACGTAAGCAAACCGTGACATTCCAATTGGCCAGATCCCCTGGGCGCCTTTCCAACTAGCTGTCGAGCCAACCAATATAGTGCTCGGCCCGGGAATATTCTACGCGTCAAAATTCACAATTGTGCAGTTTTTATTGGTGTGGTTCTTGCACAAAAATCTTTTCCCCTATGCAATATAAAAGTGAATTCGGTCAAAGCGGTACAAAAGTGGCTTTTAGGTATGAATGTGGGTATACTCATACATTGAAATCCGCAACCCTTTATACTGTGCTGTTATTTGAAGTGCAAAGTTTGAGAGTTAAAAAGCCGATCAAAAACTTTAGGAGCTAAAGATATAAGCGAGTCTACCAGTAGGTGGATATGTATAATGCCCCGAGTGAAGGTTAAGCAAGTTTATGAAATAATGCTATCTTTCAACGATCATAACGTGCTTTAATAATAAACACAAATCATAGCAACGGCCTGGTTTCAACACAAAGGAAAATACATAGTTTCAATCAGAATGTTCGCGCTAGAGCGGATGCGCGTACGTATCGTAATCAATTTGGTATGTAGGGTAGGGACGATGAAATCGAGCGAAAAACGTAATGATGCCGCGTATCGGTGATGGGTCTACCATCAATTGGGCAGGAAAATTTGTAAAACGGAACACAAGTGACAGGAGCCAGTTAATTATCGCTGGAATACAGATGGCTGAGTATCGCGATCCAATTACTATAATTTTCAATAAAGCACTATTTCAAGCAAATTAAACAAAAAAGGTGATATTTTAACTCACCTTATAGTACTTATATTGTAGTTACAAACGTAATTACATAATATTAGAAAGCCTACATCAAAGGTTAACATTTTATTGACTAGGTACTCTTACAAACCAATATTGTAAAGGTTTATTGCTTATCGTTCATGTTAGGTATGTAGTAATATAAAGATCAAACTTATCCATCAAGGCACCGAATTCAAAGAGGGCTAATATTTTGAGTAGATTAGAGGAAAAAATAAATTTATACGTAGACAAATTATAGGTACGAGTTAATAACAAAAATCCTATCGACAACCTTACCTATTTATCACACGTTGAAACTCAGTAGGTAATTTATGTAGGTAATACCTTTTTATGAAATACATAACTAAACATACATACTAAACTTCATAAAAAATATATCGAAGAGATCATTACATTTCGCTGTTTTACGAATATTTTACATAGTTTAAAGTTATAATTACACTGTAGACGTAACATCAAAATTATATTAAAATAATCAATGACAAAAATAAAAGGCTAAAATAAAATCCGTGCATAAATTGTAATCAACTAAAATCAACTCTTTTTTTAAATCCACACAGATATTATATATTTGAAAGTGATTGTGTTTGTTTATTACGCTTTCTACGGCTAAATGGCTGAACCAATATTGCTGATATTGGCATTGACATAGCCTCTGGTATGGAGAGGGCTAACCTAGATTGTTTTTTTTTATTTTGTTGTGAAACCTTGGGTTGTTTATATAATATTTTTTGAAACAAAAAAGAATTGCACCCAGTGAATTCAGTTTGATTTTAGCGTGTAAATATGTTCTTAAATATTTATTTTTTACATAAAGTCTACATTACAGAAAGCATTGATGAAAAACCGACAGAAACACATGTCCGCAATCCATAACAAATATAACAAGACAAAAGATTCTCGCACTACGGCACCACACAAATGATCAATTCGGTCATTTATCACGTAACGCGATCGTATGAGCTGTTACCGACGGGAAATAGGTTTTTGTAATAAACGACTCGCTCAGTTTCAATCCACAATTTTACCGGTTTTTATACTCGTTGTCAGGTCAAAGTTAGCTTGTGATGTGTGACGCACCCTATTCATAAATCCTTTTCTTATTAATGTTAAACAAAAGTGTTTGACGGCAATTGGTTTTGATTAAAATAATTAAACATAACATTCTGACCGAGAAAATTTACCAACTCGAAAAGATAACTGATCTACGTATTAAAATCACTTCAGCGGAACTAAATTGAATTCTGTTAAAATAAGATCTGAAAAACAAAACAACCAGCCAGTAACAGAACGGTGAAAACAAAGTTATTCGATATGATTGCGTGCCGGCTGTCTATCGTGTCTCTCATTATTTCTGCGTGTGTTTTGTTGGCTTGAGTTTATAACCCGTGTAAGTATGTGGGCTGGAGCTTTAAACAATACGTTTCGTCTCTCTTGATCTCAATTATTGTTTCATGTCTGTCGTAACGTAATCAAGTCATTAGCAATGTAACGTTATAAGAGTTGAGAGTATAGAGTGCGAAAGAGGTATTTGCTCACAATGAAGTAAAATTAGGAATGAAAATAAGGAATCAAGACGATTTAAAATAAGGATTAAAATTATGGAAATGTTATATAAATACTGTATTGACATAGCAGACTGTGACTTTGGTTTTCGTGTTAACTCACGACAAGAGCGTGTTAAGCGAAAGTCACATAATTATAACTTTTAATCAAGTAACATAAAAATGCAAGTACTTTAAACATGAAGGTAATATGTAGTGAGGCTATTAAAAAATACAATGTTCTCTTTAAAATAATTAAACATTTCGATCACACTGTAAGAAACTGTTTAGACGATTAACGTATCGAAACATGGGTTCATTCAGGTATATCCGCCGTAGTGTAGTAGATGAGCAAATAAACAGAATTAAGCTAACACGAGCCACGTGTTCGTTGTAACAGTGCTCTACATGTTACAGTATCATCTATCAAAGTCGAATAGGTACCACTGCTAGCCATACCAGACAGTATTAGGTTACTCATAGGGGCTATAGTGGCGTGTACAATTTGACACTTGGTATAAATAACTGAGTAATAGTGTATGTTTGTTTAGACGTTCGTGTTAACATTTGCTATATATAGTTCTGCTGGGAGTAATTAATTGATTGTGATAATAGAATACTTAGGCAATCTTTTTATGAGTTTTATGATTTTTATTTATTATTTTAGATTGGTAGAATAAGATAAATAAATCAAAATTGGTAAGTATGGTATCGATGTCACTTTAGAAGCAATGGTTTGTGTTTAATTAATTTTCTGAATGTTTTTGGTATTCTTTTTTCTATTCTGTAAAGTACTAAATAATAGAATACTTAAGTAATCTTTTTATGAGTTTAATAAAGATAATTTTTCAATGCAATGGTATGGACAATTTTTATTTATTATTTTAGATTGGTAGAATAAGTATAATTATGGTATCGGTGAAATCACTTTAGAAGCGATGGTTTGTGTTAAATTCTTCTGAATGTTTTTGGTATTTTTTTCTTTTCTGCACTTCGTAAGAATAAAACAAATATATGTATATTATAATTAGCGTTACTATTTCAAAAAACAATTCGTAAGAATACACAAATATATGAACAATTTTTACATTCAGTAAGGTCAAGATATTATTGTTTTAGCTAGCTTTGTGCCTACTCAGTGCTGGTGACTAAGATAGATAGCGTCGTTCACTGAGGCGAAGGAAGTAACATTTATTTTTCTTTTTTACACACCTATTTGCTAAATATAGGACATCAATATGAGCCATGATTATCAAGAGGTTGTTTATTTTTTATACCACATAGGCTGACAAACAAACGGACGGTCCACCTGATGGTAAGTGGTCACCGCCGCCTATGGACATTTGCAACACTAGGGGCATCGCCAACGCGTTGTCGACCCTGAGACGTGAAGTTGTTAAGTCTCACGTGCCTGTAATTTCACCGGCCCCCTTACATTTCTAACCGAAACACAGTAATACAAGTGTACTACTGCTTCACGGCAGAAATGGGTAAGGTGGTAGTACTTCCCCGGACGAACTCTGCACTAAGACTATTCTTATTGTATTTCCTTACAATACCAATAGTTAATTCACATGTAATATTATTTTTAGCTTATACTATACCAAATGCTGGCCTTTTTTGAATAGGAAAGAGTGCATTTGGAAATTAAATTAATACGTCTCCATTAATTTACAAAAAAAAATATACAACGTCAAATTTATAATTATCACACGACACACAGTTCATCATCTCAACCCCAACAAGGCGTAGCTTGGTACTAGTCTGAGATGGTGTATGTAAAATTATGGATTCAGTGGATATTTTGACATTACACCACAGTTTCGCAACTGCGATCGGCCCTAATGTGAACCGGCTTAGTTTTATTAATAAGAAATCGACAAAGATGTTAATCGAATATAATAGCAAATATTATAACGTTGGTATAAAGATTTACTTATCGATGGAAAATTCAATTTAAGGCGTAGTAAGCGTCGGGTAGTTAACGACTGTTGACTTAAAGTAGCACTCGGGAAGTGTCGACGCCGTAACGATGTTATCAGTTTTTTTATGGACTTCTCTATTCAGTATACTTACTACTATTGTTAAATAAATATTATAATTCGGTATAAATGAAAAGTTCCTTGATTTTGTTAAAGAAATATTATGCTAAAAAAATGGTGTTTAATAACTTACATTACTATATCAAGGTACGTAAAGTCGGGAATAAATGTAGCAAGCAAATAACAACCATGCGAAACATTCGCGGTCTGAATATAATTAAATTTTCATTTTCCACTGAAATATATTTCCAATTAAACTGTTAAAACATTTGCTGCTGATGTATAATTTATTCATGTGGTTTCAAGGACCAGTGTGACCCTGTATCCCGGTGTCCTACATACATTTGACCAACTCAACCATAATAGAGAAAAGCTGAAAGGTCGCCTCTTAAAATAATATCCAAGAGTCCAACAAAGCATCGCGCTGCGCATTTGGAGCAGGTATTATGTGAGTATGAAGAATTTAAGGCAAATAACGGACATATTTGGTGATCTAATTAAAATTCTGGAGGGAGAGGCGAGTGGATGCCAAAGGAGAATTGCATAGCAAAATACATCTTCCAAATTCATATTTTGTATACCTGTATTTACATGCAACAAAATAATATTACACGAGTAACTTCAAAGTAAGTTCGAAACAGTTCTATTCGAATAGCAATCTTAATTTGTAACTGTCAATAGTTGGTAAATTTCTGTCAATACTACTTACTAGTAGTCTTAGCAAACTACTTAGGAATCTGGTTATATATACAGTTTGGGAATAAATTATCTTGAGCACAGTTAGCACAAGTAATTGAAGCTTGGTTCATAACGAAATAGAAAGTAACATGCATAATTTATTTATTTATTGAGTAGGTCACATCAACAGCATACATATTAAATACTTTGGTTATAATATGTTTGCAATATTCTGTTATGTAAATCAATGAAAAATATGAACATTATAGTAGTAGAGCTCTTAGTGCAGAGTTCGTCGAGAAGTACTACCTACCACCTTACCCTTTTCCACTGTGAAGCAGTCGTGGACTTGTGTAACTGTGTTTCGGTTAGAAAGGTAAGGTGGCCGGTAAAATTACAGGACATGAGACTTAACAACTACACGTCTCAGGGTCGACAATGCATTGGTGATGCCCCTGGTGCAAATGTCCTTAGGCGACGGTGACCATTTACCATCAGGTGGACCGTCTGCTTGTTTGTTGGGCAAAGTGGTATAAAAAAATAGAATATTTGGTACGTTTAGCTCTAAACAAATATTTCAAAGGTGTCTTTATATTATACATTATTCTACTATACGTACAGTTAGTTATCTTAAAGGAGCATCGGTATGAAATCAATTATTTGCACATACTGTATAAAATTCTAGATAGATCCAACGTACACCAGGTTTCAATAATAAAATATTTCGCATCACCACGTATGTAAATTGGCAAAAGACGATCTCGTTTTCACAGCGCGGTATTGAAATCTTTTAAAGTTGGCTTCTTCAACCTTGGAGCGTAGCGGAGTTTATATTGCATGAAGTCGGAAATACGATGCTTCATGAGAAACTCAATTTTATTCCGATCTCGGGCGGAGTTAGAGAGTGTACATTACCTACTCTATTATTTCAGTTGAGGGTCGTGGCACAGTTGTTGTGTTGATTGTGTATGCGGTTTTCCGGGAATCCGGGCGGGTGATTGGTCACTTAACTCTATGCTGCGGAGAGAATACAGCTAGCTATACCTAAATGTAGAAAATTATATGGAACTTACTGAGGTAGCGGAATGCTCCGTCTCATGGTGGTAGGTGGAGAGATGTCGTATAGTCCCCGCCATCCCGTCTTCTCCACCAACTACATTTTGTTTCACATTTTCTTCATTGCAATACTTTTTGCATTGAAATGTCACCTTTTTTTAAACTTCATGGTAGCACCCACACTTCCGATTTTCTTATGAACTCAGAATTCAGTATAAGAACTAAATAAAATTTATTTTCTTCTTAAAAGCTTAGGTACGTATTAATATCTAAAATTATTTTCATAATCAATATTATTACCTATACCTACCCTACCGGGCGGTAAGACCATTTAGAAATAAAAGTTATTTTTACTCTTTATGTTTCTTTTTAAATGTCATTAGGTGGTTATTAAATTATTCATTTAACGTAACAATGTATGGCTAGTTTAGTAATTCTAACGATGATTTTGTTTTGCACTTAACAATGAATTTATCTTAAAAAATACGAAACTAACGAAGTCTCTTTATATTATAGAAACAATGGATATCTTTAGTTTAAAAATACATAAGTATTTATTCAACACGTAATCCGTCAAAGGCGTTTGTTTTAAATCCCTGTCTAATTATCTATGTAATTACACAGCTCGGGTTCATAGCTGCGCGCCATTACTAAAATATTCCCTAAATTATGAAACTTGTTTCGTGTGATGTTGATTTCAAAAGCTTTTCTGAGCTTTCGAAGTGGAACAAAGGAGTTTAAAAAAAATAAGGCATAATGTCACAACTTTGTGAATTAGGTACAGGGCCCAAACAATTGGTAAAGTTTTATGAAAAGGTACAGATGTCTTGAGAAAAATAATAAATTTTATCATAATAAAAAAAAGTTTCAGCATGCCAAGAAGAAAAGAGCTTAAAGAGCAACTATAATAATGACTAGCTCATGATATCTCATGAGGAGGTCATAACTTACAAAGAAGATGTGTATTGAATGCTTCGTAAAGTTAATAATTACTATCAAATAATTGTGACACCAAAAATAATAGGCAGATACTGGGGTTTTCTTAATACTGATTTGTTTTTAAATACCCCACATTTACTGTGTATTTATAAATAACAAGATTGTGATCAGCCAAAATTGTGTTAAATTCAAGGTACTTTATGACGTTCTCGCGAACACTTAAAGTACTTTGTGCTATCGTGACATAGAAAAGAAAGGAAGCAATAAAGTGACCCAACACGAAATAAAAGTTATCATTACGACAAATTTTTTAAAGTTCGAACGCGTCCAACGTTATTATTCTCTTCTTATTTTAGGAACATTAAACATGAAAATGCGAATTTTATGTGTCATGAAAATACATTTCGCCCCTATTTTTTCTGTAACTGGTTCAAGGATGAATTCTATAATTTCATTAGAAAAGACGTTACTAAGAACGTTTAAAATATTCGAAAAAAATATGTTTATTCACGTGTGAATTTGTGGAATTTAAAACTGTTTGGTTATTTATTTGATACCCATTTTTGCTTGGTTTTTTATACATTTCTCTCATTCAAAGCGACTTTATATTTGTCATCAAATTATTGTATTTTTTAATACCTACTTGTTAGAAATATTTATTAATCGACCAATATATTTAAATAAATAACGATTTAAATCAACTGATCCTTTTACGTCGAATCAATCTTTTCTTAAAAAAATGTTTTATTTTTATATATTTTTAAGTTTTATTTTTTTTACTTTTTAAGGTTTCATATATCAATGATTTTATATTGTAAACATATATATACTCGTAAATCATACATAGACATATTAATAAGTCTTATCTATAAAACAAGTTAGTTTCAAAAGCTCGGTCAGCCAGTTGTTTGCTGCGTGGTTTTGCCACAGGCACGGGTGAACTAGCTTTTAAAGTCAACACAGTTGTTATATTACCTACCAGAGGAATCATGAATAAATTAGAGTTATTTACGTAAATTTCAATCCTATGGTAATGAAATGAAATGAAATATTTATTCAAATAGGCCTTCACAGGCACTTATGAAATGCAGTTAGTCCCTGAGAACACAAAACCATAGCGAAATTAAAATAGTATTTTTTTGCCGCAACGCCTCGACAATTCTGAGGCAAAAGAAATGTTGCGCCAAGTGTTTGCCTAATTTATAACATAATTTTTAAATGAACATTTTTATATGTTTCATGTTTTGATAGATTTAATAATATAAAGTGGTATATTAAAAATAATAATGAATCTAAAAAGGTTTTATGAATTATACCGATATAATTGACAACTCATTGAATTGGAAGAATAAGTATAGTCCTACCTCCGACGTTCCCCGGATTACCTCGCGTTTCCAAGGAGTCCCCTAGGCAACCCCTAACATTCCCTTCTTTGTAGTACTTACCACCTTTTGCCACAAATTATGGTGGCATTGTGGTTAAACACAAGATATTTTTTTGTAGTAAAAACGAACAGACATATTGGATTTGATATTTAGATTATGTAGAGTAAAGTTTTCCACAAACATGAGAAATAAAAATATAGTATAAATTAGAATTACTCTTTCGAAACACCGTTGAAAATCTAATTCGGACACGAAAAATCGATTTCTTTTTTTCCGAAAATTACGTTTTTATATAGCTTTATCTTTGCGAGCCAGGGATCTACATAAAAAATGGAAAATTTGCATCGACCTTTTAATAAATTAATCGTACTTCACTGGGCAATATAAACAAAGGAACAATCATTCAATATTGCTAACCGTTCCCGGCATGAGCAATGCGTATTTTATTTTCCATCAGAGTCCATCCCGGGCACGCGCACAATAACTTCGTAAACATTCATTGCAATCGGATGAATCGTGTAGATGAATAAACAAGAATTCTTTTTAATGCGACAAAAATTGATGAAGTGTATATATTAGTAAATTTTGTCTATAGGTTTTGATCGGTTTGATGCTACTTAAAATATACAATTTTCAGTCAAACGAAATTTCACCTACTGTAGAAAAGTTACAATTGAACTACAACTTTTTCACTATTTTCATAATTTTACACAACTTGCATCGAAATATTAATAAGTACCGAGAAAGATAAACTTTGCTATAGTTTTTGTTCGTAGTTGCGCTGGCGCGTGGTACGTGTCTGTCAACACGTGTCGTAGCGCTACGAGGCTACGGGGCTACGAGCGAGGGTACCGGCGTAGCGGCCGCCAGCGCTCGACTGCCGCAGAATGCTGCCACTCGCCCGCGCCGCCGCCCGCCGGCCCGCTCTCTCCGCACCGTAATGATTGACAAAATACTTCACCTGTGTTTTCTTATGGGAGTCGAAACTTCGCGTAAACAAGTGGTAACAAGAAACACACATCATCGTAAACTATTTTTTCGGCCGACAGTATCCAATAGACATGAAACTTTAGTACTGTAACACATTATTTTTTTACTTGCATTATTTATTTGTTACACTGTGTTTAGGTTATACTTTTTATTTGTGGTACAAACGAAATTGAGGAGTCTTATTTTATACCGATCTTATTCGAATCAATAACCTAGTAAATTAAGTAGCAAAGAAAACGTGTGTCAATATTGGGTGAATATGCAATAACACATCCAAAAATGAATCATAGGGGAATTATTCATAAGCATTATTTTTCACCTACCTGCTGATATCATATATATAGCACGTAAAGTTATAAATGTACGTTGAATTCAACAAAATAAGTCAACCATAATTGTTTGAACAACTGAACTATAGTTAGGTACTATAATTAGTTCACAACTAGTACAAAACCCAGTACAGCCATTCAAAGGCTTTAATGGCCTCTTATAACCGTTGTTTCTTGGAATTATTATGAATATCAATTAATTTTATCCAATCAATCATAATAATGTTTGTATGTAAAATTTGTTGAAACTCAAACAAATTAATTACGTTAATTTACTTATACTGCCTATAATTGATTAGATTAAAATATTATTAGTTAAAACCAGCACATTGAATTTCTTCATATAATATAACCAAATTATTTTCAATCAATATTATTTGTTTTCTTCTGAACGACAAACCCACTATTTTTGTACAGTTTTTTTATTATTCGTTACAAGGTCTACTTAGTTTGGGGCCGTGTTTATGGAATGTCTCTGGATATTTACATTTATTGTTATTTTGTAGTGGACAAGCTGGCAGACTGTTCACCGGTTATCATATTCCCTTTTCAGAACAATAAAGTTCTTATTTCTTCACGAATTTAGTTTGTAAAGTTTTGTTAGGTTAGGTTATTTTTGGCAATGTTTCCAAGAAGTCGTCCCAATTTTTATATTGTAATGGTAAAGATCAACGAGGGCGATCAAATATTTGCACTGAGGCCACTGAACATCGAAGCCAGGGCCATCTCGGGGGAAATCTAAAGTTGTCTTGTCGTGGTCCGGAACGAAAATGTAGGAGGCACGAAAACACAATTGGTTCCTCACCGTACTAATAAATAAGTTACTTTATTTTCATCTAGTGAGTGGAAATATAATCAAACTAAAACAGTTTTTTACAGTACTTAAATTCCTTAAGATATCGTGCGCCAACTTAAACATAGGTGGAATACAAAATTATTGATTCATTTTTAGCATACGGTAACTATATGGCCTTGTAAAGGGCCGACTAGAAAACAATAATAGCGCAATGAAAGTCGAAAGGAAATTGTAAAAATACAAAGTCCACTACTTTTAATAAAATACTGTACATAGTATAATATATTCGAGGCCACATTATTTCATAATAAACCGGTTCATAAACCACGGTGAAGTGAAGCAAAGATAGGAGATTTCAGATCAAATCTTAGTTTGAGTATAGAGCTCAAATTGTAATCTCAGTGTTCTTAATATTAATATGGATTGAGTACTGAACAGAATTAATTAGATCGTTCAATCATAGTGCTTGCTGACATGATACGTATAGATGATAATACAAGACAGCGGCTACCTGTTGCAATGAACAAGCGGTCCCCAGCCGGTATATTTCCGACGTGGCCATCGCGCCTCCGGTCACATTCGCTTTGATAAACAGCCTCTTTGATGTTATCATAATAACAACTGCTTTACATAATCTGATTAATATAATGGTTGGTTGTTCTCTTTTTGAAATGAACTTTTTGTTGCATTAATTAATAAAAAAGAAATTATGCCAGTATTGATTGTTAAATTAAGAATGGCTGCAGTTCGGTTTGGTTTGGTTTAGGTACTGCTCATGGGTCGTGAAAAATACAAAGCATGTTTGGCTGAAAACAGAAAAAAGCGGGTCAGAAAAAAAATCTATAATATAAATAAAGATGTCGTACGCCCACTGGTTACATGCCATTGAAAAAAAAATTTTTATATACAAATATAAAGATTAAGTTTTAAAATTCAAGTGATATGATCTTACCAAACACGCATTAGGATTTTTTAGAAGAGTTTTATCAATATCCTAAAGAAACTTTTTCAATTTAGGATATTGAAAAACTAATAATATTAATAGTTTAATAATAGATACAGTTAATGTTGTGTCAATTCGAAGACTTCTACGTCCAAACAGCTCATTGAGCAAGATCAAATTATAATAAGTGAGGTAAATATATGATTTACTCGATAGTGATAACATTTTTATTTTATTCCCATAATATGTAACAACCGGAATAAAAAAAATTAAAAAATATATTTACAATTATATATCTTTTATTTTTCAATGGCATAAAATAATTTAACCAATTGGCCTATGATTTCAGCGCCTTAATAAACATATTTTGGAATTATATGTTCTGTCGTAATATAAGAATTTCTTTATCTGGCCAGCTCTTGCACGTTTTAGCCCAAAATGTATTTTCCTGTTCTAAGTATTTCAAGATTTTGACCACTCAGAAACTAGACAAAGGTACAGTGTACGTTATTGGACGCTGTTATATAATGCACTGTAATCGAAATAAGTTAATTATTTTTTTAATTATAGTAGGCTTCACATCACGTGGCGTGTTTCAAGTCGTCTACCCAAAACACGTTTTCCGTAAAATTTAAATATTTGACGTATAAATTTTCATAATTTTGACGGAGAATCGATGTCTTCAATATTATGTTATTAAAGCACGTTTGTGATACATCATGTTCTTGTACCTAACTAACTGTCCCCCGCGGTTACACCCGTGTTTATCGATATCACAAGCCAATAACCATCTAAAAAAAATTCTCATAGCAGTCCCATCCCGATGTATTCAGTAGTTTTGAGGTGATGGTGCGTTTATATACATATAAGTATATAGATAATATGGTAATAAAATTGAAAATTCTTTAAATATAACCATTATTTGTGTCATGTTATTGAAGCATGAAGGAAAAGCTTGAAAAATAATGAACACCGACACACTGAGGTTCAATATTACTTTGATTGCCTACAGCAGGGTGAGTGCGTCATTACAACCCTTTTATGATGAGCCCCTATACAGTGCACAATTTGTGCCAATTTGTACTTAAGTGTAGCTATAGGAGACGTCACTGTATTATTATTAGAACTGTATATTGAAGTAGGATAAATAGCTTTCATGAATGTTCTTACAATATATAAGAGAATACTTAAAACAAGAGCAAACTCTCGATATGAGTTAATTAGAGTAATTAGATTTTATCAACTAAAAATAATAAAGGAATAAATAAATGAAATGAATAAATAAACCTTTTGTACGGTGCAACCGCACATCCTTTCGGTCGGATCAGCACTTTTACGCGCCATGCCGCTTTTTATAATTTTACATTTTTAGTTCGTCATAGGCAACCGCCGCGCGCACTCACATTATATCAATATCATTATCATTCTTATTAGTTCTAAGTATCAACATTATATCAATTCCTCTATGAACTTTAATTATACCTAATTCAATAATCAAAGACTTTTATTCAATCAATGTAAAGTTGTACAGACCGTACACCTTTATTCCCTTAAAATAACGTTATAAATGTACATATTTTATATTTTGTTATTTGTTAGTACTTTTAATTTTCTTATAATCTATGTCCCAAATCCCAAAGAACATCGGGATTTGGGCCCTTCACGAGTGAAGGCCTCCTCCTGTTTCTTCCATTTGTCCTTGTCATTTGCAAAACCCTTAAACCATTAAAACCACAAGACCATGAATGTAGCCTCAGTAACTTTAAATTTGACCTTAATAAGTGCCTTTCGAGGGCCTAAACTGAATGAATGGTTTTGAATTTTGAAACCACCAAACGGACCAAAGAATCTAAGATGTATGTAAAAGTTGGAGCCTATAATCCCTACTAATATTATAAATGTAAATGTAAGATTGTTTGTTACGCTTTCAACGCGAAAACTAAATACTTAACCTACAACTTAACTTAAAATGGTTTTGAATTTAGAATTTTAACATAGAATACTTTTTGTGCCGGGAAATGTTACATCCCTCGGGAACGCGGGTGAAATCGCGGGGGACAGTTAGTCAAGTAATAAATACAACATTGTAATTTAAATATCTTCTGCTGGCTAACTTCTTAATAGGTCTCCCCTATGGATAACTACGCATGCATGAAAACCGCATGTAACTGTCCAATGACTGGTCAGTATGAAGCTAAAAATATCCCTGGAAACTAATTAATTAATGAACATATACCACGAGCAAATGTTGCGTCACCATACATAGTCCGCTTAAGTTAACATGTGAAGATCGGTAGGCGAACTGTGACGCGGTGAAGTACACATCAAAGTTTATTGTTACGGCTTCTGGCTGTAACTTACGTTACAAACTGTCACTGTTGCTGAGATACTGCCCTTCAGATTATCAAATATGTATTTTGGCGACAATATTGTCGAAGTACTTACAACTAATAATAGATGATCCCCAAGACTCACAGAGTAGCCTCAATTAAAGCGTGATTTCTATTTATAATTACAATAAATAAATATCTTGGGACACTCTTTACACACGATCATCTAATCCCAAACAAAGCAAAGCTTGTACTATGGACACCAGATACCTGATATTTTACTTTTTTATTACATTTTTCTAAATACATACTTATAATAGATATTTACACCCAGACACAGAACAAACAGACATGTTCATGCTCATAAATATTTGTCCTGGATGGGAATCGAACCCGTGACCTGCGACTTGGCAGTCAGGGTCACTAACCACCAAGCCAACTGGCCTGTCAAAATAACCATTAAATAATTTAAATCCCTACTAGAATTATTTATTCAGTGTAGTAGAGCTCTTAGTGTAGAGTTCATACGAGGGAGTACTACCATCTTACCCATTTCCGTCGAGAAGCAGTAGTGCATTTCTATTACTGTGTTTCGGTTAGAAAGGCAAGGGAGTCGGTGAAATTACAGGCAAATGAGACTTAATAACTTCACGTCTCAGGGTCGATAATGCATTGGCGATGTCCCTGCTATTGCAAAAGTCCATAGGCAGCGGTGACCACTTACCATCAGATGGACCGTCTGCTTGTTTGTCGGCCTAAGTGATATAAAAAATAGAATGAAATTGCCGATGTAGAAATTAAATATAAATATTTTAAACTACATCATAAATATACACGCATTTATTGAATACAATAGTGAACTATTGAAATCTAAAATGTTCTGTAAGTAGCCTACAAAAGAGTTGCCAAATCGCATTACTAGTGCATGGAGCAAACTTTCATTTGTGAAAAATGCAGCGTTGTGGAACCTTTAACTGTAAACTTGATAAGTCTCGAATGCACTAGTATGCGCACGTCAGCTCTCAGCTGCATTACTTTAAAGCGTGTTGGTGTTTGTCTTTGAGTGCAGTTTGGTCGTATATTAGAGTTTCGTGACCGCGAGCTGCTCTATGTCAAAGTATTATAACTTCGCCGTTTGAGGTACTAATGTAAAACATACTGAAGGTTGCACTTGCTAGTAAATGGTGTTCTTTCATGCACTTTACTTAATTAAAATGAAACAACTGCAGCATAAATAATTAGGTAGAAATAATATAAAAAACATGGAACATGTTCTTGGAATAGTAAACATTTTGTATATGTTTCCAAATACTAATGAATGTCGCAATTATTAATGATAAAACACAGTGATAGTACAGTCAGCAATAAAAGTAGCTGAACCAATTCATGTTTACAGAACTCTCTTTTCTGTAACTGTGTTCTGTAATGGATGGATATCCATTATAAAAAGACGCACCTAGAAGTTTTGTAAATATGTGTCTACGAACACCTATACTATTAAATTTCTACATTATGGATTGGTTTTAGAGTTCAGGTTTCATAATTTCGGATCTGTTAAGCTACTTATTTTGCTAACCGTACCCTCCAAGAAGCTAGTCTGTAGTCATTACATAACTGAACAATAGTATAATAACTTCATGAAACATTCAATAGTTAAATAAATATACTTATAATGTATTGATTGAGTTTGCAAACTTTGCACAATGCATGGAGGGGTGTGAGGTAATATCGGCAGTGTGTAATCGAGTGCGAATAAGCCCGCACCGCCCCGCCCGCCGGCCAGCCTGCGAGTCGGGTGGATCGCCCCGCAGACCTAATTGCGCCTGCGGCTCGCACGTGACCCATTACAGCACTAACCGACACCGAATCACCAATGAACTTTTACAATAAGTAAGGCTTCGATATGAAATGCCATTCTTGGTAAAGTTGGAAAGGAGGCATCCATTAATTATGTCAGGTGATTTTGGAGAGTTTTCGACCTACCGAGATGTCGTGAGCTTTTGCGCGGTCCCATATCACCCCGCAAAATTTCATGTAAGATCTGTTCCGGCACTTTGTTCCATAAATAATAAATTACATAGTATAAAACAAAGTCGCTTCCCGCTGTATGTCTGTCCATATGTATGTATGCTTAGATGCGAAACGAATTTGATGTGTTTTTAATAGATAGAGTGGAAGCTTTATAAGTATAATACATGCAAAATATTTTTTTTATTTCTTTTTATACCACTTGGTCCGACAAACAAGCAGACGATCCATCTGATGGTAAGTGGTCACCGCCGCCTATGGACATTTGCAACACTAGAGGCATCGCCAATGCGTTGTCGACCCATCAGACGTGAAGTTGATAAGTCTCATGTGCTGTAATTTCACCCTCTTACCTTTCTAACCGAAACACAGTACAAGTGCACTACTGCTTCACGGCAGAAATGGGTCTGGTGGTAGTACTTCCCCGGACGAACTCTGCACTTAGAGGTCTACTACTCTAATATAATAGAGTAATAATATAGTAGAGAATGGCCAAGAAGTTCAAAGAACTTTTATTTTAACTGCGCGCGTACTACAGTTCGCGAATTACAGACCTCCGGAACGCGGGTGAAACCGCGGAGGAAAGCTATATTTTTTTATACATTTGATTTAGCCATATTTTAGTGGACAATTTTCACGAAATTTTACACTATTTTTTACGGATACAAATATTATGTGATAATTGCCGAGACCCCCTTCTCTTCAACGTGAGATACCTCACATAATTAATGGACGTCCCCTAAGTTATTTATGCACGTGCTTTTCATAGCACGATCACTGTAAGCGTCGATAGTATCGGATAGGAGTATCTTAGTGAGTTACTTATGAGAAATATTTAGGTGCTAAAAGTGCTGAAACGTATTTTGTTCATAACATTGAAGGTTATTTTAATGTCTTCCCAAAACATATGGACCCAACATAATTCGACATAATACGTAACAGTAGCCTGGAATTATGTTAATTCTGAATTAACCAACTAAACCTAAAGTATCTTGTTTTAAATATAGCTCAAACCATTTTCAATTAATTCTAATTTATTTAGGCGTACCATGAGTGAATAGACGAGCCACTAAGTGAGTTCAAACTGCGTGGGTAAATTAATATTATGAGCCCGAGAAAACAAACTTGTGACTGAGCATTTGCGTTTTGAACGTACTTAATCTACTCGTTTAATAAAAGAGGGCAAGCTGACGTTATACAGCAATACAAATATAGAGAGAAATGAGAAGTGAGGCAGTGAGGCAGTGAGGCAGCAATGCGGAACGAGGTGCTAGCAACCAGGTCGAGTAAATCAAACAACAAGGGCCAATCATTCTGCATGTGCCACCGCCCGCGCCCTCGCTTTACTACTGCCATCGGAAAGTATACGTATGGACCTGTACCTCTACCATGAGTTGCTATCGAAACTTACTTTAGTCACTAGCGAGTAAACTACTATCGATACAGTATTTCTCGATAGCAACTGTCAAATTTGTGACTGGTGAAATTGGTGACATGGTACCGAATTTCTATAGCAAAGGCTAAAAAACGTTACTCGCTAGTGTTTACATTTCGATAGGTTTTTTACCTTTAGTTCTTTAGGTGACCGCTAGTGGCGCTGTACAGATTTGCCATAGAAATGTTTTACGCCGTCGCTAGCGAGTACGTACGTTAAAAACTCATGGTAAAGGCACTGGATATCATAACAACGGACGTTGGTGTCGAGCAAATTATATGTAAATCAACGCATCCAATGAACTGAGTGCTCGTATTATTTTACCTCAAACGTGAGTCAAACGTGAATGACAATGTTGCCTAGTTATAATAATACTTCGTGAATTTAGTCAATTTCGAAGGACGTCAATAATTTTTGTTTGGTTAAAGTGCATTGATTTTAGCTCTTGATAAAGTTAAAGTTTAAGCACTTTCGTGTTGTAGTCAGTCAATATATAGACGGTAAGATGGATAAACAAAACCGATTGATAACTTTAATACACAATAACAATCACTTGATGTAAATTTTGAATAGAAAGTTTCTATTACCTATATGGGGAGTCGAGAATGAAATTTCCATGTAGTGTTCCCAAAAATAATAAGGACAAAAATGGCCTTTATATAAAAATAGTCATAAGAGAACCATATGTTATGTAATTATTGTTTAGGTGGAATAGAAAGCAACGTAAACGGAATTTAATACTTCAAGCCACATGAAATTTTCCGTACGACCTACATAAAATATGAATAAAAGTCACCAGACATGGCCCACGGTGGCGAGTAATAACTTCTTTCAGTGACCATTTTTCATTCTTTCATACTGAACGAAATAAAAGCTGCTGAAAATATGAGACAAATGCAATTACGCGCGTCGTACGTACGGCGTTTTGTGATACTTGTGTTGAAAATGAGTTAAATGTAGAAATGCAACATATTAGAACGTGTAGGTAGATCGAATTTTATTTGATTTAAAGGAGGTGATCGCTATGCATTGAAAGCAATATTGCTGTGCTTCATAGAATATGATTCCGATAACTAGAACATGAGCATGACTTATGAAATTTTCTTCACGTGCGATACTGGATTGTTTTCAATATCCCTAATATTATAAATGTGAATGTAAGTTTGAAGGCTTTCACGCAAAATCTACTTAACCGATCTTCATGATACTATGTACACATATTCTTGGAGGTATTAAAAGTAGCATAGGATACTTTTTGTCCCGGGAAAATGTTACATCTCTCGGGAACGCGTGTGAAACCGCGGGGACAGCTAGTACGTAATAAAGTTTTGCTAACCTCTTCATGTTGATAACTAATTCCTACGTCGACATAAATACAATATTCGAAATATTAATATATAAAATACAATTCCTTAATGGCTTCGTATATATTATGATGTCAGTTAGAATATAAAATGTTTTTCATGTAAGAGTAGTCACGAAGGTGATTGCGTGTGCTAACAATTATGTTCAGTCAAAAAATGTATTTTCATTTACTTAACATTTTTTGTTGAAAGTATATTCTACAGCTTTTAACATGTAACAAAACCATAAAGATTAATATTTTGTTCAACTTTTCGTTGACATTAAAATTATTCCCGATTGAATTTAAGTTTGGATCAATTCCAGTATCAGATTCGAAACTTTAAAAATACCTAAGTTCAAAGAGTTTATTTTTCACGATGGTTGCCAATTTATGCGCTGATCGAGAGTGAAATCTTGCCTAGATGTCTTTTATTGGTGATTTGTTTTTCAAAGCGTGGAATCTAGCATTTTTCATAAGCTTTCCAAGTAGGTATGGGAATTGACTAAGTAATTTTCAACATGAATATCCTTTCACTTACGATGTGTCCAATAATCGACCCCTCAGGTTCTCAAACCGAATGTATTGTAATATACATGAAGCTTTATTAATTGTGAATTGATTCCAAAGACGTCTCAGACCGTGTTTAATGTTTAATCTGCTGTAATCTTCGTAGTACAGCTGTGAGATTATATAAGCGCCGTCAAATCGACCGTCGTATACCAAAATGCTTTGTCAAGTGAACAATAAGATGTTGACTACGCCTTGCTATGCTTGAACTCAGCTGTGAATTTGAAATTATTCTAATGAAGCAAAATATGGATTGTTTTAGTACTTTACTTACTTCAATGTAACAAGAATGTTTCGACGATTTTGTGAACTTAAGAATGAACCTTCCGATTCCATTCAATAAGTTATATTCATAACCATGATAGTACCATTGTTTAAAATCAACAGTGTAGTTAAGGATAGACAAGCACTCATTTAAAGTTAAGAAGACATCAATTAAGTTTAGCCTACGCTGCTGTCAAACTTGAGTGCCACTTCAGTAAAAGTAATTTGCAGACCCCAAACGAGACGAGGAAAATTTCAAAATGAAGAAGATTTACTGTGATCATTACGAAAATATGTGAGCAGTGCATGCACGAGTGTTGCCGCAATTTCATTCGTTGGTTAGTTATTTGCCAGTGTTATTTGTACCAAATCTCTCATGTAATACAATGTAAGCGGAGGTGCTTCACGTACCACGGAACAGGTGTACTGTTCATCATCAAATATTTAAGTAAATACTGGGTGCTAGGCGTAAACAGCTAATGATATAATATATGGTGGAGATTGAAAATGTTTTGCGACTCAATGTTACGCCCATGTGAGCTATCAACGCTCAACCGCAACCAAAGGTCTGAAGTTAATTAGCCTCCCTAATTTTAACGTCGCTCGGTACTGTGACGTTGCGAGGCTTATAATTAACTATGGATTAATCCCCCGAGAAATTTCCCACGTTACTGTAACGTAAACGAAATATGAAAGTGTGCAAAAGTTGAACGATTTCCTCGTGAAGTATTTTAGACACTTGAAAGAATCGCGTCCGCACCATTCGGCTCTCCTAACTGAATTGAATTCACCTCAGTTTCAGCACAACTCGAGAAATCTCGGTTTACCCAGAATCTTAAGTGCAACCCACTTGAGTTTTATATGGTTTGCACTTCGTGTTCCTTCAATACTCACATTTATTAAAATAACTGTTGCTTCTAAATTCTTTGTTTGAATTTTAAATTAATGGCACCAAAATGTCTGCCTGCAAAATGCAGCAGCACATGGTAGCTCGTCTCCTTCTAAACTATGTAGTGTGTTTACCTTCCTCCGATCACATAACGACTTCATGGGAACTGTGGTCCCACACACGAATTCCCGTACTATATTTACTATTATTGTGAATATCGTTAATCAAACTTATTTTGTTTAAAATATCGTGCAGCTTCATAATTGGTTGTATAAATCAATCTGACGTAGTATCAAGCGTGGGTTTAGAAATAGTTTCAAACCTTGAATAGTTTATGCAGTTTGTGAGTATAACCAACTCTAGGTAACTCGATTATAAAGCAATATAAGCTATTGAGGTACTTATACCGGATTGTTCTAAATTGAATAGCTAAGCTTGGATGAAAGTATTCATTAATAATAAACAACTTTGAAATTGGAAAACATAACAGCTGTTTCATTACATTTTGAACTGCTATTATTCTTTTGGAAAATCTCAGGTGATCCTACAACAAACGGCGTTAATATTAATACAGTAGACGTCCAACACTGCAAGTTCAGCTAAACTGTTTTAATCCTTCTGTATTTTGAAACGTAATTTATTCTAGCGGCATGATGATGCAGTTATAAAAATTAGCAGTTTTAAAATATTCATATCAGTATCATTGATAAATTATAATGCATTCAGGATCGTTAAGTCACAACATTTTCTATGTAAAATGTTTATTAAACTATGGCAATCATTGTGAAGAATACTATAGTAGAGAATTTTTAATGTCCAATGTGCCGTAGTGTCTTATATTAGCATCATATAACACAAATGTTAAAGATAGCCAAGCTCAACAAATAAAAAAATGCAAGATATCTTATATGATACTTGGATATCGGGTTAGTTAATAAATACTCGAGATCAAACTGAATAACAAGATTCCTTAGAAGATTAGAAAATTCCTTTTAGTAGAAACATAACAACTGCAAGCAACTGAAGAACGTAATACATGACAGGAGTTATGATTTAACAAACTTCGGAACTCTTCGTATCTCACTTCTTTTATTAGCGAGATACCCGAGTAGGTACTTATCCAGCAATTATTTTTGTTATGAACTTTGCTTTCTTTCACATTTATATTTATGTTTGTAGGATAGCATTATTTTTGTAAAATACATTCACTTCTCTTTATTAAAAAAAATGGTGTCGTGGGACACCAGATAGGAACGATGTTTTCATTGACATAATACACGCTTCTTTCAATTCAGTGCGATTCATAATTTACTTTTAACTTATTCCTTTTCTTATAATAATTACTAATTATACAAATTTATAAATGGAACAGAATTTTAAACATGTTGTATGTAGCCTTTAAATAAATTATAAAAAAAACAAACCCAATAATAAACCCTGTCATTTAAATTTCGAACGTATGGAGGAGCGAGGTATGAGACTCCTCCATTTAAAAGGGAAGATCTTCCGCCAGGCTAGGTGATCATGCCTGGAGACCGTGGTCCAACTGTTGATGTTGGATCCTTGTATATAATATATGTCAAATCCTGAGAGAATCTTGATAGTGCGATGTAGGATTCTCGTGTGTTTCTACTCGTTCATAGATGTCGCCACGTCACTGTAGTGCGGGCGGTGAAGGATTGTTTAGTATTATATTATACTATTTAGCTCATAAGAATAAGTTTAAATTCATGAAAACATAGGAAACTATAGGTCTGTTTTAAGTTTAAAATAAGGCTGATTTATTATTGTGTATGACTGTTTGTTTCTTTTAATAAATAAAAAAAAGATTGTAGGCGTGTTCATAGATGTCGCCACATCACTCCCTTCCTAGACCAGAGGTCGATCTGTTGTTTGCTGCGTCATTGCTGATAAACTTGCAAGTGCCAGTGCTGCTCGGAAGTCTACGGTGAGTCGAGACTGAGCGGGATAGCTGCGATGGGTTGAGGCTTCCCACAATAGTTCATGTGTGCATTAACCGCCACGCCGGAGAGTGAGGAGCCAGCTGAGGTCCGGACGTGTGCTGCAGGTGAACTGTGGTGTGGGCGATAAGTGTTGTCGCATGAAGTGTGCCTTGCAGAACCAGGAAGCACGGTGAGTCGGCTGCGGTGGAACTGATTAAGGCGAAAAGCTGGCTTGCTGTGTGAATGCAGCTGAGCTTGAAGCGAAGTGATGGGGATCAAGTCGGGGTCACCACTATGGAGGAGCGAGGTGTGAGACTCCTCCATTTAAAAGAGAAGATCTTCCGCCAGGCTAGGTGATCATGCCTGGGGACCGCGGTCCAACTGTTGATGTTGGATCCTGAGACAATCTTGATAGTGCGATGTAGGATTCTCGTGTGTTCCTACTCGTTCATAGATGTCGCCACATCACTGTAGTGCGGGCGGTGAAGGATTGTAGGCGTGTTCATAGATGTCGCCGCAAACGTAACAATATGAAAAAAATTACAAAAGTTACAACTTTTCGTATGAATTTTTTCCGTCTAGCCCCCTTTCACAACGCGCGATAAGGAACTTCGTTCCAATACATATTTAAATTAGATAAATTGATGATCGGGGTAAGGTAGGTACGGGCGGTGAATCGCCTTTTTGCTTTGTGAACTTGGCTGATACACTGCCGTGTTTCTAGAACAATGACCAATTTGTATGACCCATAGTGTCCATAGTGACCATAAATAAATGAATAAATAAAAAATAAATAAATAGTGACATTCCCATATTCAACGCAAATACTAACTAAACTGTGAGGTACAGACGAATATATTTTTGAGTAGTAGAGCTCTTAGTGCAGAGTTCGTTCGGGGAAGTTACTCATTTCCGCCGTGAAGCAGTAGTGCACTTGTGTTACTGTGTTTCGGTTAGAAAGGTAAGGGAGCCGGTGAAATTACAGGTACATGAGAATTAACAACTTCACGTCTCAGGGTTGACAACGCATTGGCAATGCTATGGTGCTGCAAATGTCCATAGGCGGCGGTAACCATTTACCATCAGGTGGATCGTGTGCTTGTTTGTCGGCTCATGGGGTATTAAAAAAATGGTTTTTTTTTTTTTTTTTTCTTTTTACATTTTCTACGGACTCTTAGTCCGTACTCTTTGAAGATTCTACGATGAATTATTTTAAGATCAATTGTATTGTGTTTCCAAAAATTAACATCTTTCCGCGCGTGCTCAGCTTGTTGTTTTGAACTGAGGCTTGTGGTTCCTTAATAATATTAAAATGGAATTAATCTGTTATTGCAGTAAAAATAGCTACAATTTGCTTAATAAATAATAAAGCAAAAGTATTAATATAAGGGGATTTCTATTGGATTGTAATACTATTAGATTTTCACTACAGTTTCATCATTATTCTTTGTTATTACCGAGGTGCTGCAACACTTTACAGCTTTTCTGTCATCTCTAAGCAAGATGAATTGGTGCTTTAGTTTTGTACTAACACCTAAGCGGGCATTATAGCACGTCCATGTTGCATTGACAAATTGAGCAATGGAAAATATTTACCAGTGGTCGCCTAGCGATTAAAATTCGACCGTTTTTTTAAGTTATAAACTATAAAAAGTGAAGATTTTTTTTAAATTTTGTTTTGTTACGTCAGCTGCGAGCGTGAACTATTGCGTCATTTTGTGTTTGACATTGGAAGTATGAACGAATTGAATGTATTTATAGCACCAAATTAAAATTCATTGAAGCTTTCTGCACACCTTCTTAATATAAACTTTAATTATGCCAATTTCATACACCTCCGTGCGCTTTATATGCTTAAAAAGGGGGACAATGTTTATTCTTCGCGATTAAATATATAGATTTCATACACTAATTGGAATAAATAAGTATGCAAAACTCCATCACGGCAGTTATCCCCGAAGAGGAAGGCAGAGCATTCAGTAAATAGACCCATATTCCACCGAAGATATTTGTATGTCCTGACCGAACATGGGTATTGTCGCAGTCTCACGGGCACAGTAAAAATCCGAGGTAATGAATCTAAAGAAAGAGACGTCAAAAGCGAAAATAACTATGCCCGACTCGGAATCGAACTTGGGACCTTCGGGTGTATGTGTATCTCTACTTAAATATTCCGTATTTTGTTTGATTGTACGGTAAGCTGTATCTAAGGGGAATGCCGGAATACAAGATTACGGTAGATGTAAGGCGACTTTTCAATATGAAGGACAAACCCACCGCATGACAATATATTTTATAATCTATTGAATAAAAAATTCAGAACCATTTATTTTGTTTAGTCCGTGCAGGGCACTTATGAAGGTCAAAGATACTGAAGCTACCATTGCTACAGCTAACAAAGAATTTAAATATTTATGTTTTAAATTTTCCTTTACTGACTGGTTTATAAGAGACCAGCTGTACCGCGTGGTTTCAGTCGCGTTTCCATGGATGTAACATTTTCTCGGGAGAAAAAAAAATTATGTAGTATTCCAGTCTAGGCAATAATTTATCTCTATGCTAAATTTCAACCGGATCCGTTCAGCCGGGATGGCGTGATTGTGTATGAAAAATCCGTCCATCCCATCTCACTTATAATAATAATAATAATAGCCCCCTAAAGTCCAGCCACACGTCCGGGTCACCCATCCGATCCATGTAGGGGGCGGTAACGTGTACAGTTAGAACTTACACGGCCAACGTGGCACTGGCAACCCAACATGGAGAATATGAATGAAAAACGATATAATTTGCGGTTGCTGCCCGGGGGTCGCCGGGGCGCATCTGGAGCCGATGTTGAATGCCACAGGATGCGAACCATCGGCGACGCGGAGTCGAACAGGCGGGCTCTCCGGGAAAATGCTATAGCCGATGACATTGCCACTGCACTATCATCAGCAGTCATCACCCAATCAGGTTCGTCATTTTGAACCCCCGTGTCGCCAACAACTAGTAATAATAAGATTTAGAAGATTCTTAAATCTTACATGAATAGAAATAAAATCTAAAGACTGTAAAGACACCTAGCGGTACACATTAAAAGCTCAAGGGAAAGTCTTCAAACGTAGGCTACACCTAGATATATGCTCCTTTCAGGCGGTGAGCTTCCTACGCGTTTTCTGTCTGTAAACACTAGATGGCGCTAGGAGCTTCAAATTATTCGTAGTCATCTAATGATTGAAATTCAACCGAAATTTTAAGTTTGAAGATCATTGAGATTTTTTGTCAGAGTATAACCTCTGTAATCATCGCATAGAACTTTTTGAAACAGTTCTATTACGTGAGCTGTGTAAACATTGGTAGTAGTAAACAATTAACATAAATTAATGTAAAATACTTATAACTCTTAGTATATATATATATATATATGTATATATATTTAAGGTTTCTGCACTCATTCTCGTTATAAACTATCACTATCCCATATCTCTTGCTCGTGCTATATGTTTAAAAAGAGTTTTCTTTTCACGTATTAATATATAGATTAACAACACATTTATTTTATATTTGCAACGGTGAGGTTTTTGCTCCTGACAGCTACTAGACAGCGTTTTAGAGGGTCGTAACAAATAGTAAGGAAAAGCAAGAACATCACACGAGCAGGTTTGTCTTCTATTAAATTATATATCGTTTTATATATATATTTATTCTGTCCGCGTGTAAATCGACCCCTTTTGAACGCCTGGACTGATTTTTATGAAATTTTGTGTATTGAATTGGAAGGTCCAAGTGTAAATCTAAAAATGTAGGTGGCGCTGCGATCGTGTTCTAGGATTTTGGTTGTAATCCTTTTTTTGGTACTTACTAGAATCCGATACATGGCGGTACAGTTAAGTTATTTAGCTCATATCGCCACCTACAGGGTAGAATAACGTCTGCCGAGTCAGATAGTATAATAAATTTATAAGCGAAAATTCACTCACTGACTAAACATGATAACTCGAAAATTTACTTGACGTTTGAAGCAAAAATTTGGCAGAAAAGTAGTTTATACGTATATTATACGTTATATCAGCTAAGAACAAATTTTGCGGCAGGGCCGAATAACGGTGGCTAAGTCTAAGCTATTGTAACTTATTACGAAATACCTACAATTTTACTGCTTCTTTCAGGCAGCATTAGAGCAACGAATCGACGCGATTTTTTTTACATATACATATTTTATGGGCCGGAGAATACATAGACTTCTTTTTACCCTTAACGAGAACGCGGGTGGAACCGCGGGGGACAGCATGCATTAATAAATTAATCTTCTATTTAAATAAAGTAGGTAGGTATGCTTTGTTTTACGGAATCTTTTTATAGACACTTCTTTGTTTGACTCGGCAGATATTATAGACTCGTTCTGTTTAAATATCTATAAAAATTAGTAGTATATTGATACCTATGTCTAACATATTTTTGTATTTAGCACATTAAATTCCATAAAAAAATTACGATGTCTCTCTCTGTACCATAAAATGTCACGCATTTTTCCAAATTTTGTTCAATTCAATCGTCTTGATGAGAAAACGTATCATACATACAGACAGCGAGAGATACTGCCGTATTTATAAAATATAATATAAGTATGGATTAGTTAACTTGTTTTTCAAAGCTCTGCTTTTCTGGCGTCGATGTATTTACAGATGTGAACAAAAAGCGTTTTTGATATCTCACCGAGGAAACATACCTATATATTTTCTTAAATTATTTATATCACATGTGCCGACAAATAACCAGGTCCACCTGATGGTAAGTGGTCACTGCCGTCTATAGAAATTTGCAATACAAGAGGGATCGCCAATGCGTTGTCGAACGTGAGACGTGAAACAGTTAAGTCTCATGTGCCTGTAATTTTACCGGCCCCTTTACTTTTCTAACCGAAACACAGTAATACAACTGCACTACTGCTACACGACGGAAATAGGTAAGGTGGTAGTACTTCTCCGGACGAACTCTGCACTAAAAGCTCTACTACTCAAACCTTATTGACCGTTAAAATATACAACAATGTACCACAAAGACGGCGTGCGTAGGTTTAGTAAAAGAATCCCGTTGGGAACTAAATAAATGTGCATTACTGAATAGGTATCCAAATTGAATAGAGCAACCAGGGTAGACGGTACAAGACGGGCCGACTAAACATACCTACTGCTATAAAAATAAACAAAAAATAAATGTATGTTGAAAGAAACTAGAGAACTTCTCCAATTTCATCTAAAAAAACGATATCAAACCACGCTGAAGCAATATCCTCTTGAGTATTGGAACCGGGCTGCAGTCAAGAAAAGGTAATTATAATTCTAAAGAGGTTATCACTGGGTTTTTTAAGACTTGATGCAGCACAGCAAAGCGAGGGGTAACGGAGTTCAAATTTGGAGTCGCCGAGGCCAAGATTTGCATATTTATAAACAAAAAGGCATAACTCGTACTGTGCATATTTTGCCTTATATTTTCATCCATAGTATAAACCACTTGGTTTAGTAAGTAAATGCCTACTCTGAAAGGATATAGATATTGAAATTATACGAATTACGTACATCGTTTTTTTAAGTCAACGTCATAAATAAAACATGGATTGCCTTTTACAATAATAATATTGGTGTAAGCTTCTAAATGATACATGCGGGAATGTATTAAGCCCGCAATGCGATACAAAAAGAGCCATAAGTACCTGGTAACATGCGGATGGAATATAAAATATCTGCAGGCATTCACAGGAAATGGATTATTTATTTACAGAGCTTCAGAGTTGTTTGATAACGCGCTGGAGCCACTGTCGCTAACACCTGACAATTCTTTCACTCCACCGATGAGTGAGTGCATTTGACAGGCAAATTGTTATCGAAAATATGAAAACTGTATTACAATAATTACTTTAATCCTACTAATGTTATGAATGTGAAAGTTGGTTTGTTTACTCTTCCTTCACGTCTTAACGGAGCGATGGATCGACTCAATTTTTTTCCCGTAGATAGTAGCTCTATATTGTAATATTAGATGGATAGTAGATCCAGCTGATAGTGTGGAGAAGGGCCAAGGGCTTTTTGTTATAAAAATAATATTATTCAACATTCAAATGTAAAAGTTTGTATGATCGAATGTTTGTGGCTCAATCACCCTTGAACGGCTCAAGGGACTGGGAAAATATTATGTTTAAAATACTTGGAAACGCGTGTAATATATAACCCGGATCCGGAACCTTTTGTAAAAAAATATTTTACTGGAAAACTGTGCACGATTTCAGTATTTCAGAGTCATCATATCAGCCCAGGGTTTCAGTCCACTGATCTACTCCTCCTTGGATTGATTTATATCAGAGTGATTCATATATACATATTACTAGCTGTACCCCGCGGTCTTACCCGCGTTCCTGTGGGATGTCACATGTATTATACATAAAAACCTTCCTTTTCAATCACTCTATCTATTAAAAAAAAACCGCATCAAAATCTGTTGCGCAGTTTTAGAGATTCAAGCATATATAGGGACAGAGAAAGCGACTTTGTTTTATACTATGTAGTGATTATACGTAACTGTGTATACTGCGGGATGGTGCCTAAACTTGCGGCACGCTATGATGGCCGTTTTGACGTTTAACAATGACAAAGTAAAATAACCTTTATTTCTTTAGACATGAGGTGCATCTATTGATCCAACAGCTAATTGTATGATGATGGAAATCAACCTTATTACCAAAGCAATACAGTTTCTTTTCCTATGACAATCTGAAAAGTCAAAACGGCCATCATAGCGTGCCGGTAGTATAGTGTTATTATACGCTTATACTAAATTTCTTTGCTATTAAGTATAAAAAATAAAATAATAATATGTATGTAGACATGTACCATGTTCACTCTCAACAAGTTTAAATAAGGTTTATCCTCCATAATCGTTATTCTTATCATTTTTACGGTTCAATAGTCAACAAGGAAACCTTATACATAGTTTTTCATAGTCCTTCTCTCTGCGGTTAAATACAGAGAACTTTCTTGGTGTTAAAGAGCTGTGATTCGGCAAGTTCATTAATGAGATAATTTTTTTGGAATTTTGCCGAAATTATTACTTATCCAATTACTCATTATTAATGAGTCATTAACATGTAAAGCCTAAAACAACGGCTTAGCTAATGGGAGGATGATTGACTGTAGAAAAAATTTAGTCACTTTAAATTCCCAAAGGAACCCCTGAATTAGACAGGGATATAAAACAGAAAAATATTCAACAACACCCATATAAACTGTGTTCCTTTCATTGACTACTTTTAGATACGGTTTAAATTCTATATGTATATGTGTAGGTATATAGGGCTACCTACATTATTTAAAATGTACGAGTACCTATAAAATACTTTGAAATGAGTTTAACAAAAGGGCGCATTTAAAAATCCAATTTAAGTATGTTGCAGCAGCCAATAAATCCAGTTAGAGACGTGTCCGCCTTGGCTGACTCATTTTTTTCCACTTCGGTCGGTAAGAGTATAAACTGCTGGTAAACGCTGCAAGAAGGCTGTATATCAGTCAATGTCCGAGGGGCACTTTAATTGTACCCTAATTTATCGTCCTATATACCGAGTCACTTTGACTTTTGGCCCGTAACAGTATTTCGAGCGGGTATTTAGGCATTAAGCGGAAAGCGGCGGGAGACGATGTAATTATGACGGTTACGACGGTATGAATATTACGAAAACAATGTGGGTGCGTATAATGAGCCTATATGGAACATTTTGGGCTCTCAAATACTTACGCCTCATGGAATATTTTCAAATGTTTCTTTACAATTGTATGCTTTGTGTTTGGCAAAATGTGGTTCGATAAAATGGGCGTGAAGATATTTGTTTTATTTTAGACTCGTTACTATTTTTACCTTTGTTATAGTCTTAAAATACGTCGACGTAAAAAATATTATGTATAAAAGAATATTTATAGCGAGCAGCATCCATCTGGATTAGTTCGCAACGCACACGTCATCACTTAGGCGTTACCACCTCATTAATCTCGGAGTTGAGCTTTGTTTAGCCGGTCCTCACTTTCATCTACGAGGTACTAAAATTATTTATCTAGGAAAAAATATTTCTCAGCTAAATTAATTCCAAAATAAATCTTGTTTTGATATGAAACTGTAGAGTAGTCTGAAGTCCACCAAGTTCGTACTTCCAAATCCAGGGATTTGGCAGCACAGCAATGAATCACAGTCATGCTTAGGAATATAAATAACAGTATAGTTACATAAGAAATACCAACTACCCATTTGTATAGAGATCACAATTTACAGAAGCTCAAATTTGTCTTTCTCCAATGGCGACGAGTCGCAAACTTTAATGGTTATTCCTACAAATTAAAAGCTACGAAATCCACAAATCAGGCGAGATGTCACGAACGAACTCGGTAACTTCCGTCGGTTGCGGCGCGGCGCAGCGGCAGTGAGGACTTTAAAATGCGGGATACTGTGTCCAATACTTGGGATGCAAATTCATTAATAAAAATAGGATAGTAATTAAAAAATATAACATAATATAACTTAAACGTAAGATGTAATACATAGTTATTGTCAATTAAATAGAAATAGAACAAAAGCCGCCAAAGTATCCGTCAATATTGACGCGTGGAAAATTTACTCCTCCCTAACCCTCAAAGCCAGAGATTTGTAGTACATTTTCACTCCAATACAGACTGAAAGGGTTTTCGCGAACACCGCTACATTTTTCCAAGTCGAGTGCAATATATTTCATTGCTCAATTTTGAACATTTGTTCAACGAATTTACGTAATATATTCTACATTCAAAAAGTCATTGTCGTGTGCATGATCTTGGTATTAACGTGTATTTGTAACGTCATAAATTAACATTCCCATATTAATAAACGAGCTTTCCGGTTACTCTCGCTTTCCCAGGATATAAGATAGAGAAGGCAGAGATCTAATTGATTTTTTCAGATCTGTTATCTCTGTGCAAAGATAACGAATTGTAGGTAGGTATTATGTGAAAATTTCAACAGACTTTCTACAACATTAACCCTTAAAAGTAAGGATAGACAGACAGACGGAAATACGGAATTTAGCACACATTCTGAAAGCCCGTATACTTAAACGTATATTTTTTAGCAGGACTTTGTAGAAATAAGTAATCCATGAAATATCTTTACATATATTATGAATGAGGTTTCGAATAATCCAAAAATCGGCAAGAGGCCATTACCAAGTAATATAACAATTACACATAAAAGTATACACAAATTTAATGGCGCCGACACGTGTAACCGAAATAGGTAGGAATGTATCGAAATATAGAATAATAGGGTACTCATTGAATCATTTAGTTTAATTATAACGTTTTGTAGACACCAATGTAAGTGGTATTTTTTAACCTACGCAAGGTCAATTCATGATTTGCGTTGTCGAGCCGATAAGTGCAAGCAACAATTTTTAGAGTTCACCGTCGTCTACTTCTTAGAATGCACTATTATTAAAATTATTAGGGTGGCTTAATTGTGAATGAGCGAATAGTATAGAGGCGGCGAACGAAAGGCCGCGCGCGCGGCGCGTTGTGGCCGCTCAAGTTTTGAATGCTTTCATTCAAACTTGTGGTTCTGTTCGACGCGGCTATGAATGGCGGATGGCACAGTTTGTCTCGACAACTTTGTCGATTTAACTCCATTCTGTTCTTCTGTTACAGGCTTATTCACGCTTCACTCGCACTCTGGCTTAAAAACGTAATCCAATATTAATGTTTTTAGAGTAGTAGAGCTCTTAGTGCAGAGTTCATCCAGGGAAGTACTATCACCTTACCAATTTCCGCCAGAAGTACAGTTGTATTACTGTGGTTTAAAAGGTTAGGGGGCCGGTGAAATTACAAGCCCATGTTACTTAACAACTTCAGGTCTCAGGGACGACAGGGCATTGGGGATGCTCCTGTGTTTCAAATATCAATAGGAGCACCTTACCATCAAAATCGTCTGCTTGTTTCAGCTCATGTGGTATAAAAATAATGTTAAGACGATGACATCATCTTAACACTCAATACATACAGATGTTTTAATTTAATCTACATCTCGGTATTATACCTACTTCATTAATGAGTAAAAGCTACTGAAGCGAAAATTGATGATAAGTAAAAGCCGTATCTATGTATATATCGATACGTGAAGCAGTCAAGTAGAAAAGCGTAACGAGTATCGCAGCGTCTCGATTTCATACCGTCTGCGTTTCTGCTTAAATGGCAAATAAATAAACACTTTATACCTACATGGTATTACATAGTACCTATTAGTTAAACAGTTTGCGAGTAAAAACGAATATCGGAATTGAAATAAACTTTGGGTTTGGTGGTCAAACTTTTGTCATAACGTCCCTGTATTTGGTTACTTTTTGCAATCAGCCCCGAAAGTTAAATGAGTACCTACATAGCTACATACCGAGAAATTCGGATCTGCCATGTATATAAACGACGTATATAAACAAAGGAATTTTCCGTGATTTCAGTATCTTATATAGTAGTTAGTAGACTGTCAAAGCCGAAGTCAAATAAGCTTAGAATTAATTGTCATATTAATACATACACCTTAACTTCAAAAATACCATACAAAATATTCTTTATTTCAACTGCGCATTATATTCTCGTGAATTCGTGAATATGCAAATTATAAAAAAAACAACGTTAAACAAACTTCCGTATCTACTCATATGCTAATGCAGGACGATTTACGTTACCATAGAAACTCGTAGACTTTGAAAGTCATGAGTTATATGGGGTTAGCAAAATCCCAAAATAGGCAGAAGGCACGAATCGCTGTCGATTTTATACCAGATGTCATAGCTTATTCCTGATAGAACTTCGTTATTCAAATTCTAATAAAGTTACTAATGGACTGTAAGAAGAATGAACTAGAGAGAACATAATTTATTAACGTGAATTATAAGTAAGTAAAAAGATTATTATGTTTCGAGTCTATTTGGAAGGGATTTACTTTGCGGTAAATTGTGTAGAATCTTTCGTAAGCTTCAGAATTTTCTAGTAGCGTTATTGGCAGTATTATCTACAGAAATGTATCGCAGTGAGAGTGGAGCATGTCATACTCTCGCACAATGTCTGCAGTCTGCTCTACATTGATAAGCGACGTAGCTTCGACGCGAGCGAGATACTGAACGTGCATTTAGACTTATGCATTGAAAAGGTGTAAAGACGAAATAGGTGTGTGTCAAAGGTACGAGAAGGTTTTGACATGAAGGCTGTATTAAAATAATGAAAATTTTATGTAGGAAGATATATAGACAGTAATGAACAAGACTTTGACAAAAAAATATGTGTTTAACAAACTCGTGGTCTACTATTTAAGAAAATTAAACATAATTGTACAAAAAACATGGATTTTGATGTCTATTGTACATTCCCATTGTAATCATAATTATGTCCATATTTTCATAAATTTGAATTTGTTTCGTGACTTGTTACAAAAGAATTTTGATTAAAATTAAAACTTCCCACACCATATTAGCTCTCCTGAATAAAATTTTAGCCGACTGAATAAAAGTCTTTTGATAAAAATATTTGCTTCCTTCCGAAGAGTAAAATAACGCGGTCGCAAGGAACTTTGTTTGGAAAAGTAATATCTTTTTCGTTTGTATACGAACGTCAGTGAATTGTTTCTTTAGGTCATTCAATGATAATATAGTTGAAATGGCTATAAAAACAATATTTTACAGATATGCTTAAGAGAAAATCAGCAGATTTGAGAGTTAGCTGTGAAATCATGTAAATATTTTATTCTTTTTAAGTACATAAAATTATTCTGCTGTATTCACATCAAACTAATATTTAAAAACCATAGCGGTCGCCTAGAGGTTTTACCCAGTTTTCAGTGGAATTCCCATACTCTTAGAAGTGTTTTTTAGGCAGTCAGTCAGTGCAATTTTTTAATATACTTTATATATAATATATATTCTACTAATATTATAAATGTGACAGTTTGTGAATATGGATGTTTGTTACTTTTTTACGCATAAAGTACCTGACAGATTTGATTGAAACTTGGACATAGATAAAGTATATCCTGGAATAACATATAGGCTATTTTATCCCGGGAAAATGTGACATCCCTCGGGAACGAGTGTACACATGCGGGGGACAGCTAATAATTTATTAATACAGATGCCATATCTCCATCATAAGTGACTGTATACACATAAGTGTTTGAATGTTCTGTGCACATGTAAATGATTATTTTTGTGTGCGTAATCTTTTTTAGTAAGTTATTAAGCTAACGCACACATGCACATGTTAATATTAACAACCACATATATAACGGGCGAGTTTTTCTTATTACTGTTCGGAGTGTTAGAACAAATTAGATGATATAAGCAGAGATTTTATCTAGGTACCTTATTTCATGAATTATTAACAAGTGTGAGCCAATTCGGAGTGTTTAATAATGTAGGAAGCAGTGTCAAGTGACTCCGAGAAGCTCACTGAATTATGTAATAAACTCATTCCTCTGGTTTCATTCATGTCTCCAATGTCTTTCTACATGATAGTACCTGAATTTGTGACACTTGTTTTTATAGCTAGTCTGGAACTATGAGTTCGTCGTGGCAGTAGAAAATGGAGAAGGGAAAAAGGTGAAGTTTATGTCTACAATGTGCACTAAGTCACAGTCAAATAAAGTTTTCAATTCACTTCTCACAGCGCTACTGAAGTTACCAACCGATTCAGAGGTTAGTGTTCAAATGAGAGTATGTATGAGTTATAATTTTTTTACGGTCCAGTGCGTGTGATTGTTAGACACCCTGACAATCACGTTGCAGGCCGTAGATTCGATTCCCACCCAGAAATATTTGAATGCATGAACAATATGAATATGTCTGTTTGTTCTGCGTCTGGGTATAAATATCTATACAAGTAAAAATTTTGAAGTTAGTATATCAGTTATCTGGTTGCCATAGTACAAGTTCATCAATTTGAAATCAGATACCGTACGTGAAGAATGTCCCAAGTATCCCCTATTTTTATAAGGTTTTTGAGGATTGATGTATAAATATTTGTTGTTCTTTCACGCTAAAAGTAATAAATGGATTAGGAAGAAACTTGACAAGTAGATAGGTTGATAACCTGGATTAACACGGGAAATTGTGACATCATGAAAGCGGATAAAACCGCAGGGGACAGCAAGTTTATTTATATTATTCAACTCAGCGAACAAAAATTATATCAAACTTCTTGTATTAAATTAAAAAGTTTAACATGCTTTGAAGCTTTTTATATCCTCAATGAACAGCTTTGAGGGAAGACCCCAGTGCGTGAAATAGAGTGATATTTATCGTTCTTCCTGATTCTTATTTCTGATTAGTTAGTATTTATCATTGAACATGTTTACCGAATATTGGGGAAACACGTTTATGAACTCCAACGAATGCTCTAATCTCTATATTGTGTATTATTAGAACCTATCGATATCACAGATAGCGATGACAAACATGATTTGGTGTAGATCTAGCGTAGTACATAACACTGCTGTATCTACGCCGTGAAACCACATAACAGGGTATATATACCTTGTGTTTGAATTACGGTTAATAACTTTATTTCCTCATAAGATTAACAAAATTACTTTTCTTTTTGTATTTTTATATCATATGGGCCGACAAAATAAGCAGATGGTTCACCTGATGGTAAGTGGTCATCGCAGCCTATGGACATTTGCAACACTAGGGGCATCGCCAATGCGTTGTCGACCCTGAGACGTGACGTTGTTAACTCTCATGTGCCTGTAATTTCACCGGCCCCCTTACCTTTCTAACCGAACACAGTAATACAAGTGTACTACTACTTCAACGCGGAAATGGGTAAGAAAGAGCTCTACTACTCAAAGACTACGTACTTGTAGAAAAAATACAAATTAAGAATATGTAAAGTAAAAATTAATTGTTAATTACGTGTAGGTTGGTAGTGTAACATGTTATGCGTACAAACAAGCTCGCATAGTACCCACAAAAATAGAGACAATTATAGGCAAGCAGCAACGAAAATAAAGTAGCGGTCACAGTAGTGCGACCCGCGTTTAATCTTAATAAAGAATGACCCTTAAATAAATGCTATCACAGTTGTTTTTTGAAGGTTTTTGACTGATTTTGCCTCATTAATAGGTTTAGGTAATTGTAATAATAATAAATATCCCGGGACATTCTTCACATACGGCCATCTGATCCCAAACTATGCAGAGCTTGTACTATGAAAACCAGATAACTGATACATACTTTTATAGATATTTACACCCAGACCTAATTTATTGTAGTGTTGTACAATTGAAACAATAAACAATACCTAAGCAGTGCTTGGATAATACAAACCTTTCGGAATTAATAGATATTGTCTTAAAATATATTTATGGATATGAAATCCAAAATGGTGGGCCGAAGTAAAAATAAGTTGGTGTAATTTTTTAGATACGTTTCCTAACGGGGCGTTGAAAATATATTTTTTAATGAATTACACGAACAATCCTATAACAAGCTTGTTATCACACAATTATGTAGATGGGCATAATTGTAGACATTAGCATTAGAACACCATCTGACCGCAGCTGAAACTTGAAACGAATCCATTAGGCCTGTGGAACTTAGAAACGAGTGGATGCGCCTTTGAACTTGGAACTTATGATCACTAATGGATCCATAGATTGAATAAGATACACATTGGTTAACCACCATTATTGAAACTTAGGTATAATAAAAAATATTAGATATTCATACTACGTTGAAAGGTTTATCGAACTTTTAATTTCCATGGTAACACCCGTATAAAATATTAGTATTATTACTATCTCTCGCAGTTCGAAGGGATGTACCCGGGATAAAGAGTATTATATGTTAGTCCAAGTTATAAACTATCCATGTGCCCAGTTTTATCAAAATCCGTTAAGTAGTTTTTGCGTGAAAGAGTAACGAACATCAATACATCCACCCTGCGAATCTAATCTTTAGAATTTATAATTTTAGTAGGATCACGTTTATTATTCTCTTGTTAAGGAATTTTATAAATGCGACTTCTTTTTCTACTACATAATCAAACTCTGTATGTAAAAATTTATGAATACTCACTCTTACTCTCTTCATATACATCTGACTATTCAAAAATGAAAATGATCCGTGAAATATTAATTAGTTTCTCATTAGCTAGGCGTAACATTGGATGCTTTGATTCAGTCAAACATTAATAAGAATGCAAAATGTGTTGGAGTGTTGACGTTTGTTTTATTCACATTTAGCGGGCTTTTAAACTCCATTCCATTACTACCCTTTTCAAAGTGGCTTTATGTTCAGTGTCACTTCTGCGTGCTTTTTGTAGGAGGCATTATGTAGAAAATTGGAATCCTAGCCTCAATTCTGAATTTCTCTTATGTACATTCCTACGGTGTTGAATATTTGATAGAAGAGTAATTCACTGCTCGACAAATGCCAATTTCATCAATAAGCCCAGTGTTTTTTTTATATTAGAGATTTAATAATTTTTTACAGTACTGATTTATGAAATTCAACCTTAGTATTATACACTTACGTTTGTGTAGAATGAATACAAGTGACTTTACATATTAATTTGGGTTATTCAAAATTAGACATTGTTCGCGAGATGAATGGAAGAATGAAGCTACATGGAGGCAAGCGATGATGCGTAGCCGCTGTTGCTTGTATTACCTCGCCAACAAATATTATGTAACCACAGCACGCTTCAGTACGCCACTCGTATCATATGAAGTATACTCCGTAGCTATGCATAGTTTGTTTGCATGTTGTGGTTCATATGTTTATACTCCGGCGTTACGTTCCTACGCCTTCGGGCAGAATTCTTAATGGAATTCAATACCCGACCGTCTCGGTTATTCATTCACGAAAATTTTCAAATTAATTTTGTAAAATACGATCTTCATTTAATGGGGGAAAATAAGATCAAAGTTGTTTCAAAAGTCTTATTAATTAATCATGTTACATCGAACTTTATTTGGAGTAAATATAACAGGTAACTTAGGTACATAAACTGCAGCTAAATACAACCAAGAGATAAAGTTTTTGTTTGGTAAGTAGATAAGTAAGTTCTTTTTATTAGATATACAGTCAACCTGTAAGGTAGGAGTTGTGTTTGCTTTCTCTTTCAGCATAATTTTTATGACAGTTTTCACGTTCATTAAATATCTCCACTGTACTCTGTACTGTAATGAAAATAAAAGCGTATTAAATATGATGGTACATGATACGTGCAAAAATAAACAGAAATACCTCCGAAAAAAATCTAAAGCTGTTACTTATCCTTCATCCCCACGATTATATCTTTTTGTTCAACATATTGTTCAAACACATCCAGTTTATTAATATTTAGGTATAGACATATGAAAGGCGCAACGGTGTGTTACACGTTCTTTCTTTAAAACCTTTTAAAGAAGTGAGACAAGAATGATTTTAACTATCAATAGCTAGTATAATCCATCAATGAATTTTCCTTTAAACTTAAGGAAAAAATTAGATACAAAACAAAAGAAATAACTCCCTTATTTAAAATTTGCAAAAGTTGAAATTACTTCTTGATTTTTTTATTAAATCGCCACATACATTTATCTTTGGATGGAGGTAAAATTACTTATGAATCGGCATCACTACATAGTATAAAATAAAGTCGCTTTCTCTGTCCCTATATCCCTATGTATGCTTAAATCTTTAAAACTATGCAACGGATTTTGATGCGGGTTTTTTTAATAGATAGAGCAATTAAAGATGAAGGTTTTTATGTATAATATATGTGACATCCCACGGGAACGCGGGTAAAGCCGCGGGAGACAGCTAGTTACGTTACATTTCGATAAATGATAGTAAATTATATCAATTGTTTCCATTTATAATTGCCCATCCCAGCGGCGTACTGTGCCTAAAGTTACGTGCAACTAGAAACTCTGCGCACTGCAGTTTCATTTTAAAACTTCAGTTTCAGGTTACATAACGAATATCCGAAATAAAACTGGAATGTAATTGCGAATCATTTTTATCCAGCATTTATTTTTTAATTATTTTCCATTCTTTGAAACTATATAAATCGATTATAAAATATCTGAGCTTCACAAACTACAGACAAATATTCATTGATCATGAAACGCCTTTGAGTCGGTTTTGTTGTCGGTCAGTTTTCTTCTTTTTAGTGCTGAAAATAAACTTGATTGATGCCATCAAATACGACATTTCGTAAACTATCACCGTCTCTTTGATAAGATTTAGATCTTCCGATGAGGATAAAAATAACATATATACCTACTGTAGTTGTATTCACGTGCACTAGAAAGAACTATTTCTACTTATGTTGTACGAGGGAAGATCGGTGGTAGGTACACGTCATTAAAACATTTGTAATCCGGATTGATAAGCGCCTCACGCTAATTGACTCGTGTTCACGAATAGACCAATTTGCCGAGGCGTTACCGACGATTTATAATGCAAATTCCGCCCAGCTGTTACCTCCAAATTCACGTCACAACCCGGTCGGTCGCTTTGAAAACTCTACTAAGCCATTGATCGAATAAATATTATATAAAGCCTTCTGTTATATAAATTATGTTTGCGATTTTGAATTATACGGGGAACAGCCATTGTTTCACATAAATGATCTTGATATTAGCATTGATAACTATTGAGGAACGATCTTGCCGACCGATGTGTATGAAGATTGTACGCCAGGGAATTAGAACAATGGGAAACTGTATTACTAACTAGGTAGGGTATCTTTTCAACATTATTGTTCAATTAAACTTTAGTTAGAACGATGCATCTTGTAAGTTTACTTTAGTATCATTATTTTATATAATATATTAGCTGTCCCGACAAACGTTGTCTTGTCGAAATAAGTCCGTACAAAAGTTCCATAAGGAATTCGATGGCAGTCCCACCTACGGGGTCCCATTGTGAATCTAAACTATTCTCAAATCCACTGGAACACATAAAAAAAATGTCATTAAAATCATTCCAGGCGTTTAGGAAGAGTTCACTAACATACACACGGACAGACAAATTATATGTATATATTAAGATAGGCTAAATAAGCTTTCAACAATGGGAAAAGAATACGTCCGTAATTCAAAAATTATGGATATTGATAATTCTAGAGTAAACTTTGATTAGCTATTGTCTGTTGAATTTTGAACAATCGCCGTTTCCGTCTTCCTAAATACAACCCCAATTAATCAAATCTAAACACATAATAGATAATACTGGAGCAATTTTGTTGCCATGAATAAGGAAGTGTGTTTGGGAGATTGAGGAGTTTGCGTCAAATGCCTTAATACCTTTAGAATCTGTTCAGTCGTTATAGGGCTTGGTTATAACAAATATTCACTTATAAACTGGTATTTATATCTAGTATTAGTAAAAATAGGTAAGATATGCACCTTAGCCGGGTCCTGGTGGTTGCCGGTGACGTACACAGAAGCTCTCCTGCCAAGCAGCGTTCGGCTGACGATGGAGCTACTGCGCCGCCCTGACATTCGATCCTGCGGCACCGGCAACATTTTTCTTCCCCTTTATTCACACCCCGTTATATATTCAACCGATCGTAAACGTGCACATATTAACAAACTTCCACCAAATTTAACTTTTCCGTTCACTTCTGATCAAGTTAAAACACATACAGAACGAGTTCCGATTAAAATTCACATAACTCGTTGGGTAATGTTGTTATTTTATTTCTAGAGGCACAAATATATTACAGACTCTAATCTGGTGTTGTGAAAATTTAATTTGCTAAAAATAGCTACATAGATAATTACGACTGAGTGGGTTCGAACTAATTAGAATTTATTAGGTTTAACGCAGCGCATACTTTATTGTGTCCCGTGGTTTGTATCTGAAACAAAAAAGGTACATATTTATTGTCTATTGTGTGGAATTAGACGGAGAATATTCTTTAAGACGGGTAAAAAGCATCGGCGAATGACGAGGGTCATCATTTACAAACGCCTCTATCGCGTTCGCCAATCATATGCAAAGATGATGTGGGTTCTATTTTGGATTTTCTGCCTACAAAAACATTGAATAGAATATCGTATTCATCGCACTCATGTACCTTAATGGCAAAAGGTACGTTTTCCTGTCAACAATATGACTTTAGGCCAAGTTTTATTTTTTTCTGTCTGAAAATCTATTACTAATACTACATATTTTTTTCTAGATAAGTAATTTGTATACAATCAGGACGTGCAATGATAAAGAACGCAATGAAATATTAAAGTATTTGCCAAAAATATGTTAATGTTGAAATGGAATAAAACACACAACGTATGTCCGTGACGAGAGAGGGGTAATATTTTTCGTCTAGGATTTGCGAGCTCCACAAATGGACATGAAAGCTTTCGCACAACCTATTTGATGCAGGGTTTCGGGTAGATAGATGTAGGTCTGTGGACGGATCGTTCTGACCCGACGCCACATCTAAACGAGTACCATCCGACGCAATGGATTAACTTCAGTCCCGGATCGAATAACATATGGGAGATGGAGTAAAAATATTGTTTAAACAAAATAGTCAATCGATATAAATGTATAGATACTAGGTACCTACTAGACTTTGAAATTTGAATGTCCTGATGATTTCCGAATAAAATCCGTTGTTAAAATAAATATCCTGGGACATTCTCTTACACACGGACATCTGATCCCAAACTAAGCAGAGCGTGTACTATGGAAACCAGATAACTGATATACTACATTTACTATTTTTCTAAATACATACTTATATAGATATTCACACCCAGACACAGAACAAACAGATATATTCATGCACACAAATGTTTGTCCTGGGTGGGAATCGAACCCGCGACCATTGGCTTGGCAGTCAGAGTCGCTAACCACCAAGCCAACTGGCCTGTGGGCCTTAAAAGGGTTGTATGTTTTTGTCTTTTGGGTAGAGATGATAAGTAGAGACTTGATTTCCGAAATATTGAGACGAAAGGATCAGAAGCGATAACCGTGTCAGTTTCCTTCACATAATGTAAACTTGTCACACGGGTCAAGTTTTCTATCCTTCTACCTATACGACACCTATTACGGATAAACCGAGCAGTTTTGGTCAATGGTGATATTGCTCATTTCATTTGATGTTCGCGATACAAATTTCGAGCTTCAACACACGAGAAGGAAGAATTTATATATATTATAGATTTAGAAATTTAGAGATTTACTAAGCATAAGGTATTGCATGGTCATCAGTTCGGTTTCACGAAGGGAAGATCTACATCCGATGCGGCAGCAACATTGCTGAGGCACATTTATGGCGCATGGGAGGATTCACAGGATGCGATTGGCATTTTTTGTGATCTGTCCAAGGCATTCGATTGCGTTGACCACCGTACGCTACTACTAAAACTTGACTTCTACGGAATTCGTGGAACTGCTCATGATCTTGTTTTATCTTATTTATCAAATCGCCAGCAAAAGGTAGGGATTACCGGCACAACATCCAAGGGCTCTTTAGTCGAAATGGGGGTACCCCAGGGTTCAATTTTAGGTCCATTTTTGTTTTTAGTATATATAAATGATTTGCCATATGTTGTAAATGACCTCACAGATATTGTCTTGTTTGCTGATGATACATCATTAATTTTTAAAGTTAATAGAAAAGACAAAGATCTAACTAAAGTTAATCATACTATGTCAATTGTCTGTGGGTGGTTTGCTACAAATAATCTATTACTAAATTCAGAGAAAACTAAATGCTTAAGGTTTTCTTTACCAAATGTAGCACAAGTAGATAGCCAAATAATAATAGATGGGAGCCATATTGATCTTGTAAATAAAACGGTATTTTTGGGTCTTACATTAGACAATAAATTGCAATGGGGACCTCAGGTTGATACTCTAGCTGCTAAATTAAGTTCGGCTGCTATTGCTGTTAGGAAAATTAAACAATTGACGAATGTTGAGACGGCCAAATTAGTTTATTTTGCATATTTTCATAGCCTCTTGTCCTATGGTATTTTGTTTTGGGGAGCAGCAGCGGATATAGAATCAATATTTATTATACAAAAAAGAGCAATTCGTGCAATTTACAGTATGGGTCCCCGTGAATCATTAAGAGATTTATTTAGGGAAATAAATATAATGACATTACCTTCACTATATATTTATGAAAATATAATGTTTATACGTAGAAACATAGGAATGTTTGAGTCAAAATTAGATATTCATAGTATAAATACAAGACAAAGGGAGAAGTTAGTTGTTCCATACTTTAGACTAACTAAAGTTAACAAGTCATTTCTTGGTAATTGTGTTCGATTTTATAATAAGATACCGCTTTCAATAACCAAAATGTCTGATCATAAATTTAAAAATTATATTAGGAAAGTTTTGAAAGAAAAAGCGTATTACAAGGTAGTTCATTATATTGAAGATAAAAATGTATGGAAATAGCTGCTCTCTGCACAGTGCACCTCTAAATCTCTTGTTTAAGTTGTAAGTACCTAATTATTGTTATTTTCTATTTTGTAGTCTTGTCATATTTTTTTTTTGTTGTTTTGTTTTTATTAATGTTACCTATAATAAGTATTTTGTAATTGTTAAATATAAAATTATGTAAAATTGAAATTATAAAATAGCCAAAAAGTCAGAATAGATAAAAATTTATATAACAAATAAAAAAGAATGTAACCTTGCTGAGTTTCTTGCCGGTTCTTCTCAGTTGAAGGCTGACTTCCGAACCGGTTGTAGCTTCAGTAACTTTAAATTTGACCTTCATAAGTGCCCTCCGAAGGCCTAAACTGAATAAATGGTTTTGAATTTTGAATTTTTTGAGAACATATTTGAAATATCAGTATTTTTAGATTTTCAATACAGTTGTCAGTATTTGATTATTTATTTTAAAGACACTTCCCTATTGTAACTGTTTTATGTGTAGAACTATTCCTGTTTCTATTGTTTGCAAATAATTGCACAAACATGTATAAAATACTCAAATGTCTAGTACAGTAGCGGGAGGTTACAGTAGAGCCTCGTTAACCTCGGCCCGGCCTGGACAGCCGTGAATTAAACACGTGCAAATACGTGACAACTACCTCCACACGTCTTTGCACTGTAACTACTCATGCAAAAAAGAGAAACTGCTCTAGGTTTTTACTTGCGAAAAGGCTTCTCTAGCGAGATTGGTGGTTGTTGTGACCGAATAAAGTTAGAGAGTATCCCACGGACTAACTAAAAAACTGTCGTTATATTTGTTCATTAAACAGTTTGTCGTGGAGAATTGTTATTCAGTGCATGTTGTCGTACAAAGCTTATTTATATAGTCCAGTGGCTATAACAGCATTAATCAAACTTCATGTCGTAGTCAGATTATAATTGCCTATGCAATGATACACCGGCTTACCTTGCATAATCTAGCGAACTACAAATATACATGTACTAAATCAATATGCCTATAATAGCTTTATAACTTCAAATATTAAGAAATAATGGAAATAAATAAAGAAAGAAGTGGTATATTGTTTTGAACTTCAAAATCAATTACAAACTAAGAGCAAAGGGTTCGTTTGGCTGTCAAGACCACGCTTGGTCACGGGAGCCGACTAAATGAGGATGGACAGGATGCTAATAACGTAGGCCAGATGGCCCTACAAAGTCAGTCAACCATAGACTAGAACAGGCAAAAAGTATTTATGTAATTTCTTTTTTCAAATTTAAAGGTATTATCTTTAAGCAAACGTTGTCCCGTTTAGTATACGATAATACTTAGTAGACGCTATACCTGTATATTTTATGCGTTCTTTATGGTCAAGAACATTTCCGCAAACGGATGTTAGAGGCCACTTGAGCGAGTGAATTTAATCACAAACCCACTTCACACTTCGAATGTGAGAAGTAGGTCAAACAATAACATCCCCGGGTAATGTCAGGCACACCGGGCATCTAGATAATTTTATACTTAATTCAATTGTGGTTATTGCGTTATCCACTATGTCATCATATTTGTTCGAATTTAATGAAAATTCTTTGTTGCTGCAATTTCAAAACAACTACAAGGACACCACTCCATATAGCATACTACATGTTCACTCAGTAAAATATAAACGAATATATGACATGGTACTGGAAGAAAGTTCAATTTGTATAGTGAGATTAATGATTGAATATCAAAAGTGTTGTCTTAATACGCGTCACAGTATGTTCGTCATTGCGAGGCGTAAAATCAGCGAAGTTTACGGTGACGCTGCCACTATTATTCCTGAATGTGAGCTCCTTAGCATATTTAACCTATTATGAGGTTAATGGGCAATGATGGCGCTTACGCTTGCGCTTACAGGTTCGTTCAAGGCTTTATTTTCCGCCAGTTCTTAGTTAACGAGACGAGGCGGCAACTCTCGGCCCCAGTTCCCTTTCAGAGCAGCCTTTCACAGCAGAATAACTGGATTTGCTTATAATCTACAAACGATCTAGTAGCTCTAGTATATCGTACGCCTTTGAACTGTAGGTACGTTATTTTTAATCATCGGAACGAGTACTTATAATTCATTTATTTTATGGAATATGCCGAGGACCGCAATATATTCCAATCTGTACTAGGACGGCATATTCCGTACAATCTCCAAATAATCGTCCTAAGCATGAACGTTTTGGAATTCTAAAAGACACCGGTCTTCGCCGTCAAGACGATGGTAAATTCCCCAAGTTTAAAATTACCGAGGTTATATAAAGATTCTTTGCAAAGAAAAATTCGACACCAGTCCAGGTTGACGTTTAAGCACATAGCGAAAGTTCGAAAGTTTTGTATTCTCGGCTTAACCATTGAATACGGCGAGCCGTAACTTAACAAAGTTTCTTATCCCAACATTAGTAGATTAACGCTTACCCAAAGTTTAGCCTTGATTAAAACCACAAGACACCGTGACACGAATTATGATCAGCTTAATTTATTTATTTATTTTATTCCAAGGCTTAACGGGTAGCGGAGCCGAAATGACGATGGTTAAGTACTTAATTAAGAACTCATTGTAAAGCCTTCCAGAACTGAAATAGAATATTTAAAACTCTTTTAAATTAAGCATGTTTTATTGAACTTACTGTATTTGGTCCACTTAGAGAACTATATTTTAATTCTATTTACGTTTTCTTATCAGTAATGGAATGGAATGATTTTTAAAATAGGCCAGTTTAAAATTTTTCAAAAATGTCTCGTTCGTATCATATTGTTCATATGTATTTCAAATAAGTTCTATATTTGCGACAAATATGTGAATTAACCTTATTTTGTAAATAAAAATACATTGTATATTCTTATTTAGAAAATGTACTGCAACAATCGATCCTGTTACAAAGAAAGTGATTAATAATACATATTATATTAGTATCAAAGAGAATAATGACCCCTTTCTATCATAGAAAACGGTACAGGATACGTGCCCGTAAATCACACGCCAGCTTCGAAAACATTTCGGTATTTACCAAAAATGTTGGTATTTTTATTTCGTGCTTAGATTAAATCTGTAATTTATAACTATAATTCTTATTTTCAACCTAACGCCGTCGTGGATAAATAGTTATCAAAAGTAAAAATAAATAAAGTTGTTACAAACATAAAAAACACAATGGGACCATAGTGTTATTTATACTTTTTTATATCACAATACTTTTTATAAATTTTATTAATATCCTGGGACTAAAATGTTAACTAAAAGTTAGAAATGACGCTGTTAATTATATGATTATATAATAATTTACATCCAACTTCTAAATCTCGCATGTCTCTTAATAATTCAGCGTGTTTGGGCTATTCCTACGAAACCCTGTTGGTATTAAATAATTCATGTAATAAAATTATGTACCTACTCACTTAATTATAGTTTACGTTACACGAGTAATTAATCATACTTGTGCTTTAAGAAAGTGCCTAGACTAATACTAATATTTGGGGCTTTAAATTGTTATACCTATATAGTATACTAATTAGTACTTGGACTAGAAAGTATGAAAACTAAAATTTGTTTTCAACATTGAAAAGCAAATATCTTCTTAATAATTTTTTTAACAAAAATAAAACCGTCTTCAAAACTAAAAAGTGATAAAAAATTTATTATTTTATTAAGGCGAGTATTTCAAACATTCGACACTTAGCACCCGATCTTATTTATTTTTGTCTTTTTTGGTGTAGGAGTACTTATCCAAACTTGATAATATGTATATGGGACCATTACTGAAGTACAACCAACCAAACGAAAAAAAATGATAAGAATCAATTCATAATTAGGGGAGTAATCCCGTAACGGACACACAAAAAAAAAACAACATACAGTCGAATTTGGAATCTCCTCCTTTTTTGAAGTCAGTTAATAATGTTCCTCCATTTGTGGTTTACATATTTAACTGCGTCGCTTTTTTATATATTATAGTGAAACAACGACTTCAAAATTGATTTATGAGTATCAGATTACTTGACGGTCAAACCAGTAACCAAGTTACGTATTTATCCTGAGAGAATCCTGAGTGATTGCAGCAAATTGCACAATCGGATGTGTACAGTAGTCATTACTTTAACGAGATGAATAAAAATCACATCACAGTACATTCACTACATTTATGTACTATAATGTATGTGTACGCTACGGTAAAATAAAATAATAGATTTTCTTTCAGAGAAATTCTAACAGTTTTGGGTAATTTTGATATGAATGGAATGGTGCTGGCTGAAATTTGTAGAACGGTCATAGTAATATTTGTTTCGCATCGAATTCAGCCCCCTTTTCAGCTAATACAAACATCGACGACGAGCCGCTTCACGGAGGCCTCGGAGAGCTTATCTCTCACGTGATTAGTAGTATTAGAGTAGTTAGCGAAAGAGACAGAGCAAGGAGGCCGTGACGAAACATCCTCGAGTTAGTGTCATTTACCTTACAGAATATACAGAATAGAGCCCCAACACCTCCATTTAATAAATGATTTAATAATAGATCCTATTTGAAATATCAAATAAACCGCAACTTATGAAGTTTAATCTTACAACCTGGATATAAAAGAATAAATAAATATTCTGGGACATTCTTCACGCCCGGTTACCAGATCCCAAATTAATCAGTGCTTATTGTACTGAGGCAACCATATAACAGATATACTGCATAATCTTTTTTTCAAATACATATTTACGCCAAGGGAAATAACAAACAAACACGTTTTTGCACATAAATATTTGTCCTGAGAAGAAATCAAACCCGTGTTGCGTCGCGTAGCGTAGCAGTCAAGGTCTGACTACCAAGCCACCTGGCCTCTCAATATTGATCAACTATTACTACTCTGCGATAAAATTACTCTATTCCATTCTCAATGTCACATTGAAACTGTACCATATCTCTTTTTTATTTAAAAGAAATCATTACAACACTAATATAAAAATAACACAAAACAACTAAACGAAAATCGGTTCATCCGTTTGGGAGCTACTTATAACACCCCTCTCTTTTTGCGTCGGGGGTTAAATAATGTTGATTTTTCTTTCTTATTCGGCGTAGATAAGACGTGTAATTTTAGTTAAGAGAGAACAAAGCGATAATTCTTGTTATTACCTAAAATAGATTACTGCGACGATAAGATGTAATCGACCCTTCTAATAGCAACAATCCACTGCAATAAATACCCTACTTGTTGTAGAAACTTGATATTATTTTCTATTTTTTTATATTGTTCTGTGATATCGTTTCTAACTTTAATAACTTACTAAAGGAAATTACGACCTAAATACTATGTTTTTGGTATGATATCGAATAAAGATTTTCTAAATCTGTATTTATTCCTTCATTTACAATTACGGCACATCAAAAAAAGCATAATTCTGAAAATGCGAAACATTAGTCGTGAAACATAGGTATGCATCTTTGGATATTAAATAAATAAATTGTGCGCTACATGTTTTTATTTGTGCCATAAAAGACAACTCAAATTCAATATCTACCTTAAAATAAAAAACAAAACAAATAATTTTAAAAATTAAAACAGAAAACAAAAATTACACATGAAATTAGGTACTCATTAATTTTATATTCACAATTATAACAAATCTGAGAATGAAGTACAATTAATTTTCTGTAAAAACAAATAATCATAAAAATTCAAAAAGAAAACAAAATTTACACATAAAGTACATTTTATTTACTAGAATACGCATTGAGAAATCCTTGTTTACGTAACATTCTAATCAAAATCACGGAGTACATAATCAATCCTTTCAAGGACATCGCAGGGATACATAAAACACATGTAAAAGATAATTCGCGCCGCTAGACTGCCTCACCATGTTTAATCAGGGTCCGTAATTTCATCCACAACCTAATCCCGTCCTTGTTCGGGTGTAATAAGAACGAATGGTACAACATGATTTTCCCTAATCCATAATTGAACGGAATCAAGCTTTAAGGCGGAATTATCGTCGTCGAATTGATGGATGTTTTGGCTTTATTCAGTGTGAGTGTTATATGCGGAAATCATAATTTCTTTAACGACACTGCAATGAAATGTTAAGGTATCGGAAGAAAAAGTTAGTGACAGTGAGTTGCATTATAAACAAAATGAAGGGGTCAAAATCATGTTCAAAGTTTCCGTTATATACTGTCATACCAACTTACATATAAATAAATAAAAATAATAAAAAACATACTAACGTACGTGTGAAATAAAAGTGTAATAAAAAAGGCCTGATATCTCATTATTACTTAAGAAAAAATGGCTTTTAATTCATTGTTTGCTATTCGGTTTGGTAATGGTTACGGTCTGGAGCCTAGCGATAGATTCATTGCTAACATTGTACAACTTAACGGTAAAAGAAACGGTAAAAAGGCTATTACTTTATAGTTCTGTACAGAAAACATATATTTAAACGCTCGTATCATCCTATCAGATTCGTAATATGTAGGTATTATCCCTATATCTAAAAGTTTATTGCTGTCTTTACTTAACAAAAATAGTTTTATTGAAGTTAAACTTTTGTAGTTTGTACTGGGAAACATTTTAATTATTCATCAATCACTTTTGAATAGCAAAAATGTGATTATCATTCGTTTATTCTTTGTCACACAAAAAGGTTGCGGATCAGGTTTTCAAAGCCCATAAGAAGTTTCACTTCAAAAAGTGGAAAGTGTTATGAAGAGAATTCACACAGGTCTGTGTATACAGAAATTGGTTATAACAACTATCGGATATAGCGCCCTATGTTATATGGTCGCTTCAATGTCTTTATTAACGAGTTTTGATTGTACATATTTGTAGCTTAATATTTTGACATGGACCAATTAAAAACCCGAAAATCTTAATGATTAAATTTATAAATACTTAAATCTAAATTCAAAACCATTTATTCAGTTTAAGCCTGCGGAGCCTTCATAAATGCCTTATGAAAGTCAACTGATTACTGAAGCTACCACCATAATAATGAGAGAACATCAGTTTCCATGAAAATGTAAACATAACAAGAAGTTTTAGTTTATTCTGTACGTACTTATACTGTAGAGTAAGCTTCTTTATCTGCTGAAGAGGGTAAAAAGGGTTCCTGTTATCATCATTATGGAGGAAACTACTGTGGCTACGTTATCAGGGGGCACGTATCTCGAATCAGGCGCCATAATATGTTCATATCGTATTGGATAGCTACTATCGCGTATAACGGCGATCCAAGTGTTAGGAGGTGTTAGCCTTGGCTTATAGCGTTCAGCCTATTATCAATTGGAAATGAGGTCCATCCTGCTAATAATGGATTAATAATGGATTCACTGTTTACCTACAACATGGATGTTGATAGATTGTTGCGTTTAGGCACACCCTCGCTCTATGAAACATAGTGATAATAGTATAAGACGATCGTGATTAGTTTATATTCTGCAAATATATTCAGAGTTAGTCATCAATTATTAGCAATAAACTAAGCTGATGTATTCAGATTATTTTTGATGAATAATTCAATAGGATGAAAAGGACGCAAGATAATGATAATAGGTGAAGGATGTATGGACGATCTGTCGATAGATAGCGTTGTGTAAAGTTGGTAAGTATGTTGTTATGGTATGGTATGGATGTTAAGTGACCACCGTCGCCTATGGATATTTGCAACTAGGGGCATCGCCAATGCGTTGTCGTAAAATTCTATAATCTTAACAAAATAGCTAACCCTTGTTGCCATTACCCTGCGACAGATATACAAATTACTTCGTCACTATAATATGCTTTCATCACTGTGATCCGTCCGCTCGATACTTCCCGTTAGCTGAATGATATCGTTTTTCATAAGCAAGTTGATGTTACTGTGACACCTTTTTTGGGAGGAAATTGAGACGAAAAAGGAAATTGAGTAATTTTTTACACGCTTTGGATACAAGTTTGCTAGAAATAAAAATTGCGCAACGTTTTGGACGAATTAAACTGAACACGATTATCAATACTCTTACTTTTTAAGTAATACGTAATTGCATAGGGTATCTTTGATAGGAATATTTTATTAAATGACTGTTGGGGTGTAGTTTTTCTACAATGGAGTACCGGACGTTAATGTTATTCTCGTAAAAACTATATCTATTATCATCATCTGTGCACCCGGTGCACATTATTTGAGTTTGCTGCAGACCTTATGCATACATAAAGCAAAGCATACACAAAGCATAGCATTGTCTCACACAATTCGGCGCAACACATGCTAGAAGAGATGTGACAGATATTTTACTGCCACCTGCCAGAGGCCACCCTTCTTTGGGAAAGAAATTTGATGCATTCTATGGTCATCTGTTAACTCTTTAGTCAACCTTACTACACCTTCGAGTTGATAGTAATCGACACCGCTACTACATACTATAAAATATTTTTCATTCAAAGCATATATAGCTGTCCCTAGCAAATACCCCGTAAAAATATAATTAATTACCAAAGCCAACAACCATAGTAAGCTGTCATGTCAGGGAACCAGATTATTTAACAGAAAGGCCTACGTACCTATTTTACCCTAATAATTGTGTACTTTAATAGTTTTTCTATTTTTCATTCCTAAAAATCCTTTTTATTTTTATGGGGAAGGTCATACAGCATTACTACGGTTCTTAAATATTGTGAATGGACTTGTTATAAGGCCCCATTTAAGCTCCTTTTGGTAGTTTTGTAACATCTGTATAGATATCGGTATTAACTACAGTTTTATTACCAAATTACATTTGACATTTGGGAGATCGTTACTAAGCTACATAGTAAAGGCGCTACGTGTTTCCTGTAAAACGTTATACAACACTTACTGTTTTATTTATTGTATGTCCATAACGTGCATCGCATTTATAGCACCTTCGTGTTCTCCTAAGTGATCTATAGCGTGGAAATGATAATGTGAGAAGAAAACATTGCTATGATGTGTTAAAACGAATATTTTGGCAGAACGGCAAATATAAATGTGTTCTCACGCTTTCATATAGCGCTGAAAATATATAATATTTTTCCAGACTTACCGCTGCGGTACACCGAGACTCCGGTGGCCGCAGCGGCGCCCGGCCGCGGCCGCAGGGGCGTGAAGTGGAGTTTCAAATTTTGCCGGTCGAGGGGCGTCAGCTTGCGGTTCTTGTTGCGATACGATAAATGAGCTTAATCCCTAAATATAATATAAAACAAAAACCAAACTAGTTCATAAAAAGGTATGCTTATAGGTAAAAAAGCTGTAGCTAGGTATATCTAATGCGGCTGTACAGTGAAGTTTGAAGACAAAGAACTTTCCTGTCAATACCTCTTTCAAGTCGGATTTATTTATTGGGTTTCACAAGCTGTCGTTCGCGGTTTCACTTACATTTTCGAGGGATAAAAGTCTATAGGCTATCCAGACTATAAATCTATCTTTGTATCAAATTTCATCTAAATCCGTTTAGCCGTTCTTGCCTGATTGAGTAACACAGATCAGTCCATACAAACTTTCGCATTTATAGTAGTCAAGTATGTTCCAAGTTCAAATGTATATTGCAATAGCGATTATAGGTATTTTACCGTTGAGAAATTCCATCATTTTTGCAGTAGGTTTGAGTAGTAGAGCTCATAGTGCAGAGTTCGTCCGAGGAAGTACTACCACCTAACCCATTTCTGCCATGAAGCAAGAATGCACTTGTTTAGTGTGTACTTTAGGTTAGAAAGGTAAGGGGGCCGGTGAAATTACAGACACATGACACTTGACAACTTCACGTCTCAGGGTTGACAACGCATTGGCGATGCCCCTAGTGTTGCAAACGTCCATAGGCGGCGGTGACCACTTACCATCAGGTGGACCGTCCGCTTGTTAGTCGGCAAATGTGGTATAAAAAACAAATTACTATACTGGTGATATACTCATTTATAAATGAAAAAAAGAAATAAGTTTACATTCGACGGAAATATAAAGATATCATACACTGAATTGAGAACCTCAACTATATATTATTAAAGTTCTTTTTGCACTTTTATAAAACTAGGTGAAGTAGCTAATGTTATTCCTACAGTTTATAATGTTACCTACGGATAAGCACGAATGGGTTAATTAATCGTCGGTCATGTTTCTCATCGTCATGGGTGCAATCAAAATCCATTAGTTAATGGGAGGCCATATTCGCGAGACCTTAATAAATGAATATCAACTGCGAGTACTGCTGGTATTTTTCTTATGCGGGTTTGATTTTTTAATTTAGACACGTACGTAATCCATACCAAATACTTAAAAATAAAATAAAACAAAATTTCCCAGTTTAATGCTAATTACATATTTATATGCATTTGTATTATGAAGCTGACCATTCATAAGTGCCTGTCTACTTGAATAAATATATTTTATTCCAAATTAATATCAGATATTTTAGGAAGGTACGTAACATTGCAAACATATCTAAATTTGTATAGGAAAATTATTCTGGAATTTTATCTATTTATGATCGTATATTATTGTAAGGACCTACTTGGCCCCCATCTCATCTCATTGGAGGAGGGGAGATGAGTTTGTTCTGTACTTCAAACTGATTTGTCCATCTGGTTCCCAATCGGCTCCGAGCCGAAAGGCAAACTAAATTATACATTCAGCAAACCAAAATCGTTCTGCTAGGAATATTTAAGTAAGCTAAATTGCTTGTATGAAATACGTAAATTCCGACGATTTTTTATAGCTCAATAACGGTGGTTAAGTTTATAACGCGGGATAAATCATTTCACGCCAAACATTATTCAAAAATCTTTCCAACATCCTGTGAAAAATGGCGAATTCATGCTTAATCACCTCTTTAACCTATTTTTCTTTCTCATACTAAAAGCACTTCGTCATTTTTCTTTGAGCTTTATACATAATATTGTGTTGGTAGCCGGGATTGGCTGATAATCAGGTTGTATAGGGAGCTTGACATAGCTGCAGGAACCGAGAGATGTAAGATATGTTAATATGCCACTCATAGACGATATCTCGGGCTATGTTATAACACGCACGCGTGCTGCGGTTGGTTTTATATTTATTGTGGTGCAACCTCATTTTCGAGGAGCTTACGTGATAAGTGGGACCGAATACTTCGTCTTATCACGATAGATTCGGGTGGAGGCGAATTCACATGGTGGAATTGTGTGTAAACGTCCACGAATCAAAAATGAATTGTCGTTGTAATGTTCAGCTTGTACTTTGCTTCATTCATTGCATCGGGATCTTCGAGTTAGACGAACTTACGTGATTTTTTTTGACGACACAGACATATGCTATGTATTTATGGATATGTCACAGGCTTACTTAGTTTGGGCATTAAGTGCTCAACTGTGCAACTTTATTGAAACCAGCTGCCACATTGAAGAACGTAGTAATAGTTGTAATTTTTGAATGAACCCAAAAATAGTTTGTTTTTGTTATTTATCGAATGAAACAATGAAAATGTATTAATGTACTGCTTAAAATAATAGCAAATTTTAAGATCAAGAGGCTCCGACCAATAGTGGTAAAAATATTTTAGTATAGGCTGGTATGAACTAAAATAAATCACATAAACAGTAGTCATCCTTTTCACTCTCTTCTAAATAAGCCAAGATTTTTAAATAATTACAAAATAAATACAGTCTTATATAGATATGTACACCCTTATGCTTGTACTAAAGTAAATAGTTAGTCAACATTATTGAGCAAGAAAATAGCTTCCTCCATTTTACTACATACGAACTAGCACCCGACTATCGTAAGCCTTCAAAAGTTGCCACGTACATTGCCGAAGACCGAACACGAAGTTTTTTATCGCGACAACGCGACAAGACTTTTAGACCTAAGTTATAATGCCAGGATGTTGTCGCTGTTGCAGCGGTTATAACAAAAAACCTGTATTCACTTTGGTAAGTAGCCCAGTTTTTCGACGAGTAAATATTTTCGGCTAACATGAATAAATTGTATATTTTTAATGCCCATGCATACTGTAAGAAAAAATACTTAGGCTTGTTTAGCTACGTTACACAGTGTCGAGCAGTGAGCACCAGACTCATAAATCATCTTATCTCATAGTCACACATTTTGTTTTAAGTAATATTATTAGGTGGAATGTTTATGTTCCCCCTGTGGCTCTACAAGATGTATACATAAAGATAGGGATTACTTGGTATCGGATAAACCTTTGTATTGTGTGTTAATTTTAATAATTAGATATAATTTTAAATTTAAATAAAAACAGAATATTTAGGAACAGTTGCATATGGTTGCGTATGGTACAATTGAAAAGCGATGTCATCTGCAAAAGTATAAAAACTGCGCAAACACCAACACCCTCCTCCGTTACAAACAATATTATATTAAGTTCCAAACAAATTTTCGAAAGAAATACAAATTAAAGCAAATAATCTTATTTAAAGTAAAAGGTAGAATTATTAATAGAAATGAAAAATAAAATAAATGCATGTTTGTGTATGTGTGGGTGTATAGATGAGTGTGAGTGTGAGTGTGTGTGTGTGTGAATGGGTCTATGTGTGGGTAACACCGTGTGTGTATGTGTGAGAATTTGAGGTGTTAGTGTTGTAAATGTGGTATATGTGTCATATATAAAGTCCATAACATTATCTTAAACTGATTAAATAAACCGATTTTTAACATAGAGAATTGTGTGTTGTGTAAAATACTATATATTAGGTTGGGGAAAAAGTCTTTTCGCATTATAGTATGTATGAACTTGTAATAAAATCTCTTTGGCTATACTATTTGTATCTGGCTGGTTTTAGTATCATTGAAAGTTTAAATTTTAAAGAACATAATTCCAAATTCATATTAGGAAAATGTGTGATTTGCATTTGTTTTCCGTACCGCCAAGATGAGTGAATCTAATGAAGAAATTCGATTCATTTTAAAATTTTACTACAAAAAAGGTAAAAATGCAACGCAAGCCGCGAAAAAAATTGCAATGTTTATGGACCTAGTGCAGTGTCTGTGAGAGTAGCATAAATTTGGTTTAAGCGTTTTCAATCCGGAAATTTTGATGTCAAAGATGCACGTCGCTCTGGTCGCCCCATTACGGATAAAATGGATGCCATTTTTGAAAAAGTGGAGCAAGATCGGCATATCAGTAGTTACGACGTAGCTGAAGAGCTGGGAATTGACCACAAAACAGTTTTGGCGCATTTGAAAAAAACTGGGTACACAAAAAAAGCTAGATATTTGGGTACCTCACGAGCTCACTGAAAGAAACCTAATGAACCGTGTACTCATTTGTGATTCTTTATTACGATGTCATGAAACCGAATCATTTTTGAAGAAGCTGATAACTGGTGATGAAAAATGGATCACGTACGACAAGAACGTGCGAAAAAGGTCGTGGTCAAAGGCCGGTCAGGCTTCACAGACTGAAGCGAAACCCGGGTTAACTCGCAACAAGGTGATGTTGTGTGTGTGGTGAACCATCGATTCTGAACTCTACTGCGAACAACTGATGAGATTAAAGCAAGAAGTTGAGAGAAAGCGGCCGAAATTATTCAACAGAAGGGATGTGGTTTTTCATCACGATAACGCTAGACCTCACACATCTTTAGCCACTCAGCAAAAATTAAGAGAGTTTGGCTGGGAGGTATTAATGCATCCGCCGTATAGTCCTGACCTTGCACCTTCAGATTTCCACCTGTTTCGGTCTCTTCAGAATTCTTTAGGCAGTGTCAGGTTAACATCACGAGAGGACTGTCAAAACCACTTGTCGCTGTATTTTGATCAGAAGTCCCAAAATTTCCGGGTGGTACACTTATCCCTACCAAGCTATCCCTACTGGTAGGGATAAGTGCACGTTTTAGTAGACTTATTTCTACCGGTAGGGATAGGTGCACTACCCATTACCGAGTAGTACACTTATCCCTACCGAACTATATCTATTGCTAGGGATAAGTGTACGTTTACATGCACATGAGACAAATATACTTTGTATATTCTTTAAATTAAATTATTAGTAACAAAAAAATAAGATTTCATTGATAAAATAATTTATAATTTAAAAAAATATTTTTTTTTCTTATTTACTTATATGTATTTGTTAAAAAATTACTAAAATAGTATTATTGATATTTTTTTTCCCTACCAATAGGTATAGCTCGGTAGGGATAAGTGTACCACTCGGTAATAGGTAGTGCACCAATCCCTGCCGGTAGAAATAAGTCTACTAAAACGTGCACTTATCCCTACCAGTAGGGATAGCTTGGTAGGGATAAGTGTACCACCCGAAAATTTCTATAGCAATGGGATCATGTCCCTACCTACAAGATGGCAAAAAGTTATCGAACAAAATGGTACCTACATACTTTAGTTAAATGTAAATAAACTACATTAAAAATGTTTTGAATTTTCTTAAAAAATGCGAAGGAACTTTTTCCCCAACCTATTATGTTACCATTTCATTTTATAAAGTAGTAGGTGTAATAAAGAAAGTGTAAACTAATTAAAACCACAATGTTGCTGTAGTTCACATTACGTAGATTGCGCTCATAGTTAAAAAGTATATTTATAACTGGGTTATAACGAGATGTTTCAATTTAAGCTTTTAAAAGTTGGAAAGCGCAAACAACAACAGCGTCTCTATTTGCTTCCCAGTTTGCCAATACTTTGTTAAGGGTCGAGGGAACGTCGGCGCCGAGGTCATTCCAGATTTATGTCAATCCTATATAACTTAGTCAAAATTTCACCCAGCAACCGGATATCGAGATAAAACTTTCGACAACTGAGGTTAGTCGATTTCTCTGAGAGATGCAGTATCGCAAGTATATTTACATCTACACTAATATTATAAAGAGGAATGATTTGTATTTTTATATATAACGAATAGACTTAAAAACTACTGGACCGATTTCAAAAATTCTTTCAGCGTTGTGAAGCTACACTATCCCCGCGTGACATAGGCTATATTAAATTTTCAAAGAATCTAGGGATCCTTATTAAAACTCAAAAATGTAACCCAAGGTGTACAAAAAATCCTTACATCGTGTGCGCTGCGAAAACTATTGATGATAGAAAGAATAAAATAATGTAATATAACATCCCTCGGAAACGCGGGTGAAACCGCGGGTAACAGCTATTTATAATATGTTAGGTTTGAACAGAGATAATGAGCAGCCTCAAAAAAGACGTAAATCAATTCTGCAGAAATCTAGAAAGATTTCACACGTGGAGTTCGAATAGAGCATGAATAACTGTAGGCAACATAAAATATCATGTGACCAAAAATATTAAAAATTCTATCATTAAACGTGACCAGATGTAATAAATGTGTCGTGCCCGTCGATTAGTTTAATTAGTTAAGGATCAAATATTGCGCCAACCTTAATAATTAGGAACAGGGTAGGCAGATGACGATGATGAGAAAACCAATATCACTTATAATAATTATAATGCTTTATTAATTTATAACCTCATCTTATGTAATGAAAATTTATTGAATGAAATCCGGTATGTAATATAGGTACTACAAAATTTTCACAGACAGTATTCAAATCAATTGGAAGGAGCTGGTCAGTGTTACCAGTCTGTGTAGGTATCATCTTACTACTATTATGGCCGTGATGTTGCAAATGTCAATAGGCGACGGTGACCTCTAACCATCAGGTGGACTGACTCCTGGTTTGTCGACCCATGAGAAAAAAAATGCTATAATTTAGAGCAGGGTTTGTTAAAGTGGGGTCCACGGACCCCCAAGGGGTCCGTTACAGTAGCTCAAATCAATTCTTAAAAATGTCCTTAATGTCATTATTTTGCTACAACGTATTTGCTACACGTTTGTGAGGCAGGATTTTAGCTCTAGTGTCGATAAAAACAAAAAATCGCAATCGACTGAACGTCAAAGATGATATGCGCCTTGCCTTATCGAAGACAATCCCACAAGTTAAAGTTCTCATTGACGCCAAACAACAGCATCCATCTCATTAGTTATTTTTATTTAGCAATTTTAATTTAATTTAATTAAACATTAGTGTTAGTAAAATACCAATAAAAGTGTTTTTTTTTTTCCACAATATTATTTACCAGTAGTCCGTGGCAGCACATAGTTGAAGAAACCATGCTTTAGAAGGACGGATTTTTATTACACAATCCCGCCAGAATGTCTGGACGGATCTTGATGAAATTCGGCACCGAAAGGTATTATAGTCTGGAATAGCATATAGACGTCACTTTTTATACCGGGAATATGTGACATCCCTCAGGAAAGCGGGTGAAACCGCGTGTGTAATTTATAAAAGTAATTCTTAACATCATGTATGAATAATTGAAATGAAACCAACCTTTTGCTATATGAACGTGGGCAAATATGTTTGTAAACAGCATAGGCGCGCCAACCGATGGGGCGGGGGCCTCATATTTGCAGAATACACAACCGCATTTGCCTTCGAGTATCCACGGTTTTTTCCTTAGCATTAAGCTGTCGTTGTTTACGCTTATACCATATATAGCCACAGAATCAAACTAAACCATTGGTTAATGCAAATCGAACTTGAAAATTTATTATTTACTAAAATTTTCGCTGATTTTTTTAAGGTTTAATCTTATTGAAAATTTAACAAATAGAAGACAACTGGACAATCTCTTTTGTTTAATGACGAGGTTCTCGATCATTGTTTCCGATAGCACACATCGTGCTAATGGGCGTGTCAAGTTGCACAAAATCGTAATGGATAACAGACGACGACTATCACGAAACTTTCAACATCGACATATTATCCAGGCATCTTGCTCTTGGTTACAGATGGATTAGCTTTCTGTGTCGCCTTCAATTCATCATTGTCATATGGTATTATCGTTGTCTTGACATACGAGCCCTGGTTATTGTATCTGAACCTATTGGTATTACCTACATCAATCATTTATCATATATTTGTGACTTCTGTTTACCGTAAAATCGTACAGATCGTCATATAAGATAAATCGTAGCATTATATAACGTTATGGCGGTTGAGATCCAAATCTAAAAGAAATGCTTTCAATACTATATTTAGACAATTTGAAAGCAGTCTGTGGTATCTCAAATCGGCGACGTCATTCATAGAAATACATATTATTATTAAATGAAAGTCAAAACACGGCTTTCCTTTTAGAGTTGACACTGGCGTGTCAAATCCAACGCCTCCACTACGAGAGTATAAGTTTGGCATTGTCTGTACTCAAGTTTGCCTTGTGAGTATAACACATGATGTGTGTACTCAAGTATTAAGTAAAGGAGACACGTGAGGTTTAACTGTTCAGTCAGGCGCTTTAGCTATGGTATACTTGAGCTTCACTGCACTTTACTAAGCCTCTTATTGGCTTGACACTATATCTATACTAATATAATAGTATAAAGAGAAAAGATTTGTAAGTAAGTATGTTTGTTACTCTTTCACGCAAAAACGACTAAACAGATATGGATGAAACTTGGCATATACATAGAACATATTTTGGAATAACATATAGGCTATTTTTTATACATTTTAACGCGGGTAAAACCGCGGGGGACAGCCAATATGTATATAGTATAGGTGAAGCGAAAACTTAAGAAGCCTTTTTTAGAAAATTGCGTGAAAGAACATGAAAATTGACACAGTTAAGTTTATATGGAGAAAAGTGCACAAAGCTATTTTGCTAAGTAAAATGCATAAGAATACATTCAATTTGTTATGCAATTTGGCAGATTTCATGTATAATTTTAGTGCTTAACAAATTTTGGACAAAAAAAAAATAAAAAAAAATAAATAGAAAATTACACACACTACCAAGCATTTTCCATACTCACACATATATATATTACGTTCATACTACTAATTTCAAACACGTAATAACGTATTTGTGCACGCTCACAGCTGACATACTAAAACAGAATTCAAAAAAAGTCTATGCTATGATCATAGCAGTTTATACTCTGACAAAAAAGAACTTAATAAATATAAAATTACGGTCGAATTTCGATCGCTAGGCGACCACTACAATATTCTAACTTATGACTACACAAAAGTACAGATAACTAAGAGGAAATTATGTATTTCCCAATGATAAATGGACATTCTTACATTAAAAGTTTTACGATAATGTATTAGCATTCATTTGTAAACATTTTGATAAGTAATGTTATGATTGACTATGCGAAATGAACGAGCCCTGATCTTTTCCCGCGATATGAACCATCGCATATGTTATTCCAGAGCATGCTCTATCTATACAACGTGTTACAAAATACCCCGTAAAAATATAATTAATTATCAAAGCCAACAACCCTAGCAAGCTGTCATGTTAGGGATCCAGATTATTTAACAGAAAGGCCTACGTACCTATTTTACCTAATAATTGTCTACTTTAATTGTTTTTCTATGTTTCATTCATAAAAATCTGTATTTTTTTTGGGGTACGCTATACAGCGTTACTACGGTTCTTAAATATTGTGAATGGGCTCGTTATAAGGCCCCCTTTAACCTCCGTTCGATGATATTTGCGTGAAAGAGTAACAAATATCCAAACAAACAAATATTCGCATTTATAATATCAGTAGGTTGTGAACGTGGGACGTTTATATCATCATCATCATCTATACTAATATTAGGAGTATAAAGAGGAAAGATTTGATTCTCTTTTTGTTTGTTTGTTTGCATTGAATAGGCTCCGAAACTAATTGACCGATTTGAAAAATTCTTTCACTGTTAGGAAGCTACACTATCTCCGGTGACCATAGGGTATATTAAATTTTCAAAAAAGTTAGGAATCCATACTAAAACTCCAATAATGTAACCCAAGGTGCGCTGCGAAAACTATTGATGATTGAAAAACTTAGGAAAATCCCTCGGGAACGCGGGTGACACCACGGGGGACAGCTAGTCATGTATAATCATGCATTAATATAATAGTTTAATGTTAAACAGATATAATATATTTTGGATGTCACAGGATGTTGTAATCTCCGGAAAACATTAGATCTGTCGGAAATGCAGGAACAACAGAGCGGATGATACTTAAATAAATTATATTCAACATTGAATTTCTTCATTCAATAGTGCCCATAATTCGTATTCGATCATTCAATGTATTCGATGTACTTTTTCACAATAATTTCAATGTTGGTAATCTTACCTTCTAATATTTATACTTTATCTAATTACAAATGTAAAAGTTTGTATTTGCTGTTTGTCACTCTTTCACGCAAAAACTACCAAATGGATTTGGATGAAACTTGGCTCGTATAAAGAAAATGCCCTGGAATAACACATAATACTTTTGTGCCGGGAAAAGATTACGTCCCTTGGGAACGCGGGTAAAACCGCGGAGGACAGCGTTGTGTGACAGGAGTGTTATAATGCGAAACTTCTAATGTATGGATGTGAAGCGATCTAGATGAAATTTGCCAAAGAGATAGATTACATTCCAGAGTAGCAGCTAGGCTACTTTTTATTCCTGAAAAATAAAACATCCTTCGAGAACGCGAGTTAAACCAGCTAGTGTAAAAAAAATTCTATCTATCGTATAGGTGTTAATATTGTAGTCATTACAAGAAAAACGCTCTGCAGTTCAATGATCTTTAGATCTGCAACGTTATTATCGCGCCCTAAATTCACATTTCCAATACTTGATCAATCTTATGGAACTGTCGACGATGAACGAAACGTCCTTGACGCATTACCGTGTTTTTTTTTTATCCCTGAGATAAATATAAATATTCTTGTGCTATGAGATTCTCTAAGCTGTCTTACTTATGCATAGTAAGTAAAAGTATACAGCAAAAGCTGCAGCGTAAATTTTAACCCTCTGACTTGTATTTTAAGCGCAGTATATTTCTAAAAATAAAATTTGGTAATTTATTTAGCCCTAAATTATTTAACTTGACAACAAGTTCTATTTTCAAACTATCCATTCCTTCCCTCATTTAACAAATTTAATCAAACTTTGTCTCATTAAAGCTAACTCATTTTCATTGCGGTTCTGGAGATTTTAATTGGCTTGACCACAATTTAATTTAAGCGTTTGAGCGTTTGACTGTTTGAATTAAGAGCCGTGTTTTTGCGTAAATAACATTTACGTGGTTTCTTTCATTCAGGGCGGTGGATTTAGCCTGCTTTCCGCACTACCTTTACTCGACTCTACATATTTTCTAAAACAAAATTTTAATGACTACAGTAATAATATTTAGAGAACTTATTTAATGCAAACAAAAAGTAAAAAAACATAATAAATTAATTAAATTATCTATCACCTAAACCTAGCTTATCGGAACCAAAATATGAATACTTGCCTTGCAGTTAAACCACGTGGTGTCTATTCCATCCTTTAATTACCAACTGTCACTAATTTTGCATACAGAAAGTGCAAATATTCGACGATGAGAAGTTATAAGGAAGACGATGGAGGCGCGACGGCAACGGCGCGGGCGGCGACGGCCGACTCCTACGAACCGCGCTCGCTGACTGACGGCTACGAACTACATGACAAGCTTCGAGCTACGAGCTACGAGCTTCGAGCTCTACGACATTGTAGAAATCTCAGGCTCGGTTACACTACCTGCTTTTTATAACCAATTATCTCAACTATAAAATGTTAAATAAATATTGCAACGATAAGTAATATAAAACTAATTTAAACAAACAGTTGCGCTACTGTAAAACACCATCAACCTAATATGTGTTTGAAATATTTTTTTACAGAGAATTATCCACCATTACTGTGTGGTAGAACTATATTCGTAATGGAAGTTTGTAATACATACGCAATTTACTTTATACAGAACGGCCTTCACAATGCGTCCCATGTGACTCCTCATAATATATTTCATAAAAAACAACAGAAAAGTTACGTTATCATGATAAAGTGATTAAAAACAACCAACGTATAAAATATGGAGCTAATGCCGTAAAATGCATCCGAGGTAAATGATTAGCGAACAAATAGATAGTGCAAGAGATTACGTTTTCTGCCACTGCAAGTAACGCTGGGAAATCCCATTCAATTAACAGTAAAAAAAAACTATTATAGTTAAAAGACTTCCTTTGAACTCGAGAAACGGCTTTAAGTAACTTGTGGAACAAATAGTAAGAAATTGCAAGACAAGAGAAAATGCAACCGGGAATCGACATCTGACATCTACCGTTCCAAGTGTAGTTAATTCACAGGCTAGCTGGCTTGGTGGTTAGGGACTGTGACTGCCAAGCCGAAGGTCGCGGGTTCGACTCCCACCCAGGACAAACATTTGTGTGCATGAACATGTCTGTTTGTTCTGTGTTTGGGTGTAAATATCCATATATGTATGTAAAATTGTAGTTATATGTATTATATCAGTTATCTGGTTTTCATAGTACAAGCTCTGCTTAGTTTGGGATCAGATGGCCGTGTGTAAAGAATGTCCCAGGATATTTATATTTATTTATTATATGTCCTTTGTGAAGTTATAATCTACTTAAACTTGCGGCACGCTGTGATGTTGACGTTTAACAATGACAAAGAAAATAATCTTTATTTGTTCAGATATAAGGTGCATCTATTGATCCAACAGCTAATTGTATGATGATGGAAATCAACCTTATTCTAAAGCAATACAGTTTATTTCCCTATGACAATCTGAAACGTCAAAACGGCCATCATAGCGAGTCGGTAGTATAAATAGGTTGATAGCGAGCTATGTTCGCTAGTTTGTTTATGCAATTTCAATATTAGCTCTAGTAGAAAATTGAGTTCATATTCCTAGAGTGGAATAAATATTGTTATGTTTTTTTTTATTAACAATCAACATTTAATTTGGACTTTTTGCGTCTCAAAACGGAAGGAGATTCCCTACGCGACGCATAGAATCATTTTTGTACGTCAATGAAATCTCCAAGATCCTATTGTTGATTTGATTATTTTTTTATTGGCTTGCGACTTGGATTTGTGGAGCTTGAATGTATGAATAAGTCATTCAATAAATGTTCAAAACGAAATCTTATAATAGGTTTTATATATAGTAATGATTTAATAGAAACACTATTATGGACTATCTTGGTTAATTCCTGATTCAGGAAGGAATACATTAGATAATCTGATAAATTATTTATTTAGTTAGTTTAGTTATTTATTTACAAGCTTTACCAAAATTTAAAAAAATAAAGACCATTTATTCAGTTTAGGCCCGCGGAGGGCACTTATAAAGGTCGAATTTAAAGTTACTGAAGCTACTACCTAAAGCTGAAATCATAGACACCAGATAATTACTGTTACGTTTATTTATTTATTAAGGTTGTTAAGTTTATTTCATGGCTATGTCGTGTAAAAAAAATTACAACCGTTTGCGAGAAAATCCCATAAAAGGACTAATAAAATATGACCTTCAGCTGTCTGTAATATCACCATTAAAGTACTCGTCAGTTCAGCTAAAATAAAGATTTGATTGGAAACGAAAAGAGGAACGTAAATTTTCTTATCTAATCTTCATTTACTTGATGTCACCCGCTTATTGAGTTTCGTATTGGTGTAATCGACTTGGAGCTTTAAAAGCGATTTTATTGCTTTATACTTCGCCATTATGTACTGACAATTTACATAATAATACTAGCCGCGGACTCGCGGTTACACCTGGGTTCCGTTCAACGTGAAGAAAGGACAAATAAATAAACGAAGAAACTTTAACTTCATGGTGTAATTAGGAAAGAAACCGGATTTGCACCAAGTTTAGGGAGGAGTGTATTTATTTTTCATGTATATTAATTCTTGTAGCTTCAGTAACTTTAAATTTGACCTTCATAAGTGCCCTCCGAGGGCCTAAACTGAATAAATGGTTTTGAATTTTGTTTTAAGTCCTATGTGATTGTCGATTCTTATTTAATTTTCATAGTTACCCCAGAAAATACCTATGGGGTTACCGCGTTACCCCCCTAAAATTATTTATTACTGCATTTATTCCGATATAATAGGTATAGGGGATACCTATTATATCGGAATTAATAATGTAGCACATCATTCTGATAATAATGTGAAATACATCGCTACTATGTAATATGTTCTATTTTCAACTCGGAATAAGACATTTACATTATTTAACATATACTGTCGTAGTTGACCAAAGAAAATCTTCGGCATCTAACGTAACAAGATCTAACCTAGACTAGCTTCATACGGATATTTGCCAATAAAAGTTTTCCTTGGGGTTATTGCACATGCCAAACAGCGTGCTGGGAGCATTTTAAAGAGGGGCTAAGGCAGCAACACAAGCTACAATTTAATTCAATAATGCAAGAATAAAATGGGAAACATCTGCAGTCAACTATGATGCAGCAACAGTCTTGACATATCAATTCGGATTATATAGGCCTGATCGAGCGCAATAATCTAGGTTTGACTGGAATCCAGCCTAGTACAGTTATTATTATGTATAAATTGAAAGCCGTTTACCCAGTTCATGCCTGCAGAGGGCACTTTTGAAGTTATAAGTTACCACCGGTTCCGAAGTCAGTCTTTAACAGAGAAGAACCGGCTAGAGGCTCAACAAGCAATGTAGATTTATTAGAAAGTTTTCCACTTCTTGTTAGTAACATATTTTTTAGTCATTCCATGTTTCGTTTACTGAAACCTAAACCTCCCAGATTTTAATAATATTTATCTTTTGTTACAAAGTAATGTTCAGTTCCAACAATACTTTGCACACATAAAATGTTCAATCGTAACGTGTAATAAACAAGTGTATTACCTATCTATATTAGATTTTTCATGACAAAGCACTCCCCATAACTATGTAAAGTATGCCACAAACGCAAAATCGTCCCACATCATTTCATATCGAAAATCCGACCAAAATATGTATTGTGCTAACACATCACGCTCCGATAAAATTTGAGAGGCAATGAATAGAACGTGTGTAGTGATGTAAAATTCGTGTTACATACATGAACGGATTGATCGGACAAGTTTGCGACGCGACTGATTCAAGCTCACGCGTCACCGAGGAGCCGACGACGGCGATCACTCTCCGAGAGCCAGGGTTTTATCTACCTGGAGGACTAAAAAGGACGCTTAAGTAATATTCCAAACTCACTACAAATCCTGTGCCACTCATCAAATACGATTCTGCAAATGTATCGAACCGTTTAAAACAAGATACTATTTGAATAAAACATATTGGAATCCGGTAGGACATGCTATGAATTAGAGAAATAAAATTCAGCAATATTGCTCGAGTGGCCATTTTAGACCCCTCGGTAACATTGTGAATTGATCTCCACTCATCAATCTACATTGGTGCAAAAAGACAACGAGTTTGTTTGTTCTATCCAAGTATTAGATTCTCCAAAAGTATTTCACCAACAGAAAAGGTAAGGTTCTTTTTGTTTGCTTTCCTTTAACCATAAAGTCTTAGTTCGAATAAATGTTTTCTATTAGACACGAGTAGGTACATAGGTATTGTTATAGGCTTTATATACATTGATGGACATAAACAATGGAGCTTTTGCTATATTTATGTAGCCACAAATATGTACGTATAAATAAATTCACCAAACCTTTCGAAATTAAATCTAACGTTGATAACTTAACTAATTTATTTTTACTTTCGTGCACGAGCCGGTTTTGGTTAATTTTCATTTTTGTTAAAGATTTATTTGGTTTTGCTGACGCCCATTAGCTGTATGAAACAATAAAATAAACAAAACCACCCCATAGCGAACAAAGAGTGTTGAATGTATGTAAACAAAGAAATATTAATAGGGATCGCGTTTTGGGGTAAAGTAATCACCATTTACAGGCACCCTGCTTGAAATAAATTTACAAAATTTGAAATTATTGTTGTCGTTTTATTTGCCAATTGTAAGAACAAAATTCCAACTAGGAACCGCGATAAAAGCCATTACGTAAACTAAAGGAAGTCTATTATCTTCGTAACGTAAGTCACAGTTAACCAATTAAAATGTAAATGTGGCTTCCTGCGCCGGCCACACTGTGTTATATGGAATCTATTGAAAATATATAAAAAAACTTAGTTTCCGAATCAGAATAAAGTCTTTTAGATTCATGGCATACTAATATTATCCATAACTATCTTTAAATGTATGGTTATACGGGTAATGCAGTGCTCGTATTGCAATATCCGTGGAGTCGGGAGCGCTGGTGACTTGTAATACAGGTTTTTAACCTACCACAAGTACCAGGTCTCTCACAAAGCAGGTCTGCATTGTACTGTATACCAACATAGCTTTGAACTGGATTATGAAGACTTTTGTGAGAGAAAAATAAAATAAAGTTTATTATTATTATTATCCATGCGACAATGCCTGTCTAAAGAACATTGATCTAAATCTATATCTATACTAATAATATTATAAATAGGAAAGATTAATATATAAATATGTTTGTTACTCTTTCACGCAAAAACTACTAATCGTATATGGATAAAACTTGGCACATAGACAGCGCATATCCTGGATTAACATATAGGCTACTTTTAATCCCGGAAAAATGTGATATCCCTCGGAAACGCGGGTAAAACAGCGGGGGACAGCTAGTTGTATAATATTTTATTGGAGTAATACAAATAAAATAAAGTGTCTTGTATTCGTTCTAATACCTACTTAAGAAGTAAGAATATTAAAACAAAATTAGGAAGTTCTATGAAATGGAGCCCTATTCTCAAATATGATGAAACTGTAATTTTCATAAATTTTCGCAATATTTGTTAGAATAATATCGAACATGATATTTATATCGAAAGAATTAGAATAGTCCTCGATCTTAACGTTAATGAAGTCTAATTTATAATGGACTCTCTTATCTGCACTGAACTACTGGACGTGATGGACCACAGAGACCGATTAAGACCAAGCAGGCACCGCACGTACAAACTTTTAATGTAACTTTTTAAACTGTAGTCAGCTGTAGCAATTGTTCTCTAAATGGTAGATGCTCAACTGCACTTGGACTAACTTTGCTACTAATTACAATTATTACGCTTCCTTGTTTGATATACCATCACCCTGTGCTTAAATTGAATAAAAACAAAGTATTTAGCGATAGTCCAGTGTTACTTGACTTTGTTACTAACATTAAATGTAAGTTTTATCATACTTATAAATCTACAGAGTATAAAAAACAATATTTAAAAAGTAGGCATGTTACCAACAAACATCTGTGCAGAATGTTTCACATCAAAAATATATTAAGAAAACTCATGAAATGACAAATGCTACTTTAATAAAGAAATAAAAATACTAAAACGTGATGGTTTCGACAAAAAAGTACGAATTCACGTTTTTTCAATTGAGACTGTACTTAACATTGTTGGCGGCAGTTTTTGCGTGGGATGTTATTGACAATGGTATAAAATATTGTGTTTAAAATACACCGCGTAACTGAATGCTGTACAAACAGCTGACACCAGAATAGAAATAATACAAAAAGTACAAAATAAAACCATTTTTACATTAGTCCCTTATGAACACAATAACACAAAGCTCTCAGCTACATTGTCGCAAAATATATTTTTTGTACTCGTAAGCTGCAGCGGCCACATTCATACGTAATATAATTCTCTTCTTGCGCAAAACTCCTTTGAAATACCAAAGGTCAGTGTAGTAAACCCTTTCGATTGCACTATTTAAGCAAACTCATTGGCACTACATTACATTGTGAAGAAAGGAACGTGCTTCTATTCTTAACGTTTCGGCCTAGGACTCGGTAGCCATTTATTTTCTTTATCACTACTTACGCTCCTTTGACCCTTTCGCTTGTGGAAGCTTATTGTGTTTACTGCTTTAAAAACGAAAAGCGAGCGGGTATTATTACCCCAGCAAATATAAAACACACGGTCGAGCGCATTACAACCTGACAAAATAAAAATGATCCGTTGAACCTTAAATAAAATTTAAGCGGGTGCACAGTCAAGTCGGGTCATGTTTTCAAATTTAATCCTACGAACTCGCAGATCACACGAGCGGTATTGTTTCGAACATGGTTATGCAATAATACTTATGTACGTTCATATAGTCCATTCCAATACGATTGCAACCTTCCCGCTCGCAGTTTTCCAGCCGAATGATCTGACGGCTGTAGGCTCTGCTGTACCGTTGCAATAGGAATGGTGTGCGAATAATATAATAAATGGATATGACATCATTAATAAAGCCTTACATTATTATAATTGCTGAATAAAATTAATTACACTAATGAATGACGGTTGAAGAGAAAGATTCTGCGTTTTACTATTAATTTTAATTTAGAGTTCAATACAGATTTTTAGTCTAATATCTATAGATTTATGTATGTATACAAGATATTTTATCAACCCATTATTACTTACCTATGACAAACTTTATTAGAGCTTCAGCCATCAACATAAGACATATTTTCGGAAGCTACACTTACAACCAAACGAACACCTTCCTAGCGTCAAATCCAAAAAAAAATGGTACTCATTTTTCTGGATATCTAATATTTAATACAATAATGTTTTGTAACTCGACGTGTTCAATATATTGTATTAGCAACGGGTCGCGGCACACGTTGGTATCACCTAGTGACAGCTCGCTCAGATTATTCCCGACGACTCACTGTTATTTCCTATACTATTCTAGCTCATAAACAATACGATTTATGCTATTTTCATAGGAGAGCGTGTTGTTCCATTATTGTGAGATTCAATGATTTTCTCAATTCTATTCAACCATATGTTTTTTAAATTACAAACACAATATAATGAGTCTCCAATAGGAACAGTATATATAGCTACTAGCTACTATAGATACGCAATATTATAAATGGACCAAAGATTCTTACAATCATGATAAGCGAAAGACGCTTACCGATTGACATTTCCAATCAACCTTCTTTTTTTTTCAACCCAATTATCTTCGATCGTTTTCCACCGCTGAGCCCGTTTCTTCGGCCACTGAAGAGGAATAAAAGTGAGCTAATGAAATAATAGAAGCCAGCAGCCAGCTGTGACGCGACCTATCCCCGTTAATTAACGCGGTTCATTCCAAATACCTATAGAGAACGTGGGAATATTCAATTATTGCCATTTTTATCGCACGCTGCACTCCACAAGCTTTTTGCTATGCAAACTGTAACCAACAATGGAATATTGTTTCTTTCTTATATTATATTATTTTTATTAGCATATTATTTTATCTACTTTGTTTTTTGCTGGACAAAACGTTTAAATATATTTAGTTTTAGTATTACAAACAATATTTAACTAAAACCCCTTGTATCTTCTCATACGTGTGTTGAATAAATGTAAAATGATAACAAAAGGGAACAAATTACGTTTTTCCTTTCAAAATGCTAATAGGTGTCTGCATGCATGAGACTAAGTCGAAATTTAATTAGCTGAGGTTTTAACCTCTCGGTCGTCCATTCGTGATTCAACCCTAACTGTTGTTGTGTTGAAGTGATATTTATGAAATGAATTCAACATCATGTAGAGGCACTAAGGGTATCAAATATCTAAAATATTCAATAAATTCAACTGTAGATAAATGTCTTAATATATATCTACCGTTTTTATTACGAGTGCTTTAACTTGTCTGCTATAAAAATTCTATCGCTAGTGTCAATATGTAAAATCACATCTTGTGTAGTAAAAACATTATCGAGATTTCCCAGAGGATGTCCATTTTTATTAGGCTAACGTGGGGTCTGCGTCCATCCAATTTGATCCCTAGCACTCCCGGACGGCCGTCACGCCTGCCATAATTCCGTGGACACGCGCCTGCTGCACGCTAGATTGCATTCCAATATTCAATATTCATATTCACTCACATACTATTTTAGATAATCTGTTTTATAGTTCTATTTTATAGTTTTTGTATATCAAATTACATATTCTCGTATATTTACATTTTCAAAAGACGTAAAGTCATGTATTTTATAATTTTCTTCTGACACCCATAAATTGGATAAAACTGATCAAAATATACAATCCAGACATTCATTAACCTCTGTAGCGCGACTTAGTTAAATTATTTTTTTATAGGGTCGTAAAGTATTTTATTACCAAACCGATAAACGACTTCATATTCCATCTGCATAAAAAGCTTAAAGTTCCATCGTATGTTTTGTGAAACCTCATTTTTATACTTCATTTCACGTCCTGAAATAAAGCTATTTCGTTGAAATATATTTCAGAAAATATGGGAGACCTGATAAGATTATGTAACCTACAGGATTCGTAATCTCTTTTAATATTTTACTCGCATATTTTTCACATTCGCGGCTCTATCTATATGTTTAATTCATTACACGCCGATAGTTGATTCAGGTGAATAGAATAAATCGTAATTCATCACGAGACGCTTTGTCTGTCCTGTGATTACCCGTCACTTTCATTCTACTTTGGCCATTTAACGGTAGGCAACTTTTTCTTTTTTGCGTCTGCAAAACTATTTGTCTTCATATTGCTCGACAAAACGTTGCTGGGAGAACCGCTCATTAATCAAACGCGCGCCTCGCGTCGCGACAAACATTTCACATAGATTTTATGCTCTTATAAAATTATTTTAGATAGGTATTATGAAAATTAATTAATTCAATATTATTAATTGTATTTAAAATATCTATTCTAACATATTTTTTTAAATTTGAATAGTAAGGTCTCTTCAGCAGAATTATTCGAGTAACAAATGATCCAATTCCATGGGATGGGCGAACCCTTAAAAACTTTTGTAGATTTTCGCACAAAATCCTCTCAATTTACCCGTCTACTGCGTTGTAATAACCGAACAAAAAAGGTTTTGCATAATTTTATTTAGGTAATTTATATGAGTTACATAACAACAAAAACCTTACAATTATGCTTAATAGTAATTTTATCGTATCAACGTAAGTACCTAGTTTAAATAAATATTCAGTTTGTTCTCTAAAACCTTTAAAAAAGTGGTAATTATGTACCTACCGACCATTCTAAGGATTAACGATGCCACTTATTTTGGCAAGTGCGCGCAGGAATTGTTCAATTTAATTCTCTTATCCCATATTTTCCATCGAACCGCAAGGCGCTGGGAAAATTTCGACATCTCGTATATTTGGTCACACCGTTTTGCTTCCACGTTTATTATGCGAACCGCAAAGGAGTGGAACACACTTCCGGCGTCTGTGTTTCCTGTCACCTATAACCCGGAGGTCTTCAAGGCTAAAGTGAATAGGCAACTTCTGAGCAAGCGTGTAACAATCTCGGCTTCGTCATCGCTCCTTCCTGCGTGAGACCGAGGCTCCTTTTGACAAAAAAAAACTTTCTTAAATGCTCAGTACTAGGTATATAGTATTATATAATAAATATCCTGGGACCTTCTTTACACGACCATCTGATCCCCAACTAAGTAGAGCTTGTACTATTGAAACCAGATAACTAATATACTACATATATCCACATCTTTTGGAAGTTCATACTTACATTTACATCCAGACACAGAACAAACAGACATCTTCAAATGCACACAATTTTTTTCCTGGGAGGGAATCGAATCCAGGACCTGTGGCATGGCATTCATTAACCACCAAACCAACAACTGTACCTAGTACAATATATTCTCTTATAAACAGTATTTTTTAGAAGAATAGTACGAACAGCTATAAATTTTAATTAATTTAAATTATTTACGATAGTTTTACTATTCTCTTTTAGTATCCCTGAAAAAAACGGTTGCTGTGGGTTCACCAAAGTATATTTTTATGGGAGTAACTTAGCTTATTATCTATTAATTTTAGGTGTTAAACATTCGTTAGCCATGATTTCTCTTGGGGATGGAAAAAAGAGCTTTAAGGTAATTTCGGCTTTAACTACCACATTCCTTAAAAGGACTACACAACGATACAAGCAAATGTCCTCAAGTAAAATATATGCATGCATCATCCAATTATAGATAGCTTACAAATAACCTTATTGAAAATGTAGTTATAGATAAATCTGCTTCGCCCTTTTATGTACAAAAAACTTGACCGTGTAAATAGCCCAAACATTAACTAATTCTGTAGACAACAATTTCTTTGAATAAAAGTCAATATAAGTGGATCTTCAATAGAACAGACATCTACGTGGATAGCGCACAATTTGCAATAGCGACTAAAGTGCTGGTTTTCAGCTTGTGAAGCAGCCTGAGGGCGGTTCAACACAGATTTTCAGAGGACACAAAAACGTATATAGGTATAATGGAGTAGGAATGCAATGTGCAGTGAAATTGACTTGCAAAACAGCCTCCCTGGGCGGGCGCTTCGCACAAAATCGTATCACAGTGTACTTACCATAACTTAGGATACAGTGAGACGTCTTAAACATTGACATTGCAAATACTAAATTAACCAGTTGGAGTACTACCGTGCATCGAAAGATTGAAAAAAATATCCTTTGGTCGTTTTGTTTGTCACGAAAGAAGAGACAACTATTATTGTGGTGCATATTTGTAGCTGCTAAGTTTTACAAATAGGATAGTACGTTTAAGATACAAATTTGGTATAAACGTTATAGTTTTTCGTAGCACCATATATGAAGACCGTAGATATTATTTTGTATAATGCGAACTCGTTCACATTGATTTACTGTAGTGTCTATAAGCTGTGGTAGTTGGCCCATACAATCGCCGAATCCGGCGATTCTTGCAATCTGACTCGCAAAATAGGCAGACAGACATCTGCATTTAATTTCTATCTATATTCATGTATATAAGGCAATGCCCATATTCCCTGACTCATCATCGCTAAGAACGAACCGCACAGAACAGAACATAATATTTTTGGAAAAGATTTAAATTTAAATTGAATTAAAGGAGTTTATATTGCAGGCGTTTTTGAGAAGGTATTTCACCTAAAATTGGGTTGAATTTATAAGGAGAGACTTTAATAAGATGGAGAAATACGCAATCAGTCCAGATTTTGTTTATTTTGATTTGTTCGGACTTTGACATTCGTTTTCTTGACACAAATTATAATTAAACACGTATTTCAAGGTTTGTTTTTAATCCCCAAAAGAGGTTTGTACAGGAAATAAGAATTGCGGCAGCTCTTAGACTCGATAAACTCCAGCTGCTTCGAAATTTTATCCTTAAATCCAGTTCATTTTGTTTATATTATATTCTATCGGTTTCATTATTTATTTGCGTGGTGGGGAGTGAAACGGTAAAGCTAATGATGACATCAAATATTTATCTTAAATTATTGAACTATTTACTTACACTTTTTTTTCTAATAGTAAGTGATCACCGCCGCCTATCAGGACATTTGCAATACCAGGTGCATCTGCCAATGCGTTGTCGACCCTGAGACGTGAAGTTGTTAAGTCACATGTGCCTGTAATTTCACCGGCCCGCTCCTACGCTCTTTTTACCTTTCTAAACAAAACACAGTAATACAAGATCACCAGGAAATGGGTAAGGTGATACCTCCCCGGACGAACTCTGCATTAAGAGCTCTACATCTCAAAATCACTTTTTTATGATCAATCAGTTTAATAATAGGTATTTTTATTGTATAATCCGTATACAATTCATATTAGTTTACTAATAGTACACCAAACTAAATAGACATACAGAACAAACATTCGTGGAACTATCTAAAGTAAACGAATATCATAATCATATTATTTGCGTCGCACCGAGCGTGCAATACAAACAATAGTTGGTGAGGTTACCCAAGGGAAAGCCGTGATCCAACTAAACTAGTCACGGAATTTATGCTACCACTTTATATCGACAACTTATATTATTTGAAATACATTTATCTCTACACGTATTTATATAACATGACCTCCGTTTATAAATATCCAGTTTATATAATACGTTACTCTTGTATGAACTATGTAGGTCTCAGAAGGATTAGAAATAAAGCCTTATTTCTGCACTACAAAATGCTTTAAGTACGATTTCCAATCCGATTAGCTATTTTTGTAACGTAGAAAGCTTTTTTAAGCAACATTTTATTTTATCCAAATTATTATTTATTTACTGAGTAGGTATAATAGCGTCGATTCGAATAATCTCTTATATCCCAACTAATATTATAAATGTGAATGTAAGTTTGTTTGTTACACTTTCACGCGAAAATTATTTAACGGATCGTCATGAACATGGACAACGCACACATATTCTTGGAGGTATTAGAAGTAACATACATAGGATAGTTTTTGTGCCGGCAAAATGTTCCATCCCTCGGGAACGCAGGTAAAACCGCGGGAGACAGCTAGTCTTCTATATATGTATATACGGAAAATAAACCTTTGACAAATCATCACCTCAAAACTACTGAACATATCGGTATAGGACTGCTACCATTCGACGCGGATTTTTTCCTAGATGGTTATAGGCAATATATGATAACGATAAACGCGGGTGAAACTGCGGTTTATAGCTAGTAAATAATATAATATAAAAGCAATTGTCATTTGAATTTAAAGAGACCTTCGTCGCGACAATTTATTTCTAGCATTATATAGTCATTGTGTAGTATTTTTTGGCATTATGTTAGTTTCATTACATCATTTTCAATGTCTGCGATTTGGGCAACAATTCGCCTTAAATGTCATATCTATTCTTCAGAATGAATATCGTCATATTTGAATTATTATACGAGGCTGTCGTCTTTTTGTTATTTAAATAATTAATTTGTTCTTCAGAGACATTTTTAATCAGCGCATTGTTAATTGTTATTATATCTTCACTAAAGTTATAGAGAGCGCAAATTATATGAGTGCGGTAATCTCCAAACCAGGGGCTTGATACTGTAAGGAAAATGACACTAACTCGAGGATGTTTCGTCGCGGCCTCTATGCTGTGTCTCTGTCGCTTACTACGCTAATGTAACTAACCATGTGAGAGGTAAGCTCTCCGAGGCCTCCGTGAACCGGCACGCCGACGAAGTTTGTATTAGCTGAATAAAGAGGCTGGGCACCTATGTCAAAAATTCTTTCTCCATTTGTACGGTGCATTGTTCCGGATGTTCTCATAATCCCGGGGTACATCTGATCCCTCAGGAACACCAGTGAAACCTCGACGGGGAAAGCTATCTACAATAAATCTTTTAATAAATTAATAATAAATATCCTGGAACATTCTTTTAGACACGGCCATCTGATCCCAAACTAACCAGTGCTTGTACTATGGAAACCAGATAACTAATATACTACTATTTTTTCTAAATAAGATAAATAAAAATATCCTAGGACATTCTTTACACACGGCTATCTGGTGCCGAGCAGAGCTGATATACCACATACGAGTATACTACATATACTACATTTTTTCTAAATACATACTTATATAGATATTTACATCCAGACACAGAACAAACAGACACAGAACAAACAGACATGTTCATGCACTGGGTGGGAATCAAACCCGCGACCTTCGGCTTGGCAGTCAGAGTTGCTAACCACTAAGTCAACTGGCCTGTCTATTAGACTATAAAGACAGTGAACAATATGAATTTTAAAAATATTAAGCTACACATTCAAAACACAGGCCAGCCGACTGCCGCGGGCAAGTAAAACTGATGCTTCGAATCCTTATACTGAGAACTTTTTTTGTTTCACCGCCGGTCATTTTCCATTGTCAGATTTTTTGCAGTCCGTTGCATATGTTGGAGTATGTGCGCATTATATATCTATATTCTTTAATATGGTTCTGAAATCAAACAATAGATAAACTTATAGTTTCGCCTTGTGCCGTCCGTATATCTGACATGGCCATGTTTGGCGTAAACTATTGGTGATTAAAAAGCCAAAATTTGAATAATATTTATTTATTAAGTTTACATACACCAACAGTACACAGTCTTATTTTCAGTGATAATGACAAAACTTATCATAATGTACATACATGTGCACCTATTATAGGTGTACACAACATTTACAACAAAGAAAAGAGCAAAACTAGTGCGAAAACAATACAGTAAAATAAATATTGTATATATAATTTATCATAATCTTGTTTATAAATTGTCCAATTATATGTAAGTACAAGTAAAAGGAGCGAGAGAATCCGCAGGGCGGGAATTGTGTTATATACATACCTACATAATTTTTATCTTTCCGTGGTCATATAAATATTTTTTTTTATAAGCACTCAACCTACACAGACCATACATTTGTTACTACTACCGATATGCAAAAGCTTAACTACAGTCCGAATAGACTGTATTACTTATAAGCACTATGTTGAATGCAGGCTGTAAAGGTTCCACTCAAAAAGTACTGTTGGAATTCTCAATCCAAACGATCTGAAATTTTCCACCTCACAGAAAAAACTGAAATCTCATTGTCGAATAATATCTATTAGGTTTTTCCCTTGGGAGTAGAAATTCTATTGACTTTTTATTTGGTAGATTTAGTCACTTCAACCTTCTACAGAGATTTGGTAGTATTAAAAGGGGAAAGTCCATTAATTAATTAAAAGCGATTTACTCGTTGTGACCCCATATCGAGTGATTCGGCCTTGATTAGGTTACTTCAAACGACATTTATTAACTTTGTTCCCTTTTATACAACAGCAAAGAGATGTATACTAAAAGTAATATATTGCTCGACTACTCTCATGTTGCTTATAAATATAAGATAACGTCCACAATATTGGTACTTAACGTTTGTTGAAGTACATATCTAATTTTCTACCTGTTTTCTTATTGGATTGCTTTGAATATCTGAAGTACAGTATCTAAACACATATTTACATACACATGGTTCATTGGACAATCTACTTAATGCATACAAAAAGGCCTGCCGGTAAATGTGAGAACACCTTTGTCGAATAAACGAAAGTTGGCAGGCCTACGGCTACGGCTACGCTTACGAATCGCTACGAATTTCAAAATATTCAGAACACGTTCTGGTAGGATTAACTTGGCCTCGATTCCACTCAATTTAAACGTCTTACACGATTTTATTTTCCAGTAAATATATCAAGTGATCAGCAGACGAGATGTTGAATGTGTTTCGGTAAAACCAACATCAATCTCCAGTTTCCAGTAGCCGAGTAGCACGTTTAGACAGCAGACCTGTCAGACAGACGTTCGGTGAACTATATATTCCTTTAGGTATTCAGCGCCAACTCTTTGTGTTTTAGAGTGCATTTTTAACTGTTGCAACGTCTCGACCTTAATAAGTGTGCAGCAATTAGCGCAGAGCAGAGACAACAGCGCACTATCGTGAGGTTCATTACCGCGCTCTTTCGCCTTCCGACAGCTTTAATGATCGTCGCCCGGGAATTATGCGTCGAGCCATCCCGAGTCCTTAATATGTCACTATTGTATTGAAAATGGAGGATTAGGAAAGAAGGATTAAGAGTGAACCGTCTCTAGGCACACATTCATAGTGGCACAATTTACGTGCGGAACAATGTTGCTATTGACAGTTTAATCCACCCTGCGGGACGTGGCTTCAATGTCGCGTCGCTTAAATGTGCCGTACAAAAAACTCCAATAAAACCAGCGTAAACGTCTCTCTGTGCTTTATTGCTCGAAAGCCGTTCACTTGCTGAAACAACCTTCCCGATGCGAATAAGACGTTCGTTAAAATAGCTTTTACGGCGTCGTTGTTATGATATTGCGTAGGCGCCCTATCAACATAAACGTAGGTAGGTATTATTGAGCCCTTACTACGTACTACGCAAATTAGGTATTTTGTTTATTGTAATTTTGACACTCATAACTGCTATACGTGAGAACGAATTGATTTACTTCATGAACCTTATGTCTTTTTATTCGTCGTAGCTTCGTTTGTTTTATTTATTCAATCATTGTCTTTAGGATTCCTTATCAAAATGGTGAAAAAGAACCTTTAATTATTAGACTTTTGTGTCTATTTATCACAGTTGTTTTCTCGGCAACAACAAACGCTATCAACATGAAATATTTATTAAAAAGGGGCCTGATATAGGGGAATGCAATCTAAAAGTGAGGTCATCGTCAAAGGGCGTCATATGAACGAAGTATGCATATTCTCAGTCAATTCCTTTTTTAAATTGTATGTTTCATAGTTTCAGGATTACGGCCAATAGTATACAAAAAATATCCAATATATTATTAAGTTACCGAATCGAAAAATCCAAAATATTTTATATCCAATACTACTAGTATTATAAATGCAAATGTTTGTAACTCTTTCACGCAAAAACTACCAAACGGATTTAAATGTTTGTTACTCTTTCACGCAAAAACTACCGGACAGTCCGGAAATCCTGATATCCATGAAGAGTAACAAACATCCATTCATACAAACTTTTGCATTTGTAATTTTAGTAGGATTTTGGCTAATTGATTTTATCATCGTTGTACGGAAACCTCCATTGCCGAGTCCCACTCGCACTTGCCCAGTTTTATTTTATTACAGTGATTCAATTTGTTTCCTGTGTTAAACTTTACGGATATAGCTATCAGAATGGCTCTTCAACTTGCCTACTTATTCAGTCCTGTAATATTCACACGTGGCTAGCATAGAAATATCTTTTGCATTTTTCATGGAGAATATAAAAAGTTTGTACAAAACGTAAGCTGGCGCGGATTTATCCTTGTATTGCGGGATTAGGGCATGCTCCACACTAAGCTGTGCTCTCCCTTCGCTAGCTTCAATTCAATGCTTAGTTTTTATTACCACTCGTTTTTAGTAGTCCACTTGATATGACTTTAAACCCTTATAGAATTGAATTTCTTGGAAATCACTTTGGATGAAGATTTTAGAATAATGAAGTGGCTGTATGTAGATATGTGGATATAACTTCCTTACAGATGAGAGAGAGAGAAAGTGTATGTGATATGTTTCTAACATATTGTGGATATTGGTCAATTGTCTGGTAATAAATTATCCACACTATTTAAATCTTGAACTTTTCCTATATCAGGAGGTGAAACATACAAATACAATAGCTATACTAACCTGCATTCAAATTGTTAGGTAAAACTTTGTTAATGAACTAATTTAAAATTCAATTACATTTAGGAAATCGAAATGCTTTCAATCAGATTGAGTAAGTAGCTCTCTGTTTTATAGGATTTTGCTTTTTTACTTTTATTCGTAAAGTACTGGCTATTGTTTCGTTGGTAGATACGAATTTAAGGAGGTAATCGCTCAGATGAAATCCTACTTTTACCTTTGTCCGCTTGGGACTCCATCATACATAAACGACATAATTTCTAAACACATTAGATTACTTTTATCCTGGAAAAATATTATAGATCATTGATCCCTAAGATAGTTATTAAAAAGAAACGGCACATAACAAATATAGACCCATTAGGTACTTAAACTCATAGTTTCAGTCGTTCATCATCCATGAGCAATCGAGTATCCGTGACACGAGACAACATTTCAATGAGAATATAAAATATAAAAATAACTTATTGCAAATGGGAGAGCTCTCGACAAGTTTGTGAAAGCACGATAAGTTGAATCCTGAGAAATGAGCCCGCTGTAGAGTCCGCCTTCAGAAAATTACGCCATCCGTTATATGTAGACACATGCCGCTTCTAGCTCATACCTACGTAGGATATAGTATCGTAGGCAGCTAATCACCTGTTCGGTGGATGTGTTGTTAATCTAGACTAACATCTAACGTTAATTTTAAGGTATATATTTAAGATTACACTTGTAATATAAAACAATTTAAATCTGTTGATTACCCATTCTGTATAACTAACATTATGACACATAATGTAGTTTCAATGAGACCAACTAGATACTGTATTTTAATAAACGTACAAGAATTTCCACAATCGGTCCAGACGTGGCCGCGTCATCGGGAAGCAAACATAAAAAAAGATATCGATGAACTGACCGTCTTTTTGAAGACGGATAAAAATAATAATATTTCAAAACATGTATACCTAACACATTTATATAAAATACATACATACGTACATCTTAATTTTCCAGTGGCAAGAAACATTCGTGAAAACGTTTTGTTGGTATGCATTCTAAGCACATACACGGTAGTAAACCAGGCGTACGGAGAAAAACCCGCAACAGGAAAACCTACGCTGAGGCAGTCTCCGGTTCTATTGTGATTCCTTTTTTACTGATAGCAAAAATATAGATCCAACGTACAGTCAAGTTGTAAACTCAGCCTTTTATGTATTGGCATTCTTTCAGTGTAAAATTGTAAAACACACATTTTGAGTTAATATTCCTTTCAAATTCGACCTATTTGATATCTAAATCCTCACTTTAAATGGTTCCTTTTTTAAGTCAGAACATTGTCAAGTATATATATGGTACTCGATCCTTTGACGGTAAGACTAAGATGCTACCGTCTATGAACATTTGCAATACCTGGGTTTGCAAATATGTTGCGGTCTAAGTTAATATCCCCATGTTGGAAGCCAATCTCACCGTGCCACTTACTAATTGATGTTGCGGTGGGTTCAAGTATAGGCACACAACTGTTTAGGTTCAACACCCAGAAGTGGTAGAGCTACTATCACATTACCCATTTCCGCCGCGTAGGAGTAGTGTAGTTAGTTGTATTACTGGGTGTCGGTTAAAAGATAAGAACATGAATGTCCTTGGAAACTATAACCTCTGCCATCACAACGCTTTCATCGCGGATAATATCATCACGCGTTTCAAGCATATATTTACGAACAATATGTATATTCAGGAGGTTCGGGAAAAATATTTTAACAAATCCTTGTAGAATTTCGGATGATTTAGCAGGACGATAATTTATCATAGGCATAATGATATTGTGCTAGTAAATCTTTATCCGTACCGAAAACTGACATTTACTTTTCCAACGTTTAAATGTCACGTTAAGTTAACTTTGTTACAAAATTCAACGAGTTATGACGTCTTTCAGTACTTATATGATGGATAAGTACACGCATGTAATAGAATTATATTCCGTAGCAACGAATTTAACGGGAGAAAACAAGAGGCGACGCTATCAAACCTCCCAGGAGATAGGAGAGACAAGTCGAATCCCTGTTTCATTACCCTAGATGCGCCGCCGCCCTCCGGTGCCGATGGCCTGATATCAGGGCAAGGCGTTAATCCTATAGTGTATAGATTTAATACTCTTTTAAATTGCCTTCTTAATAGCGATAGAACATCAGAGGATTTTGTAGCATTTATAACTTGTAAATAACGTTTTAACATGTAGAATCAAAACTATTTAGATAGGTTAGATAGAACCACACAGTCATAATTTGAATTATGTAACCGTCCTGATATAACTGTTGTTCTCTGTAGATTTCCATTGTTTCGAACTCCTCAAATCGTCATCGGTGTCATTTAAAACACAGGTGTAACGGATTGTAAACTTACATAAATAAAAAATAAAGAGTGTTATTGCATAAAGCGTTACTTCACAAGACGCTTGTATCAAATCACACTTTTTATTTCCGCAGATTTTATTATGGTAATAACGTGAAAAGGGCCATGAATAATATTCTAGCTTGGTATTATTACAAGCGTGAAGTTCTTCGGCCCATAGTACGGTGCGGGAGTGCGAACGTCTTTATTCTTCTGTTTCTTTCAGTAAATTAAGTCAGATTTAACCATACCACTGTACTTATTTATATCGTTGCTCCCTTAAACATAATGATCATTCACATCCTGAAATAAAATTAAACACTGTAAAAGTATTTTGCAGGTTTTTTTTAGTCCAAATCCGTGATGATGATTTCAGGCATCCTTTTCGAAAGTTAACATCGTAAGCATATCATGAGCTACTATGTTATTTTACCCAATAATTGTCTACTTAATAGTTTTTCTATTTTTCATTAATAAAAATCATATTTTTGGGGTATGTTATACAGCGTTACTACGGATCTTAAATATTGTGAATGGACTCGTTATAAGGCCCCATTTAACCTCCGTTCGGCTTTACGGGTAGTTTTGTAACAACCTGTATACATATCAACTAAAGCCACATCAAACGAAATTATATTCATAGCAAAAATAAAATAGTATTTTCTATGGGTAATAAAGTATATAAATTCTGATTAGTCGTAGTATGTAACCACAACACCAAACAGCCCGTGATGATACAGAGTCTTCATATTCATACGTTGGCATAAATAAATAGGTATACAAAATGGCATAAACATTTCTTTATTATTTTATTAATCCGAACTTCCTAATCCACGTCAGAGTGTCAATCTGAAGGATCAGCCTCTACAATTTTTTTTTCAAATTTTGACGAATTGACGCCAATTCTACTATTTTAAAATTCTAAATTTGTTTTTTTTTTTAATCTGAAGGATCTGTCTATACATTTTTTTTTTCAAATGATTTAGTAAATTTTCGTTTAAGACGAATTGACGCCAATTTACTATTTTAAAATTCTAAATTTGTTGTCTGTATGTGATTTGATTGATCTTGTTGAAAATTGCTATTTAGTCAGAGCATGTCATTGCGCGAATGATAGGCTTCATATTATGATATCGATAAATGCAGGTAAAACCGCGGGGGGTAGCTAGTCCTAACTAATATTATAAATGCGAAAGTGGAAGGTTTGTTTATTTGCTACGCTCTCACGACTAATCAACTGAACCGATCTTGCTGAAATTTGGCACATAAGTCATAACCGATAGTATATACTACTTTTACGAGTGAATCCGCAGGGAAAGCTAGTAATAAATACTTTTATCCGTCTAATGTTTACATTGTTTATAATTCATAGGATTGTATAGGTGCTCAAACAAACCCCTTAAGAACCGGAGCGCCACATTATTTTACTCTTGAACGAAGGCCCCTCGCCGGGTGCAAAAATTATCGTCCGTCGAATAATAATACGTAACACAATGTTATTACCACCCAATTTTTATTTTTATGACTCGTTTTTATGGAAATATTCTTTGCATGTGGTCATCAGATACTTTACTTACATTACATTCTCATATAGTTTAGCCTTGATATTTTAATGCATGGGTCATTTAGACAGGTACTTACTCAAGAACAATTATTTAATTAGATGAATAAATATAACACGCAAAGTAGAAGAGGTAAGATCGTAAATGTGCAGTCAAAATTATAGAACACTAGCTGTCCCCCGCGGTTTCACTCACGTTCCCGAAGGATGTAACATTTTTCCGACACAAAAAGTATTCTATGTTAATTCTAATACCTCCAAGAATATGTGTACAAAGTTTCATGATGATCGGTTTAGTAGTTTTCGCGTGTAAGCGGAACAAACAAACTTACATTCACCTTTATAATATTAGTAGGGATGACACAAATAAGTCATTGATAGTTAAAATTTTCAGAAATCATAAAAATATGTTATGGACACAATACGTAATACAAGCACAAATTTGTTATGTACCGATTCATCTTGCGGATTTGCTCACTCACTCGCTCAAACCGAGTACGACCGAGGCCTCCCGAGCTTGTTTTGTTGCTAAATTATTAAATGAAAACAGCAGCGAACAAATAAGTACCTAAATGAATGCGGGAGGAATTTAAAAAAAATAACCAATAATAATCATTGTTCGTGTGTTTGTTGCCAACGAGCTACGTATCAGCTGACCAGCTTTGAATGAAATTAGGCATACATAGTTCATTACTTACATACCCAGTTCACTAACGTACATTTATGTATATTATTATTAAATCAATGGCAATATCACTCATAAGGAAGGTTACCTACAGGAATGTGGGCGGATTTTGTTAGTTTGTTTATATCTAGGGGGTTTTCTCCGGAAACACTGCTCAAAGGTACGTATATTATTTCAGATGTACCTACATAGACTATGTTATAATGCCGGGATACATTTAATCCGTCGGGATTGTGGGTGGAACCGCATGATCGGAAATGGAACGGAAAGTAGTATTTCAATAAAATAATAATAATTTAATGAGGCTTAAATAGCCTAGGCTAACAGCCTATATGTGGTGGGTTAGTCACTTTGACCTCCATAAGTGTTCTCCGTGAGCCTAAAGTAAATACACGGTTTAGGATAAAAAAATTAAATTATATTGAATTATCGAGTAATTATAACCGAAGTACTTGTATAGGTGGTAACCGTCTTAATCAGGTTCTTATACAACTTTAAGATAAATACAAAATGAGTTTATACAGAACTAACGATTTAATTACATATTTTCAATATTTATCGTTTTATTAATATTATTAATACTAATTGGATCGCGTTCCCGAGGAATGTAAAATTTTACAGAAAATAAAATATATTTGGAGAATATCTTCTCTTAGTATAGCTTAAAAGTACCCGGAATTTGTACATCTAACCGCGGTTTACTACTACTAACGTACTACTATTACAAATCCAAAACAAAATAATGTTATATAGAGTATGCGGAACAGTTACCCAGAAATGGATTGAGGCAAACACCTGAGACAGAAGGACACAGACAAAATGTTAAATATATGTGTGCACATTCCCTAATCTTCTGATACGAGCGTTACATGGTAATATGTGAAAAAAGGCGTGGGAACATAAAAATATGCCAGCTATATTGCCGGGGTGGGTTGAAAACAAATATGCAATATATATTGTTTTTAATATTTAGTTAAAATAATTACACAAAAAGTAGGCATGTAAGCGCGATGAATCTGTTTAAATACCCACCTATAAATCGATCATAGTTCTCTCTATTTTCAAGCAGAAAGGCGTTATCAATGTTACTATTTAAAAAGCACAAATAAGTACATTTTGTAGGTAACCTAATACACAAGTAACAGAGATACTAGGGTAAGGTCCTTACTGTACTTGAAGGTACACATTAATATTTTAATTGAGATGTAATTAGTCCTAATTCTAGTTGTACAATTGGCACTGTAGCTAGGGCTCAAAATAGTTTAGGTATTGATGATCAGTAGTACCTATAGGGTACCTACTTTCTACTAATATTATAATATATATATACAGTGTAAACTCTTTATAACGAAACTCAAGGGACTGAGCATTTTTTGTCGTTATAGAGAGTTATCGTTATATGGAGTGAACAAAAAAAACCAAATTAACAAGAATTTTTAATATGTGGGTTTTAACGCAAACCAACCAACTTGGGCTCACTTCAACGTTATAGGGAGTTTATCGTTATAAAGGATAACGTTATAAAGAGTTTACACTGTATATAATTATATAAATATATATAATTCATATATATAATATATATATATATGAATTAATTTATTCCAAGTGGATCAAAGCAGGACTTTACATTATTAAATTCTATGACGGAAAGTTTAAAAATTACTTCAAAAATTGGTAGGTATGTCTATTTAAAACAGTCACTATAACAACTTTATTATTCAGTAGGTAGATACTATGTATCTAAAATTTAGGCTACAATTCAAGTGAAATATATAGAGGTTCAAACGTAACTTGATTTAGGTACCAACAGAAAGAGCCCACTATCTTTGTGGATGTTCGGCCTCATTGCAAACGGTCGCACTATACCTACACCCTACCGATACCTACGCTACGAGAGGCTCTCTAATTTCAGACCGGCAATAATTTGTACAGGCCACAACCATAAACTTATTTACCCTAAGGAAAGGACCTTATAAAACTTCCGGGGAACTACAGACGGGTTTTGAAATGAGTCAGCGCAAAGTTAGCGTTAAACTACAATAGAGGGCAATCCGATTCGCATGACTGGGCATTTTCACATATTTTTTTCGTGAGATAACATCATTCGTCATTTCTTTTCAATAGGTCCGATGTTGGCCGGCGCATGTATAAGTTGGACATAATCCTGGCGAATCGCCAAAATCGCGCATAAATAGGACCTAATCCAAGTAGATAACACATAAATTACATAAAATACAAAACCATTATTTAAAATAATTACGAAAATACGTAATTAAAATAAGAAAATAAACCATTAGAATACATATAGGTTAATAATAATATAATTAAAGTTACTGAGAAAAATACTATTTAGGTAACTACGTTTAATAAGTTTGCGACTGATGTCATCTGCCATCTCACTATTAATTTAAGACCTATAGTGACAGTGTACATTTATGCAATCAATTTAAATTGAACCATAATGATAAAAAATTATCTACACCTATTATCTCCGAGATGCGCAGAGCTGAGATCTAAATTATACCGACCGTACATACAGGGCCGGATTTAGGGGAGGGCAGGCAAAAGATAGGTTAGATATAAAAAATTATATACAAATTCCGACTTTTTTTTTTCATACTAAAATAAAAACCCTGTACATTTTCAGATCGATCCATTAAGCAGTTTTTCCACTCCGAGTATCCAAAATGTTGAACAAATTAATTACAAGATTTTTATCTATTATCGTGGCGTAATCTTCATAAAAATGTAAAGTAAATTTCTTTCTTCGTTCTGCTCTTAATTTTGCATCGACTAATCACTAAATTTGACCTCAAAATCCAAAAACTACAGTCTTGGAGCTTTTAAATGCTTTTCTTATTTTGGCGATACGATCATTTTCCGCTGATATCCAATAACGGAATAATGAGGGGCCTCCACTCCTTCGTTGCCCCAGGGCCTCCGCACAACCAAATCCCTGGCCCTGCATACATAAAGTCTCAACGTGTCATAATGGTGATAATTATCGCCGTCTCTGGGCTCATTATCAATCCTGGGCTAAAGATTGACGAATGGTACTCTGGACCTATCTTTAGCCGATCTTTGTCGCTCGTCCACCGAGGCCATAATAATCATTGTGATTACAATATTGCATCTACGCAACTTTGCCCGAAACCTCGCTATCTATTATGCTCTGCCTGCATATTTATCACGATTCCACGGTTCGGTACCCAATATCAACCGACGTAGTACCTACTAAATCAAAAAAATATGACAAGGGATGACTTAGTGTAAAACCTTACCTTACGAAGCAACGTAGGGACCTTAACTTTTTTGCCATTCTTTATCTGTGAACTAAAAAACTTTGTCCCGAAGATCTTTCATCCCGGTTATCCCTTTATACATAGGTTTATACATCCATTGGGTAAGAACTAAATCATCAAAAAAATTCAAAAAATCATTTGTTTTTCATCTTTCAATCATTTTCTTTTGGAAGTGTTACAAGTGATTAAGCGATATCCAAAAAGGACACTTTGTTTGTATAATATATCACATGCTTATCAAAAGAAATTTAAAAAAATTACTTTATGTCGGTTAGCTTCCATCCATCATCATACTATCTTATCAAAGTGTCCTAAAATTATCGAATGAATGTGATGCCTAGCCTAGAGGCAGGTACCTATGTAGTATCATTAACACTGCCCATTTTCTATGTTTTAGGAGTCAAGACCCAGAGTTCGTTCGGGAAGTACTACCACCTAACCTATTTGGGCCGTTAAGCAATAGCGCATTTGCAAAATACTGTGTTATGGTTAGAAAGGTGAAGGTGCCGGTGAAATTATAAGCACATGATTTAAAAGGCAGTTTTGACCACATAGCATTAGGAAGACCACCTGCCCGTTTGTCGCCTTAAAATGTAGGTATGGTATTTCTATAATCATGTTGCATTATTTGCACATTATTTTATTTTATAGCTAGTTTTACGACTTACCCTTTAATATTCAGTGCCGGAATGTCTATCTGGAAAGATGTTACTGGGATTTATGGATTGCAAATACCTATCAAAGTTTTATAGCTTCCATTCCTACTGTCCATTATAAGTATTGATACTTATACGACTTGCGAACCCTACGACCAATGAAGAATTGTAAAAATATATATTTCAGTAACTCACGACATTTTATAATATTTATTATTAGGTGTATTAGGTATACTGGGTAAATGCGCGTTGGATATTGGGGACTAGATCACCGATAAACCTACGGCTCTGCTCCATAAGCATTAAAGGACTTAACAACCTTTAATCTATTCCATTCAAGCTTCTCTATCAGGACCACTTGGTTGCCCTTCCGATCTGCAAGAACAATAGTGATGCATAGCAGATGAGAGGCGATCGAAATCCTAATTCCGTATAGAAGTTTTTACAAATAGAAGCGATTCGATTCTGTTATCATCATCATATAAGCCCATCAGGGATGTCCATTGCTGATCATAGCCACGCTTGGGAGGCGAGTTCTTAATCGGAGTTAGGTGGAACTCAGGTGGACGCTGTCGCCCGTCTACTGTGCCCTGAGTACGAACATCTATCGTAAGAGTATCGTCGCGCCAGAAACCACTGAACATCGAGCAACGCCACGGTATGCGCGATGTTCACTTTTCTATACAAACCAGCTTTTTAATGCACTCTATACGATGACGCTCCAAGTGCGATACATGTTCGTGCGTGGGTCTCTGATGGATTTCTTTAGTCGCATTTAACGACGTGTTGGTTCTATTCTATTCCAGCCCTCTAATTCAGCTAATACAAACTGCGTCGGCCGGCCGTCGCACGGAGGCCTCGGAGAGCTTGCCTCTCAAGTGATTGCGTAATAAACGAAAGAGACGAATCCATAGAGCCCACATACCTACTCGAGCTAGTGTCATTTTCCTTACAGCATCGAAGCACAGGGCCAAGAGTCGTTCGACACCCGACCAGCTCAGATTAACCTGTAGCAGTCATTTTAGTCGTTAAAAGTCATTGAATAATTTACTTTTTTGCTTTTGAGATAAGGTTTATCTACTGATGTAGTACTTTTGAAAGGATTGTGTGTGCGGTAAGACACGCTTTTCTGGAAAAAGTATCCTGTGCTGTGTTGTTCCAGACTTTAATCCATCTCTGTGCCAAGTTTCATCCAAATCTGTCATGCTGTTCAGCCGTGATTGAGTAACAAACATACAAACTTTCGCATTTATAATAGTAAGATGATTTAATAATCTTGAAGTAATAATAGAACAGTAGGTAATAGTGACGTCGAATCCTGAGACATATGATAAGAGACTTGAGAAATTCTACAACGCAGTTAAGCTTTTATTTTATACATAATAAGTAATAATACATATAGAGCTGGGTTGTAACTCAAAACATGTGTATACAGAGAAACAAAACTAGAAATGAATACCAAGACAAATGCGATGAAAGTGCAAGTGAGCACTCCCAAATGACAATATAGATAAAAATCTTATTATTTAGAAATATTTAGAAATATATATTATTTATTCAGACTTAAGTTATCTGCAAGGTATGAACCGGTTTGATTTGGAGGATAGCTTTTGAAGGTGAAGGAATAAATCGTAAGGAAACCGGTGGTACTGGTATTTTGTAGTACCCGCCTGGGTAGCTACCACCTGTGGGTGTGTTCCAGCAGTTATATATAGGTCTATAGGTTTGACGGGCCATTTAACATTTGTGTGCATGAACATGTCTGTTTGTTCTGTGTCTGGGTGTAAATATCTAAATAAGTTTGTATTTACAAATTAGTATATGTAGTAATCAGTTACCTGGTAGCCATACTACAAGCAGTACACTCTGCTTAACTTGGGATCAGGTAACCATGTGTGAAGAATGTCTTGGGATATTTATTATTATTATTATAGGTCCGCAACTAGGACAATCCCCAATTAGATAGGTACTGGTAGATCTGGTTGACATTGCCATTTATAAAATCTTACACATAAATGTACTTGCTAAAATAATGTAAACACATTTAGGATAATATAAACCACGGCTAATTCCTTGATAAGTCCATAGAAAAACAAATTTCTAATTCAAATTAACAGCCAGATAGCGCGTATCTTACCATGGAAAGGCTAAAATAAGATGTTATGAGATGATAAGAGAAACGACATATATTTTACTATTTATTCAATAATAAGTTATTTAACCTGCATTTACCAAATTTTACATTGGTATACTCGTATTTATACAATTATTTTATATAATTTTATTTAATCTAGGAGTTTCATAACTGTTGTCTCCATATCATTGTAGTAGTCCATAGTGCATGCATCAGCGCCTTCACTGCCAGATATTCGAGTTTCCTCAATTTCATTACAGGTTGACTTGCATTTGCTCTGAAAAGGATTACTCTGATTATTTTCACCTTTATTTACTTAATGATTAAAATATGTTTCACGTTAAACAGAAAAAAACATCTGACACCATTTAAAACATGTGTTACTAGAACTACATATGTGCCCGGAAAGTACCCTATATGTTAATCCAGGTTATAAACTGTCAACGTAACAAGCTTCACCCAAATCTGTAAAGTAGTTTGTGTGTAGTACCAGTTTAGTGTATAGTGACAAACAAACGACCATCTATCAATTCTTCCATCCTCGATTGATGGATAGTAGAATCAACCACAAATGCAATATTAAAATTAGTAGAGCTATTAAACTCGCGGCACGCTATGATGGCCGTTTTAACGTTTAACAATGACAAAGCGAAATAACCTTTATTCCTTCAGACATAAGGTGCATCTATTGATCCAACAGCTAATTGTATGATGATGGAAAACAACCTTATTCCAAAGCAATACAATTTCTTTTCCTATGACAATCTGCATATTAGTTCGATTTACCCGCGGATTTAAGTACTTGCCCAGAATAAAAATATTATGTTGTGTAAAGTTTCATTTCATTATTTGACCTGTTTATGTGTGTAGTATAAACCTTACATACAGTAAGATTATAAATACATTCATAGTCAAGTGATTACATTTAACAAATAATTTAAAGAAATTGTTTTCGTTACGACTATACATAATTCTTGTGCCATATTAGAACATAAGACCCAATTTAGATAAATAATCAAATGGCAATGACACGCGGATGGACAGAGATGTGAAATTATAAGGGATCATAATAGGGATGTGTCCTGACATGTCAAATCAGCAATTCTTTATGAAATGTCAAAACGATCGAATGTATGTCTTGAATGAATTAGCAAGTTGTGACGTCATAATTGTACAGCGTCAAATAACATATTCTTTATGATTAGATCGGTACTGAAAAATCTCATTAATGATTTTATTTTGATATTTAATGTTTTCGTATATGGTTCTGGTTAGTGTTCGATTATTTATCTTTAATATATAATATAATATTTTACTGTATGTATGTTTATAAAATATTCAATAACTGTATATAAGTATTTATTATGCAATGTCAGCCATATTATAAATGTTTCCTATTACCCTAGGTTGCCTGGAACAAATTGCTTCAGCAATAAGCCCGCCTAAATTGTTTGCACTGATAATGTTTGTAGAATACTTTTATTTTATTTTATTTTTATATGGTGTAACAATAAAGTATATTTGTCTTATATTGAATTGTATTTTACTCATCATTTAAAGCTGGAGATATGGCAAAATTTTCAGTAGCGCGATCCTGTGCCGGAACTCTCTGCTGAGAATGCTTTTATCGACTATTTAATACAAGTGGTCGTGGTTATTGATATTACTTTTTACTCGCGACTAACGACATTTTAGAGATGAAGTGGGGTAGCAATATCGGTCGTCGGGACCACACAGCATGGTTCATAATAGGAAATTATCCTGTTCAATATAAATGATAAAACACTATCCAGTGTTTTGAACATCCAAAAGTACACGGATACATCAAATGTGATCAAAATTTAATGATTAATATGATTTTTAAGTACCAATCAAACCAAAAGAGTAGACCTTTTGATGCTGTATTATTATGATGTCACAACTTGCTATTTCACACAAAACTCCATACATTCGTCCGATTTTTTTTTCGAATAAAAAGTTGCTAATTTGACATGTCAGTCAGCATCCCTATTGGACCACAGTACCCTTAAAGCTAAACAGAAATCATTTTCCAGCGAATTGTACCTATAATGAATAAGTTTACCTGGCTTTTAGCTGTATTAATATCCGTAGTGTCCATAGCAGAGCTTGAATATCGTTTCTTTTGGGTTTTCTTCTTAGACTTCATCTCAAAGTCATGTATAAATTCAGCTTGATTGGTGTACCCAGCTGGCATTCCCATCATATATGCCTCATTTATTTCTATATCTAAAAAACAAACACCATAATGGAATCATTGCCTAGATAGAATAGATAATTTATTTGCCAGGCAGTCATAATAATACATTATCCGCCCTGCTATCCATAAATTGTTTCCCCGGGTAAACATTATAGGAATGCGATCAGCCATTATAGAACTGGCAACAAGCGTACACACAGGCACAAAAACTTTCGCATTAATAATATTCGTAAGAAATGGTCTTTGTAAGCCAGTTATTAACAGATGACAGGCCAGTGGGCTTGGTGGTTAGCGGACCTGACTACCAAGGCGCAGGTCGAGGGTTCCATTCCCACCCAGGACAAATATTTGTGGCGACATCTATGAACGCGCCTACAATCCTTCACCGCCCGCACTAGTGATGTGGCGACATCTATGAACGAGTAGAAACACGCGAGAATCCTACATCGCACTATCAAGATTTTCTCAGGATTTGACATATATACAAGCATCCAACATTGACAGTTGGACCGCGGTCCCCAGGCATGATCACCGAGCCTGGCGGAAGATCTTCCCATTTAAACGAGGAGTCTCATACCTCGCTCCTCCATACATTTGTATGCATGAACATGTCTGTTTGTTCTGTGTCTGGGTGTTAATCTTAATATGTATATATAATTATTCTGTCCGTGTGTATGTTAGTGAACTCCTCCTAAATGTCTGGACCGATTTTGATGATTTTTAGGGTTCCGTACTTCAAAAGGAAAAAACGGAACCCTTATAAGATCACTTTGTTCACCGTCTGTCTGTCTGTCCGTCTGTCCGTCTGTCCGTCTGTCCGTCTGTCCGTCTGTCCGTCTGTCCGTCTGTCCGTCCGTCCGTCCGTCAAGACCCTTTTTGTCAAGAACATGTAGAGGTATCAAGCCGAAATTCATATCAAATACTCGGGTCTACTGTCCCTTGGAGCTGTTAAACATCAAACTTCAAGGCAAGCTATCAAAAAAAACAGCCGTTTATGCGGCAAATTTTCGACACTCGCAATGGAAACAAAACTTACAGGGCTCATAGACAGCCTCATAGCAAAGGTAAATGAAAAATTGCGAATAGCATAATTTTTTTGTTACATCATATTTATTTTTAATAATTCTAAACTTACTACCCCTTTCCTCATGAACACGTAGAGGTATTAAGGATCGTACCCGCGCCAAGGACCTTGAGTGTTAGGGCGGGGTTAATTACCGCTCCCCGCGCTACCCTCTCCTAAACATCGCACGAGCATACTCGATGCAGTTGTGTGCGTTCTTAGTTACGGTAACGACACCACTGTGAAGAGTAGAAAAGTTACGGAGAGGTCACCAATGCTTATTACCCTTTATGGCAGAAAAAGTAGTAATATTGTATTTCAATATCTTTTTGTGCTAAAAAAACGGTACTAATAACAAATTCTATATTATTAGTAGCATTATGCCATTTGTTTATAATAAAATGAAATAGGCACATATTTATGAATGGTCAGACTCTAACATCAGCTCGGGACTCACAAAGGGTGCTTATTACCTCTGCAGCAGTGTCAGCAGAGACGTACAATAATTATTGTACATGTATCATAGGATCTATAGGATTTACACCTTGTAAGTAGGTACTTTGGCAAAGAGTGACCCATCTATTTTTACTTAGTCTTTGACTTGCAAATGCATATTATTTAGAAATTTGCCAAAGTAAAATTCTTCCGCAAAGAAGCACACGTCCGTCTAGCAACGCGACTCGCCTCCCACTGACTATTTGGACGATGGCGGGGAACGACAGAAAATTTGCCCCGATAAAATGCTTTTTATATTTATTATAAACAAGATATAATGAATTTTCAAAAAGTAAGAACAACAAATCATTCGATATTGTTTACTAAAAAAAGTAAATAAATGTTCATTAGCAGTAATATGATTACAACTAGAAAAAATAGGGGTGAATCCAGGATTTTTTTATCTACAGTTCTATAAATTAAAACATATTTCAAGAAACAACACATCACATCTCATACATTGTGTGTATTTTTTCTGATTAAAATAGTGCTACAGGTAACGGTAAAAACTGGTTACATAGTTACTCTGTTTTACAGTATTTTACCGAAAATTGAAATTCATGTCAAATACTCAGTTCTATAATACCCGCTGTAGCAAAATCAAACTTCTATGTGAAAGCAATCAAAAGAAACAGCTATACCTACAGGTTTGTACGGACCCCCGGTGAGCGAGTCCGACTCGCACTTGGCCGGGTTTTTTTTGTGTTCCAGAGGATTCGATAATGGTTTAGATTCACACTCAATTGGACCCGGTAGGTGGCGCTGTTGGCGAATTCCAGTTTTTTTATTTTATTTTCCCACAACCTTTATTATAAATATTGTTTTAGATTAAGGATCCGTTAGATGATACTGTAGCAAAGCTACTATTAGATCAAAGTGCTACCTCCCGGGCAGAACAAAGTCTGTCGGGACAGCTAGTATCTATTTAAGTACCTATGAATGTAAAAAAAATTGGAGAATATCAGTTATCTGCTTTTAATAGTACAAGCTCTGCTTAGTTTGAGATCAGATGGCCGTGTGTAAAGAATGTCCCAGGATATTAACTATTATTTACATAAACTTGTTAATATTCTGAGAGTTATTGAAAGTGTTGAGTAAATTACCTGAACCCAGTACTTCTGGCACCATGTAGGGGTACAACCAACCAACTAATGGAGTCTCCCCAGAAATGTAGTGCACTTTCTTATGATAGAATAATAATCCATCCAATATAGGCATGAATTTCTGAAAGTGCGGGTATGTCTTCATAAATCTGAAAATTTCAAGAATAAACGCAATATAGATTTAATTTACATACATGACAATATTTACCTATACTGTGAGAAATAATATAAAGCACAAAATACCGGTATTGAACGTTTTCTACATCGGTTTCTATATATAAGTTATAAACTCCTCTACCAATTTTAATCTAACTCGATACAAATTTGTGCATTTATATTTTAAAAAATCTCGGCAAGCATGCTATTTCCCCAGCCTGGTCATGATTCCTCCTAGAGTAGTAGTTGATAACCAAACAAAATTTTAATATATTTAAAAGAATAATGCCTTTAAAACATACCCATTAAATTTTTCTGTAGTACATTCCACCATAGGCAGTAAAATAAATTTTATTCTATTGTATTTACTGATTAATGTAAGCTCTGGTAATTCCAATAGTTTTGTTTTCAGCCAATAGTGTCTGAATTCAGTCTGAAATTAATGAAATAATTATGTAATCTGATTGAGTGAGAGACAATGCCTTGGAAAGAAATGAATATGAGTTAGGATATCAAGATATACAAGACAAAGGGAGAAGTTAGTTGTGCCATACTTTAGACTAACTAAAGTTAACAAGTCATTTCTTGGTAATTGTGTTCGATTTTATAATAAGATACCACTCTCAGTAACCAAAATGTCTGATCATAAATTTAAAAATTATATTAGGAAAGTTTTGAAAGAAAAAGCGTATTACAAGGTAGTTCATTATATTGAAGATAAAAATGTATGGAAATAGCTACTCTCTGCACAGTGCACCTCTAATTTTCTTGTAGTTGTAAGTACCTAATTATAGTTATTTTCTATTTTGTATTTATTTCTTTTTTTTTTTGTTTTGTTTTTTTAATGTTACCTATAATAAGTATTCTGTAATTGTTAAATATAAATTTATGTAAATTTGAAATTATAAAATAGTCAAAAAGTCAGAATATATAAAATTTATATAAAAAAATATTTAATAAAAAAGAATGTAACCTTGCTGAGTTTCTTGCCGGTTCTTCTCAGTTGAAGGCTGACTTCCGAACCGGTTGTAGCTTCAGTAACTTTAAATTTGACCTTCATAAGTGCCCTCCGAGGGCCTAAACTGAATAAATGGTTTGAATTTTGAAATTTTCAATTTCTTCAGTAGATTTTGTTAAGGACCAGGGTGTCTCAGCCATAACATTACAAAATGCACAAAAAAAAATATTGAGTCCCCTTTGCAAGATATGTTGTCAAGAAAATTTGTCTGTCTACATTATACCCTTGGGTAACAGATCTGAATTAGCACATTATCTAAAGGTCTCATCATAGAGCATAACTGATTGTGTATAACACTTGAATTAAATTTATAAATATGTTTGTACTATACAATCTTACCTCTCCATCTGTCATAGGCTGATTGTTCCATGCCAACAAGTCTAATACATACATTGTTTTATTTTTTTCATAAAAGAAGCAATCCAAAATACACCACTTAGTCCTAAATTGGGGATCAGTATGATTGCCTCCTGGTAGAGAAGTATGACATTCCAATAACAAATTACCATGTTTGGAATAACATTTTGTTGAACCCTGGAATGTTTAACAAACATTGTTAGTTGGATGAAACAATGACTTTAAAGAGCAACTAGGTTCCTATTGTGTAAATATGAATAAAAAAAATATTATTAATATCTTCCTACTTAGTATGTAACTAACATACTAAGAAATATAGGCAAAAGGAACTTCCTCTTCCCCTCCCATTATAGCCTGTTAGTTATTCATTATTTAAACCATTCATTATAATAAATATGAGTAGTAGAGCTCATAGTGCAGAGTTCTTCCGGGGAAGTACTACCACCTTACCCATTTCCGCCGTGAAGCAGTAGTGCACTTGTATTACTGTTTCAGTTAGAAAGGTAAAGGGGCTGGTGAAATTACAGGCACATGAGACTTATGAGACAATGCCCTTGGTGTTGCAAATGTCTATAGGTCACCGCAGTGATCACTTCCTATCTTGTAGACCCTATGCTTGTTAGTCGGCTCATGTGGTATAAAAAAAAATTGGACCAGGAGATACTGAAGAGAAAAAAAACATGGAATTTAACAGAAAGCAATTAAATATATACAAAATAACCCACCTTACTAGCAACAACCACTGTCCTAGTTGCTTTGGGACATGGTGTGACATACCAATTTTCATTAAAGTCTTCAGGCTTCTCAATCAACCACTCCGACATCATCAAAACATTTCTATAAGGATAATTGGGTTCGTGTAACCCAGACACAAAGACAGATGGTTTGTAATAAGCCTAGAAAATAACCAGATTACAATTATGAGCTACAACTGGAACACTAATTTTAAACTTGATTTCCTTTTAGAGTAGTAGAGCTCTTAGTGCAGAGTTCGTCCGGGGAAGTACTACCGCCTTACCCATTTCCGCCGTGAAGCAGTAGTGCAATTGTATTACTGTGTTTCAGTTAGAAAGGTAAGGGGGCCGGTGAAATTACAGGCACATGAGACTTAACAACTTCACGTCTCAGGGTCGACAACGCATTGGCGATGCTCCTAGTGTTGCAAATGTCCATAGGCGGCGGTGACCACTTACCATCAGGTGGACCGTTTGCTTGTTTGTCGGCTCAAGTGGCATAAAAAATACTTATACATAATAATACTATTAATATAATGTATATACATAATAATAATAATACAGTAGAATCCGTTTATTATGACTCCGCGTATATTGACCAACCGCCTATTATGACGTAACTACATAACTAATTTTGGTTTTCATATAAAATTCTTTGTAACAAAGTCGGTTATAATGACATCGCTTACAGTGACATGTCGCTTATGGTGACCATTTTTTATAAATTTTGTCAGTTTATAGTGACCGACATGATTCTTTACACCTTCGGCAATCTTCGTTGATCCCCAACTACGTTCGGCATTTGGCTTGTTTTTGTTTTGAATCTCAGTATCAATGTACACTGGCAATGTTTTCTATACACAATAATATTAGAGACTGTTATTACAATAAAATGACAATACAAAAGCAGACAAAAATTACAGATTTTTTAAGTAAAAAATTAAAAAAATACATACATGTATTCCATGCAATTTTTATATTGATTTAATATGCAATGTTTCTCTATTAAAATAAGTATTTACCTAAAAAAAACAAGCTTGTTTTTTTCTCAAAAATGTTTTGTATGACGTCCGCTTAGCATGACGTGTTTGTCAATTTCCTTCGATGTCATTATAAACGGATTCCACTGTATATATATTTTATTAAAATGGCCATATTCTAAACAAGTACTACTCCCAGTAGACATTGTATAAGCCATAAAAGTCATATCAATTCCAGAACCAACTTGACAAGTACATTAAAGAGAAGAGGTGGAGAGCAACCTGATAAAATTGCTGATAAATAAATAATAATAATACATGCATAAGTACAAAAATAATGTATGAGTGTACAAACTATATCAAAAGCTACAAATACTGAAATAACATTACCTTTTCATTGCTATCTATTTGAAAAACATTATCTTCTTCATTGACAGAATGGTCCAGAAGCCCACGTAATTCATCAATTTTACTGCATCTGTCTCTATAAAGATATAAAAAAAAATGGATATTACACAGGATTATTAAGAAGTTAATCATTGAAGCCTTTAAGCGAAATCTCTACTTTATCATCCATTTGAGACACTTAGTTCTGTGAAATTTGTTATCTCAATCACATTGTATTGATGCAACAAAGTGAAAACCTGCCCTGAGGTTAACCTCTGACCGATTGGATATCACCCAGGTACAGCCGGCAAGGCCAGGGCATGGTCCTAGGTCTTCTTAAAAACCTAGCCGATAGAACGGCCGGTCGAGCATATGAAACTATAGTTATCGCTATTATAACGAATACCTTTTCTGAACATCGAGTAATTGTTTGCGTCGGTCTTCTTGGTTGCCTAATTTTCCCCAATTTTTGTACAGTTCGGTAAAGTCCTTGCTTTCTTTGAGAATGATAGTTGTTTCAAATTTCTTCAATACTTCATCCATTTTGATAGGATTTTATCCACTTGCGTATAATAGTTTATTTCATGTCTTTCACCTAACTGACTATAGAATATTTATCCGAATCACCAATAATATCCACCAATCACAAACATATGTTAAAACAAATTATTTTATACAATTTTTTTAATTTTGTCGGACTGACAGGACTTATACGTTGTCCACTAACAGCCAAATAGTCAAATACTATTGATTGATTAGAGAAAACGATTGTTGCTGATGGTGACAGCAAGAATTAAAACCATTTTGTCTGACTATCGTCCCAGGGGCGTATAATTATCGTACATGGACCGAATTTTATCAAAATTATCGTACACAACAGGATAAACGTCAATAATATTTTTTTTATACCACATGGTCCGGCAAACAAGCAGACGGACCAACATTAATTAAATCAAATAAAGCTAAATTATATTTTCTTTACATTCTGTCTGCAAATAGCTATTCTCTTGTATTACAGAGAGAAAAGATAAATTCTAAATATAAATATTTTGTGCAGTGAAGTGTTACACTGGAACGAATAGGGAGTGTGCTCCCTAGACAAGATCTACGGTAAAATAAAAAGGGGTGGCCCTTTACATGGCTGAGTGGATAATTCTTGTTCACATTGGTAGATGCTAACTAACAAGAAGGCAGACGCTGACTTAAGTAACAGTCTTGGTGGTAACCTCTCAGAGTCAATGATAATAGATAATTTGTATTATACGGTATTTTCGCAAGATTTTATTGGACAAAATAAAATCATGCTACTGAGCTGCAGCGGCTATCAGGGTATGAGAAAATAAAATTAATTCTCAAATTCTGCATCATGGTGAAAGTCATCGTACAATCTGCGTACGATAATGTACGATAGGCACAATATTATGGTATAAGTACGAAAATAATCGGTTCCGACCACTGTGACAGATCGGAGATGGTTTCATGGATTGGCTTACTAGTGCTGCCAGCTCGGGATTTGGATTCTCAAAAATGTCTATATGAACATTATTTAAAGCGGGCGACTATTCTTCAACCATATTTTAGATATGTATGTACATGTTACTTTTAGAAATGTTATACTTAAATAATGTAAAAGCAATACTTTTTTTTATATATTTAAGTATATATACAGCTCAATGCTGACGAAACAGATTCAAATGTGAAAAGAACAGAACACTAATCATTAAACAAATGAAAGAAATATATAATGCTTGGTAGAGCACATTCGCTAATAAAAGTTTCGATGACTATAATACCTATAACTCTTGCGTATTGAAATATAGCATCAAATTTATACAGTGTAAAATGTTGATTACTCTTTTTGTATATGAGAATTATATAATACGAGCTCAACGTAAACGACACGTAATATCAACCAAGCGAACTATTATTGAACGCATGGCACGTTATTGGTTTCATCGTTTCAGTTCCGGAAATTTTAATCCAAAGAATGAACCCTGTGGTCGCTTGAAAACTATGGTATGACTGATTATAAGTACTCAATTTACAGCTGAGTTAACAGGAGCTTTCAAAGTTAACATCAGAACGATATTGGTCCATTGGCATGGTAAAAGAGCTTGAATAATGGATGCTATGCGAACGGAATGACTACCAGCGCGATGTACAACGCGGTGCTCAACAGACACAGAAACGAAGGGATTTTGAACCACTTTGTCTTAACCATATGACGCGAACATTACTATGGCCCAGGAGCATAGCTATCGCCGTATCTACCGTATCAATTATACGTAAGCATAAAGTTGTAAATCATTATCCATAATCACAAAAGAAGTAGCCCAAAATTTAATACAGGGCCCGTCTAAGTCCGTCCGTCTTTTTTAATTATATTATTTGGACTTGCGTTTGGTCACTGACCCGTCCTCAAAGGACTATGACGAAGTCCAAGAAGAAACACGCTTGTCCAGAAGAACCTTCACTCTGGGCTTGATAGTCCCTTCGTTGTATGAATTGGAAAACACAGCCGCTGGAAGCAAGTTCCACCCATTTGCTATCCGTAGGATAAATGAGGATGCAAAACGTTGGGTCTTGTATTTCGTCGTAAAAATAGAGATGGTGGAATCAGATACATATAGGTACTATCATTTTCGGTAAACCTTTAGGTTTTAGGTAAACCTAAAAAGTTATTTGTTCAAGTTACCTACATACCTATAGTATAAAAAACAGTCGAATGAATTGACCATGAGTTTTACTCCAATTAACACAATGCCAAGTAGATAGGATTACGTGATGGGTACTGTGTGTGATGAACATATTGACATTGAAAATCTCAAATCTCCAGCCAGCTTCGACCAGTCTCCCGTCCTCGCTGCTTCTGCATAACAACGCGTGAGCTGACACTGCACAATAGACGACAATGCACGACTAGGCCTTGCTCCAAGAGCTGAGGTCCTACCTCTCTCTTAACAGAGTTCTACAGAGACTACTTTTTGATAGGATTGTTTTTATTTAATACTCGAGAGGCAGAGCACAATTTGTTTATAATATTTGGGAATTGGGAATCAGTAAACATAAATAACACTATTCGATATTTTTACGTACCAAATAGGTACATTTCAGTAGTGCCTTTCAAGTATTCATTTTATAAAGCCAAATAAGTTAATCATTTGTCTATCAGTGCATAATGTAATATTGTACTTGAGGTTTTATGACGTTTGGTTGTAGGACTGACGTTGTGTACGTACAAACAAACCAACCAAATACTGTCCGCACCACACTTCTCCCTCTGTTCCGAAATGTACTATAAAGTTTTTATTCAAATTTTGCGCGAATGTAGAAATTTGTTCTTTGAACATTAGTATGCTAGCTCATAATGCTGTTTTTATCTATAATTCTTAACTATTTAATCGGTTTATAAATATTTATAATCTAAGAATACAATAACAATAATATAAATACAGTAAATCTTTAAATAGACAGTAAATAAACATTCGCTTTTCCAACGTATTTCCTCTGTGCACAACGCGTTAAGTCAATGTTGCTACTTAATAGTTTTCCTTTATCGCAGGGGTAATTGTGTTTAATCAAAAACCTTAATTGGAAGTAGCCTTCATTAAGTATATTAAACTTGAATTAAAATTAAAGGTTTTGTAACATAGAGAGGAAAATGTGTGCTCTATTTAGCGTATATAAAAAAAAAACGTATTTTTTTGTTTTATTAAAACATAATTATAATGTTTATATAAAAAAAAATGTATTGGGATCGTTGTTCATATTTAAAACATAAATATAATAATAAAAAAATAAAAATAAAAAAGCCTTTTATTTCTTGCGTAATCCAAATACAAATAAATTATTGTTACAAATATGTTATTATTGTGGTTCATTTAGTATTATTGTTGATTACAATTTGTTATTCATAGTATCATCAGTTCATATATCATATATGATGTATATATCAATGTTGTATCATTAATATAATGAGCAATATAGTATCATATTATCATGATTTATAATTGCTAGGTACTACTGATTGTTTGTTAATGTATTTATAAATAAATCTATTCAATAATTAATTAATTAATTTAAATTCCTGTAATAATAACATTATTTTCTCTAGTATTATTAAATTAAATTATAATTTACTGAACTTGTTTAAGTTACTTAAATTTACTTGACATGCAATGAAAATCAATAAAAATGAAATAAAATCATTACTGTGACATGCAAGAACCAGGAGGGGTTCTTGCATGTCACAGTAATGTGTGAGGGTGAAGGCCTCCTCCAGATTTTTCCACTTGTCCCTATCTTTGGCTTTTGTTTTCCAATGTTTTCCTGCTATTTTTATTAAGTCGTTTTCCCAGCGAGTTGTCGGTCTTCCTCTTTTTCTGGTGCCTGCAGGGCCCTGCCATGACGTCAGTCTGGTAGTCCAACGGTCGTCCTCCATCCTAGCCACATGTCCTGCTTATCCATATAAATATAATGCTTACTCCATATTATTACATCAAAGTATCTCCAATTTACTTACGCACACTTTACACTAGTGTGTACATATGCCCTGAATACTAATAAGAAATAACGATTGCAGGTTATTAGTAGTCGTCGCCTTTTGCAATATTATGATTACGATTAGTTTACAATCTTGTCGTTTTGTTTCTGTTAAAGTTTAGTGTTAAGGAGAAGAAGTTAATTTGTTCATAAATAATATAAAACTGATTTATTTTGTTTTGTTTATTACTTAAATATTAAGTTCCTATACCTATTGTGTTATTAGGTAACAATAACAAAAGAAATTTAATTTTATGTTTAATATTATATAAAATATAAGCATGAATAATCTTCAAAAGAAAAATGAGTATCTTAAAAACTTACTCAAATGAACATCTCATCTATTAGGTATTTTGGCAGCGCAATTAAAGTATTTCCTCAAAAGGGGTTGTAATGTTGATTTTGATTTGATTATCATTAAATGAAAATGTGAAAGACTGCAGAGCTATGTGATTTAAAGATAAAAAAAATAAAACTGACTGATTATTAACCTTTTCTTCATTTTTCTTTCAAAACATGATCCTTATAAGGAAGTTTCGGTTTCAGCTGAAACAGAGACCTTTGCCGAAATTCGGTTTCGGTTTCGGTCGTAAAAACCAGTTTCGGTCGGGCACTACATGGAACAGATAATTTCACCATTCTTATTTTTTTTGTGCGTGTGCGTAAGTGTACATATAACATACACAAAAAAAACTTACAGTCGAAATAATAACTTCCTTCTTTTTTTGAAAGTGGTAAAAAAGTATTTTTAAGTATCTTTTGTGTGTCCAACTTCTATCAAGTTTCCACGTCAATAACCATGGATATCCACAATGGCAAAATATTTAAACAAGGACAATCGTGAGTTTTTCCATTGACGAAAGTCATAATATCTTGAAAGCCCATGATTAGATTATACAAAATAAGAACTTAAAAATAATCTTAGTTGGTTCAGGATTGACGGAGGGGAGTTTTTTAAAGCATATTTTTATTTAAATGAGAAAGTCGCTGAGTTTCTTCTTCAGTCGCAAATTAAACGACTTCTTTGTCAACATTCATCTTTTTAATTCTCTTGAAAATAAGAGAATGCTGCCATTGACGCAATGCTGGCAATATCATTGACGGGCCAATTCCAACTGCATGGCGCAGCTATTTAAAATAATTTTATGTCCTAAATCCTTTACAAAATTACCAATCTCGATTTTTCAGCTGAACCTTTGGTTCTTTCCAAATTTTCTTTATTCCTAAACTCTCACGTTAACAAACAAAATATAATTTATTCAAATGGGTTGAGCCATTTGTAAGACTAAGGCACGGCGATAGATTTTTATTTAAATAGATTGTTGTAAAAGAAATTGTACTTCAATTTGAATGAGAAAAAAATATTTATTATTAAAAATAGTAGTAGGGTATATTTTTAGTAAGAGTTGGCAACATTGTTGCTAGAAGACGATTATTGCCGAACGTTTTTCTATTGGATGCCGAGAATACACGAACGTATGATTAGGTCACGTGGTACTTTTGGAGTCTTCGTGGCGTAGCTTGTTCAGCTGCTCGTCGAAGCGGCTGTCGGACGGTTGCATCTCACCGAGTCTGCGTACGATGTAGCGGCCATTTTTGTTCTTAGTTCATAATAGCGTGCGCATTTTAATGTATTTCGAAGGACAAATAGGCAATTATCACGATGACTATTATAGTTTTCTTAATAGATACATCAGCTTCTATGAACCAAAGGGCTTATTTAGGCGGACGCCCAACGTTGCTCGATGTAGCCAAGGGCGCTGTGGAAACGTTCGTAAAGGTACGTGCAGTGTCATCGACTCGTCAACCGCCTCGTTTTTGTGATTGATTTGTTTATCGCGTGCTAGTGTGTTGGACTGATATATTTTATTTCATAGGTTCGTCAACGTTCCCCCGAAAGCAGAGGCGACAGGTATATGCTTCTAACTTTCGAAGAGCCACCCGCGAACATCAAGGTTAGTATTATCAGTCAGTGTGAGCGAACACATTTACGAAGATTTCTTTGTATAAGCATTGAGCGGGGCATATTCGACGGTTCAGCAGTTTCCATAAATCCGATACAATCCAGAACGTTTACATATTTTGAAAGTGCGAAATTTACTGAAATAGCAGCACGACGTAAACAGGACCGAGCGAACCGCCGCCGCCGCGCCGTTGCTTCCTTACGATAGCGCTCGCGACTGCGCTCTCGTCGCACATTCTCATTGGCTAAGCCCACACGCAACGAAATGGCGTATAGGGGGGCAAATTTGAACGCATCTGGGCTGGCTGTGTACTAAATAACCGGACTGACCAAGCTCTTGGTGAAATTCACATTTAAAACTAATTTCTTACCATTGTTTAAATCATTTAACAAATAATAAAGCATACTAATCTAGGGAATGGTTTTCTAATAAGACACCTGTTATGACAGTGTATTTTATTGTTTGAATGTTTATTTAAATTCTGTAGTTTGACACTGTTACATGTTTAAATAAATTAAAGTAGTCTAAATTTTCATAATACTAAGAAATTTACTTGCTGAGTTTCTTTGAGGGTTCTTGTAAGTTGAAGGCTGACTTCCATATTGGTGGAACTTCTAGGCCAAATTGAATAAATGACATGAATAAAATACAACTGAATCATAATAGTTTTGTTTTTGTATCCAATTTCAGAAATACTTCATATGTAGTTGATATATTTGTTTATTTCCAGGCTGGTTGGAAGGAAAATCTAGCAACGTTCATAAATGAACTGAAGAATTTGCAATGCCTTGGTTTGACTACGATGGGAGCCGCATTAAAGCATGCATTTGATGTTTTAAACATAAATAGAATGCAAACAGGCATAGACACTTATGGTCAAGGCAGATGTCCCTTCTACCTTGAACCTTCAGTTATAGTTGTTATAACTGATGGGGGAAAACTTTCAAGCAATGCTGGCATTCAGGAGGAAGTAAGTTCTTATGGAATTATTCCATTTTATATTCATAAATTAACTGTTTATTTTACAGAGATGTACAGTAGCTGTATCATGTATACCATAATATTTTATTTATTTATTTACTGCATTTTATTATTATTTAAAACTAGCATTCATATGATTAATAGTTTAAAGCACCCTTGATGTCATAGCAATAATGTGTTTATATTTTTGATTAACAGTTGTAGGGTAATACATAATTCATTTTAGTTTTCAGTGCATATAAATTTGGAGTTAGTGATATTTATTTATATTATTTTTTAAGTGTGGGTAATTAATGTATTATAATTTTTTCTTTTAGAAATTACCAAAAACAAAGCCTTAAATAAAAAGTTCACATGTGTGTGGAAGTGTTGATACAGCTCATATCAACACTTATATGTGTTTCATATTATTATCTTATCTAAAGTTGGTTTTATGTTGTGGTATATTTGAGTTTTGTGGCAACCATTCTAGCTTACATTTGGTGTTCAAATCTTAATTACAGTAAATATTGTAAAATAAGGAAAAGAAATATAGACCATCAAACACAGTCCTTGTTTGATGGTCTGTATTTCTTTTCCTGATTTCACAATATGTATTTACTGTTGGTAAAAAAACACTTATAGTCAAATAAAAAGCATATCTTTGCATTTAACTATATACTATTTCATTTGCATTATATTTCTGGTAGGTTGTAAATATAAAAATTAGTTTAAAATAAAACTGTCATACAATTATTTTCATATCGGTCGACCGGTCAACCAAACCAATTTTACAGATATCTCACAGGAATAAATTGTAATATTTTCCTCAAGTAAATAAATATGATTGCTACCTACTAGCTTACATTTATGATAAAACTATCAAGTAAAAAAGCTGACTTTCAGTAACAAAACAATCGCATAAAATATTTAATTAATGTTATGTTCATTCACTGATTGGAGAAAGGAGCAAAGTAGAGTGGAGATGAATACACCAATCAAATATATTTTGGTGTTATCATTCAAGTTTGTTATTGATATCATAAATGCCTTAAACTCCATCTCCTGGTAGCTATGCCTACCTATCTGAAGGCAGTCCATTCATTAGTTATTTAATGACATATTAGCCATATCTTGTTAGAAGATACCCATTGGACAATTACTAGAGAATAATCTGGCTTTTATACTATATTAAAGAAGTTCAAATGTGTGTTTATATTACAAAAAAGTTTTAAATTCAAAATTCAAAACCATTTATTCAGTTTAGGCCTTCGGAGGGCATTTATGAAGGTCAAATTTAAAGTTACTGAAGCTACAACTTTTGGCAATGTAGCTCTTTTATCTTATAAACTTAAAATTAGGACAAGCATATATGTATATAATAACTACCATAGGTAGGTAGTAATTCTGAATTTTGTGTATACTTTCTGTTATTTTTTCCTTTCTATTTAATTGTGTGGGTTCTCATTGAATACATAATGTATTATTGTAGTTATTTGGAGTATTCTAAGTTCAAATATTTGTCCTCAGATCCTCAGAATTGAAAGGGACCAATAGTTACTAGATTCAACGTTAAGTATGGTTATGTAAAAAATGAATGAATTCGCATAACTAATAAAAATAGAATAAATCATGAATTGCTATCAATTATGCCATGTCATGGTCGTCATCTATCGCGAATGTAACAATCTTGATGAAAATTTGCTCATGTTGCTGCTACCAATTTCAAAATCTAAATGTGATAGTTTTCCCACCATGGTTTCCTTTTTTAAAGAGTGCTCAGTGTAGAATTTAGAACTAGGTATTTAAGTTCTACAATGTTATTGTTACAGTTTAACCTGCCGATGAACTGCCCGATACCAGGGTCGGAGCTAACCCGAGAACCATTCCGTTGGGACCAAAGACTGTTTTCGCTGGTGCTCCGGCTGGCCGGCACGCCCGCGGTGGAGAGGGATTCTGGCCTTGTGCCTTCAGACTCGTCACCAATTGACGCTATGTGTGAAGTCACTGGTGGTAAGCTTATCATGGCTCTATAAGTTAGGAAGATTTAAACTTCAAAAAGTTTTTAAAACACCTCACTATTTTATTTGGGATTTATAGATAGTTTAATTTGTTGCAATAATTTAAATCTTCAGGTACAGGATGTAGTAAACAAGCCTTAAAAAACAATTAGTGATTTTGTTATAAATACTCATTTCTACAGAATAGATAAAAATATTATTTAAACAGAAGTTATGTTTTATTTTAAAAAGTGATAGTGCAAGCCCTTTAGAAAACCAGTCAGACATGTTTTATACACTTAGTGTTAAGTTATTCAATTATTCAATATCATATAAATTTTAACCAAGTTGGTATTTTTGCTGTTATGCTAAAATACGCAAGATGGTACAGTGATGATCATAGATCTAAAATCACGCTGACGGTCTTATTAACTATGTCATAGAAAGACACAGAAAACAAAAGACAGCTTTGCAGTTATAGTGGGAGGGATACATTTCTTTATATTTTTAAAAACAATCAGATATCACTCTTTATGTGTTTCTTTTTTTAAGTTCATATAGTCTCCTGTGCCCTTGGAACAAGTGATTGACCTGGTGAAAGATATTGCAACCAGAGACAAAATAAAAAGTTAATAAAAAGGCCTTTATAAAAATGTATTTGTCACGCCAATTTCTAGGGCGTTCCTACTGCATCACGTCGCACCGTATGTTAATGCAGTGCATCGACAGCTTAGTGCAGAAAGTGCAGAGCGGTGTGGTGATCAACTTTGAGAAGATAGGTCCAGACCCGCCTCCTATTGATGGAGTGACCAATAGGGAGGGAGAACAGACTGACGATGTCAACCATGAAGCCGATAAGGAGATCGATGTCGATGGGGATAGAAATGGGGTAAGCATGATAGATTTTTTTTTATTCCTTGAATAAGTTATATTGATGCTATTATTAATTTTGAATGAATACGAAATTAATATTTCACAAAAAATAAACAATGGAATTACAAAGTTAAGCAGACGAAACTTTAGGTAATTCATAAAGTGTTGTAATTCTAAAAAAGTTACTTACTATGCTAATAGTCTAAAAATAGTATCATTATCTTTTTTCCCCTGTATTCATAAATAGTAATGCATGCATGAAATAGTTGAAGCTTCAAAAGGTTTAAAACTCTTTATATATGTTTCAGCGTTGGAATGGTGGGCCTTACCAAACTGGCGTGAACGCGAACCAAGGATCGAGCGCCCCCCAAGCGTGGCACTCCTGTCGTCGGCTCATCTACGTGCCAAGGACGGTCGCGCAGAAGGGCTTCGCTGTAGGCTTTTGGCCCATACCGGAGTCTTTCCGATCGGACCCCAATGCACCAACTCTGGTTAGTATCGCACTTTCTTATTGTGATATATTGTCGTTTTCCTCATGCGAGTTGTTTGATATAATATATACGTAGTAATATTAGGAAGTGTGGATTTGTGGCAAGGAAAATATGTATATCAAGGTATCAAGGCACCTAGCTTAAAAAGTAATAGAGAAGCCATAAACGATTTGAATAGAATAAAAAATTGTAGTCCTACACTGTGATAACCGAATAAAGAATAGATATTACAAGGAGAAAAATTATGACAAGAAATTTCAATAACATTCAACAATCATTTATATTGGTTTAATCTTCACCATAATCTAAATTCTACAATTACATTCTTCCAGCCACCTCGCTCCGCACACCCAGTTGTAAAGTTTACATGCTCGAGTCAAGAGCCCATGGTGATTGACAATCTGCCGTTTGATAAATATGAGCTGGAACCGAGTCCTCTAACGCAGTTTATATTGGCAAGAAAACAGCCGACTATCTGCTGGCAGGTGCGTATTACGCTATATTACAATAAGAAGATGACTAATTACACGATTTCTTTTTCATGTTAATTCTACTTTGAGGTCAGTAGATGCCAGATAAAGGGTATTGTACTGTACTCAAATGTACAAAATGTGTACACAGTATAACTACGCTGTTGTTTGGATGTATTAGTTACTAATGTCTAACTAAATACTGAGTAAGACCATGTCCTAAGTTAACGCTATTCAAATAAAATAAAAATTGTCACGTATTTATCGATTACCATTCTGCCATTGACATAAAATGTGACAGTATGTATAATTTTTAGTTTTGGTATTAATGGTAAACTAGCTGTCCCCCGCGGTTTCACCCACATTCCCGAAAGATGTTACAAATTCCCGGGATTAAAATTAGCCTTTATGCTATTTAAGACTTTAACTTATCTTTGTGCCAAATTTCATTTAGGTCCGTTCAGCCGTTTTGACGTTTTGAGTAACAATGATCCATCCATTAAAACTTTCGCATTTATATTTGTAGTGGGATAGTACTGTCTTAATTATAATTATCGGCTGCACGGTTTTTGATTATACTTCGGATAGAACATGTTCTGGATTCACACAAAGCATACTTTGTACGTAGAACATGATGATCTCTTGGGAATGCGGGGCAATCCATCCATGTAATTCTTGCTAATTTTCAGGTATTCGTAGCCAACAGCGGTTGCAAGAACTCTGAAATTAATCATCCATTTGGTTACTTGAAAGCATCAACCAACCTGACATGCGTCAATTTGTTTGTGCTGCCATACAATTATCCCATGCTCCTGCCACTACTTGATGACTTGTTTAAAGTGCACCGGTGTAAACCTACTCCTGAATGGAAACTAGCGTTCCAGCATTATCTCGATAGGATGCCGTCATACTATGTTGCGGTAAGTTATGTTTGTTTAAATTAGTTATGGGATGTGGAATATACAGGGTGTCACAAAATTACCTGGAAAGCCGAAAGGAGGTTAAATGGGGCCTTAAGAACCGTATTGACGCTGTATAACATACACCAAAAATTAAAAAAAAACTGATTTTTATAAATGAAAAATAGAAAAACTATTAAAGTAGACAGTTATTACGTAAAATAGGTATGTAGGCCTTTCTGTTAAATAATCTGGTTCCCTGACATGACAGCCTACTAGGCTTTGATAATTAATTATATTTTTACGGGGTATTTGTAACACGTTGTATACTGTAGGACGTGTTCTAGCGTTTTGTGATCATGTTCAGAATATGGGACAGAGTAAATAAAAAAAGTTATGAAGGAAAGACTGAGTTCGATATTTATTATTTAATAATATATATATTAAAATTGACCTCCGTAATTATTCCAGCCTTTGCGCAGGGCGCTAACAAAGATGGGAGCATCCCAGCCGCTCTTGCAAAGTTTACTTCCCGATACACAAGACAACTCGCTCAGCTTTTCCGTTCTGAATTATTTGAAGAGATTGAAGAACCAAGCTAAGATAGAATTTGAAAAGCTATGTGCTGATGTCATCAATAAAGCTTCCAGTAATAACCAGAAGGTAAATTATCACTTAAGTTATTATAGAAAGTTAAGTGTTGATTCTGAGAAAGTTATTGTCATTTAAGCTCACATCTGGTTTCTATGTATGTGTAAAGTAAACATCCACCGTTACTAATGTAAATAACTTTCCATTTCAATCAGTGTACTTACATGTGTGATGTCATCATTTGATGTTGCGCCATCTATGATAATAAGTCTGCTAATTTCTAAGAATAGCCATTTTAGATAAGCATCAGAATGTGCATTGGTAGACCAGTTAGCGTGACTGGGACTGTTCTATATTAGTAAGGCGAAGCGTTTATATAACTTCCTTATGGGGTTACTCTTTTTGATGCAACATCATAATTTAAATGTATTGAAATCTAGTCAAAGAAAAGTCTTTAACAATTTCTGTTAAGTTAATTTAGTTTATATATGTAGTTAGATCTGGTTGCATCCCAATGGTTACTGTGGTAACAATATCATAAGATACAAGCCAATCCATACAAACAAAATATATGTCCTATCCTTCTTTATAAAAATAAAGACTTGTCCTGTAACTAAGCGAACATACATCTACCCGTTTCAGGTGGCCGAAAGTGACAGAGTAATGCCGCGATCACCTCTCAAGAAAGATCTCACAACGCATCCATGTCTTCAAGATAAGTTTTCTGCATTGCGTGATCAGTTGAACGAGTTCGGTGGTTTTGTGGTGGGGCTGTCGCGCGGCAGGCACAAGACGCAAGCACACACGTATCGAAACCCTTTCGATATACAGAGGAGAGATCTTTTAGATCAGGTAAAGAACATTTTCCGGCATGACTGAATGCGGTTGCTGAGATTTATGATTCTATCAGTGTTTTGAAAAGTCCTTAGTCTGTGTGCATAGTTTTCTAGATAGTTGCCAGAGAATCAGGGTTACAAGGCGCTTTAATGACATCTAATCACTCCAATGAATTTTGAGATTGTTTAAAGGTCGTCATAACTTTATGCCGAAACAGAGTCATAACTAACTGCTCTTTTGTAATAATCTGACGTGGGCACAGTATTAATTATGTCGACGGGTGAAAGGCGACTTGACTCAACCACCATTTTTGACGAAAGTAACATTTATCTCAATAAATTATACTACTATGATGATGGCCCATGCACAAATTCGTTGAAGCTTGCATTTAGTTTTAATATTCAACAGCTTCGATGTGGAATGTTAAGAAGTTTAGATGCAGTATCTGTTTTTGAGTTTTAAAATTTTTAAATAGCTCTCCTGTAAAGTTTTCAAAATGGCACTTGAATCAAGTCGCCTTTTAACTGTCGATTTAACTTTGCAATCTAACTACCTAACCTACTACCAATATGCAAATGTTAAACTAATAAAATTTCAGGTGGTCCGAATGCGAGCGAACTTCCTACAACCGTCGCTAGTTCATACGCGATTAGTAGACGAGGATAGCGTGCACTCTATGCCTGTGGCACAGATGGGCAACTACCAAGAATATCTGAAGAGAATGACGCCTCAATTGCGGGAGATTGAGTCACAGCCTGTGCGACAGCATATGTTTGGAAACCCCTTCAAGATTGATAAGGTATGTTTTACATGAAGAGACAATAAAAACGGAAATAAATGTTCTGAAAAGAAGTAAGATTAATCACAACATATCATCAATTATGAACATATATATTCATATCATTATATGAACTCTTGGTTCAAACTTTGTTTTGCTAGCTATTTTAATTCTGTAATATTTCTCTAAATTAAATTGTGTAACGGGTGGTCTAAATTAAATTTTTAAGATGACTAACCTGTCTTTTATGATATGGATTCATAGTATGTATATCGGCAAACAAATATAAAAACACCATGAAAAATACCTCGGTTGAGAGTGCCTTCTGTGCTCACCGAAAAGTCCGAAAGGTCTGAAAGCCGTCTTAGGCTAATTGTAACTAGTCCGTCTTAAAAGTAAAAGAAAAGCATAATTAAGACCATATTTGAAAATCATTAAAATAGTAAATGTGAGTCAACCGTAAGATATAGAAACAAATGAAATAAACTTTTTTTGAACTTTTTATGACGATTTACGACTATTTGCGCCAAATTGTTCGTAAATTGTAACCTAAATTTACATATATAACCTATAACTTTTCTAGATAATCCGTCCTTCCGGAATTCTTTCTGGAAATATGTACATTCGTTTCTGGGATTAGTCTGAACAAACACAAACTCAGTGGTGTGGAGGACTCGAATTTATAATATTTTGTGATTAGTATCATACCATACCACGATGACAGTAACAAAAAGTTTTGAAACCCCAAGATTAAACTCAAATTTAAAAATTTAATACTACATGACAATTCTTAAATTCTACAGGGTATGATGGTAGACGAAGCAGACATAGATCCGGTAGGTGGCACAGTACGAGGCGGGGGCGGCGGTGGCGCAGGCGGCAAACGCGGTGTCGAGAGCATCAGACTAGGGCCCCCTAAGCGCAAAGCTGGCCCCTTACCGGCCCACATAAAGGCGCGCCGCCCCACCAAGATCATCTCCCCCTCGCCGGTCCCCTCGCCTGCCCCCTCGCCCGCCCCTTCGCCCCCGCCCTCGCCGGTCCCACAGGTGCAGTACGTGCCCCCGCCGGTGGTACCGCTAGCGCCGACATCGCCGCAGACCCCGTTGTCGCCGCTGTCCCCGCTATCGCCGGTTGTGCCCCGCCGCCCCGCGTCGCCGCTGGCGCCGGTACCGTCGGATCTGCCGTCTGGGAGACCGCCGGAGGTAAAATATCATTATTAATTCATCTTTAAAACGTTTTAAACTATTATGACGGGCCAGTTGGCGTGGTGGTTAGATACCCTGACTGCTGAACCGAGGGTCGCGGGTTCGATTCCCACCCAGGACAAACATTTGTGTGCATGAACATGTCTGTTTGTAAAAATCTATATAAGTATGTATTTAAAAAAGTAGCATATGTAGTATATCAGTTACCTGGTAGCCATACTACGAGCAGTACACTCTGGTTAACTTGGGATCAGGTAACCATGTGTGAATAATGTCTTGGGATATTCAATTACTTTCTCTGAGACCAACATAGTAAATGTAGCTACAAAAGTGATTTCTCGCTATACAGTGAACAGTACTTAGCTGAAACAAGATTTTATGATCCCTAGACCATTAAAATTCCTAACTCTTTAAATCCTAACTTGTAACATTAATTCTGAACTAAGACTATGTAGTCTTAGAATGGTAACATAAATAAATACATTTCATATATAATTTTGCCCATTTGGTAACTCCACACAACAATACAATTGTCAACGTTTTATCATTACTTTAAATCGTAATTTTTACTATTCGTTTAAATTGCATTATTATTCCAGGAGCCTCCAAACGTGGATACCGGACGGCCGGCGAGCAGCCCCGCTGTGCCGCCCTTGTCTCCATCAACGGTTGCGCCCCCCAACCTACCACCTGTTGTTAAACCCTTCCTAAATGGAGGTGGGTCTTACTTTTAATATTGTTGTTTTTGGTTTCTGCAAGAATTGTCCTTCCACAAAAAAAGTTTGTGCTTATGAAACTAATGGCAGTTTACTCTCCTCCAAGTCTAACCAAGTTGTAATTTGTGATCAACACTCGACAACTACAGGCGTTGTTACCACCTCTTATCATTTTAATTTTATTTCTATATGTCAAATAAACCGACAAACTGGCAGGCAGACCACCGGATGGTAAATATTCACCGCCGCCTGTTGTTTGATGTACCAAGGCATCGCCATTGCATTTTCGACCCTGAGAAATGCAGGAGTTGTAGAGTCTCATATGCCTGGAATTTCAAGGAACATGGATGAAGCACTACTAATAAACGTTCAATCAGCTCGATTTGTTTTTCTGTGAACGTCTTAATTTGTCCTTGACATTATTCGAATTCTTAAAGGTATCCACTTCTATTTGTATACTAACCTCATATGACATTCAACTCAACCTTGATTACTATATTTCAGATGCATATACAACAATGGGTAGCAAGATGCCGCGGTCGCCGTCCCCGCCCCCGGAGCCGGCGCCGGCGCCGTTGCACGACTCGCAGGAGCTGCAGATTAACGCCATCCTGCAGGGCATTGCCGCAGAGAACAACTCCAATGCGCGGGCTAGGAAAAGGAAACGAAAAGTATGTAATCTATAGGCTCTATAAACAATGGTGTTCACCATGCACTAGACCAGGTGTGACCAACTTTTGTGCACATAAGATCTACGTTTTATTTTAAAATTGAGTCGCGATCGACCTATTTTGAGAAGCGCAGGTAATGAACAATATGCGCACGGGACATGCAACGGCTGCGAATGTCTCCCTACTCGAACCATGAGCCTACATGTTCATTCCAGTTCATTCCTGTATCAAGTACTAGAAACATTTGGCATTGAATGCGTCCCCTCATGGAACTTGCGAGTGATCGACCAAAATTGGTCGCGCGATCGACCGGTCGATCGCGATCGACTTGTTGGCCACTCCTGCACTAGACTAATTATGAGAGTACTCTTAATATGAATGGTTGCTAGCGGAATTCACTGCGTGTCAATCGGGATGTTTGTAAGACAATTAGCGTCACTAATCTGATTTTTTTAAATTGTACGACATCGTTGGAATTGCAGCACAGCGAATTTGTCATTAAGAGTGTTCCATTAACCCGGAAAATATCCTGGTGAGCGAGCTTAATATTGTTGCTTGTTCACTTCGTGCAAGACACATCGTATTTCCATAATTTCTCTTAGTTGTTTCTTTATTTCTAGTTTACAAATGGTTAGTGGCAAAGTTAACTACGATATGTAATTCAATCAAATATTTTTATGATTTCGTAAAAATCGGGAATTATTGTTTGTAAGGGATAGCAGGTGCACTTGGAGTCCTTAACTTCTAATGGTATTAATTACGGCTATTGATGTGAATATTTTTTTAACTTCTCGGTATGCAAAACTGAATATTCACATATTCATTATCACAATTTTAATCTAGTCATTCGTAACAGCGGCGGCCTTAGGGGGTGGCGAACAGGGCAATCGCCCGGGGCCTCGCTCTTGTACGGGCCTCGCGCAACAACCCAAGCTAATTTACTAATATTTTTTTATTCTATACTTTTAATTATGATCCTTAATTATTTATTAAGGTTATAAATAACATAACGGTAAACTAATATAAAATTAGTTAACTAATGCATTCATTCAAAACAATTGAAAAAATCATTATGTGCCGCTGTACCTGCTCCTCTATCGATGTTTACATCTCTATATTTGTTCATTTTGTTAATCTATCAATTTTAAATATTTTAAAACTCAAATTATATTTATTTGTGTATCTTTATAATTTCTCGTTAAACATGACAAATACCTAAACCAAACAAGAACCAGACTTACTTTCCCATTACATACCTTTCACGTAGGACAAAGGGCCTCGCAAAGACCTGCTGCCCTGTTCTTTATTGCAATAAATAATTGAAAATGTTATTACAGACAAATGTTTATACTAAAGTATTTGTAATTTGATTTCAGAGTGAATCAAAGGAATTAAAGCTAGTACCAGTACCCGTTCCAGTGCCAGTACCAGTACCAGTACCAGTGCCAGTGACGCTTCCGCCACAGCCGTCACGCAAGGAACTTGCGGATATTAAAAAACACAATCTCGACGTGCGATCGGAAGTGTTTCGCGCTATTCGGAGACCCGGTAGAGGTATGTACGCACCATTATATCTTACTAGGTACTTTTAATTATGATCGCAAAAAAATAACAGTATAAGAAGCCTTGGTCTGTTTGTCTGTGAATGTGACATCATTCTCAATTTTGAAATGTCATGTGTTGGTCTTAGTGTGGTTTTACAGTGACGCTTACCGTCCGCGCGGGTAGTAAGCGCGGCCCGTAAGCCATCCGCGACTGTTGGTTAAACTATGTAACGATCCAAGAGACGCAAAGCTCGTGGCCCGCGACGCTTACCAACCGCGTTGGTGAAAGCGTCACTGTAAAACCACCCTAACCAATGTTAGCAGTTTTTATTGTTATTTTATTTGGGTTACTAAAAATCTAGTGAATCTTGGTAGTGTTTCAGATATGAAAGTTCAATTTATTTTTGTATATATGAAAATATTTTTTTTGATATTTATAATAGTTTTTGATGTGCAGTATAAAGTTTTCCTAATGATTACCAAGAAAGTAAGCTATTGTATTGTTGATTTAAATGAAAATATGGAATTGGCAGGATTAGTCTTGATAGCACTCATCAAATTGATCATCATGATGACAATGAAATTGATCATTGTTAACCATATAGTTAATTTGACAGGCCAGTTAGTTTGGTGGTTAGCGACTCTGTTTGCCACGAAGGTCGCGGGTTCGATTGCCAATCAGGACAAACATTTGTGTGCAGGAACATGTCTGTTTGTTCTGTGTCTGGGTGTAAATATCTATATTCAAAATTCAAAACCATTTATTCAGTTTAGGCCCTCGGAGGGCACTTATGAAGGTCAAATTTAAAGTTACTGAAGCTACAACCGGTTCGGAAGTCAGCCTTCAACTGAGAATAACCGGCAAGAAACTCAGCAAGGTTTCCTTTTTTATTTTATATTAATTAATTTGTTATATAAATTTTATCTATTCTGACATTTTGGCTATTTTTTAATTTCAATTTTACATAATTTTATATTTAACAATTACAAAATACTTATGATAGGTAACATTAAAAAACAAAACAAAAAAAAATAATAACAAGACTACAAAATAGAAAATAACAATTATTAGGTGGGATCGCAGTCAAGCACTAGTTATATTATTAAAAAAAAAAAAAAAAAGGTAGGTACTTACAACTTAAACAAGAAAATTAGAGGTGCACTGTGCAGAGAGCAGCTATTTCCATACATTTTTATCTTCAATATAATGAACTACCTTGTAATACGCTTTTTCTTTCAAAACTTTCCACAAAATAAATTTATTCACATATATAAACTTACATAATTTAAATTCATTCTCTCATTTCTGACCTAGGCATACATACCTGTGTTACAGAAGCCAGTGCCCTTTCTTATTAAAACATACTCTATCTAAAATTTATGTAAATAAAGTAAAAGTAAACTTATTCGATATACAAATGATTCTGTGTATGGTGCGATGTGTTTATGCGAGTATGTGGACTAGACGTGTGAGTGAATGTGTAGTGAATGTATGTGTAGTGTGTGTAAATATATATACTACCCTTTTTTATAATACAGTGATTTTTACCTTACCCTACTGCTGATGTAACCCTGAGGCAATCGTTAATTCATAGGAAATTAATAATCAATAGCCTCAATCTAAGGAGGAAACAAAACGAGGATGTTTTTAATTTGCTTAAATTTTTATGATGTATGTTCTAACGCATATTTTTCCTTCTTTCAGATTATACGAAATTGTTCGAAAATTTAAAACTGTTAAAAGGTGGAGTGGACGTTAAAAAGGAGGTGCTTCGCGAAGTGATAACTGAATCGCTTAGGTTTAAGAGGAAGATTCTTGCAAAATCGTTAGAAGACTTTTTGGCGGGCCTAGAGAAGAATGGAAGTAGTGCCTCTATTAGTATGAAGAGAACGAACTCTGTTATGTATAGTAATTCAAATAACCACAGCTAGTGACGTGTTCGTGTATTATGGACATTTTAGAGTAATCCATATTACTCTTTGGAAATACACTATTGAAATTATGTCATTAGCGCAACAGTTTCTATGAAACAGGCTATTTGAATTCAAAGTGAAAGTCGCTCAATAGTGGTTGATGAATTCGTATTGTAAATATTTTATTCCTTGTGATTGGTTTGTTGCAATTTACTTATGATTACTAAAAATATTTTAAGAATATTATACCTTTAATTTTATGCCGCCTGATAATAACTAACGTCCACTTTGCATCAACTTTTTACATTTACACTTATTTGCTATTTGTGATTGTAGATCTCACAGCATTCTCGTAGTATATTTTGTCCCTTAAATGCTTCTCAAATCATTTTTATAATGATAATAATTTTTGATAATGTGGTTAATTGATTTGTGTTAATCAATGTGAATCTGGTGTGGCACTTCCTGGCAGGATCTCAATCACGGATTTGAATGCTGAGTGGACTAAAGAATCTCGCTTAATTGTCGCGTAATATTAGAAACTGCCCTTGGTTCAGAAGTTATTGAGGTGTTTGTCGCTGCTAAAAAGTCCGCTTTGACAGTGTCACAAAAACACCTAGCGAATATCTCTGCCGGAAATGAACATTTAAATGTCGAAAGGTTTCACTTTTCAAAGGATATCGACGAAACAAAACATCTCAATAAATGAGTAAATTATCTTAAGGGAATTCATCACAATAAGATTCGATTGGTTAATTGTACATACTACCTAAATACCTCTATAACTTTTGAACCGTGAACAGATCTAACATTTCAACAGTTCTAACATTAAGCGACATATTTCGACAGATTGGCAACAAATATACCTTCGTTAGATTTTCTCGGTTTAGATATAAATAAGGGCATTTCTTAGCTGGACCACCTAAACACTTTATAACATTTGGAGCAGTGACCGACATATTCTGATACTTGGCGGTAAATTAACTATATTTTTTGGTCTAATCAGTATTCAAATCTGTGATCGTGGCCCTGCAAGGGAGTGCCACACTTTGCTATATTGTGCAATCTCATTTCACATTTTTTTCATGTTTATGTATGCTTTTCAAGGCATTTATGTTACTTATCATGTTAAACCTTGTAAATTAATTAAAAGTCTATTAATTAATTCCTATAAAGTTTGTTTTTACCTTCATCCAGACTAGCAGTTAATTGGTTACGAGAATTGATCAAAACTGACAATGTTTCTGTCATTTTGCGTTTTGTAGTTTGGTAAATTTAAACGAAGCAATACGAATTTTGTAGGTTACGAGCATAGACTTGCTTTTCTTTTAACAATTTTACGTGGTGACGTATACAAAATGACAGTTATGGTGTATGTATCTATGTAAATACTATTGTATATATTAATAGAATAAAATTATTATTACTAATGAAGGATGTTTATGTACGGTGCTGTTGCGCATCTGCCTTGACAATAGTTAGTGTGACCGGATAAAGGGTCGAGTGCGGTGCCATGACTGTTAATTTTAGTGTATTATTAAAATGTATCTTTATTATACAGTGTAAACTCTTTATAACGAAACTCAAGGGACTGAGCATTTTTTGTCGTTATAGAGAGTTATCGTTATATGGAGTGAACAAAAAAAACAAAACAAAGTGAACAAACCAACCAACTTGGGATCACTTCAACGTTATAGGGAGTTTATCGTTATAAAGGATAACGTTATAAAGAGTTTACACTGTATATGAAATAGTTTTTGTTATTGCCGTTGTTGGAGATACGATGAACTTATTATGCACACTTAAATGTATTGACCGCAAAGGCAACACGACAATTAGTAAAATTATAAAATTGTACTTATACGGCCACACTAACAGATGTTCGGTCAATTGTAAAGTGTAATATATCATTTTCTAAATAAATTATGGTCCTTGTTGGATTTTTATAATGGGTTTTATTTTCTCTTTATATCTTTTCTAATATTGAAAAGTCTAAATCAAGTGACGTTCATGCAGACAATGTCAAGAATCTACATCAATCCCAAAGATTTTGGACTAGAACAAACGATACTTATTTATTGATGATACCTACTTACTCAATGTCTACTATTTCACGATAATAATACTGTAATCTGATTGCCGGCTGCGTTAGTAACTGCTCAACAAAGGTACATCGTAGTCATAAAGTTGATTATTTTTTATAGGCCCCGAAACTTTTTTAAGTTTCTTTATTTATGTTTGAAATAAATGTTTTCCATAACACTTAAGATTTCTTTGAATTTTGGTTGCACTTATTGTTTTTATTATGATGATTTTTTATTTAAGTTCTGAACAAATCACGTAAAATATTTTATCGTTTTACGTTTTGTGTATAATAGTCGTGGTTTTGCGTTACGCGTCAAGTTCTTAGCCTGCTAGATCTCACAACCGCAGTCTCCAAGAATGTGGATTTCACCTCTAATATTTTTGCGAGGTGAGGTAGGTAGTTAAGTTGATTTAGTGGTGGGTTGGATGGAGTGTGTTTTGGTGTTTTTAAAATATATTTATTTTAAACCTCAAAGAAAAGTATTTGAACTATTTTTGGAATCCCTAGGGTTGATTTTGGTGGTAGGTATTTTCCATATAATTTTGTATGGAAAATGTTTAAGTCCAATAAATTTCAATGCTGCAGATACCGTCCAGAATATATACGTCCATTAACGAATATATTATAATATTATGAATATTTTTTTAGAAGATAATAGTGAGTACTTCCTGGCACAACTTATCATGGATTTTAATGCTAAGTGAACCATGAAAATGTTGCGCAAATTTGTCGCCAGATACTTATACATCGTACATTACACATTGACGGGCCAGTTGGCTTGGTGGTTAGAGACCCTGACTGCTAAACCGAAGGTCGCGGGTTCGATTCTCACCCAGGACAAACATTTGTTTGCATGAGCATGTCTGTTTGTTCTGTGTCTGGGTGTAAATATCTATATACCTATGTATTTCAAAAAAAGTAGTTTATGTAGTATATCAGTTACCTGGTAGCCATACTACAAGCAGTACACTCTGCTTAACTTGGGATCAGGTAACCATGTGTGAAGAATGTCTTGGGATATTTATTATTATTAACATCAACAAAATTTTCAAATATTTTAGTTACCTACATGTATTGAAATGAAACTAGGTTGGTATTCCCCATTTATTGTACTCTACAGACTCACGGTGTTTGTGGCCGCACTCCTCCGAAACGGCTTGACTGATTTTAATGTTTTTTTTTGTATATATGGTAGGTATAGAGAATAGGTCGTAAATTATTTTTCACCCACCTACTTGGGAGTAGTTCTCCCATTTTTAAATCGCGATTTTAGTATTTTTTATTTTAATGTTTTTTTTTTGTATATATGGTAGGTATAGAGAATAGGTCGTAAATTATTTTTCACCCACCTACTTGGGAGTAGTTCTCCCATTTTTAAATCGCGATTTTAGTATTTTTTATTTTAATGTTTTTTTTTTGTATATATGGTAGGTATAGAGAATAGGTCGTAAATTATTTTTCACCCACCTACTTGGGAGTAGTTCTCCCATTTTTAAATCGCGATTTTAGTATTTTTGTATGAGCAATACCTATCCAAATAATATTACCGACGTTCATTTTCATGAAGTGTCGCGTCATTGTATGTCTCACACGAAGGAAGTGGGAAATTTTTCACGATTTATTTTAACTTACGGACTGAAACAGAATAAATGGTTGGTGTGTTTTACTGCAAATAATTGGGCGAATGATAGACTATAAATAATATCGATAAACGCGGATAAAACCGCGGCGGACAGCTAGTTTACAATATAATACAATTTTCCATTGGGCTATTAGCTGTATAAGTATAGGTAGGTAGTAGATATAGAGAGTAGAAAATATAATTAAAGTAAGTAATTTTTCCAATCACCTCATAATAAAAGGTGTTTATTGGACATACTTAATAGGAGAAATCTCTTCTGTTAATAAAGTTAGGTAATCCGGTAATAGGAATCCAAATTATATGAAACATTAAATGAATATAAACAATATGTACCTATAGCTTTTAAATATTTATAACTCTTCTGGCAAAATTTCTTTTGGCCGAAATATTTATAAATTTTTTCAATAAATATTTCTAAAGTACGAACCGAAACAAATTCCACTTTTCGATAATATCTTCGTCACAAATTGTACATCGATAGAGTGTTGTAATTAAACTTAGTTAATCAAAATGATTTAGATTGAGCATTTTGTGCAGAAGCCGCCTTGGGAAATTGAAGGCGATGGAATGGGCTGCAACAACAGAGATAATGTAAACGCAAAATTGGATGCGCTGAGTCCACCCCTCATGCTAGACTATTCCGAATACACGCCACTCCGCCCCCTTTCGTGGCCCACCATCACCAGCGTGTGACGTCATTTATTATAACTCATCATGTAGCGCAGTACCTACTTACCTACCGAAAATATATATCAATAACCTCGTCGATTTACTTATTTTAAAACAAAAATGTACTGGAATGTAAAAGTCATTATCCAGGATGCAGGTAAAATGTAAAAATGTAGGTTGAATTGATTAATTATTCTTTATTGCCTTTTTATATTTGGATTTATTTGTATACAAAGATAATATATTTATTTAATTTTGGGTATACATTGAAAAATTATCGACTTTTAAAAAGCGTGATAAAAAGCGTTTTGGTTATTGATCAAAGATTCGTAAATACTCTATAGTTAGATACAATGACTATCGAACCTCAAACGTTACTTTTATAAGTTTATGTAGGTAAGGTACTTGCCCCTTATTCAAATATTTACTCAGTCAGATGACAATATTATAATGGCGGTCAAGAGGTGGTCAAAAACGGTGAGGCTTCTCATGGCCGTTGTTATTTATTGCGAACGGGTGATTTATTTACATTTGTATCCATTCCCCTATCTAAATTACGTGCTTTATCGCTATTTGTCCGGTTAATGTGATTTTTACTGCCACCGATGACATAACATTTTTTTCTGGACTAGGTTTGCGTTGTTTAAAATACGTTGGTAGGTATCTTAGTTGTCTGAGAATTCATCGTAATTTAAAAAAAAAATGGTCAATGTGATATCAAGTTCTTATTAAAGACATTACAGGCACAAGAGACTTAACAACTTCACGTCTCAGGGTCAACAACGCATTCGCGATGGTCCTGGAGTTGCAAATGTCCATAGGCGGCGGTGGCCACTTACTCATCAGGAGGACCATCTGCTTGTTTGTCGGCCAGTGGTATAAAAAAAAAGAAAAAAAAATCTAATACCATATCATCCTATTTAAAAAGGATTATAAACAAATATAGTGATTTTGCTGTAAGTAGAGATGGGATAACTAAATAACTGATATACTACTTTTAAATATGTGTTAAACTGTTTACACAATAAGCTGTACAACGCCATTGATGTAGGTTTAGGTTTAGCAGTGGACATCCCTGGGCTGATGATATTTACACTGAGATAGAGAACAAACAGGTATGTTTATATGTACACAAATGTTTGTACTGGGTGATAGTCGAGGTATATAACCTATCAGGTGGCCATTTATAACAGGGCTAACATGGACTTGATGCTGTAACGAAAGCATTTAGGTATCAAACTTTAGTTAGTTAAAATTACATATAAGCGAAAATTAAGCTTTTGTGAAATGGATTTCTGACCATTTTATAATAACACAGGGAAAGTACCAACCAATATTCCTCCTTATTATCTACGACGTGTATGGGGAAGATGATTATGTTCGAGCTTAGGTTGTCGGGATGTCTTATTAGAATTATGAGTGTCGAAGCGAACGGTAAAAGCTTATGTGAGGTTTTGAGCAACCCTCTCCCTCTGTTATCATATTTATGGATATACATGTACCGAAAAATTCTCATGTCGTTTACGTATGAGATTTTTGAAACTGTTTCATATTTTATAGAGTTGATGTTTTAAAACTAAAAAGCTGTTTATGATGATTTAAGCGGAATGAAGTGTTAGTGAAAGAAATAGAATTTAGCAATTAGAAGTAATGAGCTCTTAGTGCAGAATACGTCCGGGGCTACCACAATACCTATTTCACTTGGATTCCTGTTTCATTTTAAAAGTTAAGGGGCCGGAGAAATTACTATTATGAAATGAAGCCTTCACATGCCACATGCCCTAAGTAAACACCGAGTAATAAAGTAACTATTTTGTGTCAAAGATGTTTGTAAGGGAATCTGTAAGTTTCATCCAGTAGTTTGATGCTGTACCGATGTATACCTATGCATTATACGGTCCTTTGACGGTTTGTTTTTTTTGACACATTATAGTGTTAGCAAAATCCCCTGGTAAGCTACTCTATCAAAATAGATTGAGTGCTATTGCCCCAAGTGTATTAACACACCCACAAATTTACCTTTCATGGTAGTCGCCTATGAAAATTTTACGGTATTTGTTAACTGCAGCACTGGAAACTGGTAATAAACATTTTTTTATTTTTTACATAAGCTCAGGTTTTTTATTCGGCACCGTGTTTTTTTAATGCTGAGCCTTTGGGGATGAAAGCTAAGTTCGACACTAAGCCATGGTTTTATTTATGTTTTGTTGTCTATGTTTACGATTGTAAGAATACATTTTGCTTTTCGATATATTAAAAATATAATTCACAAATACGTTGGTGAATCTTCTCTGATTCGCCATTATTTCCGTTCCAAGTATCAAGTTCTTAATAAAGATAATTACTTTTTTAATATCCCGGAATCAAATCTAAGGTTATTACGAGTAAGGTCAAGATGGAGCATAACAAAATATTATTCGTATGTTTTAAAAAACACTCAAAATATTTTAAAATGTGTATGTAAATTTACAATTTTTTTTTACATTTCATAAGAATAAAACATCGTTTTCGATTTTAGGAAGTTCAATCAATATATATGAATAAAATACTTTTTTGCACAATGGCATTTTTTTGCATGCTCGTAGCGTCTCGCATTTGTGGAAGGTAAAATTAATAAGCTAAAGTAATATGAATAATTATGGCGCTAAGGGACGAGGTGTCGACGAGTCATATAATACTTTCTGAGAGGCGTTAATAAGATGGTGTTCTAAATTATCAGCTCCACCTTTCACCCTACAAATAGCTAGGTCCTTTTATCTCGGTCCGCAGACGCCCGTCGAGTTAGGACGGACAAAGCTATAGTTTAATTAGTCCGCCGTTCAAGTGTTATACATTTTGACACTTTAAGAACGACCTTTAGGTTTACGATGTCGTTTAATTATTCTGCCCTGATGTTGAAAATAAACGGTAATTTTTTTGTCATTAGTTAAGTGAGACTTCAGGAGTTAATGAGTCGACGTGATTTCCTTTAAGAAAATGATTTATTATTGTTAATTTTAGCTTTTCAACTTTTTCTTGGTATTTTAGGTTTACCGCGATACTTCGGATTTTGCAGAAAATAGCAAAAGCAAGATTCTGCAAATCAGTACATTAGTCACCGCCTGATCCATATACGAATCTTTGACATCTTTGAATTGACAATACTTAATAATAGCAGCGTCTAAACTATTGGAGCACTATTAACTGCTTAAACCTCGAATGTACTGAGAGCTAAAGAACCGACTTACCTACACCAGATAAGGTTATAGAGGCATCGTAAATCCAAAGTGCCGAATTTCACGTCTGATTTGCTTCGTCGCGGCGAGTTATGTCTAGATCAAGTCTTAGAGTGCGAGTAAACTGCAGTTGGTTAAACTTAATACACAGCTACCATCCATTCTGTACAGTAGGTAAGCCGGTAGTATACAATTATTTGTAAAGATTTTTCATAAAAATCTATTTTATTAATTAAGTCTGATGGAGGAGTTAAATGCTATTTTCTGTGAATTGTCGGCTTTTTCCTGTGTCCAATCATGCTCTCGGTTTATCTATAAGATTCTCAATATTTGTTTTGTCGGAAAACAACGCAGGACAGTCGTAGCATCAATTCTTAAGTAAACATTACTGAGGCCAGCGGCAGTTACCCGTGAAATTTTGCGGGATATTTGATGGGCTACTGATAAATTTGGAAGCGATCATATCTTCCAATTTTATTGACCCTTAGATTCGATATTGCCTTCAGAATCGACGCAAAGGAAACTCCATTTTAGTACAGCTATTTTAGTTGACGCGACATTATTCACTGGCTATGAGCGGAACATTTGACCCCAAATAATAACATGATTTATTATACAATAACACACTTCTAATACTTAGCATGTAGAGTTTTTCTATTAATATTATGTATACCTTTGTTTCTAATAAAATTTATTGGAACATAAATGTCCTTACATTATTCTTCTGATAGATCTTGTCAAGTTTAATGTAATTCTCCGTACTATATACGTAATATATTTGTAATAGAAAAATAAAAAGATCATAATGGATTTAATCATCCATTTCATCCACAACTTTTAGACTGAGAGAACCTCTTTACTGAGGAAATATTTGAAAATATAACATCTCTCCCGATTGCATTATGAGAGATGCTATGCGGAAATCTGCTTGCTACATAGTAACGATTTACTCGAACGCTAGATGCTTGCTGCAGGGTATGGGGGCTCGGATAAAATATTTTTATCAACTAGATTAACCTTCAAAAAGATATTTCAGATTTCTCCTTTTACTCCATGCCTTAAATAATATCAATAAATATGGACTTGATTAATTGATCCGTGACAATATTTGGTAGTGTTTTAGTTTTCCCATTCGAACATATATCGCATTTTACATTTTAAGGAGTCTCATACCTCGGGGTATTTTCGGGAACCTACTATGCGATCTAGTTAATTAATAAATTTAATCAGGTGAGATTGAGTTTAATCGCAATCCACAAAAAAAAACAAAATTATAGTTAGGAACATATGTGAAACTGCGGAAATCCATAAAATAAGTAGGTACGAACTCCTAACGTTCTTTGTTGTGCTTTTTTCCATAAAATGTGGTAGAAATGCTGATGAAACCGCGGATCAAAACCTGGTTTTTTAACAAAAACAAACAACATTTTCACCTAATAGGTTGGTATAATGATCTCAAATAAGTAGACCACTTTATTTATGCGACATATTGTGCGTTTCAGTAATCGAATTTTCAATTAATCCGTTGGTAATGCTATTGCGTTTGTTTTCCCTATTTTGTTGTGTCTGCCAATTACGTATGTGACAGTGTATGTGTGAGTGAAGTCCAATCCAACGATACGCTTTTATTCTATTTTCATACCGTTCGCACTTATTAGTCAAGAACGTTTTAATAATCATTTTTGTTTGTATGTAGCTTATGCGACAAGCTAGAACTTAAAAAGCAAAGGAGATTCTGATCGGATTTGTATTTTTATTTGAAATCTAATATTATAAATGCGAAAGTGAGCTGGGTTGTTTATTTGTTACGCTTTCACGGCTAAACGACTAAACCGATTTTGGTGAATTTTGTAGCCTATGGCACGAACAGAGACCTGACCTACTATTATGATAAAACTACTCTGTTTCTTAACGTATAAGGAAAGAAACTAATACATACTGGAGTTTTTATTTAAAAATATCGCACTTCCATCTATTGGAAAAACTAAAAAAATTCAGTGTGGATAAAAAAAGGCCACTCAAACCTATGAAAGCATTGTTCATTTCTGGATGCGAAGATATAACGGAATTGTTGCAAAATAGACGTACATACGTATTGTTTTATTTTTTTTGAAAAATAAAGACACGAGGCCGACGGCATGGCGTTCGTCCACAATTTATGTTTCGCCCGCGCGTCTAGTGAAAGCCTGCGATGAAAGTTTCATCGTATCTACGAGCTGCAGGCGTGAAAATAAAATTGGAGCGAGCTTTGGGCTTTCAAAAATACCGGCTATCGAGCCGTCAGGGGCAAATAGTGGAGTATGGTTGTTCTCGATCAGTGTTCTACGATTCATACGCATATTGTCACTCTGACATGGGGTAACGTGATACATGGGATCTCCATCTTCCTATCACGATGACGCGGCTGGTCATAGCAGCGCTCGTGTGTTTGCATAATGTTGACGACTGCAAGCTTTATGTCATTGTCTCCTATCACTCGATCGGCGTAAATGATTGGAACGTTATTATGTTCTACCACAATCGAAATTTTAGAAGTTTGAGGAATCGAATTCCAGATATATATTTTGATATTAAATTTTGTGACGTTTTTAGATAATCGGGAAACACTGACGTTTTTCTTTCCTTATACAAAAAATGCACACCGTATTGTAAACCACCTCCTTCTTGAAGTCGGTTGATGACAGATCTTGAATACGTTTTTCCAAAAATTATTTAGTTGTGATAATACCAACAAAACAATGACAAATTGCAAAATGCAAGTCAATCGCCATTTTAGTATACACCTAACATTTATTTAAGAAAGACGTGGCAGGTCATGACATATTTAAGACAAGACAATACCTATCAATGTCTCCCTGTCATAACACCTCGAAGACCTTTGTTTTCTTAGTGAAAAAAATGTTTCAGGAGCCGCGTCATCTTATTTTTATCAGAGCTCTTTCACATGGTTGCTTCGTCTGAATGCCAAGAATTTATTGCGTTGTACAGTCTTCAGCGGAGCGCGAAAATTAGCCGACAATCAGCCAGGGAGAACTTCTACGCACACTACGAATATTACCTATAAAACTACATCTATTTTATTTTTGTTACCTTACATTATGTCGAAGAGAATAATGCTGTAGGGATTTTTCGAGGCTAACGCTGAAAAGTAATACTTGAGTTCGTCAGTTAACTGAGCTGTCATGAAGGAATAAATATCGCACGTCAAATTAGTTTACTAAAAGAATTATATGAATTAATATTTACTTCCATATCAGATATTCCATGAAAACAACGGAAGATAACTATTAACAACGCTGTACAACTTCATAAATTAATAAAATAACCAGTAACTCCAACATTGCAGGAGTCTGTACAATAATTAAGCATCTGTTGAGATTTTAAAGAGGTTATATAGTGCAGACCACGCGCCCTCCACCCCACTGGTTATATTTCACTGCCGATGGTTACAGGGATTTAATATCTTTGCCTCACTACCGATCCTAATGCAAATTATACGATATCTGAGCGAGTAACTGTTGAATTTGTAAACACGAGAAAATTATAATTTGTGGTATAAATATTTTTTTAATTACTCATTCTTTTACTTGACTATAAGCGAAGTTCCGCTACTAAGTCAAATATAGTATCAAATTTATAAATTTTAAATTAATAATAAATATTCAACAATCTTTTTTAACACTTGACCATCTACTTCTTTTACCTGAACTGTTGAAGTAGAATAAGGTTTTTAAATATATACTTACATAGGTATTTATACCCTGACACAGAACAAAGAGTGTTACTAATACATAATAGGTTGGGGAGAAAGTTTCTTCGCATTTTTTAAGAAAATTCAAAACTTTTTTTTAATATAGTTTATTTACATTTAACTAAAGTATGTAGGTACCATTTTGTTCGATAACTTTTTACCATCTTGTAGATAGGGACATGATACCATTGCTATAGAAACTTTGGGACTTCTGTTCAAAATACCGCGACAAGTGGTTTTGGCAGTCCTCTCGTGATGTTAACCTGACACTGCCCAAAGAATTCTGAAGATACCGAAACAGGTGGAAATCTGAAGGTGCAAGGTCAGGACTATACGGCAGATGCATTAATACCTCCCAGCCAAACTCTCTTAATTTATGCTGAGCGGCTAAAGATGTGTGAGTTCCAGCGTTATCATGATGAAAAACCACACCCCTTCTGTTGATTAATTCCGGCCGCTTTCTCTCAACTTCTTGCTTTAATCTCATCAATTGTTCGCAGTAGAGTTTAGAATCTATGGTCCTGCCTGGTGGTAACAGCTCATAATGAATAATGCTCTTCCAATCCCACCACACACACAGCATCACCTTGTTGCGAGTTAGCCCGGGTTCCGCCACAGTCTGTGAAGCCTGATCGGCCTTTGACCACGACCTTTTTCGCATGTTCTTGTCGTACGTGATCCACTTTTCATCACCAGTTATCAGCTTCTTCAAAAATGGTTCGGTTTCATTACGTCATAATAAATAATCACAAATGAGTACACGGTTCATTAGGTTCCAAATATCGAGCTTTTTTGTGTACCCAGTTTTTTTCAAATGCGCCAAAACTGTTTTGTGGTCAATTCCCAGTTCTTCAGCTACTGATATGCCGATCTTGCTCCACTTTTTCAAAAATGGCATCCATTTTATCCGTAATAGGGCGACCAGAGCGACGTGCATCTTTGACATCAAAATTTCCGGATTGAAATCGCTTAAACCAAATTTGTGCTACTCTCACAGACACTGCACTAGGTCCATAAACATCGTAGATTTTTTTCGCAGCTCGCGTTGCATTTTTACTTTTTTTGTAGTAAAATTTTAAAATGTATCGAATTTCTTCATTAGATTCACTCATCTTGAAGGTACGAAATACAAATGAAAATCACACATTTTCCTAATTTAAATGTGGAATTATGTTCTTTAAAATTTAAACTTTCAATGATACCAAAACCAGCCAGATACAAATAGTATAGCCAATGAGATTTTATTACAAGTTCATACATTCTATAATGCGAAAATACTTTTTCACCAACCTAATATGTTTGCACTGGGTAGAAATCTAACCCATGATGAGCTATGGTTTGGCAGTTACGGTTTCTATCGACCACACCAACCGGCCCGTTAAATAATTTTGTAAATCATTTTTTTTTCATAGAGTTATTTTGTTTTTATTCTATTGTCATTATCGTAAATGGTAAAGGTAACTTTAACCTGAGAGAAATAGAGATTATTTTTATGTGAGTTTCATAAAACGAGATTGTTGCGAACCCATTTTTTATACCAGCGTGATACATTTCGCTGTGCGCACATTATTCAGTAACTGAGCATTTTCAGTGGCTTTAAGTAGAGAGCAACACAAAACATGAAATGAATACCAACATTATATAAGGTAATTATTATTAGCATGGCAGTGAGCCGGCACAAAAGTACGGGGATCTCCACAAAACCGTGATACGCTTCCGGGGTAGGAGATAAGCGCGTCGTATTTCCTCAGCGGCACTAAGTCGCCCGTCGGAAGCTCCCGCTGAAAGGAAAACGAAAACAATTTCAAAGCGATCCTTCCTCGCTGCAGATCATTACTGCGATCTTCAACTTCAACGATGTTTTAATTTTTTTTGTGTCTAGCTATCAGACGCTGCTTCGGAAAGTAATTTGTAGAGAAACACATTTCTTTCTTGGTTTGATGTAAATTAATAACCTTTGATACTTTTATTCGGTGTGAGGTCAAAAGGATTTTGTTGCTATTTTACCGTGCGCATTGTATTAAGAGTTTATAACGTAGATGTAAATAGAATACAGCCTTCAGAGAATCATAAATAGTTAAAATAACAAAATTTGTAAAAAAGGGAACGAAAAGAGAAAAAGGACTACCTATTTAAAGTATAAATGTGAAATGTAAAAAAAAATTATTATATTCACATTTCACAGAAAATGTTTTTGGTCCCAACGTGAACCTTTGGTTTCTAGCCAAGCTTTCAACCACGCGACCAACCAGGTTATTAATAATAGCCTTTCTATGCTGCGTACTTACAGCTTAACTACAACTTGTATTGAGCAAAATATTGCCTGGCTATCACATTTTCCATATAAATGAATGTCACATTTTGTGTAATTATAGGTTAATAGTAATGTATTTTTTTATTTCATGTCCCAGAGTTAGCTCTGGCATTATAGGTTATATAAGATGACAAAACAAAGGCATAAGTGCAAATCATCAGTTGTCAAACAATAAAAATATTATTTACCTATGTTTGATACGAGAATCTGTATCTTGTAACAAGATATCACAATAAAATGTACAAAGGATTCTGTAGTTACACGATATATAATTTTATTTCGTACAGCAACTAAATTGCACTTTGCAAAATCCAAACAACTCCGTGAGAATATACCAGGTTACAGAAGGAACAAACTAGGCACAATTTTGTTCGGACGGAACAATAATTGCTTGAACTTTATTCAGTTCGCAAATCAATTATCCATCTACAGTTTAGCGTGAGCCAAAAAAAAGTGGAGGGCAGGGATTGGATTCCAAAGCTGACCCAGAGCAAGTGAGGTAATTAATTACGCGTGGCTGTTTTTGCAGTGGCTAGGCGGAAGAAAACGGGCAAGATTTATTGTTTGCGCCACTTCACTTCAGCGTCGCTAGACGGGGAATTGCTAATCTTTTCTTTAATTCTGATGCCTTGTTTTCTTCGGACGGTAATAGAGCCGTAAGCCGGATTAAAAGGAATGCTCATTTCAGGCTCGTTCATATTGCATTGTCGGGGAAATAAAGATATTATTAACGACGATATCTGATAATTACGGGCTGGCTTACTGCTGTTGTATGTTGCTATAAAAGAAGTTCATAGTATTTTTTATGTATTAACCTGAGCGGTAATCCACGTTATTATAATATTTAGTTATATATTTATTCGGTACAAATCCTTAGTTATCCTAAGGCAGTTTGTTTACACATTATCTGATACTAACTTCAAGTCGTAACCTACATGCAATATGTAAATTGTACAGGGCCAGCTAAACCCTAGAGAATTGGCAATGTCATACCCTTATCTTTAGTGCCTGACATTTTGAATTGTTCTGGTCAAGTATTGAGATTAAGTAGGTAGGTTAAGTTGTCTTGAATAAAACTTGAGGAGATTCTTTTAACGCAGAGATTTAAAGATTTGATGTATCAAGGTTTATATATATTAACATGGTAACGAACCTACTGGAAGTATATAATATAATTTACAGCTCGTACGTTAGTTTTTGTAATAAAGAGAACGGTTCCCAGCGCCGTGAAAAATTATAGTTTTTCACGGCGGTGGAACACAGAAACGATTTTCACATCGCGAGCGTTCTGTTTAAAATGACTCCATTAATTGAAGTTTCCATTTGAATAACTTAGTAAAATTTTCAATATACCGGAAAGGTCTCGAATTTGTCCTTCCATTTATTATAATGCCCCACGGACAGATACCCAAATAAACTTGTACACAACTAAATTGGGTTGTTCCCGTTAGGGGTTACCTCGTTATGTGATTGAGATTACCTAGCGCTTTGGTTTGCTTAAACAAATAAATAATATGTGAAATATAAATCATATTTTAAGCATGTATAAGAAACGCTTTGAAAACAAAACACTGCTTAACTAATTTGTTGTTTAATTAATTACTTTGTAAAAGTTTGTGGATCTGTTGTCAGTTTATAAATATACGTCAACAAATAGCATTATATGAATTTGGTGATCTTTTAAACCTAGTTTTTGACTTACGATCAGGTCTATTAGTGTCCTTTATTTTCATTGTGATAATTAGGTTTAATTGATTTAGGATAATGGTGAATATCTGATCTATTACAAGGTTTCATACCGTATATAGAAAAGTGAGAGCCGTCCTAAAATAATTTATAGAACTTAAGTAAACGTAGATTCTTCCATATTCTGTTCCAAATATTAACTCGACAGATTGCAGGAAACCTTGTGATTTTTTGTTTATTTTATAATACCAGCTTTGCCATGTTTATTTTCTAATGTTACCAACTTTAGGTATAGTGGTTCAAACTTTGGTCATTAATTAGTGAGTTAGGGTGTGCGCCAGAGCCGCAGTTCCCAGGTGGGATGCGCGCCTGTTCTACACCCTGTATTTTGTATTTGCATAAAAGTTTGTGCAGTTACAGAATATCTCACCAGCGATGTATCTTTATTTCACTTTTTGCAAATCAAATAACATTCCTCACTTCTGAACATTGTTTTTTTGAAGTCGTTGGTATCTGAAAGTTTTCTTTTTTCTAGTTAGAAGGTAAAACAGGTAGATATCATATGATGGTAAGTATTATCGTGCCATTTTGAAGAACGCCATATCGTATTGCTATGGGTTAACCGTAATGATTGAATTGTTACGATGGCGATAGGGTCGGTTCCAGGATGGGCTTCGCATCTTCAGCGACCATGTATTGACCAGGGCTTCTGGTCAAAGAGATCCTCGAAATAGTCCCAAATATACAGGTGGCTGGCGGAGGCTAATTTACAGAGTTAGTCTATGTTATTCTAAAGGCTAGAAGGTTCTAGCCATCTGTAAGTTCAGGATCGACAGAGATGGTAATAAAGTTTCCAAATACTGTAGAAATGTCCACGGAATCCACACACAAGTCATAATTTTCAATTGGTTTAAGAAACGAGAAATAACTGATAAGGCTGCATTGAAGACATCGTTTTATTTTATTCTATACTTTGTTTTATTAAAATTATATTAAGGTAAACGCAGCTATCAACGACCCATCGAAAATCTGTAGTTATTACCGACCTATAAAAGTAATTCGAAATCTTTACGTTTCCAGAACTATTCTAGCTATAGGTAGGTAAAGTTACACACGCGTTTATTCCTTGAGCATCGTATACTTTTACGTTAGTGTGAGTAGCTGTGCAAAAAAGAGATAAAATACGTCAGTTACTGCGGGGCAGCGTGGACGCAGGACGTGTCGTACTGTTCCCTTGTTCCTTCAAGTAAGTACGTGACTTATCTATTTAAGACATTTATACAAACAAATTACGTCTATACTTTATCTTATATTACTAAATGTATTCATTTAAGTGTCAACTCTTGATTTCTTACGACATTTTATTGATAAAAAGTAATTTGAAACGATAAAACTTTAAATTAAAATGGGAGGGTGTTAGCTTCATCAGTATTAGTCGTGGCAGTTATCAACGACCCGTAAGTCGGCAATGGCAGCAACGTAACTTTTCGTTTTATTTTCCTTTTATGTTATTATATCACACTAACACAAGTATTTTTATGGACCAGTTTAAATGTAAGCTATCAGTCTTTATAAAAATCTATTAGCGACTAAACTTTTTTGTCTAGTTTTTACCTTTTAGCGTAGGCAATTTAACCAAAGTCATGATACTTTTCGAGGATCGATATTGAATAGTTACAATAATAAATCATTATTTTTGTGTTTAAAACAGTGTGCATTTGTTCATATCTTTTGTGACATTAATCAATTATAATCTAATTTATAGTCCGAAGGTCAATTGAATTAAAATAACCATTTTTTTATGAGTCGGTAATACATTTTATGTTTATACTTACTTACTTTATTATAACAACTATAAGAAGCTATTATCGATCGTTTATAGATTATTTAGTTTCTCACCCACTTTTATGACATAATAGGTACCTATTAATAAATGCTACTTATTAGCTAAAGCAACATAAAACATACAATTATATTTTTTTCCAGAAGTATGGAGCCACAAAAACGGCGAAAAGTATACAGTAAAACACAACTCGCCGAATCAATCCAAGCAATTAATGACGGTACTTGTGTATATGAGGCATCAAAAAGGTTTAATATTCCCAAAACTACATTAAGAGACAAACGGGACCGGAAATATAAGAATGAAATTTGCGGAGTTCAGCCGGTTCTTAATTTAAGTGAAGAAAAACAGATTGTAGACTGAAAAATTTAAACATGATTTCGAGGCTAGATTGTCACCTATAACCTTACAAACTTTCAAATATTCGGGAGGCCAATGGATGGGAGATCCAACTTATAAAACGTTATTCGAATATTGGAAGAAAATTACCCCCGAAAATGCCATAAATCATGAGAGTGGAAGTATTCTGCAGTTAGGGGAATCAACACTAAATAACAATTTTGTAAATGAAACGCCAGATATATCTGAGGCTATCCTAAATTTTGATATAGTTGCTGAGAGTAATCTAATACTGCCAATAGAGCAAGGTTTAGAAGTATTGGGAGAAGAGGCATCCAATTTATCCTTGTTTATTGAAAAACCTCTACCCTCGTCGCCTCATGGTAACTTATTAACTGTACAAGGCGAGTTCAGCCAGTTTCTGCAGACATCTACTCCTCAACAAGATAATATACTTCTACCATCTACCAACGAGTCAACACCCTTGTCTACTTCGATTTTTGCACCAGAAAATAATACTCTAATTGAAATAACCGCGGAGCCGCTACAAATACTTCAAAAGTATACACCATCACCCAAAAATGCAACCAAAGAAGCCGCTCCAAAAACAAGTGATAGCTCTGCTATTCCCGCACCATTTAAGAATTATGCGACACCTTTCAAAAATTCTCTTTACTTTCCGAAGAATAATATCGATAACACTAAAAAGAAGACATTAAATAAAAAACTCACGCCGACAGTAGCTATATCTGATGAGTTTATGGAATATCAAAGGAGAATTATAAAAGAAAAAGAAGACAAAGAAAATAAAAAAAGAAAAAGAAAACAAGTAATCTTGGAAAAAAGGGAACAAAAAGAATTATTGAAGAAAACAACGACCTTAAAGAAGAAAAAACCTATTAAAAAAGTAAATGCGGTTAACAAAGAAGATTCTCCTATAGCAGGACCTAGTAAATATCAATCAGATAGCGAATTCGATTTTAATTTACTTCCAAAGGAAGCAGCAAAGCGTCGCGTGCTTTGTAACAGTGAGTTAGAAAATGAATCTAAAAAAGGACATTCTAATAGTACTTTAATTAATGATAGAGATTCTTTTGAAACAGAAACTACCGTATGTCTATTAGAGTCAGACTCTGCAAGAGAGACAGTTAAACGTCGAGTCTTATATAGCAGTGAGTCTGATGATGAACGTATTTTTTAAGTGACTTTAATGTTTCGTTTGTAAGCACCAGTTGTACCAAATCATATATGTAACTAATTAGTTGCAATTAATTTCTAAAAAGAGGTGAACCAATGACTGTGATGATTAATATTATAATTTTCAAAAAATGATTATGATCTCAATAGCATAAGAATATATCCTAGAGTTTGAAATCCTTAAAGTATAATATATAAGTGTATTAATAGTATTATGTTAATTAATTTCGAAGTTTATAATTATTTAGTTCATAGGTATTACTAAGAAGTAAAAATTTGTTTTATTAAAAATAACGATATTAAAAAAATACGAATAAGTATTTGCATTTTTATTTTGTTTTATTTTATTAAGATCGGTAATCATCATCATCACTAGCTTATATACATTCCATTGGTGGAAAAAGGCCTCCTCTCATACAAGATCGGGAATAGGTGCATAAAAATCGTTAATAGCTTCACAGCCGTTTTTTATGGGTCGGTAATTGCAACAATCGACTAAGTCACATTGTAAATTATTATTTACAAGATAATCCTTCATTTAAATGTATTTGATTCAGTAAATACATTTTTTATACATAACACTAGCATATAAAATTAAATTATTAATCTTTAGAGGAACCAGTATACTAAAAAAATATGGTTGATTTTAAAATTGCCTTAAGGGGGTCGTTAATACCTGCGTTTACCTTACTGAAAATATGAATGCGATTTTTTGAGAGTTTATTGACACGCCTAAGAATATGTTCTGGACATACACCTATGAATATTTATCATTATGAGTATCCGGGGGACAGAAGATCCCTCGGGAACGAGGATGAAACCGCTAATATAAAATAACTTATTATGTTATACATTTCGTGGATGCCTACGACATCAGATATAAAATCTGGCATCACGCCAGATCCAATCCAAATACACGGTAGGTACTATCTCTAATGCCTAGACTAGATAGATACCTCGATGTTTGATGTGAACGAGTTATTCTAATAGTATGTATTTCTGTGAATCTCGCTGCTTATTATTCTTGATTCACGTGAATGTCTATGTTGCATCACTGTCAGACATAAAATTACAGTAACTACAATTCTCAAAAAAATTCTATGTCAACAAAACGCTCGAGAAGCATCTCTATGCATTTAAATTTGTACAAATTGTACTTTGAGGCTTTTGACGTGAATAAATATAAATATTTTCCTTATATTATTCCTTTATATATATCCTTTATATTTTAGATAAAATAAATTAAATATGTGCATATAATAGATTTTTTGGTTATTATTAGTTAAATCGGAATAATATATGGGGTTTTGTGTAATTTTTAAATTTAGGTGCATGACGCGGTGGATGTGCCCGGCTTGCATAGGGGCTCATCAGATTAAGCTCGAACTGAATTGAATCATGTTTATGAAAAATAATACGTCAAAATTTGGCAGTAAAACAGCTCAGTTTCCGCGGAGGTGCTGCTTGTATGGTAATTTATAATATGCGTACGTCACCGCAGAGTCGCGCCGAGCCGTGCGTACGCGCCGTGCGCTTGTGCGGTACATGACAGCTACGCAGCTTTGATCGATATCGTCACTTTACGGCGTACACCCTTCAAAGGGCAGTATGGCGCCTTTCCACGCGGTCAACGTCCGCCACCCTCTGCCGTGATAAGCGGACTTGTGTGACACGAGTTGTGTTTTATGCAGTAATGCTAAAAATATACAATAACCATAATAGAGTAGTAGAGCTCTTAGTGCAGAGTTCGTCCGGGGAAGTACTACCACCTTACCCATTTCCGCCGTGAAGCAGTAGTGCAATTGTACTACTGTGTTTCGGTTAGAAAGGTAAGGGGGCCGGTGAAATTACAGGCACATGAGACTTAACAACTTCACGTCTCAGGGTCGACAACGCATTGGCGATGCTCCTAGTGTTGCAAATGTCCATAGGCGGCGGTGACCACTTACCATCAGGTGGACCGTCTGCTTGTTTGTCGGCCCAAGTGGCATAAAAAAAAAAAAAAAAAAAATTATAAACATCTTAGTTCAATATTGAAATACAAGACAACATATAATCATATACAATTGATTATCTGTATTTTAATGTGCATAAACAAAATTGAAGTATTAAGTAACAGTATTTAAGCAAACAGAAACTCTGAACAATTACCGGATTTACAATTCCCACAATTCTATGAGCGGTAGTTGTCTGTAGGCCGCGGCGCGGTGCGGGAGCCCGGGCGTCTTGCAGATCTCTGCGAGCGTCGAATGAGGGCTAATGGCCCGTTAATAATGCCCGCCAGTCGCTCTGTTAGCAGCCTTTGCCGCCACGAATTACGACTTGGGGCTTTCTGCTAAACTGCCGAGAATCGTACACCCTACACGCTAGCACTGAGCCTTAATGAGACGTAGATGGTGAGATGGCTGTGCGGTCATGTAGGCATGATTAGGCGGGCGCGCGATGTTTGCGCCACCTTGTTTTCTCGATTATTATTTGAACTGGGAAATTTTCTACCTATGTAGGTAACACTCAAAAGTCCTTATACTTTGCTGATGTCATCGGATATGTAGGTAAATTAGTAGTATAGTTTTGACGTTACAATATTATCTCTAATTATATTTGTTTGTTATATATGTATATATCAATGAGTTACTACAATAATATTATCTGAAAAACAAAATAAAACCACACTTAAAAAGGAAAATTAATACTTTTAATTGTAAACATTTGACTAAATGTTTCTTTTAAGATTATCATTTCAGAGTAGTAGAGCTCTAAGTGCAGAGTTCGTCCGAGGAAGTACTACCACCTTACCCAGTTCTTTCGTGAAGCAGTAGTGCACATGTATTACTGTGTTTCGGTTAGAAAGGTAAGGGGACCGGTGAAATTACAGGCACATGAGACTGTCCATAGGCGGGGGTGACCACTTACCATCAGGTGGACCGTCTGCTTGTTTGTCGGTCCAAGTGGCATAAAGAAAAAAAAAATCTTGGGCCTCAATACATTTCCATTATTATGTTTCATGGAGTCGCGCCTTTATCTTTCCTAAAGAGTTATTGATATAATTTAGCAAATTTCTGAAATATGGTTATTATGCGGTTATGGATACACGGATAATTTATCAGCAGACTGCCAATATTCATTAACAGGAGTGGCACTTGAAAAAAAAAGTGATTATTTATTTATTTATTATATATGGGACGCCAACAGCACACACATTTAGACATAATATTTATACATTGCAAATTTTTAGTTCTGATGCCTATGCCAATTACAGGCGAACACAGCATTCACAAAGAACAGTGTTTACTATATAACAGTTAAATGATAAATACCAAAAAGATAAATTTTATATAATGTAAAAAAAAGAAAATATGGAAATTACAAAACTAAAACTAAACAAAAAAAAAATAATTAAAATTTTAATATCAATGGAATGTATCCAGCACCTCACGCTTGAACCTCATCAAACCTTCGTGAAAAATATCAATTTGTGTGTATTTATGGACAATGGAGTTGTACTTCCCACATATCCGCACTATAGGTGGTTGCAAGCCTAAATTGGTTCTACACTGTGGGATACGGAATATTTGATTATACGGATCAAATAAAAACGCTCAGTTTGATGCAAATAAAAGTGTCAGTATCCTAATCCCTACATTCTCTTCAATTTGGCATTCTGTCTTTGTATGCTCTTTCCTGACCTTCCTCTAAGCTCCACAGGTTTTTGTACGAAGCAATAATTTTCTTTACTTACGAGATTCGTCCAAGCGAAAAGAGAAAGATAAAAAAGGTGGTCTCAGCTCTTTTGTCGTTTGGCTATGAGTGGGAGCTCGATTTGTTAGTAGATACTTAGACAAATAAATAAATTCATACGTATTTAGACATAGATTCCGAGATGTGTTGTAATAATTTATTACTTATTTTATAACAGACCGTCTACTGGGATAAGAAAGGTCGCAGCAAGTGAGACTCACCTGCACGTATGAACTGCCCATTTAAATATGAATAAAAGGCGAGGTTACATGCCCTTTGTAATAAATAATTTATCATATATGCTCCTATGAGGGATCTACTCTACGCTTTGAGTTTACAAAATATGACATTTGATAATATCAACCTAAATATTTTAACGTTTTACAGGTCAATTGTCAAAGAAATGTTCAGCGTTGCTGGATAAAATATTTATTTATGTTAAAAACCGAAACTAGAATATGATTGCGCGCTTGATTTCTATTTCTAATTATAACGAGTAAATCTATCAATTCGGAGAAGGTAGAAATACTACAACTGCTCTTCAAGGGGCTTAGGTTCAAGTAACCAGATTACCAACCTAATTTCAGTTTCAGTGCTTCTTATTAATTTATCATCTTAGTATTAATATTCTCAACTGTATAAAGAGCAGTAACGACATAGAAATGTCTTCACCTACGCATTGTCAAATATTTGTGGCAAAATATGTCGTATAAGTTTAAATAGATACTTTTGACAAGAGCCAACAATGAGATTAAGTTCCAACGATTGAAGAGATCTGAAACAACTTTACTCTGAGAGGGCGAACTGCAACTAGAGCGAGAGTCATCGGGAGCTGTTTAACGATCGATAAGTTGATGTGGCGCAATCTTAAGCTCTCCTTAATTTTATTGGTCAAAACACAGTCTTTGTCCAAGTGAACAAATCGCTTAGGGATCGTATTATTTCGTGCGTAGATTTATCGGCGCAGGCGGATCGAGGGCCCCTTTGTTGGGATTTTCCATAAATCTTTCTGCTATTTAAACGGTTATTAGGACAGGAGCGATTGATGTCCACTGCCTAGTGGGTACCCTTCGTGTGCGTAAGCATATCTATACTCGTAATATCAAGCACACATTTCATTCATGTTGACTTTGTACGATTTAGTTTATTTTATCAAAAATTGTAAATTTTGTTTTACACTGTACGTGTTTCAAAGCCTATTCACATGTAATTTGTATTCATAAGGCGATTCTTAAGTGGGGATACTCCTTCTCTAAGAGCGGTTCTGGAAGGGCCAATAATTGCCCATACATGAATAGTTTGTGGATGGGCTTGAAACATTTTTGTTATTTCTCTGTAAACAGTGAGTTCACTTCCGAAAACCCTGCAATACAACGACTTATGAAAAGTTTTTCGATGTATTTTTTTAAATTTTATCAAAATTCTTGTAATGTCCACCTCAACAAACCGATATGATGTCAGTACATAAATATTTTAGTGATGAAAAATTAAATTAACAAAACACGATAAAGAACAAGTAGGTACCTGAGTGTTCTTTAAGAAAATCTGTCCTGCTGAGAGCACTCTGCTGTAATAAATTCACTCTCAATTTATCTTTTTGTGGATTGCTTTGGTTGTAATAGCGGCCGGGGCGTGGGAATTTCGGCAAAAAGCCCACTGCGCTCTCTCTACTTTGCTGAGCAGACCCATTACACAAAACATTATTCCAAATTACATTGGGCGCGTTACGATAATGTTTTTGTTCATTTGATAAGAGACGAAAATGTTGTTTTTCAATTATTATAAAACAGAATTAAACAAAGTCAAGTTTCTTTAGTTTATTTGGTCATTTACTTAGTTAAATAACGACGTCGAAGTGTTTTTGTTGATATTTTAACTTTGTTACTGTAAAGGTATCTGCGGTTTGTATTGTTGGAATCGTTTTACAAAATAAATGGTATATGTCGCGCAATGAACAAGAACATGCCACATTATCTCGCCAAATAAGATATACATTAAATATTTTAATGCAAGCAGTACACATTCTTTCCAAAAACTGAACTTACATTTGCCAGTGGGATATTTTATTCCGGAGTAAGTACCTAGTGGTGTCTACTATTAAATATTTTATATGCTTACAACATGTTACAAAATCCCTGGGTAAACATTTGGCTGACTTTATGTATTGCATCCATTCTGAAATTCATATGCATGTAGGTACATACCTATTTACCTTATTTACAGGCTGTTTGTAGGCATAGCCCGTTCTGGGCGGAAAACTCATTAGTTTATTAGTGTGTTAAAATACATAGAAAACTCTCATAGATACGATTTGTCTCTTTGATATTTTTGTCCCGATTGAAGATGAAGGGCCAGTTGGCTTGGTCGTTGGAATCCCTGGCTGGCACCCAGGACAAACATTTGTGTGCATGAACATGTCTGTTTGTCCTTACAAGTTTGTATAGTGATTTCCATAGTAGTAGTCTGCTTAGTTTGGGATCAGATGGCCGTGTGTAAAGAATTTCCCAGGATATTTATTTATTGACATTATTGACCTGGAAAACGCGGGTAAACCAAGGGAAGGATGGTAGTTATATCAAATTAACAAAAGTTTGGTAAATAATTGTGTTATTGTATGCTTTTCCATCTCGAAAGTAGTAGAGTTTGGTAGAAACTTTGATTTCAGTACCCGTACAGTTTTTACCAAAGTTCCAACGTTTTTCATTTAACATTATAGATCTTAAACTGCTACTTGAAAGGTTACCATGAGGTTAGGCTTAATGTATGTCTCCGATTCTAAGTTTTACAAATTCGGCCTTTGTTTCCAGCTAAGCACCTATTTCTATACTAATATTATAAAGGGGAAAGATTTGTATGTAACGGATATGGATGAAACTTGGCACAAAGATAGAGCATATCCCGAAATAACATATTGGTTACTTTTTATCCCGGGAAAATGTGATATCCCTCGGGAACGCGGGTAAAACCGCTGGGGACGGCTAGTATTTTATAACTTAATTATTTTTCGCCCCGGTTAGAGACTGGAGGTTCTGGTTTCGTTTCCCGGGATGGATAAGGTAATATTAACATTTCTTTGTTCAGGAAAGATTGCACGCAGCCCGAGTTTGGTAATGTGTCCAGAGACAGTGACAATGTTCACTAAATTGTTACATGGGGACTTAAAATTTCTTCCATGGATTGTGGATATTATTATTGAGACATCTGCCTACATCTTTGGGAAAAATTAATTTTTTTAGGGTTCCGTAGCCAAATGGCAAAAAACGGCACCCTTATGGATTCGTCGTGTCTATCTGTCTGTCCGTATGTCATATTCACTTTTTTTTCCGAAACTATAAGAACTATGCTATTGAATCTTGGTAAGTAGATGTATTCTGTGAACCGCATTAAGATTCTCTCACAAAAATAGAAAAAAAAAACAGTTTTCTAAAAGGTTTCTAATATATTTTTTTTCTAAACTCAATAGTTTGCGCGAGAGACACTTCCAAAGTGGTAATATGTGTGTAAAAAAATAAATAAATGATGTACATTACCATGCAAATTTCCACCGAAAATTGGCTTCAACGTGATCTATTAAGTAGTTTTTTTTAATACGTCATAAATCGCAAAATGCAATTTATTGTAAATAATGGTTCGGAACCCTTCGTGCGCGGGTCCGACTCGCACGGCCGGTTTTTTTTTTAATATTTATATAAACTATCGGTTTTAAAAACTACAGAATGCTATACAAGATTAAAAAATATTTAAATAAAATAAAACGTAACAAAACATCATACAAATAGACAATTATATTGCCGAGTTATTCTTGTGCCTAAATCAGGACGGGCTTATAAATACGCTAATTTGCATCTCAGCACAGACTATTTCTGATTTACCTAGCACTGTTGACAGTGGCAAGAACCTGATTTATCTGGAAATATGTCTTCTGTATCTTATCTACCTGAGCGGGCTTATAAATAATTCATTGGCAAAATATCCAAATTGAGAGAATAAACATTAAGAAAAGTTATTCACCAACACCAAGTTGTCTATCACCGTAATCCATTTATTAGGTCTGAAAAAACTGTAAGCTCCTTCTAAATGGTCTATCTGACGATATCCTAAGCCATTTATTAAATTTCTATGTCACTGATAGGCATTTCAATAAGATTTTCCATACAAATAAAGACGTTCGGCGGAGACTAATGGGGCGTTAATAATTCGCACGAGTCTCTATTCAATGGAAGCCTGTTAGATTTATAACTACAGGATCCTGGCAAGATGCCTCCTGGCAAGCGCTGATTATGCACTTTTAAATCGTACCTACCTACTTACACCACGTATAATTAACCATGATCTTATTTATATTTAATTTGACGAATAAAGTTTTGAAATCAAACGAGCTGGAATCTTGTTCAAAATCAACGGTTCAGAATTAGTAAATAATTATAAAGTGTCAAAACAAAAAGCTTCTAAAAGCTTTCATCTTCTAATTTCCAATTTAATTAAGGTGGTGTTTCATCGTCCATATCAATTTTAATTTTCTTTTGGACTAAAAGTACTTTTGAATGTCTTATTAATGTCAAACATGTCACTCAATGAAAAATAAATTAAACTTTGAATAAGTATATTATTTTCGGATATTGTTTATTATAATTAACACCAATTCATGTACGTGAGTAGTACTTGGTGTTACTTTAAAGAATTTACGTAATGATAATAAACTGTGTGACGTTTTGATCGTGAATAGGTCTTGTCTTACTACATTGTTATTATTGTACGTATGTTCCATTTAAAAAGTACAAAATGTTCGCTGCTTTGAGTTTAACTAGTAGCTTATCTCGTACTATGCCAGTACTAAAGGGAAAATTATCTTTGTTGTTTAAAATTTATCTAGTTTGTTTGATGTGTGCTGAAATATTAACATATTTTGTTTCCCCGTTGTAGATACCTGTACAAAGGCATAAAGTTCAGTATTGCCGCCGTCACAAAAGTTTGGTTTAGCAGAACAGGGTCGTAACATAAAATTTTACAACAACTTTAGACGTAACGTTATTATGGCTTTTTGATATCTTGCCGTATCTAATAATGGGTTTATTACTTGTAATTCCAAGTTTTTAACTCCATGTTGTAACATTGGATGGGAGTCTTACTTATTAGTACTACCTAATACACAACAATTTAGTCGAAGTAACTTTGAAATTTGACATTTTAGGTAGTCGAGTCCGAATAAAGTTCGGTCAAAGACCAGAGGTCCGGGGATCAATTCTTGGGTCGGGCGACCTACGATTTGTATATTGGAATTCAAATTCCATTGTTAGAAATTATAACTTTGAATTATAAAAGTACTCTTAAAACAAGTTCTGTAAATAAACGAATTAAAATATTTTTATCAACAAACTCATGGATAGGAGTAGAGTAGCCTCATTTAATTGTAAAAGCTTTCATTATGACATAATTGAAATGAATATGTATGAGATCAAAGCTTAAATTTAAAAGCAATACGCATTTTATTACTGTAGGGGGATCAACAAAACATTTAACTTATAAAATGGAACTGCATAATAATATTTTACATAATTAATCTATTTTTCGTATGAAACATTGATAAAAATGTGCCGACAAACAAGCACACGATTCACCTGATGGTAAGTGGTCACCGCCGCCAATGGACATTTTTCGACCCTGAGACATGAGGTTGTTAAGTCTCATTTGCCTGTAATTTCACCGGCTACCTTACCCATTTAACCGAAACACAGAAATAAAAGTGCACTACTGCTTCACGGCGGAAATGGGTAAGGTGGTAGTACTTCCCCGGATAAACTCTGCACCAAGAGCTCTACTTCTCAAAAAGTTCAATACTACAAACAATTCAGTAACTACATTCATTGCTCTATTTAAAAACACAAATACAACCCAATCCTGCGCCCGAATCTCGTTAACAATGATAAAATAATATTCAACAGCTATCAGTGTCGTAAGCTTGCCGCAATTTAATTTTAAAGTTTGTAAGTAAGTATAGCCGGGGGCTTCAGTGTATTTGCATATTTGTGCGTTTAAGCTTGGCGGGGCCCTCCGCCGGGGCCCAACTGAGTGATTGAATTATTAACCGACTGGCACGAGGCCCACCGGTACTTTGTCCAGACGTGAGCAGCGTGCGGGACGCGGATTTGCGTTGCCTCTCATAATTGTTATAATTACCGAACCGCTGTCCCGTTTCGATAATGGCCACTGCACGTTTGCTGTAATAATCCCCTAGAAGGACCCTCTTGGAATACCAATGTCCTATATTGTTATTTATCTCGTATCTACCGTGACCTTTGTCTAACATTTATATGAAAATATATCATACATTTATAGAAAGGATAGACGGGGCAGTTGGCTTTGTGGTTAACTACCCTGACTGTAAGCCACTGGTCGTGGGTTCGATACCCACCCAGGACAAACATTTGTGTGCATAAACATGTCTGTTTCTAAATATCTATATAAGTAAGTATTTAAAAAAGAAAGTAGTAATAGTATATCAGTTATCTGGTTTCCATAGTACAAGCTCTGCTTAGTTTGGAATCTATTATTATTATTGTGAGATTTGTATTAAAATGGCTTAAGTTATGTGAAAACTACACAGCAAACTGGATCGGAGATTACGGGGACTGAGTACTGGTGATAAAGTAGGATATTATGATCCTCTTTTATTATACCGTAATAACAGATTTGAGATAACTTTGAAACTACTCTGGTGGTCACTCACTACGATGTTAGCACTGTTATATTGACGTGGTAACTTTTACGAATTACCATCGCTCGTTGTTCTTTAGAGGTACCTTGTTTATATTTGTATATAAGTTGCCATGCCATAGTATCAATAGGTACATTAGTAGTTTAATAGATATTAAAATACAAATATTATAATATTTTGTTTATTTGGCGGGCTAGTTGGTTTGGTGTTTGGAGACCCTGACTGCTATGGTCGTGGGTTCAATTCCTACCCGGGAAGAACTTTTATGCACATGTCTTTTTGTTCTATGTCTGGATGTAAATATGTATATAAGTATGTATTAAAAAAAGTAGTACATCCATTAGACTTGAGAATGTCTCAGGATATTGATTTATTATTTAACAGTTTGGAAAGGGTAAACATATTAATCCTATTGCATTTTATACGACTTTAAAGTAACTATAATGGGATATAATGCATTGTATTCTACATTCTAATCCAGGACATTATGTCGACGGGTAAAAGGCGACTTGACTCAATCGCCATTTTTGACGAAAGTAACATTTTTCTCAATGATTTATACTACTATGAATCAAGTCGCCTTTTAACCGTCGATGTATAAAATTTCATAAAAATACGTTGATCCTTTACATTGCTATGTGACGTTCACAAACTTTTACATTTATCAATTTAGTAGATATGTTGTAGACAAATTACACATATCTAGTAAAATCAAAGAAGCCACGAAGATGGCTAACAAGTGATTCTAGGGCTACTTCGGTGGAATGCCTCGTTTTCTAATACCCCACGGGTAATAAAACCAAGGAAAATAGATACTAATCTACGTTGACAACGATTAGTACGAATTATAAAGGTTTTTCAGTGCTATCTACTGCTTCATAAATTTTATAATTAGTTGAATTGTGACCGTTCTACTGTTGAAGAATGTAATGCGAGGAACGTGTTAACGGTAAGCCGTTTTTATAAAAACATTCCTTCGGATTGGAATGGGCGGTTTATTAAAAAGGTGATTCTTGAATATTCTCCCGTCATTTATAACAAAAAGGATTTTAGTTTTTTCATTAAAAGAAAATTATGATTGCTTTTGAATCTTTTTTCAGCGGTCACAATCAAGCTATTCTGATCCGGAGTTAAATCACTGCCAGTACCTCATTATTATCATTATCCTACCTGTTATGACTTACGGAGCCGAGACGTGGACACAGACGGTGCAACTGGTTCACCAACTCAAAGTCACTCAGCGAGCTATGGAGAGAGCTATGCTCGGAGTCTCTCTGAAGGATCGAATTCGAAATGAAGTCATCCGTCAGAGAACCAAAGTTATCGACATAGCTCAAAGGATTAGCAAGCTGAAGTGGCAGTGGGCTGATCACATCTGCCGTAGAACCGATAACCGTTGGGGTAGACGTGTTCTAGAGTGGAGACCACGGCTCGGTAAACGTAGTGTAGGGCGCCCTCCAGCTAGATGGAGCGATGATATACGCAAGTTGGCTGGCAGCGGTTGGAAACAAAGAGCTGAAGATCGAGCTCAGTGGCGTGCCATGGGTGAGGCCTTTGTCCAGCAGTGGACGGAGATAGGCTGATGATGATGATGATGATGATGATTCAATCATTCCTATAGTTAGAATTTTACATAATAATAACATAGTATAGGATTACGGAAAGAATTCAAAATTGAATTTGTATGAATAACATTATATTTAACAATGAATATTTATTGCAATATTCATAGTTAATAATAATGTTCATGCATATAAAGCATTAATTTATGACAAAACAACACATCTAAATAAATTCAATTTCGCAAACAGGTTTTATGTTCAAAGAATACCTTCATTTAGGTATGTAAAACATTTTTCCCTATATTTTATACTACTATTAGTAGAGTGGCCATCATTGACTTAGCAAAAAAAAAAATACTCATCCCACACAATGTAAAAATACTACTACAAAATGAAACAAAAAAAAAATTGATGATTGTTTGTTCGCATGTTCGTGAAGGTGAAAATTATGAATGGAAGAGCTGAAGTCAGGGGCTCGATTCTGTAAGGAAAATGACACTAACTCGAGGATGTTTCGTCGCGGCCTCCGTGCTCTGTCTCTTTCGCTAACTACGCTAATACTACTAATCACGTGAGAGATAAGCTCTTCGAGGCCTCCGTGAAGCGGCTCACCGACGAAGTTTGTATTAGCTGAATAAGGGGCAGGTTGTATAGTTCCTGCGCATACTCTCCAAAATATCCTGCAGGAAATCGATTTGCAAGCAATTCATCGGTGGTAAAGCCTCATGTGTTTGACTTTGGTTAGTGAGTTTTCTTCTGGCATGACGGTCCATTGGATCAAGGAAGAAAAACTGGTGCAAAGCAAATCCGTCCCCGAGATGACAGTAGTACTCGAAGCACGACCGGACATGCGCTTTGTAAAATTGCAACAAATTGTTCCGGCGCTAAGCGGATAGGTAGGGTAGATAACCCGACTACGTCAAATGTCGTGGAAATGATTGATTCCCATTCCTGCTCCATATTCTCCATCTACAAGCTTATCTTAGTTTGGATTCTAATGGTTATGTGGGAATAATATATAAAAATATATATTACTATTTGATATCGATTATTAAATATTGATTAAGATATCATTATTATTAAAATCAATAGTTTAAACTGAGAACAAATAGTGTCGCGGGGGCACAGACGACATAGTTCACAAATAACAAAGCGTTGTAGGCGGCGGAACTCCGCATAACTCAAATTTTGATTGAGTGAGCCAGCCAACAGCGGCAGTGTATAAATAACTTTGATTCTACTTATTTGGGACTAGTGAATTAACAATGGCTACATTGTGGTTTGTTATAATTAATTTTATTTAATGGAGTTAAATTAATTCATTGTCAGACAATTTTCACCGGGATGAGACGGGAATATTTTGATAATAGCTTTATAGAGGGACATGTTTTTGATAAAAGAAACACACGTGTATCTATTGACAAATAAAATAATTAATTGTGTTGTATAGATTATATTTAATACGCCTAAATTGATTTATCTGCAACATGTAAATACCACGGGAATAATAATGATGCAGCCTGCAGCTTGCACGGCTATAGTTCACGTTGATAATAAATGAATAAATAATGGTGCCCGGGACAATATTTTATAGTAAATTGCGTACTTTATGGCGGAGTAGGTGGTAAGATCACAATGCATACTCGAAGCGATATATCACATATATTATCAGGGCTGGTAAAGGCGGACAACCAAGGCAGCGGCAGCGCCTTGCTTTCGTGCAAGTAATTTTACAAACCCCCTCCATTCTCCACAGAATGTCTCGGGGAACCTGAAAATGGGTACGGTGACGACGTGAGTGATACATACTGCACGTATACAAGCTTTGAGGTGGGATGTTCGTTAGACACGCGTCACTGTGAGCCTCGCCTAGCTGATGCCTTTTAGACGCCTGCGAGACAATCTTATCAGGGACATGTGCCATTTCACTAACGACTTTTATAACATCCAGTGCACGTACGATTATTGTAATAGAGTCAAGATAAATGTGTATTTATCACACCGATACATATAAATAGACACACCATCGACGCAACGGTTTGTGGAAATGTAGGTGTATAGTAACAAATTCTCATCATATCCCACTAATTGAATGGAAACCAATAAACATTACATCAAATTAAGTAGGTAATTTATACCAATCAGTGTTTTGGTACAACAAAGATTATATTACTCATCAAAATAATAGATTACGGTATTTAATTATAATAATCCTAAAACAGTTCATTATTTAAATTACAAATTAAGTTGCTCAAATATTTCGCAATAAAAACGTTGGCACGCGAAGGCTTTTATGAAAACCAACCGGTAAATAAGTTAAAGGTCCCAGTCGTATCCATTTGTCCCCCCGGAGCATTCGTGGAAATGAGCAAAAACAAGTGAAAATAAAGTGAAAACATTGTTATTCTCGTGTGGATTACCTTGCGTCGTGTTATTCCAGGCGGTGGCGCTGTCTCTCTGGATAACAAACTATGGACTTTACCAGTTTTATACATTTAAATTTTAAAATAATTTGTGACTTGTGGAATTTCGGACGAGCGTTAATTGAGTCCATTACGGGTTTTGTTGGGGAAAGTATTTCGGTCATATTATATTTACTCAGATATGGGAACCGTGCCATAAATAATGAATCCTGGAATGATGTGCACTGTAATGAAGGATATTTTAGTAACAGGGAAGGATGGCACTATGCACTAATTATATTTAGCATATATTTCATTGTAGTGCAGTCTCTTTAGATAGGTACGTGTTACCTTTACATAAAGTAAAGTAATTGTCAGGTTCTTTGTACATGCACATCATGAATATACCTCACCTTCCCTACGATGAGTTATATATTCTTTTACTCTCAGCAGAGGTACTGTTTCGTAGATACGCAAAAGGAAGTGTAATATAAAATGGAAACAACATTATTCTTGTCGAGATTATTTCGTGTTATCTTGGAAAATATTCTTTTTCCGCGGTCGTGAGCGCTACCATAGTATAATAACAATAACACTCTTATAATTATTTTCTTCTGGGCTGTCTGCTTATAAGGCTTTAAGGTATTTTTACGACTTATTTTTCAGCGAGCTTATTTTGTTCAGAAACTAATTTAACAATCTGAGTACTTCGGTAACTTTTGTTTTTGAAGAAATCTGGAACTACAGGTGGGCTCTGTCTGAGGGTGGAGAGAGTAACCGACTTGGAACAGAATAGATAACATAGTGAATATTTATGCTGACCTATATTTGAGTATATGGCATGGCTGTATACAATAGAGTGGTTGCCGGGCCGCGTATTTGTGAGTGTAAATTGAAACATGTCGAGAGTTAATTGCGTCCAGGTTCGTGAGGGCACAGTCCCCGCAGCGCAGGATAATCCTCGCCCTCCGCTCTCCCTCCACGCCTTGCGACCTACAACCTCTCTAAGATACAACCGTTATTTGGCGACTATTAAGGACAAACAATAGGCATGACGTCTGGAAATCGTAATATTAGCCCCTTATTGGATCTTTTTCTTTTTTGCTTTTCCTCGCTCTTCTAAGGAACTACAAACAAACAGCTACTTTTTGGGTAGATTATGTTTAAAATATATCTACCTATCCATATAAAGTGTACTTCAGGAACCTGTTTCCTTCGCGTTTTAATCTTGGATTTTCTTTTTCCTTTTAGTCTTGGAAACTTTTAAAACAATTTTAAAGATATGTTGCTGTTGTTGCTTTGTTTTAATTTAGTAGAGTGTAACAATGTATCAAGTACGAGCAGCTATCGGCTATTGACAACCCTGTGGTAACAAAGTTTACGGAAGGGTCTCTGCCGCGTGTCATCGAGCAGTAAAACAAAGCCTCTCCATTACGTAGGTCGAGGTTATCATAATTTCAACAAGTTTATGTGCGTACAAGAAATGACATATTTGATATATGTTTGCAAACGAGGGTTCTGTTTTAAGAGTGCTCCCATGAAATTGGATCTGTTTAATATGAAAGATGCGTTTTCCCTTTCTCTGGCAAAAAAATAATGTTACACCAACCATATTTTTTTCTTAACTCTAATACGCCTAATTCATATAATATGATGAACTGAGACTCCCGAGCAATTATATATATATGAAAAAAAATTGAATTTTATAAAAATAATTAAAGTTATATAACCGCATATTTAAGGAACTTAACATCGGTGTAAGAGGTAAAGAGCAAAATAATAACCAGCTAAATGGTGTAAATTGTTACTAAAAGAGTTCGCGTGCACCTTCCAATGCAATAAAGTAAAGGAGCACGGTAAGTCTTTTCCGTCGCCCCTCAGACACCTGCAGCTCCTTGCATCGAAACTTTACCAACTTTGCACATCTTACGTACGTAACTTCGGCTTGTTGTTCTTTATAATGCATGTAAAGTCGAAGCAATCGCAACTATTTCAAACTATCTAAAACGACAAGTGCCAACTCGAATATTAACTAAGGATTTAGTATTCAGTCGAGAGTGGAAATTGAAACATGTTGGGAGTTAATTGTGACTAGAGCGGGCGGTTGCTTTCGGCAAATTTGGTATTTTGGCCGCAGACCTCGAACAAAGCAAACTTCGTCTTGTTGTTCGATAAACTCTTTTTTGTAATCAGAAATTCTGAGAATTTAGCTTTCTTGATGTTGACATCGTTGGCCTTTTGTTTTTTCTTTTGATATTTAATTCCTTTGATGTTAGTCCGACGTCGCAGTGTTAAAGACCAATCACGAACAGAGATTGTAAAAGGCTTTATCGATTGGCAGCTGTAGCTACCTGCTCCTGAAAATGCTGTACATTAATTTATAATTGAGATTTCATTTAGATTAATAAATATTTACTTTCATTTTTTGTTATAGTATTGGCCTAATTACAAACATGAAATTGAGAAGGTATCATGCCATCATATACATTACTGAGATTGAATTTATGAAGCCATACCTATATACGAGACTTTAATTACATTTATGTTTACTAAAAAGTTTAAAAATCCATAGTCTATTCATCAAACCAAATCTAAATGTAATGTACAACATATTTTATGTAATCCGCAAACAAATAAACTGTATGTTTATGAAATGAAAGTTTACACGAAGTTTGTAGTTAACCGTTAATTAAACAGCTAAATAGATCGTTAATGGATACAGTGTGGATGTAAATGAATTGGGTTTCAACAGTTTTGTTTGTTTTCACGGGTGGAATGGATGGCCCTTGACTGAGGGCACTCGACGCCGCCGCCGCCGAGCTCTGCGGCCGGTAACCAATTTTACATCCGATATGAATGACGCGTCACCGTTACGGGTAAAGGTTACGTTGCGGTCTATTCATTAATTTGTATCGTTGCTCTTTTAAGGAATCAACCGTTTTAATTGGTCTTTCTAGGGTACCCTACCCGAAGGCAGCCAAGGAGACCCTATTAATAAGGCTCCGCTGCCCGTCCGTCTATCGCAGGTCTGTATCTTTTGAACCGTAATAGGTAGACAGTTCTTATATTCACAGAGTATGTACTACTATAGTCGCTATAACAATAAATAACAAAATAAACAAAATTAAAGGATGGCTCCATACAAGAAACAGTTGTATTGTATTTGTTGTAACCGTGGTACGGAACTTTTCGTCTGCGAGACCGACTAACACTTGGCTGCTTTATTTACTCAATGTGAGAATGAGACGAAAAATATTTAGTACTACCCTGATAGTTAGACATATTTGAAATACAAAAGCTCAGTGGAAATGACGTCAAATGCAGTGGCAATGCTGGTAAGTTCGATACATCGTGATGGCATCTTAGCACGGTGTTACTGCAAAGTACCTTCTACTCGCAATCCCGTCTGAAATCAAAAAAAATAAAAAAAATAAAAACTCTTAAGTAGCAGTTGTTCTGGAGCCAGTTGCTTTTTAGGCTTTGTTAACAGTGACTACATACCATCAGGTGATTCTTCAATCAAGTGAGAATTCATTAAAAAAAAATCATTACCGAATTAGTCGAGTACCTGTCTACCTGAAAACACAGCACCGCCATCATCCTACGATTTGATGTTGTACTACACGTGTAGTAATATGTTACAACATTACATACATGTGTGTGGAGTTAAATGCGATTAGTTTGGGGAGATAATTACACATTCCATTTGTCCGGTTAATCCGGCCCTAATCGGATGGCGTTTGATAAGGGTCGCTCCCGCCTTAGGTCGACAGCTCGTTCCACTACAACCTGTATACAGTTGTTCTATTTCACGATGTCCGTTCGCCCATTGTCGTGAGGGTAACATTTACAGGTGCATGGATGGTAGGTTACGCACACTAAAACAGTGAGCATGTGCGCAAGGCAAGGATAAAAAAAACAAACGGACTTTTTGATATAGAATTACTATACCAGGTTCGAATAGGTACGGAACAAACTTTTTTTGATGCCCTAAATTCATAGGTGTCATTTTTTTTGCTGCATACTCCGGAAGCTTCATTTGTCGTCAGTGTTTCCAGTTTTCCAGTGTTAAAACAGACCAGATTTTCAGTTATATTTTTAGTAAATGTTTCTGTGACATATATTCGTTTCTTTTAATATAATCTGTAGCAGCTAGATTAAATTCCTGTTTCCTAATAGGGTTTAAGATCGAGCTGTTGTTGAATAAACTAGTAGGTATGTTGTTGTAACATATCCACTGAAATTATTAGATGATGATTATTATAAATTATAATGCAACTTTATTGGACTTTTTTGGGCCATCTCTTTCGCCACCTGCTAAAGAAAGAAGAGGTTCTGATTTGCGTATTTGTTGATTGTCCGTTTTATGTTCAATCTGTAAAATTGACCGTATATCATAAATTATGGCAGTCTTTAAATAGATATGAATATACTGTGATGCCTGTCTTCCAATGGGGGTAGACAGAAACCATAGATTCTTATTTGATACGTGACTCTTATTCGTTTCACCTACATTCATCAGTCTGGGTATATAAACCCGTCGGTTTTGGATGCTTTTTACCTCGTCTGTCCATCTTTCGTCAATCTTCTATCATTCATTCTTACCACGTATCATGGTTACAAATTGAACAATACTTCAATGCGCTTTTCTGCGCAAAATTCTGTTTGAGAGTTTAATCTGTCAGAGGATTCATTTCGTTCACTACGAAGGTAACATACACCAGTGAGGCGCATTTATTTCAAAGCTTGTTATTTCAGGGTAGTAGCTCAACATGGAAACTTTGATTCACATTAAAAGCTGTTTGTAAAAAGGACCTTTCAGTGAATAGTGTCTATAACTTTTCGCGCCCGAACGCGTCCGGAAGCATTGTATAAACCGCGAGGAGCATGTGAAAATAATTCATGTGTTGTGAGAGACAAGAAAATGTAATAAAAATATTCACTCAAGTTGAAAACAAAAATATGGGACGGAAAATGAGAACAAAGGGGAAAATCGCATCAGTTACTCCCACACAACTTTAGTGAATATTTTTCGAGAGTTTATTGAATAAATATACATAATTTCACTTCGATGTTTCTCAAAAAGCTTTGCTTCTGAGACATGGAAGCATATACGTGTTATACAGTATGATGATGTATGTTCAATGATGATAATTTTGGCACTTAACCCAGTGCGATTGCAGACATAAAATCAAGCTTATTTCTGGTTTCCGGGTTAGTGTAGTTGTTTGGCCCTGACTGCAATCCCTCAGGTTTGAGTTATTACTGAAATGGATATTTCCAGGACAAACGTTTGTGTTGATGAAGATGTCCGTTTCCTCTGTGTCCAGGTATTCAAAGTTATATAAGTATTTATTTGAAAGTAATGTGCATATCTATCATTTATCTAGTTACGATAATATGTGCCTAGTCTGCGATTGTAATCTGCAATGTGTCAAAATATTATTTATTAAGATTCTGGATCAGTTTTTCAAAATGTTTATTATTTGATCTCGCCGTCAAGATTGAACGGATTTTGATTAAGGTAATTTTAAAGGTTAAGTCTTCAGCACGGTCACAAAATTTACTTATATTTCAATTCAACATTCAAAATTCAATAACATTTATTCAAGGTCAAATTAAAAGTTACTGAACCTACGATATAATTAGAGCATTATTGGTTTCTACGCTGATTTGAATGAAATAATAAAAATAAAGAATTAATGAGTAAAACAATAACTATTTATATAGGAAATGTAACTTCTAAGGTAGCAGGTATTTATAGCGGAAGATCCGACGGTGCGGTGGAATCCAACTGCGACAGATGGCTGCTACGAATAATTCTGGAGCAATTTTATCGCCACAAACTGCATTCGTCATCTGCCATCCGTTCTGTTCTCTCACCACTATCCGATGCAAAGCTGTTACTTTATGACTTTCAGGTTTATATGTTTTATATTGAAAATTTTAATAATTGTTTTCAAACGTTTCTTTTATGATTTTAGATTGTCGAACAATAGGGATGTTGACTGACATGTCAAATTAGCAACTTTTTATTTAATGTCGAACCAAACGAATAAATAAATAAATATCCTGGGACATTCTTAACACACGGCCATCTGGTTCCAAACTAAGCAGAGCTCGTACTATGGAAACAAGATAACTGATATACTACATATTATACAACTTATTTTTTTCTAAATACATACTTATATAGATATTTACACCCAGACACAGAACAAACGGCTTCGCAGTCGGGGTCACTGACCACCAAGCCAACTGGCCTGTCATGTCATGAATGTGTGGAGTTTTGTATAAAATTGCAAGTTGTGACGACATAATTGTACAGCACCAAAAGATCTACTCTTTTTGGTTAGATTAGTTTGTTATTGTCAGGATAAGGTTCTAAATGAAAGAAAAAATTAAGAAAGTTGCGCTGAAAATTCGAAAATTTAAGAAAATATAACGACCAAATTAACTTTCCTTATGTAACCTTAACGCTTTTGACTATATAAACTCTTATAATGTAACCTTATGTTGCTTGACATAAATGTCAGTCGTTTGACAATATCGTTTAAAATTGATGCATGCGTCGGAATTATATTGATAGGCACTTTTCACAGTCGATTCAATCGGAATATTTATGAAAAATTTTACACTGAGTTTTTTGAAAAGTTTGTGTTGATGACAGTTAGTACAGAGCAATCACGCCTCTTATTAAAAGTTCAAGTATTGTGTATCATAAAGCATCAGATAAATAAATATATTTTTTTTAATCATTTCAATTCGAACTCAATATTCATAGTTAAAACACGATAACGACTGACGGGTCAGCTAGTTAATTATAAAATGTTGATCACATTTGATGTATCCGGGTATTTTTGGATGTTCAATACACTGGCTAGTGTTTGATCATTTATTTTGAATACAGGCTAGTTCCTTAATTAAGCAGTTGATGTAGGATGGCATTCAGTTTGATTCGGAATGTAACTAAAATTATGTGGTTAACCTCAATAATCGTTGATGTAAATATTATCTCAGTTCAATAAATAGTGTGAGACCAACCCCGACCTCTTTATTTATTTGTTTTCATAATCCCTTTTGGACCATATTTGTCATGCTGTGTTGAATTTGCGGGTTGATGTTGTGGGGACGCGAATGCAATACTTGAGAGTATTGTAAATTAGCTCATGGTTAAACTTACGGTTCCATTAGGTAGCGCCTCCCCTCAGGCAATGGCACATCTATTGTCGTATCCTGCGTGCCCCTCATCTTGCACGCCAGAAGACCTGTATAATGCTACAGACGACACAGTACGCCTAGAAGAATTCTGGTTTAAACAAATTTAGCAAAAACGATCACGCAGAAAAAAAAAAGAAATTAAGTTGTGAATGATCTTTGTTACTATATTTGTTCATTAATAAAAAATAATATATATAATTCTTCTGTCCTGTATGTTAGTGAACTCCTCCTAAACAGCTGGAATTGTTTTGATGAAATTTTTTGTGTGTTGTTGCATGGTTTATTCCTGCATTGTTTTTTTTTATGAATCCTTTGTATGGACTTATTTCGACACGGCAAAGCTAGTGTATATATAAATTAACATCCCATTTCTTACCCCTTACAACTGTAGATACAACTGTAGTACACTGAAACACATAGCTACAAAGGGAAAATGAAAGAATATTTAAAAAAAAAAGATAGTAAATAAAATCTCATACTTCTAGCCGTAAATGGTGATAAAATTATACATTATATAAAATATGTTATAAAGATAAAATAAAAAATTGTAAAATAAATATATAGATATATCGTATAGTGTACCTATGTACATGTGTTACACTAAGCATAGATTTAGAACTTTTATTTTTTATTATGTTGTTCCGGCGACCGCCTACACAGATAAGCCCACGAGGCTTCCGTGAAGGCTCTCATAATTATATTTATTGTATAGGTATTGTATTATTTTATATGGTTAATAAATAAAAAAAAAAAGATAGTTGCAAAAGTCAACTACAATAATTTTCGCTTTATTGTTTGTAGATTAAGTAGGTTAGGAGAATTGGTTATAAAACGTATAAAAAAATTATGGAGGCACTCCATCCGAGGTATTAATTTCGATTGTCGCGTCATGCTTTGTTGTTCCAGGATTCGTCTTCCACAACCGGATTCATCCACGAAGAAGACGGAAATGAAATATTACCTTATTTTTATGAAGTAAATTCTATTAAGCTTTTATGTTATTACTACCTACCGACTGCGGTTTCACCCGCGTTTTTACGGATTTCATGTATCTTAGGTTTATAATATAGCCTATGTCATTCAGGTAAAGTGTAACTTTATATCAGTAAAAGAATATATGAAATAGGTTGTGTAGTTTCTGAAATCTACATCCAAACTTTACCTCTTTATCATATATAATACTAGCTGTCCGGACAGACGTTGTCCTGCCAAAATAAGTCCATACAAAAATTCAGGGTTTCGATCGCAGCGCCCCCTACCGGGTCCAATTGTAAATCTAAACCATTCTCGAATCTCCACGAACACACACAAAAAATTTCATCAAAATCGGTCCAGTCGTTTAGGAGGAGTTCAGTCACATACACACGCACACAAGAAATATATATATTAAGATATATAATATTTATATATACAATATATTGTATTGTATATAAATATAATATATCTTGTAGATTTCGGGTCTATTTCTCTATTCAAATTAAGGGTCGATTTCTTAACAGATAAATATACCTCAGGTACACCTTTGACAAATTTATTCACCAAAAATGACAAAGTAGAAGCCTGTAGTGGTTTAATAAAGCCACCTTATTCAGCTATTAATTTTATATACGAGTATATTCACTTATATATAATTATTCACTGACACCTTCCATCCCCTTATTTCCTCTCTGACAATCAAGTTGACAGCTGTCAAATTTGACAGCATATTTTATTTGAATATATTGAAATTATTTTTATTTTTAGAGTAGTAGAGCTCTTAGTGCAGAGTTCGTCCGGGGAAGTACTACCACCTTACCCATTTCTGCCGTGAAGCAACGTGAACTGTGTTTCGGTTAGAAACGTAAGGGGGCCGGTGAAACTACAGGCACATGAGACTTAACAACTTCACGTCTCAGGGCCGACAACGCATTGGCGATGCCCCTAGTGTTGCAAATATCCATAGGCGGCGGCGACCACTTACTTACCAGGTGGACCGTCTGCGTATTATATTGCGGCTGGTTACGACGGCTATAGTAGTACACAATGTGTGAATTTTTTTATTGTCTACAAATAACGGTTGAAAAGATACAGCCCTGTGGCAGATGGACGAACGGCAGACCCATAATAGGGTCCCGTTGACACCTTTTGGCTATGGAACCTTTAAAAGGAAGACATTTGGTATTGTAATAGTGCAAGGTTGATCACCTAGTAAGCTTAAAATGGGTGGGTACACCCAATAGAGCTGGCGATAGAAGAAATGACAACAACCGGGATGCTTTTTTTACAATTTTGTATTAGTACGGATCCCTAAAAAGACATTGATTGAGAAGCTAATCTAATTCGCGGCTTAGCTCAAGAATAACGAAATAAACCCGTATTCACAGACAGCGAAATAAATTTCCCGCCTGAACACAGTTACGGGTAAAATTTAATAAAGCAAATAGGAACAGCGTTACGCGAAGTGCGATGCTTAAGCATATTTTAAGAGATTTATAAGCGGCGAAACAAAGCGCGTTATTTACAATTAATTTAGAATTATGTACGTAATGAAAAGTGTCGGGAGATCTGACGTGAATTTGTTTTAGATTCAATGAACAATGTGTGCTACTGAGTTCTTTGGGTTTTTATTTTAAATAAAAGGGAGATAGAAGCATTTCCTTTCATGGTAAGAAATTCATTTTGAACTTATTTGTAAATAAGTGACATTACTTCCTTATTTGTTTTATTTTTTATGGTTATACTGGCTACTTCAAAGCAGCATTCAAGTTGTGCAAATAACTGTAGATAATACGATATCATTATAAACTTTGACGTATGTATAAACTATATATCAGTAAAAACTCTGACTTACTTTAATAAGATGTAATTAGGTATAAATGAACTTTATCTTTCCGTTAGATTTTTTCTATGATAGTTTCTACCCTGGGGTGTACCCGCGTTCCTGAAGGACCTTATTGTCTATGGGATAAAATTTAATGTGTTAATCTAGAAAATATTTAATCTGTGTGCCCAATAAATTAGAGCAGCCGTTTCGGAGCCTATTCAAGCGAAACCGTCAGAGAGACAGTCAGACAAAAATTATATGTATGTTTGGGCTTCGTTTAAAGAGCAAATTGACCTAAAATACATAATTCTGTTTTTAAAGTTTCACGATTCGTATACATTTAAATTATTATAGACAACGGGTCTAAATCGTGTAATAATTTGAGGTATAAATACCTTTTTTAACCCGACGTTTCGGCTGACTTACATCAAGTCTTCCCGTGACCACGGCTTGATGTAAGTCAACCGAAACTAATATATATATATATATAATATCTATAATAATTAGAATACATAATTCTGGACGCCATAAAAAGAAAAGCAGGAAAGATTTTGTTCAAACTATGGAGATTATGCGAGTTGTCGATTGCGGTGGAGATTAACAAAGTGGAGTATGTTTCTTTTCTTTATCCCGCTACGATATAAGCGATGCAATGTTGGGGGTTATCGAATTTGCCACGCAGATTGGCAATCACAAAGTTAGGCCGCGCGTTCGCTAGAACCTCAACTAAAACAAACGAAACAACGATATTTTTGCATCGAGTTAACACCATCCACATCGTTAGAAGAGAAAGAGCTTTAACAGGTAACAAAGCATTTAGAAGTGCATTTATAATTAATTCATACATCGTAATTATAATAAAGGCGTGTCTATTTTGGTAAGTATATCATAAAGCAACTGGTTCTACGTAACTTGACGAATGAACTTTGTAGTGAAGTGAACAGAAATGCGAACATTAATATGTTACACGTTGAGTATACAAAACACAAACTGAGCCAGATGTGTGTTAACTATTCACCGCGATGGTCTCACTATCCTTTTGTGATGTTTTAAATGTTGTCTACATACTAAATGAGCTTTTGCTGGAATTTCGTGGCTCTCTTTTAATTGCTTGATACGTTACGACACTACTTTGCATTAAAAATTCCTTACAGTTTATAATATACATATAGTACATGTTAACGAATAACAATATTTATATTTTTTTTATACCACGTGGACCGATAAACAAGCGGACGGTCCACCTAATGGTAAGTGGTCACCGCCGCCTATGGACAGTTTGCAACACTAGGGGCATCGCCAATGCGTTGTCGACCCTGAGACGTGAAGTTGTTAAGTCACATGTGCCTGTAATTTCACCGGCCCCCTTACCTTTCTAACCGAAACACAGTAATACAATTGCACTACTGCTTCACGGCGGAAATGGGTAAGGTGGTAGTACTTCCCCGGACGAACTCTACACTAAGAGCTCTAGCTCTACTACTCTAATACCCACGATCAAACGTCCTTGTGTTTTTAATTTGATTTATTACAAATAGCTGGCCCCCGCGTTCCTGAGGGATATCACATTTTCCCGGGATAAAAAGTAGCCTATATGTTATTCTAGCTAGGATATGCTCTATCTATGTGCCAAGTTTCATCCATATCCGTTTAGTAGCTTTTGCGTGAAAGAGTAACACAAACATACTTACATACAAATCTTTCTTCTTTATAATATTAGTATAGATAAACTTTACTAAGTTGTAAGTAGCTTAGTACTATCCAATAATGTCATGGTTATATCAGGGTCTTTAACTAAAGCACAATTATTGCCAACTAATATTGATTGTAAACATTTTCAAATTGGTTAATGAAACAAAGAGCATCGATCCTATATTTTTCACAGGCACAGCATTTCTTTCATTTATGACAATAAAAAACAATTACACTCATGCCATATTACTTTACTCCTACCGTATCTACTAATGTAGATGTAGTATAGTAAAATTGTATCGATTTGTAAGGCATCGACATGATACAGATGATCTGAAGTCTTTCTTTATAACACGCTTTTATAAGTTTTACCAGTATGTTTGTATGTAACCGACTTCTTTGGGCGCGATTTTGACCCACTTTAAACGGCCAGATTTCATTCAAACTTTGTAGATTTATCGTGGACCGATGACAATTAAATATTTTAAACAGTTAGACCCGTTACCTGGTCCAAGGTCCAGTCCAGGTCCGTACCGGGTCTAGAGCCGTTACCCTGACTAGGATAATTAGGATAAGCGATTTAACTAAAAAATGAAAAATAAATAATAGTTAAAAAAAACTAAAATACAGATTTTATAAAAATCCAACTAATTTCTAAAGCCATTTAAAATTATGACGTAGATTTATAGCAATATTCGTAGACTAAATAAACATCCCTGGTTTCCACCCAACAGATCTCTAATTAGTCCAGGGTGTTCCGCGGAAGGTCATACGTTAATTGCGGTTTTAACACACGGAAACATGACTTAAAACCTTTGAGTGGACCCTACTAGATTATTTTGTAATATATATCATTCTCATTTTAACATCTCCGTAATAAAATGGAAGGCCAGATTGTAATTAACTTTTGTTGCGATACGAACTATTTCTATACTGTCAAAGAGCCGCGTATCTGTGCAATGTCTACCTTTATGAAGGGTTCAAATATCAAATATAATTTGTTATTGTGTTTGTTTCTAGGTAAAGAGATTATTTTGATACTATAATTTGCAAACTCAATTCGTTTTGTGATGAATTTATAACAGGAAAATTATTTGAAATAGGTATGCGGATGATTTATCCTGACTGTTATCTTAAGATAAAGAATTTTAAGCTTAAGAGATGCTAAGTTGCTATCAGGTTTCAGTTAATGGTGTTATTAGAACTAGACAATTTAGCTGTAAGCATTTTTCATGCAATACATCCTACGTTTTACAACAAGTAATTTCGTTAGATTACACCGGCAAATAGGCTTTAAAATTTTATTATGTATTTTGAACGTTCAAATAATCATAAAGCGCTTATGACAGGTAATAAAAAAAAACACGCAGCAATTTTTTTTCCAATTTATGTTAACAACTTCTTTTATAACTCAATATCTGTGGAGATGTTACGATAACAGATTTACACATCAATTATAACTTTTGCACCGCCCTCGCTTATCACAAAATATGTTTAGATTTAAGTTTGCACCGTCGTTTCTTCGTTGTTTAATTGCTTGAGTTACCTGCGGAAATAATAAGTGTTGTCCCATATTATAATATGTATAATAATAAAAGTGATTTAAAAAACAAAAATATTTTGTCTGTAGTGAAATTGTTTCCCCCTGGAAATTGTTACATTCCACGGGAGTGCGAGTGAAAACGCGGGGGAAAAGTAAATAATAAATTACCGCCGACGCATTGATAGAAGTCTAAAAAGGTAATCATTGATATTTTTATACTTCTGTCAATGCGTGGAAGTATTTTATGTGTTAACGCAGGCTGTAGACTATCTATGTGCCAAGTGTTATAAAAGTCCGTTAGGTAGTTTTGTGTGAAAGAGTATCAAACATTCATACTCATAAGCTTTCGCATTTATAATATTACTAGCTGTCCCCCGCAGTTTCACCCGCGTTCCCGAGGAATGTAACATTTTCCCGGCACAAAAAGTATCCTATGTTACTTCTAATACCTCCAAGAATATCTGTACAAAGTTTCAGGATGATCGGTTAACTAGTTTTTGCGTGAAAGCGTAACGAACAAACTTACATTCATATTTATAATATTAGTATAGATAAAATGTAATGTAATAATATTATATAAGGATTTGTTGTAGTAATTGACAGATCAGAATATTTAACCTCCATGACATTTGAAAACAAAACTATATTTTACCAGACGGTGTTTTTCCGTACGCTAATCTGTAGACAGGCTTTGTAAATCATCGTTCAAAAATTTCCCAGTTACTCGTGAATGGAGAGACTTGTTCGTATTATGCATGCGCCATTAGCTCAGTTCACGCCTTTGTGAGGCGGTCGCTGTCTGAGTCAGACTGGACTCATTGTCAGTCGAAAAGGGCTGCGATGCCATCGATACGGTCTTAATTACACACGTCTGCAAGTCCCGCTCAAATTGAACGTATAACTGGAGCACATTGCTACCACATTGTTTCAAAAATTATTTAAGATAAATTGACTATTCATTCAAATTGCTTGTAATATAAAAATGTTACTGAGAAACCTGCACTAAGAGAGACTGCGTGGTTTTGTGAGTGGTATAAAACTTACTCAGGTTCCATAATTTAGAAAATGTTCTGTGTGAGTATAAATACATATTTGTACACACTATCACTACATAGTATAAAACAAAGTCGCTATCTCTGTCCCTATATCCCTATGTATGCTTAAATCTTTAAAACTACGCAACGGATTTTGTTGCGGTTTTTTTTAATAGATAGAGTGATTGAGAGGTTTTTATGTATAATACAAGTGACATCCCACGGGAACGCGGGTAAAACCGCGGGGGACAGCTAGTAAAAAATATAATAAATAGCTAGACTATATTTGAAGCTCTCATCTAGCCGATATGTCAACACAACGGATCATTCATTCATGGTTGAACAAAACGAAGGCTCAACCCCGAACTTTCGCTACGGATCGGTTCCCATTCTGGCTAAAAGCAAAAGTTTAAGAGAAGCGAATGTAAATGTTGATACAGGAAACTCTCACCTCGCCGTATTGAATTGATAATGCTGCCACATCCAACTATGTTCTGCAGTTTCTGTATAAACTATTTTCACAAAATATAACCGTAATGGTTTTTGGATTAAATTTGTATTGTTATAATAGGGATTAGTGAAACTGTTACAAGTATGATTGTTACAAAAAGAATGGTTGGTAGTAGCTTCAGTTACTTTAAACTTTTACCTTCATAAGTGCCTTCCGAGGGCCTAAACTGAATAAATGGTTTTGAATTTTGAATCTGATTTTTTGAATTTTTTAAGGCACTGATGCTTTATCTATATTTTGATTATTTCTGTGTTGACAATAAAATTATAGATATAACATTAAGTAGATAAAGTACTTTTGAAATAATATCAGCATTTTAATAGGTTAGACCAAACAGCGCGTGAACGCGAAACAATCATATCGGAATCACCACGTAGAAACCGCATTTATTTGACCCGGAACTCCAATATGAAAACATGTTGTTATAAAATTGAATAAATACCTATACGGTTGGTAAACGACAAACTGGCAAAATAAATGAATTGGTTGCAGTTGAACTGACCAAATATTGGTCCAATAATCGTGAAATTTTATTTTTATTGAAATTATTGCACGAGTTGAATGTCAGCTCGTATAACTTCGCCTGAAGCTGAAGGTGTTTTTCTGCAATTGGTTATGTTCTTACTACACAACATTTATGAATTATTTATTACTAGCTGTCCCACGCGGTTATACCCGCGTTCCCGTGGGATGTCACATGTATTATACAAATAAACCTTCCTTTTGAATCAAACTATCTATTAACAAAAATCATATCAAAATCCGTTGCATAGTTTTAAAGATCTAAGCATACATAGGGATATAGGGACAGAGAAAGCGACTTTGTTTTATACTATGTAGTGATTTACCTTACAAAAAGAATATCAATCAATACCGGCGTATACTATCCCGGAAGTCAGTTCAGTTAGCAATCATGCATAGTTGGTCAGTTAATACCTTCCTAATCAGTAATCAGGTCCCAGATAAGGGCTCGCCCACCTGACTGCCTCGTCTTCCGAGAATGTTAATTATCAAACTACCCACATCTATGTAATACGGAGTTAAGCGGTATCACCCACAGCGCTGCTTGTATCACAGCGCGGCTAGTTACATTGCACGAACTTTCAGGCTTAACGATAGTTTTAATTAAACCTTAGTTAAGGTCTGGTCAGTAATTGCATATTCATTTCATGTATTCGATTGATAGCAATAAAGTCTACTTTTAATTAATAAACAAAGCTCTTTATCGGCTCGTATTATAACCGATATGTTTTAATGAGATTATAAACGGCTCTGTATGAAAACCATTGAAGCAACTCAGTGTTATCGGCTCACCACAGAAGTGTATAAATAATGCCGGTTTATTTCATACAGTCAATGGTTAATTTAGCAAGAGCTAGGTACGCTGTACAGTCGAAAGCATAAATGTGTTGCCACAGAGAGTTCTGCAACAATATCTGATTTCATGATACATTCATCCATTTCTCTTCCTTCATTTAGGAATCACACGAATCTATTACAGCAACTTTGACGCTGGAAGTGGTATCAGTGTTGTTAAATTTTATGAACATACGTGACCGATTCCCAAATTCTTTCCTCATGCGGATAGCTAAAGATTGGAATTCTCTCCCCTCGTCTGTGTCCCCTGTAACTTACACCTTGGGACTCTTCAAGAATAGTGTATAGGCTACTAACGGGATAGCGAGCTCAACCTTCGGCCTCATCTTCACTTACCATCAGGTGAGACTGAGGTGAATCACAATGACGTCATAAATAAATAAATAAATATCTCGGGACATGTTTCTTTACACACGGATATCTGGTACCAAACTAAGCAGAGCTTGTACTATGGCAACCAGATAACTGATATACTACATATACCATTTTTTTCCAAATACATACTTATATATACGTATATATTAGATATACATATATACACCCAGACACAGAACAAACAGACATGTTCATGCACATAAATGTTTGTCCTGGGTGGGAATCGAACCCGCGACCTTCGGCTTGGCAGTCAGAGTCGATAACCACCAAGCCAACTGCCTGTGTGTAAATAAAAAAAAGGTGTGAGATATTATTCAGAACTATTCATTGTTATGAACTTATGCACGTGACTGTACGGCAAGAAGCATTACACTTAATTGTAAGAAATTCTAAGCGTAGAAAGTGTTCTGCGAAGTGCTACGAGACTAATTTTTCGTAGCAAGTACCTCAGCTGAGCAGTGCTGCCTACGTAAATAAATCAGAGCTAATTTGTTAATTTATTAGAGCTGGTATGCAATTAGTTATTTACAAAACTGTTAATATTCAAATGTTTGTTATGTGTTGACGTTTCGTCTATTTGAAGTACTTGTTTGTTAGCTTTTATCAGGTTAGATTTTCAACGCGATAGAAACGATTTTTTTTTTATTGTTGGTATAAATGTTGTTTTAATTTAATATCTGGCTTCTTATGTCAAAATATCCATTTCCTAAAATCAGGCGGGTCATAGCGCCTAATACATTTAATATATTTATTATCTTAACCATACTGAAGTCCATATATGCACGTCTTGCATGTCTATTAGATCACAAAATAAATCATTTTTTGGTTTTCTGATGAATAATGTTTTTGTTTCAACTCTATTTTCATTAGTACCTATTTCTTGCCAAAATAGTACACCCCTTTTAGTGAGACTACGTTTTCTATCTCTCTGTATGTCACAGTTATTTTTCTCAACAACAGATGCATGAGGCATGAAATTTGACAACTTACGAAGGCTTTAATACTTGTTTAATAATTTTAGATATCGCCTGACAACTGCATATACCTTTTTTTGGGTATATTATCACCATTAATCATACAATGAGAAAATAGCCACTCTTAATATGTAACGATCACCTATAAATTTACCGTAGAAGTAGTGAAATATAATAGAGCAATACATGGAAGCTGTTGGAAATATTAACCAACCAATTTTTGCAACCGATGCATATTGGTTATTTATTGAATTATTGTAACTCCAAAACACGTGCTTTTAAATAAAAACTATATTATGTATGGAATTAATATTGCAAAAATATATTTTTTTTATATCACTTGAGCCGACAAACAAGCACACGGTCCCCCTGATGGTAAGTGGTCAGTGCCGCCTATGGACATTTGTAATACCAGAGTTGTTAGTCTCATGTGCCTGTAATTTTACCTTTCTAACCGAAACACAGTTGGTGGTTTTGGTGTTTACCCTTTTTTTTTTTTTTTTTTTTTTTTATGCTACTTGGGCCGACAAACAAGCAGACGGTCCACCTGATGGTAAGTGGTCACCGCCGCCTATGGACATTTGCAACACTAGGAGTCTCATGTGCCTGTAATTTCACCGGCCCCCTTGCCTTTCTAACCGAAACACAGTAATACAATAGCACTACTGCTTCATGGCAGAAATGGGTAAGGTGGTAGTACTTCCCCGGACGAACTTTGCACTAAGAGCTCTACTACTCAAAGTTTTATTACTACATGTACTTCTTTTACTCAATCTTAATGCTCTAGTACTAAAAGTCAAACTTGAGTAGGAAGCCCTTAATTCATATGGATAAAGTTGAGTTTCCCCATTCGACACCCCCTCCAGTACTTTTCTTACTTACTCAGTCTTAATAACTTAGTACTCAAATTCAAATTTGAGTGGGAAAGTTTTGCTATATATTACTGTTGACAGCAATATAAAAGTGTCTTCAAAGAAACCTACCCATGTCTCTCTCCTGATGTATCGAACGAAAAGCCTGTAAATCCTGAAAAATCCATCCAAAGTTAAAAAGTAAAAAAAAAAACGATACATATCAGCCTATAAAGTATAATTTCGTTGATGTCAGGAGTGTTTTTTGTGCAACCAACGCACTGACGTTGACAAGTGCATTATCCACTCTTCAAGCGTTCAAGCTGTCGATAAAATGGATGTGAAATGCTTTCGGCACCGTGACAAAATTTAATGTTTACAAAAAAATTGTTTGTTGTTATAGGTCTTGTTTATTCAAATAGCGTGTTGATATGGTTTGTTTATATTATACTAGCTGTCCCCCGCGGTTTCACCCGCGTTGCCCAGGGATGTAACATTTTCCTGGCCCAAAAGTATCCTGTTACTTCTAATACCTCTAAGAATATGGTACAAAATTTCATGATTATTGGTTAAGTAGTTTTCGCGTGAAAGCGTAACAATCAAACTTACATTCACATTTATAATATGAGTAAGGATGTACCGGTACTTCTATACATGAAACGCTAAGCTATTCATTGAGGTTTTGGTGTTTACGCTTTTTTTTTTTTTTTTATGCTAATTGGGCCGACAAACAAGCAGACGGTCCACCTGATGGTAAGTGGTCACCGCCGCCTATGGACATTTGCAACACTAGGAGCATCGCCAATGCGTTGTCGACCCTGAGACGTGAAGTTGTTAAGTCTCATGTGCCTGTAATTTCACCGGCCCCCTTACCTTTCTAACCGAAACACAGTAATACAATAGCACTACTGCTTCACGGCGGAAATGGGTAAGGTGGTAGTACTTCCCCGGACGAACTCTGCACTAAGAGCTCTACTACTCTGAATGAATCGATTTTCATTCATGGCCCTCCATGATTTTTTTTGGAGTGATATTAATGCGTGTAAGTATGCATGTATAATGTAGATAAATAGTAAACTCTAGCCGTGCGTCGGAGCTGACACAAACACTTGTTTAGTGTCACCACAGACCTGGGCAATAAATTAACTTATTCATTACTGTTTATGTTTCATATTACACTTTTGGAATAATCAATGATCTCCATGAAGCCTCGGAGCTAAGCAATTAAAAATTCTAATATGTATTGTAGTTATACGCACGCTGGGTGGCAGCAGTTGGAAATAATGAGTTGAAGATCGTGCTCAGTGGCGTGCCATAGGTGAGGCCTATGTCCAGCAATGGACGGAGATAGGCTGATGATGATGATTGTAGAAATGTATCACCTACTTTTCCATTAAATCATTATAAAAGGTTTATTTGTAAAAAAACATAAATGAGGCTGTCATGATGTTCTGAAACTGTCATGTAAAACAATTCCATAGTGTAAGTTAAATGCAATTATTACGAAAAGTTAAATATTATACAGTAGTTTTTGCATTTTGACATCTACATGCTAAATAATACCTGTTGTATTAACGACTGTTTGATAAAGTTGGAGCGTTTCTCCGTTGTTTTATTTCCTAGCCGACTAACTGAGGCTTGTTTGCATTTTTACAAGCGCCGTAAAAATAATTAGGTATCTCAGTAGAAAAATAAAATACCAGATCGAATAAGCCAGATTGCGATGTTGCGTCTAAAAATAAAGACTCACATTTTATGGAATTTGTAAAACAGATTTTCGCAACACCTTTTCTAAGAAGATTGTTTTCTTGACTATAAAAAGTGCCATAAACTTGAGTGTGACACGAGAGACCTTTAGCGGAGTAACGAACGTACTAAAACGTCGATCAGTGTGTCTGAGCTACGTTCAGTGTGAATCATGGTCAAGTGACCGTTTAAGTTTTGTATATTTATTTATTCTAGTTTGTTGGTTAGTCTATGGTTTATTTTTGATTAGATTCTATATCCTATAATCCTGGTAACATTTTATTGGTTTATTTTAATTATTCATTACTGATTAATATTATTTAAATATAAATTTAATATTGTTATTAAAGAAATACTTTTGGGTAAATTGTAAAAATAGTAATAATTTTGTTATTGCCCGTAAACTTTCTGCACTTAATGTGTATACATCCTAAGTCAAGAAACACGATGTCCGGTTTTCGTTCAAGAGAAATATTGCGGTCAAATATTGACGTTATAATATAGTGTTATTTACGTTTTCCTCCTTGTTTTCATTGATTTGTGCGCCTATTTCCTATAATAACTGAGGAAAATCTCGTCTTGATTACAGTCACGTAAAACACTTGTTACACAGACGTGGCAAACGGCAGCGGGCATCAATCACTTGTTTGCCATGTTTAGATTGCTCAAATTAAGGCCGTTTGTGAGAGCACTCTTGCTTCGAGGAAAAATAATGGTGATTATTCAACTCTTCCTCTCGTAACATTCGTTAGTAGTCTTTGAAGTAAATTCTTGATTCCATCACATTTGTAAGCTGCAGCTGTGATATGCTGCTAAAAATGATGGATATGTGGTAATTAATTACTTTGAAATGTCGAGTAATCACTTAATTTATTATGATAATACTAGCTTTATGAAACGGCTTTATATTGATTGACAGTTCCGGTTTAGCTTATTATCTAGCCAATTACTTAGTGCATGAATCAGCATATATAAGCTATATTAGAGGAAACCATGATGTTACAGAAATATACTTTTTGATAACCTACCTGCAACAGTCCTTTAAGTGCTAATTTTATCCTTGTGGTTAAGTTGTATTTTATATACAGGGTGTTACAAAACTGAGACAGAAAGGAGATTAAATTGGGCCTTATCGTTATAAGAGTCCATTCACAATATTTAAGAACATTGTATAACATACTTTAAAAAAAAATTAAACTAATTTTTCTGAATGAAAAATAGAAAAAATATTAAAGTAGACAATTATTAGGTAAAAAAGGCACGTAGGCCTTTCTGTTAAATAATCTGGTTCCCTGACATGACAGCTACAACTAGGGTTGTTGGCTTTGGTAATTAATTATATTTTTACGGGGTATTTTGTAACGGGTTATATTTTTAAGTGTAGTAAATAATTTTTAATCTTTATTTCACTCAAATACTACTAAAAATAAGACTTGTATGGACAATGTTTATATAAGGCCAAACATTGGTTGAATATTCCAACACAGAAAGACTTAGTAAAAATATCGTGGTACATAAAAAACTTGCTCGGAGGCTTTTTTACTACCACTCTATTTTAAGAAAGTACTCGTAAACTTTTCATAAACTTTTAGTTTAAGCCTTCACGGTAATATTAGTTTTTTGACTCGGATAAGTAACTCAACATACTGTAAAATGTATATTAATTACTTTAAAAAATTCAAAATTCAAAACCATTTATTCAGCTTAGGCTCGCGAAAGGCACTTATGAAGGTCAAATTTAAGGTTACTGAAGCCATGATTCTGTTTTGAAGTCAGCCTTCAAATGGGAAGAACTGGCTTACTCAAATCATTAACTATAAAAATTAGATATTTAAATTCTAACTTAATCCTCATTTAGTATTAAAAATAAGACCCAAAGGTAAAGGATTCATCAAAAATCAAATTATGGACCCGTATTTGTTTTAATAAAGCTATTTGTAAATACTCTGATTTTAAAATATTAATTACATTCTATAGTTTATTGATGCTAGTAAATTTAATCATGCCTTAATTGCATGACACAAATTGATGCATTTTCCAGGCAAGCTAATTGAATTAATTAGTGTGTTGAAAATGTGTACAAAGGGTATAACAAAGTAATTGTAATTGACTTTTAATGTACAGTAGAATCATGGCGTGAATGATTGTAAATGTATTGTGTTTCAGCTGTTATGCGAGAGCATTCAGTGCCATCACGCGTCAGTGCATCGAGGTGCATTCACACGTACACTCAATTTGATGCAACAGAATGATTCAGGACTTGTTTTAGAGTTCAATGGAGTGCACTACTCCAGCACTTAAAGTTTACTGTTCCAGCATTAAATATTCAGGCCATTCCCACGTTAGATTACAGTTAGTCTGATAACGGTAAAAAATCCAACAAAAAGTATAACCAAGACTCGAGTGCCTGATGGATGAAGTGGGGGCCGGAACTCCACTCATTGGGGTTTTTCGAGGTACACACATTTTCTATATTGTTTTAGTACTACTGAATACAGTCTTCAAAACTTATTTTGAATAAATATTTCATTTCATTTTATTTCATTTCGTTTCAAAAAGGATTGGTATTTATACTCTGTAACTAGTTCAGAAATAAGCCCTCCAAACTTTCATTTGTGATTTTAATGACCTTTTTATTACTCGCAGAAGCAACTACATTGTCATATTTTTGTCTATTGTAAGTTTCACTATTATAAGTATCTATTATTAAAGTACAGGGTACATTCAATTCTTGCTAACAGTTATACACAGTTAGCTTCCTAAGTAATGGTGGTCTTTTAATTAAATAGAATTGAAATAAAATTACGATGTTTTTTTCATGTCCCATTACAATCCCTCTTAATTTTTTGTATTTCATTATACCCACCACATTCAGTATTGTATAATGGTTTAAAAAAACAACCCTTAAAAGGTATGTCAGACAGACAGACAGACAGACAGACAGACAGGCAGTCTACGGCTTAATAATAAGGTCTCATTGGGCACGCTTTGGGTACCGAACCAGAAAAACATCTGGTTTGACATGTCAATCAACCATGACCTACATTAATTTACGAATGTAACATCAAAATACTGTTAATTAAACATATTTGAGTTTTAGTACTGTTTGCAAATGTTTTGTAAAATATGTAGACTGAATATAATACTGAATACTATTACCATTTATCAACTCCTCGCCGGATTAGCATAGAACGCTGTGAAATATTCAATTAGGTATTAAAGCCTCCGAAACGTAGGTTTTGAATGAAATTAACACGCAGTTATGACATGTCGTTGATTTTATTAGTTTTTTTTTGTAACGATCAGGATATTAACGTACATTGTTTGGAAGAAGTTACATCGTTATTTGACTACATTATTATAGAGGTGCGAAAACGGGCTCCAATTGCAACTTTAACAAAACCACCATTAGGTATAGAATATGACCACCCTGATTAATTATTTCATACTTCGAATGTTTTTTTTAACAAACATCTCGATCTCGACAACATTATTCAGCAAACTACTCAGCTTAATGGGACTGTCAATGCTGCAATTGGAAACAAAGCGCTGTAACTTGTAAATGTTCGGCAATTGTATTGTATTTTATTATACATATCTTCAAGATACTATTCGGTAAATAAGTTCTCTATAGATCTTATATTCGCATCTTTATTTACATTTAATTTTACCATGCTCAATAAAAACATTACAATATAAATGTCTCTATATAAGTTAGCAATATACACGGCACATTCAATATAAACAGTCGCTTAGATCTTAAATATTTTTCATATAAATATAACAGTAGACGTCAGAAATTATTGAATATTGATATTTATATTATTACAACGTTTTAGATATTCACCTATTATAATAAACTATATACACATTTTAAGACTAGTTATTATCACGTTACACACTGATGGAGTAATGAAACAGTATTCAGTCAAAATATAAACGTTTTGACGATAAAATAAAAAATAATTGCTGTATCTAAAAAAACAAAACGATAAATACGAACAGAATATAATTACACAAATTCGAGAACTAGGCGTAATTGTTGTCAATTTTCCTACTCGTACATTCGACAGGCTCATAATAAATTAAAACAAAAGCTTGTTTGTGTAACATAAACAATTATAGGAGCGTTTGGAGTAATTTTAGGAAGATGGTTATTATTGATAGTGGTGAAGCGATTGCGGCAGAAGCGCTGTTCGGGTTGATCAATACAATTTTGCCATCGTTCGAGTACCATTTGTTTGCCCTGTCTGGGACTCTGTTGGTCTTCGTGCTGTCATCGTGGTCCTCGTCCTCGTAACCGTCGGTACCATACTCGTCGTCTGAGGGTATCCTCACATCTGCATAGTTGTAGATACGCCTGTCATTACCCGGTATTTCTATCACAAAAATAAATTATCAGAATAGAACTTTAGTATTTCATTTAAAACTTCATACTACTTAACTTCTGCCCGCGGTTTTACCCGCATTCCCGAGAGATCTGTTGTTTTCTCGGGAAAAATATATTATTGGTGTTAAATCCCGAACACGGATTGAACGTGTGCCAAATTTAAATCATTTCCATTCAAACATCAATACACATTTATAATAAAAGTGGAATCAATTATTAGCTTAGAAATTAAATAAAGTATAGGAATGCGTAAGAATCTATAAGTCAACATTTACTTATGGAAATTAAAATGCTAATCTTATTAATAGCGCTTCAATTAAGGTATAATTAAAAACATTGATGAATAATTTACCGTATAATCTAATCTTGCTCTCAACGTCGCCGAGGGAATTCTTCGCGACGCATATGTAACTGCCTAAATCTTCCCTTCGTATATTTTTAATCGTCATTGTCATTTCAGCTTCGAACATTGACTTCTGCCTCACTGTCATCTCGTGGTGTTCAGACGGTATTATCAGTTCACCTGTGGAACAATTTATGTCTGAAAACACTTGCTTTCAAATTCAATATTAGAATTTCATCTCTCCACGGTGAAGTTTTATGAAAAATGTAAAAACTTCGTTCAGACACCTAGAGTTTTATGGCTGCCTTATAATTTGTTTCGCTTTTATCGCGGATGTTGCCTATACTGGGGGACTTAATCTAATGGTACTTAATAAATTTAGAAAACAAATTATTTGACTTCAAACGTTTTGTTAGTATAACAATATGACTTTAATTACGGTTATAAAATACACCTTCCTAATTTTTAAAGCCACAAGATTGTTACAATGTTAGATATAATTAGTTATAGTCCGGGAAATCCTTTTATTTGGAATTATTATCCGATTACAAATAAAGCAGAGCTTAGACAATGGTAGAGCCAGAGTCCTCTTTTTATATTACATGGCGTTGTCGTCCTTGAAACGTGAAGTTGTTAAGTCTCACAATACCTTTGTAGCCGAAACGAATTAATACAAATGCACTCCTGATTCACGGCGGAAAAGGGTAAGGTGGTAGAATTCACGGACGAACTCTGCATAAGAGCCCTACCACTCACAAAATAACCAAACTATACCTACCTCATAGACTATTTTTGACATGGCAATTGGCTTGGTGGTTAGCGACCCTGACTGCCAAGTTGAAGGTCGCGGGTTCGATTTTCACTCAGGACAAACATGTCTGTTTGTTCTGTGTCTGAGTGTAAATAACTATATATGTATGTATTTAGAAAAATAAAAAGTAGTATATGTAGTACATCAATTATCTGGCTTCCATAGTACAAGCTCTGCTTAGTTTGGGAGCAGATAGCCGTGTGTAAAAAAATGTCCTGATATTTTATTTTATTTATTTTTATACATCCACATACAGGCATATAATTGATTACCTGGATCTTTGACCCAGTAGTTGATGGACTTGGGCGATGACTCCACGTAGCACTCCAGCGTAACATCAGTGCCAAGCGGCGCTCCCACCAACTGATTTGGCACTTGTATCACAGGATGAACTGAACAAAAAAAACAACACAAGTTCCTAAAAATACTACATCCAATACGGCTGACTGACTTACTTTTAATTATAAACCTGCTAGATTTGCATTTGCTAATGCAAACGTAGCGTTCGAATCAACGGGTTATGCTAACACTCCACCGTTTCACACAGGCCCACTTATTTCCCCTTTGGACAGTCAAACTAAAGGATCTAAAATTAGTTGAGTGTGAATTTGAGTTTGCATTGAATGATATATTACGTAAGCTATGGGTAAAAGTTGTGCAAACGTTAACTTTTCATTCAGTAAATTAGTTTGAAAGCTGCTTTAAAAGCACTGGATTAGTTATCCTTAGAAATAATCTTTAATGTTCAGATAGTTTAGGTATTCATGCTCAATACAGCTGCATGGCTGACTTAAAATCGAGATAAGTACATTTAGCACTTTACTTAACTATAGAATTAGATATGAAACTCTGTCGTATACTAGATGTATAAAACATGGTTAGATTAAAAATATCTAACCATTTTTGAATTTTCAACGTAACTCACTTTGAAAACTTGAGCACACGGTAAAAACCAAAACCCTTTACTTTAATAGAGGAAAAAAGTTAAGTAGCTTCATTATAAAGGCTTAATGGTGTTCACTCTACAAAATAATGCTGTGTATAATAAAGATCGACTTACAGTGTACACTGATGTGGATCCTCTTACTGACTGTTGGGGGGACTCCATTACCAGCGATACACAAGTATGTGCCCATTTCAGAGCGTGATATCTTCGTTAGTTTCAGCACTTCACCTTGGTACGATAGAACTGTCAACATAAGACACAACTTAAACTTTTCTTCGAAGAATTGTGAAAGATGTAAGCAGATGCTGCAGATATATTTATTTATGTCTCTGATTATTTAATGTGAAATGTGGGTAACAATAGTTATTTGGAAGCATGATTATTGAAGCAAAGGAGTGGAACTCATTGCCGGCGTAAATTTTTCCCGATTCATACAATCTCGGAGTCTTTAAGGCAAGAGTGAATAGGCATTACTTGAGTTCACGTGTACCATCCTCGACTGCATCGTCACTTTCCATCAGGTGAGATCTAGTCAAATGCGCTCAAGTTTTTATATAAAAAAAAATATATATTTAAAAACATATTCTTGCAGGGGATTCTAATAATTAGGAATAAAAGGAATCCTTTTTATGGTGAGTAAATTATGAAATTAGCTATACAGTCATTGACGATGGAAATGGTTGCTCGTAATCAGAAAGTAAGGATTTTTATTTCTATGACTTAATTTCATAAAGACATAGCAGTTTCTGAACACTTGTCTCTTAATTATATAATATATAAAGTCATATACAGACTGTTACAAAACTGCCCGTAAAGCCGAAAGGAGTTTAAATGGAGCCTTATAACAAGTCCATTCACAATATTTAAGAACCATAGTAACGCTGTTGAACATACCCCAAAAAAATAAAAAAAACTGTTTTTTATGAATGGAAAATAGAAAAACTATTAAAGTAGACAATTATTAGGTAAAATAGGTGCGTAGGCCTTTCTGTTAAATAACCTGGTTCCCCGACATGACAGCTACAACTAGGGTTGTTGGCTTTGATCATTAATTATATTTTTACGGGGTATTTTGTAACACATTGTATAATGAACCAATATACACCAAAAAGGTATGTAAAACAACAAATTACCTACAAAGTTTTCCATATAATACCTACCTAAAACGAAAAAGAAACACGTTAATTATTTTTTATCGCCCTGAGCTCGATATGCGAGTTCAAAGAAAGCTCTATAGGCCTAACGTATAATGACTAATAAACAGCTTATAATGTTATAAAATGCCCAGGCCCTTGTATAATAAGACCTAGGAGTCTATTCAACGCAGAACTCTACTAATTACGACAAACTTTAAACAATACTGGACGCGAAACTCATCCCGAGAATAGCCGCTGCGCGGCTCATTGTGGCACCACAAATGCGGTCACACAGACTCCCGTATTATACATATTCAGAAAAACAATGCCGTCCTTGCGCCATTCAAATAAACTAAGATAAATTAAATATTTTTCCAGCAGCATCCAAACTTTTCATCATTTCGGGACACTCGTTGACATAATTATTGTTTACTTTATTCCTTGTTTCTAGAGTACCTATTTATCAATTAAAATAATGAACATAGCATATTTTCACGACCGTCATCCCCGAAGAGGTAGCTAAAGGCCACAGTATTGACCTCCTGAAAAGCCCTAACACGATATGTGGTTAGTATGTTGCCGTCTATTGGACACATTACAAATATCGTGCTACAGAAAAAGCAAAAAATATACATAATATTAACTTGTTCGATCTGGGAATCAAACCCAAGACTTTCAGTCTCTAGCCGAGCTTCATACTAGATAAAAGCCAGAAACGATAAAATGTTTTATAATGCAATATAATTTCAATAAAAAAATGTTCTAATTTGAAGAAAATACAAGAAATAACTATTGGTGATGTATTATATCTAGTCGAGTAACTATGGGAGTAGATATACGCGAGTATTGTTTTTTTAGTCTCTTCTTCTTCTGTCTACTAGTACTAGTAGTTCTGTCTACTTATACCTACTAGGTATATAATTGTAGTATAATAGGTAAAATAGGGGAAGATATAAAGGGGAATAATTGTTTATTTCTCTCACAAATTATTTACAGAGAGGTAACTCGGACGAAATAAAAAAATTAAAACAATAGTAGCATAAATACTCAATTCTTTTCACTTTTTACTTTATTAATCGATGTATTCTCCCATGCTATCGATGCATCTTTGCCAATGCAGTGGCAATTTATCAATGCCCCTCTTTCAAGGTCTGTGGACTTAACTTTACCAGGTGTAAGTTTTCGTTTAGGGCATTGCCTAGGTGCTGGAAGTGCCTAGCCGACAGAATAAGTGCTTACGGATGTCGACAAGAAACCATTTCTCGTTGCAAATGACAATGCGGTTCAAAATCTCTTCGTTTCTGTATCGGTTGACCAAGGAAAGGCGGGCTACGACGCCTACGTCGCGCTGGCAATCATTCAGCTCGTTATCAATTTGACGCAAATTTTAAACGAACGTTGAAAGCTGCTGTTAACTCAGCCCTAGATTAAGTATCATTAGCTCCTAATCCCTTTTAATTCGTCGCTATGAACCATAGCTTTCCTTTGACCATGGTTCATACTCGAGATCGAAATTTCCGGAATGGTGGCGTTGAAACCAATAACGTGCTGTGCGCCGCTTCATATATGTGCGTCGTTGATATTGCGTGCCGTTCCGGTCGCATTACTACTACGACGGAACCCTTGTTCAATAATTTATCGTATCTTTAATGTGTCCATGCTGTCGAACAAATAATAATAAAAACAAAACGCTAACGAACAAATCACAGAACTCGAAAATGGAATGCCATGTTTTTGAAATAAAATGTATTTGAAATTTGAATTTTCCGCACAACCATATATAAATTATATTAGTAACGGCCAGTACTATTAAACAGCAACTTCATATATTCAGTATGTACACCGAAAATGTCATCTAACATAAAATAATCAAAATACTAATAGGTTTCCGTACGAAAACTCATCAATGGTTTCATGATACTTGTAATCGAATCCTGTAGTAATTATTTAATTAAGTAGGTACCTGGTTCTTGATTGAGGATGGTTTACTTGAACCTAAATCAAATGAAAAGCAATTAGGTACTACACCGTCGTAAATCTAAAAATGTGTACTTATTTTGTATGCGGAAATGTAGTGTACATTGTCAAAATCTGACCAATGTTACCGCCGACTCAGAATACCCTACCCAGGGATGGTTATAAAGTAGTAATTATCTAGCCCGTCAAACACTTGACATGCCTAAGGATTTTGTCTCGCATTCGTTGGAACGAGACTAGTATGTGTACAACTGAGGAATTTATTTGCTAAATACATTTAATTAAACATTTTCGCTCGAATTGTGTATGCGGTGAATTTGAAATATTAAATAAACAGAAACTGTGAGGGGTTTGAATGTAAATTGGAATGTAGGTTGCTAGTTGACACTTATGTTGGAATGTTCTCATTAAATACTTCATAATAACACTTATATCTTTACTACTAATATACTTTGTAATCTTGTTTTCGGTTTACCTTTATTTTTAGTCCCCATTTGGTCTCGCACCACGATATCTTGACCGTCTTCCCTCTTCCACATGACACGCGGGTCTGGCACTCCACGTGCCTTACACGATACCCTCGCCGTGCCACCTTCAGGCACCATGGTGTCTCCAGATGTTTCTTCAGGAATGAAGTCTGGTGGTATTACTACGTCTAAGAAGCCCATCTGTTTAGAAAAATAAGACATTGAAATAGTTAGGAGTTGATTGAGAATTAAGCTTATTTATTTTTTGTTTGTACTTCGAGTAATTAACAAGAGAGCGTACCAAAAAAAACTGTATGATAAAAAAGCTCACAATGAACTAAATATTCTAAATATCGATTGAAATATAGTTCCTGGTAAAATAGACCGTCCACGTAGAATTTCCCACAGCATACCTATTGAAATTTAATTCCTAGTAAAATGGACGTCAATTTCATATAGTAACAAGTAGTTCAATACTCTCCAATTTAACATGGATTGAAAACTGAAAACTATCGGAGACACATCGACGAGTCGTTACTTCAGGCAGCTTAGTTGAAGTTCATAATCACATTTACCAACTAATTGAAGCCTTTTCAGATTCGTGCACTACGTATTGAAGGGGAAGCGTTGAATACTAAATAGGAAAAGCGTCTATGAATACGTCGTACATTTTTGTGATTGCTTTGGTGAAAATACCATTTTTATCGTGTATTTTTATGTCAATATTATAGAGTAAAGGTATACTTATGCTCGAATACAGTTTTTATAAGGTACTTTTTTGTCGCCTGAGCACACAATCACCGTGGTAATACTTGAAGGCAGATGTAGCGTGGGATGCACTTTATCTGAAGTTAAATTGAATTATTAAGAGAAAATAATGAGTTTGAGGGGGTGGACATAAAATACTAAGTATGGTAATTGTGCTTGTGCTACCAAAAGGACTGTTAATGTGTTGCCAATCTTGAAAATAACTCTTAATTCTATATACCTAAAACTCTTTATCTAACGCTAGGATAAATCCGCAACGAGGAGCTTATTCCACATTCTAATTTGCCCAATAACGTCCTACTGAATCGAGAAATTCTTTTCGTACCAGTATTGGTCGTCGGCGGCGGCATAAGTACTTACAGTTAACACTTATCTAACGGCAGCAGTGACCACTTACCGTAGCCTTTTTAATGGTCACCGTTTGCATGATTGTAAAACTTTAGACATAAAAAGGTCTATAAGAACCGATTGTATGTAAGACAAGTTGTACCTGGCTCTTCATAGGATCGGTGTTTATCTGGCACATGTACTGGCCTCTATCTTCTTCTTGCACGTTTTTTATGTGCAGGTACCAGGTTGAGTGGTCACTGTGTGACACTGAAACTCGGGGGTTATGTGTAATTACGTGTTCGTGGATCGCCTGGATGGCCTTTGTGTCTGCTTTCACCCAGCCAACCTGAGTAAAAAAACTTTGTTAAGAATTACAGCAATGTTAACGGGTTTAATCGAGTGAAATAGAAAATGCATCTACACTAATTTTATAAAGAGGTAAGTTTGTATGCTTTTAAGTTTAGTGATAAGAGGTACACTGAACTACTTCACTGATAGAAATCTTCACTGTTCCCGAGTTCCTGTGTTATTCTCGCGGCATACGTTAGATCCCTCTAGAAGAAGGGTAAAACGTCAGGACGGTAGCCAGTTTTGTATAAGAAAAAGTCGCAGGTGCGATTCCCATCAAATATAATCACTTGTGTGCAAGAAAATTACTTTTTGTTCTATTTCGGGAATTTGTTATTTTTAATACTATGGGTAGTGGATAACGAGTAAATATTGTATATCATTAATTTATAACAAAGACCTGCTTTGGGTCAAATAATCATGTGCAAAGAATGTGCAGTTATTTTATTGAAGTTTAATTTTTTGATAATACTCTCGGTTTCACCCGCGATCTTGAAGGATATTTTTATCCCAGGATCATAACATAGCCTATGTAACTCAGGATAGGTGTATGTCTATGTTACTCGTAAAAATGGTTTATTATAAGTGAAAATTAAAATAAATAAATAAAATAAATATCCTGGGACATTCTTTACACACGGCCATCTGGTCCCAAACTAATCAGAGCTTGTACTATGGAAACCAGATAACTGATATATTACATATATTACTTTCTTACCTTTTTTTTTCTAAATACATACTAATATAGATATTTACACCCAGACACAGAACAAACAGACATGTTTATGCACACAAATGTTTGCCATGAGTGGGAATTGAACCTGCGACCTTCGGTTTGGCGGTCAGAGTCCCTAACTACCAAGCCAACTGGCCTGTCTGGATAGGTGCAGTAGTGCTCACTACATATATAAATACTCTAGAAATACGCACTCTCTCTTGAAAGTCCGTGTAAGGGCCATCAGAGGCTAACACCTACTTCCCTTCCAAAACAAATAAAGACACTCTCTTTATAATATTAGTCAATAAAAATAAAATAATAGTAGGATTTGGAAGCTTTACAAGATTAGAACTGAGTAAGATCTTGGAGTCCATTGTATTTTCTATATTTATTTCTATGGTATGGTCATATAGGTACGTACCCGAAAGTTGCCAAGATTGACAACTATACACTCGAATGTTGCATCACGGCCAATGGGCACCGTCAAGTTGGTGATGGGTTCCCCGAACTCGGGCACCTCCGCACCTCCTGGTAACAAAAGATCTAAATTATTTCTTTAAGAACAATAATTGAACTTGATCTGAAAATTGAGGCCAGGGCCTCCGGTCTTTAGCCAAGCTATATACGAACCATTGAGGGGAAATTATACTTATAATTGCAAACACAGCATCAACATACCTATTTAAAATCGTGAAACTATAAAAAAACCTTAACTTTTTAAATCTTTTATGCCAATTATCTCGTCACATAATGAGTCTGGTTGTAAAATATTAGGTTGGGGAAAAAGTCTTTTCGCATTTTAGAATGTATGAACTTGTAATAAAATCTCTTTGGCTATTTGTATCTGGCTGGTTTTGGTATCATTGAAAGTTTAAATTTTAAAGAACATAATTCCAAATTCAAATTAAGAAAATGTGTGATTTGCATTTGTTTTTCGTACCGCCAAGATGAGTGAATCTAATGAAGAAATTCGATTCATTTTAAAATTTTACTACAAAAAAGGTAAAAATGCAACACAAGCCGCGAAAAAAATTTGTGATGTTTATGGACCTAGTGCAGTGTCTGTGAGAGTAGCACAAATTTGGTTTAAGCGTTTTCAATCCGGAAATTTCGATGTCAAAGATGCACGTCGCTCTGGTCGCCCCATTACGGATAAAATGGATGCCATTTTTTAAAAAGTGGAGCAAGATCGGCATATCAGTAGTTACGACGTAGTTGAAGAACTGGGAATTGACCACAAAACAGTTTTGGCACATTTGAAAAAAACTGGGTACACAAAAAAGGTCGATATTTGGGTACCTCACGAGCTCACTGAAAGAAACCTAATGAACTGTGTACTCATTTGTGATTCTTTATTACGACGTTATGAAATCGAACCATTTTTGAAGAAGCTGATAACTGGTGATGAAAAGTGGATCACGTACGACAAGAACGTGCGAAAAAGGTCGTGGTCAAAGGCCGGTCAGGCTTCACAGACTGTGGCGAAACCCGGGTTAACTCGCAACAAGGTGATGCTGTGTGTGTGGTGGGATTGGAAGGGCATTATTCATTATGAGCTGTTACCACCAGGCAGGACCATCGATTCTGAACTCTACTACGAACAACTGATGAGATTAAAGCAAGAAGTTGAGAGAAAGCGGCCGGAATTAATCAACAGAAGGGGTATGGTTTTTCATCATGATAACGCTAGACCTCACACATCTTTAGCCACTCAGCAAAAATTAAGACAGTTTGGCTAGGAGGTATTAATGCATCCGCCGTATAGTCCTGACCTTGCACCTTCAGATTTCCACCTGTTTCGGTCTCTTCAGAATTCTTTAGGCAGTGTCAGGTTAACATCACGAGAGGACTGTCAAAACCACTTGTCGCAGTGTTTGATCGTAAATCCCAAAATTTCTATAGCAATCGGATCATGTCCCTACCTACAAGATGGCAAAAAGTTATTAGTAGATGACGTTCATTTATTTAATGACTTCCCAAGAACACTATTTGGACATATGGTTACAATATATCCATCATAGCATGACCCGAAACTTAATTATGAACAAAAAGGCAAACATGACAAATGTTTGCCCAAATGCATGACTGAAGCGGAAACTGGTGAGCCTGATGGTGAGGTCCGTTGACATTCGAAGTTTACAAGTGGTATGCTTGTTGGGCTTATCACAAATGTAACCAGAAAGTTGGTGCATGCTCGTCGCCTGCGATACTGTCACCAACACAGTTGCACCTCGTTCCCAAGACCTTGCAACAAAGTGTCAACTAACCACTTCAACTTGTTTAGTTATTCGCGGTTCCAACTTCAGAAATGTGAAGTGACACGAATAACTTCAGTGATAGTAACTAGAACTGCAAACTGGTTTTGCGTCTATCTATAGTTATATTAAAACCTCTTCAACAGGCCGTGTATAGAATGGTCCGTCTCAAATTTACAGTTGGCCTAGAAGTCAAAGTATTTCGATATATTATTCAAATTTACGGATGATCTTATAGTCGTTGAATGTATTTATATTATAAAGAACTTTAATGGGTGGAGATTGCAATGCTTTTTTTTCAGGCAGAATATTTTTGAATAAACATTTATCAGAGATTTTACGTCTATAGTTACGCGAACGGAAAATTAAAACAATAACCAACATGTACATTCGTAACGGGCGAGAAACTGGGTATGCAGAGGTCATTGTTCAACATATGCGTCGACGTGAATGATGACGTGAATCTATATTTATTTCAAAAGTTTTAAAAAGGGATCGTCAATGTATTAACAACCTTGTAGAACGGTAAGAAAGACGCAATGAGGAGTTCGCCCACAATGTTTAATAAAAAAACGTATACCGTAAGGTACCATGCAGTTAATTCAATAAACGCAACACCTGCCTATTTCCCAGTCATAAAAAATGATGACTGAACTGAAGTTGTAGAATAAAAAATTCATACGTTAGGTACGTACTTTTTGGTATTAACGAGATGGATACAACGTTGGACTTCCTGTGCAGCTGTGGTAAAAGTAAATAGCGACGTTACCGTTTTTATTATGGTCAAACTGAATAAAAAGTCCACGACAGGTGATAACCCTTATGTCCATCCTAATTATTTATTTACCGGGGTAATGCGACATTCAGGGTCAAATAATGCGCCACACAAACTTCAACTCTGAAACTTAAGCATCTAAGTTTCAAACATTCGCGGCATGACCATGTACTTTAGCACGAAAATTACAGTTGGGCCAGAAATATGGTGCGTTAGAGGGAACTAAAGCGATGTTTTGTAACCTTAACGAGCGACTAGAGCCGGCAAAATGAAATGGGATAGTTCTCGGGTGGTATGTTCATGACATTTTTTTACTTTTTATTATTAAAAAATGCGTGGCATGAATGTAAAGTAATTACTGCACACCAGATTTTTTGTGGTTTTTGATTTTTTATAAATGCTGCGTATGAACTTTATATTTGCATTGTTCTCTTGATATTTCGGAAATAGGAAGCTGAGTGCATTTTAGTAATAAATTTTATCGGTCTCCAAAGGCATATGCTGGTAGCATAGTTGTGGAATTTTCCATGTTTTACTTTACCCATATATACTTAGGTATACATTTATGTATAACGACAACTACGACGGGAATGTAACGGTACTGAACGGTCTCATGGAAGGCAGTAAAAACTGCCATTTTGCAACGCCAGCGTCCACAATATCGTCACAGACTGGGACGCAGTAAAATGTTTACAAAATATCCTGCTTTCGTTGTGGGTAGCACTAGAAGTGTTGGATATTGCTTTTGTATTACCCACCGTTTTAGCGTAAACTGAGTCGGCCACTTTCCTGCAGCTGCGGCGATAGTTCTACTTGTGTCTACTCTCAGTACTGTCAGGTACAGTACTGACAGACGAATATAATTCTCCCTTTTTAGAACTAATTTATTAATCACTTCGTACCACGCTGTTTCTTAAATTTTTCTATTACACATTTATTTGTAACTAATATCACATTCAAAGTATTTATGCAGTAGGTATATCAGCATCTGGATGTCGTAGTTCAAGCGCTGCTTAGTTTGGAAATAGCCATGTGAATAATGTCCCGGAATATATATTTTCTTTATGTGTTGACGTCGATCAAGTCTGATGTAATATACTGATATTAATTATTGAATTAGAATATTAATCAGCTTTATTTTCAAACTTTCATCTTTTGAGATGCTCAATTTTTCATGTCAAGTACAATTCTTAATAGTTGTTATTTTGCTCTCAAACTGAAATTGAAGTTAATCTAGAGATTTTTGAAAATATAAACGTGCATATATTAATAGCCGTAACATTGAACTATCCCCTTGTAGGTTATTAATAAAATAACTTGATAGTGCGTTCGCCTGGGGATATCAAAGTAGGAGAGTATCAATATTTAGTGCTAACGGTTTCTCATCAATATATCTAAATTGATTACTGACTGAAGGGGAAACTTCAGAGACTAGAATCGATCAATCTTATTAACTCACTGTAAACCTTTAGTTGTAGTTTTTCTATCATTGCAATATTCGGAAGGCGGAAAAATCAACTCAGTAGGAAGTATGATTATTCATATATTTTTAAGTTTGACATGAGTAACCAAAGTATGAAGCTACCGAGGAAAGGGGTACTGGTATCCAATTTTGTTATCAACTTTAATAACTGCTTTTATCTGCGTTTATACAATGTTTATCACACTTTTACGTTCGAATTTTCAACCTCGCAATTTCAACGGTGATACGTTCATAAATTCAATGAAATTACCCATCTTTCTGCGCTTCAAAGAGGCCATATATTTCCTCGTGGAGACAGCGCCTTGCAATGTCGACCATCACGCGAATGATAAATCAGTATGGCTCACAATATGAAGTAAAAAGCCCTCGTGCCTGAATTTAAATTCAAATATTTAAATTCGTAGAGAATATGAAATATATAAACGAGATTAGAGCTGGATACACCGACATTAGTATGAATACGCAAAAGGTTTTAGAAATGTGGAACTCGCAAGCGTTTGATATCAGAATCAGACCAGAACGTAAGATAGTTTTCTCTTGATTTTACTTGAGATTTGTTCAGATTGAAATTATCTTTTTTGTGTGGGTTTTTTTGCCGTTGCGAACAAAATTTGTATAGACAAAAAACTAAAACGAATTTTAAAGTACAACGAAACCTAGCCAACTTCTTGAAGAAAAGTCGAACAATTTCATATTTAGATTAGTGTTGGATTAAAATTTTGACACCGAGTTAGTACAAAGATTTTATAAATGATTAATAATTGTAAATTGTTTGAACACGTATTTAAAAAAAGCGGTCAAGTGCGAGTCTTACTCGCGCACGAAGGGTTCCGTATCATTATTTATTTATACATCGTACAGAAACATGTACAAGGTGGACTTAATGCCCTAGGCATTTTCTACCAGTCGATCTTTGGGTGATGCAGAGATAACATGGTAACTATAAAAACGGCACAAAAATCATGTCTGTTATATGGGGGCTCCCATACATATCCCTTAAATATTTATATTATTCTGTTTTTTTTTTAGTATTCGTTTATATATGTATTTCAACTAACTAACTATCACGGTTCTTGAGATACAGCCTGGTGACAGACGGACAGACGGACAGCGGAGTCTTAGTTATAGATTTCATTTTTTACATTGGTTCCGTTTTATCTTTTAGGTATAGAACCCTAAAAAAGAGCATCAACAATTTTTACAAGATTTTATTAACTTCACCTGTTAGGATGTTGGGGACAAATCTTGCACACATCATTGTTTTTTTTTTTACATTGCACGATTAGCTAAGTGGTGTCAATCCAAATCCAATATGGCGGACCTGATAAAATTCTAGCTAATTATTATTCATAAGTCACCTCCATTTCCTTATTGGGTATAATGAATGGGGAAAGCAGCATACGTCACGTCAGTTTTATTTGCTTTATGACTTAAAAAGCTTGTCTTTTTAAAAACGTTCAAATAACTAAATTTAATTTGTATAAAAAGACGCGTAACAATAGAAATGAGTAATCCTTAGACTTATTTCCAATTTTAATATATATCTACTATACTCATAGTTGTTTCTGTAAGAGTGCACATAGGTACGTAAATAATTGTTGACACGTGATATTGCACGTGGGTGCAGTGTAAGGTGGCTACTTGCCAGATGGTCCGTTGACCTAAGAGGTTGCGCTACTTGCCTGGATGGGGATAGTAGATAATTGGAAGAATCTACATCATGCTTGTAAAGTATTTACTACAAATTGAATGTAGTAAAGGCTTTGACATTCTCAGTCTCATCTGTAAATACATAATAATAGTGAAAAAGTAATTTTGTGCTCGCCGAGTTCTTTTATATTTTTTACAATGTAAGCTAGAGTTTGGCCCCAATGTTGCCATGGCAAGTAATAATTTGCCCAAAAAGGGAAATTGTTTCAGTTTACCTTAAAGATATGTAGTAAACTATGGAAACTGATGTAATACATTGAAAGGATAGTGCATCGTCACCATGTTTACGATAATGATATCTGATTTGCTTGTTTAATTCAAATGGAAACTAAATGAAAGTTCCAACTGGTCATTTGTCATTGGGCGGGCGGCGTCGGTTCCGACGGAGCGAGTTCCGGCTGCAAGCTGCTTTTATTAATATTTCCAGCGCGAATCCACGCTTTATTAGCAAACAGCCGTCATGCGGCTGATAAATTATTAATGTGGTCGCGGCGCAGCTTGTGTTTTGTGACCCGTTTTTTTTCACATACGGGTAACAGTTGCGTCCGCTTTACATGTGTTCCCGTAGACTAATGTCCCACAGACGGTATAGAACTGCTTGGTGGAGTTACCACATCGATAAAATGCTTGGTTGGGAACGAAAAAGTGGCTTACTTCAATCGATAAATTTTTATTTTATTCAAAAAAAAATATTGTCTATTTTATTATTTTTGAAAACTTATTTGTATTATTTGTAAGGTACATACATATAAATAAAAAATATCGAAATGCTATTCAAAAGCCTTTACAGTTAAATAGAAAGTTAAAGCACAGAGAATAATAAAATATGAGAATACCTATGAGTGTGAATGCAGGTAAAGCAAATAAGAAATGTAATAACTAAAAATACGACCTGCACTTCTCCGAGCAACCATGTAGATAGGCACATTTTTCTTTAATAATTTCTATGTTTAGATAAAATAGACGGAAGCATATTATAGTTAGTAATTAAATTCTCTTTACTAAATTGTGTTGCCTTATTCATGTATGTCACAACGACTTATGTACGAGCAAGTATATTATGTCTATCCGCAACCATCTACTTATGTGTATTATTGTGTATATTAAGTAAATAAGCTTTACTTTGCTGTGTAAACTTATAATTAATATATATTAATATTAATTTCAACAGCAAAAACTCATATTTCATATGATTTAATGTTTTGTACAAGTTTTATAATTAAATTTTAAGAGTAGTAGAGGTCTTAGTGCAGAGTTTGTCCGGGGAAGTAATATCACCTTACCTATTCCACCATGAAGAAGTAGTGCACTGTGTATACAAATACAGGCACATAAGAGTTAACTACATCACGTATCAGGATCGTCAATGCATTGGTGATGCCCCTGGTGTTGCGAATGCCTAAAGGCGGTGACCACTTCATCAGGTCGACCGCCTTCATGATAGTCGGCTCATGTGCTATTAAAAAAATTGCAACATCCCTACTAATATTATAAATGTGAATATAAATTTATTTGTTACGCTTTCACGCGAAAACTACTTAACTGATCATCATAAAACTTTACTGTGTGAATACTCAACAGCTTATAATTAAAATCAAGCAGAAATTGCTTATGACTAGCTGTCCCCCGCGGTTTCACCCGCGTTCCCGAGGGATGTAACATTTTCCCGGTACAAAAAGTATCCTATGTTTCTTCTAATACCTCCAAGAATGTTCATTTTTATTGTAAGGTACATAATTATTTAGCTGTAATATTTTATGTTGAATAACTATAAAGTAAACGATAAAACTTATAGATAATAACTACACAATAAGTTTTCATGTGGCTATTAATCAAATTATAAATCGTAATTATTTTTCTACCAGGTACTCTATAAAAGTCTTTGAATGGTAATTTATCATTGAGACGAATGTCTCTAATGCTTTAAAGGCAATTCCCTGTAGATAGATGCTGTTTTTACACTGGAATCGCAAACCACTCTCCAAAATTAGGTTCTATTTAATTTCGATAAAGATACTACATTTATAGGAATTTTTAAACATTATTATTGTTATGGTGCTGTGAATTAATTGGGTAGTTCCAATTGTTCATGTTGTTAAATATTTAAGGGGAAGAAAGAATACTGTTTCCTAGTTCTAAGACAGAAATCTTATCAATATTGCTTTATTGTGGAGAATTTGGGCGCCTTTTTGTCCTTCAATGAGTACCTATAAGATTAAGTCTTAAGTTTAGAAACTAGACACTTCAGTGACTCAAAATTATAACTTTTCAGATTTACTTTAAATTATGAAATAATATTTAGTGCTCTATAGGTGGCCTTCGAGACTCATTTAATTGTACGATCGGCCTATGATTTATTTATGGTACAAGATGCACAGCTCAGTCAACAAGAATTACACAATATATATTTCAATGTGTTATAGCAGAGGTGGCACTGAAAACGTATTTGGAAGGCGCGCGTAAGTTTTAGCATCATATTCCCACATCATTGTATGTTTGATATATAGAGAATATAGATAATGAAAACTAATGTATAGGAAGAATTTTAAGACGTTCTAATCAATATGATTATGAAGAATAATCTGCAATTATCTTCTATTTCATCTACCCCATTTTTCACTCAATATAAATAGTTTGTTCAGCATCAAATTGATTCATATGTGGTTTTCCGTAAAAGGTTTGCAATTCATCTGCGATGGTTCTTAGATAGAAGTTACGATGGTAAATCGCCAGGGGGCGCTGCACTGCAAAAATCAAATGCTGCCATTAATCATGGAACGGTCCGACCGATTCAGTGCGGCTTCTGAAGAAGTTTAAATAAATTATGATTTTAACACGATTTTTTTTTAAAACCGCTTGTATGATGTGGCAAGTAACAAAAAATAATCCTATCAAAGAAAAGTTTACATAAAACACAGTTTTTTTTAATTTCTCATTAAAATCAAGGTTTCCCAGTTTAAGTTCTTTCTATGATGGACTAACCTATAAATGTAGCAAGCAATTGAAAAATAACCATGTAATAATATTTACACCTAGCCACAAAATAAACAGACATTCGTGCAGACAAAAGTTTATCTTGGGTGGTTTGAAGTTAGATATGTACCTTCTAATTTTGAGTGGGTAAGCTTTCAACAGATAAATTAGGAACAACATAAGTAAGTAGGATGATATCCGATTTCCCAGCGGTGTTTTGGAATTGAACGCTTTAAATCCGAGGTGGGATAAACTTAATTACCTTCAAAGTAATACTTCGTAGTGGTTAATATCAAATTAACGAAAACCTCGAGAGCTCTATAAATAAAGAGGTAACATACTTGTATTTCAAGATGAAAGGATACCAATAATTACATTGGAATGGATTTTATAGAAATAAAATATGTAATTCTGTAAAATATAAAAATAAAATTGTAATAGATAGTATAGTCTAATAGTAGAGTCGCTAAAGTGTTTGTGTGTGTGCTTTTGTTACTTAAGCAGTAAATTACTACTTATTTCATATATACGAGTATGTTTCGATAAAACCACTTCTATATCAAAAGTTAAATCAGGAAATTATTTTTGCGACAAAAATAGGCAGTCGTTTAAATCTTCATAACGAAAATTGTGGCTTCAACTCGATGGCACCTAATTAACTTTCTTCATTTCTCATTTTTGTTATTACTCCTAATTAAAGATTACTTCAATTTAAGAATAATGTAAAAAATAATAATAAATATAAGTTATTAATAGTTTGAATAAGAAAAAAATGTTTTATTGTAAAAAAAGCGTGGGGTGCATGGTGTCAATAGTTATAAATATTTAATTTACAGTTATGAGAAGGATTATCATTTCAATTTTGAAAGTAAAAGCGTATTACAAGGTAGTTCATTATATTGAAGATAAAAATGTATGGAAATAGCTGCTCTCTGCACAGTGCACCTCTAAATCTCTTGTTTAAGTTGTAAGTACCTAATTATTGTTATTTTCTATTTTGTAGTCTTGTCATATTTTTTTTTTTTTTTTTGTTTTGTTTTTATTAATGTTACCTATAATAAGTATTTTGTAATTGTTAAATATAAAATTATGTAAAATTGAAATTATAAAATAGCCAAAAAGTCTGAATAGATAAAAATTTATATAACAAATAAAAAAGAATGTAACCTTGCTGAGTTTCTTGCCGGTTCTTCTCAGTTGAAGGCTGACTTCCGAACCGGTTGTAGCTTCAGTAACTTTAAATTTGACCTTCATAAGTGCCCTCCGAAGGCCTAAACTGAATAAATGGTTTTGAATTTTGAATTTTGAATAATATCTTGAAAAGTACCCCCGCTTTTTTTAAAATAAAACCTTTTATTTTCTTATTCATTAATAATATATATTCTATTAATAACTTATATTTATTCAAAAAATTTACACTATTCTTAATTAATATTTATTTTCTGTTTTTTTGTTTGGTTTTCTAAATAAAGCGTGTTTTCTGTTTTTTTTTTAAAACTATTATTTATTTTTCATTTTTTAGTTAAATTTCTAATTAGGATAATCGGATGCTTTGATCGGATTATTGCATTGTCATCGATCTTTGACAAGTGTGCAAAGTTTGAATTAAATCTGATCGTTCAAAGTAGGACAAAATCGAGCTCAAAGGGGTCGGTTACAAACATACATACATACATACATACATACATACATACATACATACATACATACATACATACATACATACATACATACATACAGGTGAAGCTAATATAAAGCGAGTAAAAATGGTCGGAAACATATGGTTTTAAATGATTGTAAAATAAAAAAAATAATTAGCTTAAGCATAACTTTTCTCTTCATTATGTTACTAATGACAAAGGAATGTAGAGAATATTACACGCCATAATATATAGAAAGTTCTCGTATTTCTATTTCAGTAGACTAAAGTTTAGGCGCAAGATCTCAAATAAAGCGAGAGTCACGTTCAAGTGAGTGATATCACGTCTACGGCTCATCAGCGGGTGCACGTGACGACTTTAGCGCAAACAGATTTCACAACACGACCACCTACGTTGGGACCCTAACGAATCATGGAATCGTACCACCAGTGAGTATAAAACAAGTATAAGGGATGCCAAAGAGATCTTGTTACGGTGGCAAGGTTAATAAATACGCAAAAGAGCGGGCCGCCACAGTGCCGCTGCAAAGTTTTCTTTCTCCTAACTTTATTACGCCATTAGAGATCGCGTGACGAAGAATCGTACTTTCTCGCCGTAATATAATTTGTTTTCATGATTGTATCAGACACACCATTCTTTTTATCTTAAATGTCTGATATGCTTTTAAGATAAGACGCATTTGATGGGTATATTTGTGATTGGTGCCGGCATTGATTTATTGAAACGCTGCTATGAAAAAAAAAAATGTTAAAAATTCTCGATAGAAAGGGTAAGGATTATAATGTAAAAAAATAAATGATTCGAATTGTTTTTATAGTAGTATCTTAGAGATTTCATCCATAACGATGAAAGAACCGTAATCTCTAAGATGAGCGTTTCATTTTTATTTTCAGTGAGCGTAATAACAGTAAAACTTTCTGAAAAACCTCAAGGATATTGAAATAAAAGAAAGGAGGAGGGTTCGTCTTGCCCGGGTTTATTACAGGCGAAGGTGATGCATTTGGGCAGAGTTCTCTTGTTTAGTATAGGTAATGTTGCCAACCGCCGCCATACGCCAGCCGTTTTCTCGACGGATTTTCCTAAATGAGATTTCACACAGGCACACCTTGTTTGAATAAACTTAGCGGAGTTACTTCCCATTTGAAGCGAATGGTCTTAATTGGACCTTGTTACATTGTTACACTCGTATGTTGTATTTTCACAGAATATATTTTTAAGATTAAACGGCTTAACGTTCTTTTCTGTAAACGAAATTACAATTTGCAAAGGAAAGACACAGCATACCAAACTCTGTTCTATAAAAGGATTATTGATTATATAGTGAATGTCAAAAATAAAATACAATAGTAAAAGATATTTTCCAATAATTAATATTCTCGGAAAAGTTATACGTGTGCTTTATAATTGTTTGAACCCAGTAAAAGGCCGCACGGAACCAATTTAGAGAATCAGAGCACCCAGATAATACAATTTATTAGTATTTAGGATTGTTACTAGCTACCTAGGTCTTTTTTTATAGATTTTTGTGGGTATACAATATCTATTATTATTCGATAGTTATCTACGAGCTACTACAAGTGTAAGCAAAAAGATTGGCTGTGTATACGTCATTAGTGAGTTTCCTGTACCTAATTGCGTCGATGGCAACTCGGCAGGAAGTCCAAAGATTGCCTTCAAATAGCAAACGTTTTCACTCTGTCTGGTTATTAGACGAATATCGGCGAACTCCGTGAAGGGAGGGCTTTTTTATTTATTATTACATCATTTAGATTCATTATCAATGAGGAAAAAGCATGTTATATTCATAACTTCTATCGTTTGATGTTTTAATATTCTTTTTACATTACCATTTACAACCGACATTCTAGAACTTCAAATCAAACGTACTACGGTTATGAAATAATTAAAGCATAAGCCTCCCCACAAAATAAATATCTAAATTTACCATTTTAATTAATTTTCAATCTGCAGAGTGATTATGGATTATATCAAAGGAATAGTGGGAAAAAATAGCTATAGGTACTTTTATTTTTCGTGATCTTGTCGACTTGTAACAATGCGAGTGACGTCGGGTTCAAGAGAGAAAGCGGCCGTGATTGATGAGGGAATTAATTAATACGCCACTTCCTTTCCCAGCATAGAAAAAACAAAACGACCCGGGTAAAATCTGAGATATACTTGTAAATACTAATTTGAGTGTTTAATTGAGCACGTAATCTCATTATTTTACTTGTCTGTGGACGTAACAAATACGTTTGTAGGTATTATGTTTGGCTCATTTAGTTGAAGCCTCCTTTGAGACAGGAACATTTTTGTTTTCTGGGTAACTGGCTTCAACATATGGGAAATGGTACAATAATACGTTACAATCGTTTATTCATGAAGCAAGGCGATCGATCTATAGCTAAGAGTTCTTTCAGCGACACAATGAAGAAGAATTAACAAAATGAGGATTTCATGAAATGTCCTACGTAATTATTATAATAATTGTAGAAGTATTACTTACATAGATGTAATAAAGGTAAATTTGATTTGAATAAAGAATATTTTAGCCTACTGAGGAAATGTTATCCATTCCGAAAAAATTTTTGAATGGAGCATTTTTGATAGAAATTTCAATACAGGAATTGTTAGATATCTGACATTTTGAATAACAAACTATCTTTTCTGCGTTCGTAAAATTATTTAGAACTAGTTTTACATTCAAAATAGTGACAAATCTTAAAATAGAAATTAATCGGGCTTCTAAAGTTTTGTATGTGAATCAATTTTATACCCATAAAAATTATCCTGCATAACAGAATTACATTTGTAGTTGTTTCCAAACGACAATTTGAGTAACAAATTAAAATTTAAATGTATAAAATGCATAGAGACGACAAAAAAGATACCTATAATCAGGTTATTATAAAGTCAAATATTCTAATTCGAGACTCCAAGAAGAAAAACTGAGGGAATTAAACAAGGCCACAGCGTCATTACTATCCACCGAACGCCATATTTCTCAACCCTTTTTCTCGCTGTTTCCAAAGTTTTAATTAGTGCCAGAGGACATTATCCAGGCTCTTCTTACTTCTGTCTCGGCTGTTCGGACCTCTTTTCCTAAATATCCGATTTTACTTTTAATACGCTTTAACTTTTTTGTAAACTTAGACAGTAACATTTTTTGGGATCAAATTATAAATTATTCTTTACTTATTTTGTTAAACAGAAAGAAATGTTCAGTTGTTGTTGTTAGCAGAAAATATGTTAACAGTACTTGGGATAAGTACTAAAGCATTATAAAGAAAACTTCCTTTTTGTTATTGGAATAAAATAATAAATGAGATAATTCATACAAGTATAATTATAATACATATTCTCTTTGTTAAAATAGAAAGTATTAAAGTCAACTTTTAATTTGAGGATTGTTAAAATTAATTAAATTTTGACTGGTTTATGGAAATTCTTTTAAATGTCAATTGGGCCGTTAAAGTCTTTAGATAAATATTTAAAATAATACATTTTCTACGATATTATTATATTAAATAATTATATACTCGAAGTAATTTTTAAAAGATTGTAGCTGACTTCAACCTACCAAACTACATTATAAAATTCCTTCACTGTTTTGCGAGTACATACTAATCAATTCGAACCAAATCATAAAAATATAAAGTTATTCAACAAACCCTTTAATTAGGGAGCTTACGTCATGTTCCAAACGTTTTAACTTGTAGTCAGTCGGAGGCACAAGTCAGATGCTGAAGATGCGACCTCATTTCGCTTAATCCTCGCCTGCGCTGGATGAATGGACATAATTTTCTGTACTTGACACCGTGTCTAGCATCGTCATTGTGGGGCTCAACTACTCGCCGTTTTGTTCGTTTTTATTGCTGTCACTTGTTAATGTATCTTAGACAACAGTTTTGTCGGATGTTCGTACAACTATTGTTCGATTGTTATCCGTGTTTTCACGGTATTAATGGAGTTGGTTGATTTGGCACAAGCTCCAATTTGCAATTTATGTTGTGTTTGATAGTAACATTTCTGGAAAATACTGTATTTTCTATATATTTTTTTCGTATATATCAATCACAAATCGCAAATTATTTAGCTACATACTTGCTTATATTCTTATTTCAAAGCAAGGATGTTTCTCGTGTAAGACATATTTTTGTAAAAATAAAGGCAAGCTTGAAACGGTTTAGTGCAATATATAAAGTACTTTGCGTAACAGTTGGAGGGTCGTTGAAACGGTCCCAGCGCGACGACATCGCACAGTTAACAACGACACAAAGCACAAAGCAAAATTATAGTTTCGACATTGTTCTATGTTGAGTAATTGCATTCAAAACGACTGAAAATTCCATACCTTGATTGTATTTCATCGCAATTTTTGATGGTTAACGGGGTCCAATTTCGGTAAACACTTGCTGTTGTATGGAAATAGCTGCTCTCTGCACAGTGCACCTCTAAATCTCTTGTTTAAGTTGTAAGTACTTAATTATTGTTATTTTCTATTTTGTAGTCTTGTCATATTTTTTTTTGTTTTGTTTTTTAATGTTACCTATAATAAGTATTTTGTAATTGTTAAATATAAAATTATAAAATAGCCAAAAAGTCAGAATAGATAAAAAATTATATAACAAATAAAAAAGAATGTAACCTTGCTGAGTTTCTTGCCGGTTCTTCTCAGTTGAAGGTTGACTTCCGAACCGGTTGTAGCTTCAGTAACTTTAAATTTGACCTTCATAAGTGCCCATCCGAAGGCCTAAACTGAATAAATGGTTTTGAATTTTGAATTTTTAGAATTTTTGTTCATTCTTTGAGGCTAAATTATATTAAAAAGAACGAGTACCCATAATATTGACTATAGCGTTTCAGTCCTTATCAAAGATTCAATTCAAAGTACAGTTTTGTAAGAAAACATTTTTTATATAAAATCTTTATGCTATCTGAAATAACTACGAAACCAGTTGAATAATTAATGAGCCGAGATAAATTCCCTCCTTAAGAAATATCCAAAATGTTGAAAGAGTATCCTATTGTTTTTATTCAGAGGGAATTGGCTTATGAAAGCGATTCAAATTTGCAAGAGATTCAATTTACATAACGAGCGATTTGTACCTCATGGAGATTAAACCCTCTGCCCCCGTTTTGTTTGCAGAATACCCGGCCGTTTTTCCATTCTATAAGAATTGCCTTCTTAGACAGCCCTACTTCAAACCGTCTTTAGTAGTGTTTGTTTCTATCGATCTGTATAATTTTATTACAGAAGCAAGTACCTGCCTTCTCTGGAGATTTATTGGAAAAAAAATGAGCTCGCGTCCCTCAGAATATATCCGAGCAAGTCTGTTGACTATCCGTAAATATTGAATTAAGTAAAATATGAGGTGGAATTTCTTTATTACTTATTTATAGTTTGAACCTCACTTTAATTAAATAAGTATCGCGGCAGGGTCAGAGTAAATTATTTTTAAACGTAATTTCTTTGAGCTTTAATCAGTAAAGTATTCTGAGAAACGAGCAATCACATTATTTAAATTGGTATTGGTTTAAAAGTACTTATGCGGTAAATTAAGTAATATTTTTTCCTTCAAATTAAGGTAACTTTAAAGTCGGTACTATCCACTTTGACTCGGTAGTCAAAGTGGATAGTACCTACTTAGTTGAAAACATATTAAGTTCGTTTGTATAAAATACTTAATCAATAATTAACACCTACGTAATGACATCTGTATGGAAGAATAGAGAACTGGATGGATTAAAAATTGGCAGATAAATTTGTAGCTTGAAGATATCTCTCTCCTCTGTAACTGAGATGGCGAAATAAATGTCTTAATCTTAAAACATTGGTTATTTAATGCAGTGGCGACTTGAAAGCCAGAGAAAGGTGGATATGTACTTTCTCCACTTAAAATATACACAAGGGTTTGATTTGAGTTGATTAATTTGTCACTAATAAAATTAAATTACTTTTCTATAACACTACTATTTTTAATACAGCTTGGAAAACAATTATTTTTTACATTCCAATTTATATCCAACATGTAATAATAACAAGCAATATATATTGCATATAACTTATTGCATTACCAAACACAGTTTTTGGTCACATGGACGCCATATCTAAAAATGTTATAGGTAAATCTGACCTGTGAAGGGCAGTTTTCTGGAAATTCTAATTTCAAATGAATCATTTTAAAATCATGTTTTTTTTTGTATTATGCCAGTTGTTTGTTGGTCCAGTGTATTTGATTTTTTTTCGTCGGCATAGATATTAAAAATACGAGTAAATATTATATTTCCGTCGTAGAAATGCGGCGCACAAAGAGTTTAAGAGTTTGTTGCCTCCTATAAAAAAACTACTCAGCATCTTTCTTGCAATTTCAAAGGTAAGGACCGTATATAAAACATAGTAGGTAGGCAGCTGGAAGTTCTGCCTGATTATTAGGGATTGTATTTTGCGAAATAATTCTAGTTTTGGTGTCGAGCTAATAAATATTAATCCCGAATATTCAAACGTAAGATGCCTGTAATTGTATGTTATAAATGTATATCTACGAGTATATCCATACTTATATTATAAATGTGAATGTAAGTTTGTTTGTCACGGTTTCACATGGAAACTACTTAACCGGTCATCTTGAAACTTTGTACACATATTCTTGGAGGTATTAGAAGTGACATATTTTTTGTGCCGGGAAAATGATACATCCCTTTGGAACAGGTAAAACCGCGGGGGACAGCTAGTATGGTATAAATATATTTAAGATAGTTCCTTAGTGAATCATAGTTATCGTGGAAGTTCATATTTTGTAATAAATCTGCGAGCTAGGTGTCCCTTTAATATTACAAATGTCCAAGTTGGTATCTTCTGATATTTGTGACAGACACTAAACGGATAGGAATAAAATTTGGCATATTATTCTGAATACTGAATACCACGTATTATTTTAGTCCTGAGAAACACAAAGAATGTCCCAGTACATTTATTTTTGCTATTATTAAATCGAAAGATTCTTATTATCCACAGTTGTGACTTGATAATTAGCTTAAATTTTTTTAAAGTGATACAAAAAAATTGAATGAATTTTTTTTCTCGTATATTTTTCTTACGCTATTTATATAAAAGCGGTATAATAACACTTCGCGAACCTACTTGCAGAGATTTTATGACTACATGTTAACTGTTGAATAAACATTTATATGAGCCCTCAATAGCGGGTAGTAAAGATAAAGATGGAATATCAGAAGCGTGATGATCTCAAGCTCTAATTAAAACTTTGAACTGTGGAACAGCAAAGACTAACCTCGCAAATTGTGCTCTGTTCTGTCTCGTTTTAATTGCGCCTCACAGGTATCGTTTACATTTATTACCACTGAAAAAGGCTCGTTACGTCAATGAATATTACGTTCACAAACATCTACACAAAACTGACTGATTTTGAAATACTACTATTTCACGAGAACAAAGGTATATTGTTGCACAATGTCGATCTCACTCAAATCTAATCTATTCAGTTAAACAGACGCCTTACGGCCGATTGATAGGTTTACAGGCTATAGGTAATAGATAGCTCAAATACCAGAGACATGCACAAGATAGCTGCCAAAGGATATCGTATCGACGGACCTGATCAATGGATTTGATGAACTTACCTTTCCATTGTTACTCTCTCTGTTCGGATTGTGCATTGCAAAATAAACAAAACTGACATTTACTAAATGGTTGACTCTATTAATATGCATTTCAATATTACCCTTCAATAATTTTGATTTATAAACAATGTGATGATATTAAATCGTATATACAAATTCGAACAACACATTGATAGTGACTTTAATGTAGATACTCTTAGTGACTCATCTGAAAGCCGGAATTTTGTTGCCTTATTCAAATCATTCAACTTAGATTTATTGTTTAGTGAGTCAACAAGATCTACAGCCACTTCGGCTACTTGAATTGATAATATTAGGTTGGGGAAAAAGTCTTTTCGCATTATAGTATGTATGAACTTGTAATAAAATCTCTTTGGCTATACTATTTGTATTTGGCTGGTTTTGGTATCATTGAAAGTTTAAATTTTAAAGAACATAATTCCAAATTCAAATTAGGAAAATGTGTGATTTGCATTTGTACGGTACGAAAACGTACCGCCAAGATGGGTGAATCTAATGAAGAAATTCCATTCATTTTAAAATTTTACTACAAAAAGGTAAAAATGCAACGCAAGACGCGAAAAAAATTTGCGATGTTTATGGACCTAGTGCAGTGTCTGTGAGAATAGCACAAATTTGGTTTAAGCGTTTTCAATCCGGAAATTTTGATGTCAAAGATGCACGTCGCTCTGGTCGCCCCATTACGGATAAAATGGATGCCATTTTTGAAAAAGTGGAGCAAGATCGGCATATCAGTAGTTACGACGTAGCTGAAGAACTGGGAATTGACACAAAACAGTTTTGGCGCATTTGAAAATCCTAGGTACACAAAAATGCTAGATATTTGGGTACCTCACGAGCTCACTGAAAGAAACCTAATGAACCGTGTACTTATTTGTGATTCTTTATTACGACATCATGAAACCGAACCATTTTTGAAGAAGCTGATAACTGGTGATGAAAAGTGGATCACGTACGACAAGAACATGCGAAAAAGGTCGTGGTCAAAGGCCGGTCAGGCTTCACAGACTGTGGCGGGTTTCGACCCGGGTTAACTCGCAACAAGGTGATGCTGTGTGTGTGGTGGGATTGCAAGGGCATTATTCATTATGAGCTGTTACCACCAGGCAGGACCATCGATTCTGAACTCTACTGCGAACAACTGATGAGATTAAAGCAAGAAGTTGAGAGAAAGCGGCCGGAACTAATCAACAGAAGGGGTGTGGTTTTTCATCATGATAACGACACATCTTTAGCCACTCAGCAAAAATTAAGAGAGTTTGGCTGGGATTTGCACCTTCAGATTTCCACCTATTTCGGTCTCTTCAGAATTATTTAGGCAGTGTCAGGTTAACATCACGAGAGGACTGTCAAAATCACTTGTCGCAGTCTTTTGATCAGAAGTCCCAAAATTTCTATAGCAATGGGATCATGTCCCTACAACCTACAAGATAGCAAAAAGTTATCGAACAAAATGGTACCTACATACATTAGTTAAATGTAAATAAACCACATTAAAAATGTTTTAAACTTTCTTAAAAAATGCGAAGGAACTTTTTCCCCAACCTATTACATTTATGAAAATATAATGTTTATACGTAGAAACAGGAATGTTTGAGTCAAAATTGGATATCCATAATATTAATACAAGACAAAGGGAGAAGTTAGTTGTTCCATACTTTAGACTAACTAAAGTAAACAAGTCATTTCTTGGTAATTGTGTTAGATTTTATAATAAGATGCCGCTGTCAGTAACCAAAATGCCTGACCATAAATTTAAAAATTATATTAGGAAAGTTTTGAAAGAAAAAACATATTACAGGGTAATTCATTATATTGAAGATAAAAATGTATGGAATTAACTACTCTCTGCACAGTGCACCTCTTATTTTCTTGTTTAACTTGTAAGTAATATTGTTGTTTTCTATTTTGTAGTCTTGTTAATTCTTTTTTTTTTGTTTTGTTTTTGAATGTTACCTATTTATTATATAAGTATTTTGTAAATGATAAATATAAAATTGATATTATAAAATAGCCAAAAAGTCAGAATTGATAATATAAATATAAATTTATATAAAAAAATATTTAATAAAACATAAAAAAGAATGTAACCTTGCTGAGTTTCTTGCCGGTTCTTCTCAGTTGAAGGCTGACTTCCGAACCGGTTGTAGCTTCAGTAACTTTAAATTTGACCTTCATAAGTGCCCTCCGAGGGCCTAAACTGAATAAATGGTTTTGAATTTGAAAAAAAATTGAATTTGAATAGTATAATTAGTGTAGGTTGACTATAGAATTTCTTATTAATTAATCAATTAATTAATTGTTGACTGGTAATAGAAACAACAAAATTTTTGAGGTTCTTTTTTAATTATATGTACATGAACTTAACGATGATTTTATTTACAACCTTAAGGACGAGAAAAAAACAATTCCTATACTTCCTACGGTTAAAGTAGCTTCTATAAAATATATGTAGGGATCGTCCGCACTGATAATACTTTGTATGTTTCTTACTCTGTAATACTTTTCATTATTACGTCTTCTCGGTATTATCTTCATAGATAAATCATTCTTAGAACTGCATTAGACTTGTGCGTTTTGTTTTCTATATCAATGATTAATATGTTATTACATAGGGATATAAACCAATATAGAAAACGTAAAAGATAAAGTTTTGTTATTGGTTCTTACGTATGTACACCAATTTTTTTAATATTACATGCGCCGAGAAACAAGCAGTCCACCTGATGGTAAGTGGTCACCGCTACCTATGGACATTTGCAGTACTATGGGCATCGCCAATGCGTTGTCGACCGTGAGACGTGAAGTTGTTAACTCTCATGTGCCTGTGATTTGACCGGCCTTACATTTCTAACTAAACACAGTAATACAAGTGCACTACTGCTTCGCGGCGGAAATAGGTAAGTTGGTAGTACCCGGACGAACTTTGCACTAAAAGCTCTAGTACTCAAAGTCTACATCATTATTTGTATTAATCACGGTACACGAAGAAACTAATTAAAAACAAAAAATACACAAATAACGCATTGCATTTAGTTAACATTAATTAAAACATTTTCGAACCTCTATATTACTAGTAGTGGTATACGTACATTTAGATTAAATAAATTCCGATGATAAATAAAATGATGCCCGCAATAAAAGCATGAATGAAAGAATATTTTAAATGAAAAACGCACGGGATAAATATTGTGCATAAAATTATTGGTGAAAGCAATTCGCTTATATTTTAGAACTAGTATAGTATAGTACAGCTATTACTCGTTCATGTTTTTTTAGATTACTAACGGGGAAATTAATATTCGTGTATACCCGATTTTAACACGCTTTTGTTAGCTTGGTATGTATGTAACGGAATCTTAGAACGTGATTTTCACTGCTTTCAAAACGTCGGATTGATTTGAAACTTTGCACACCTATCAAGGACCCATGACAATGCAAGAACTTAAATAGTTTGTCCCATTATTCTAACCAGGATCTTCAGGATTACGTTAGGTAAGATTAAGTTAAAAGAAAACATTAACATTTACTCCAGCTAAAAAACGAAATAAATATTGTAGTAAAAAAAAAACAACTCAAAAACACACTTACACAATAAAAAACCAAACAAAAAAGTAGAAAATAGTTTTCAACTAATTTTAATTAAAAATACAGTGATTAACAAAGAAAAATATTGTAAGAAAGCGTGGGATGATTTTAAATACATTTTCATAATTATTGCTTTTACCAATATATGTCAATGAAATACTTATAGCAATAGAAATCAAGCACCCCACGCTTTATTACAATATTTTTTTTTGTTAATCACAGTATTCTTAATTAAAATTTATTGAAAATTATTTTCTACTTTTTAGATGGATTTTCTAATAAAGCGTATTTTTTTAACTATAATTATACACATAAGTATCGGGTCTTAAACATTAAGATGTGACTGGCACTTCTCAATTTATCAGGAAGAAACATTTTTTCACGTTCAAGTTACTAAGTCTGATTCTTAAAATTTTTCATTGGATTTACTACTGAGGAACATATTGTAAAGAATAAAATATGAAGCTTGACTTCGCTGCTGTTGGGTTGTTATTTGTGCGGTCTCTTTGTCTACCTACAAACTACATCAGGTCCTCAGCTACAATATAGTGGATACTTAAATAGAGATCCTGCTTCAGTAGTGGTCTCTTTGTATTGACATACCGATACAAGCTACCGCACGTTTTATTTTTATTTCAGAGTCTATGAATGGCTATGAATTCACAGTATAGCTATTATTCTTTGTTATTATATTTATATATTATATTAATTTAGTCTAAAATTATAATATTATCTATATTTATGTTTCATTTTATATTGTTATTTTTATTTTTATTATGATTATTTGAGATAATATTTGTAATTAATGGGTGCAAATTACCTGAATAAATGAAATTTATTATTATTATTATTATATTATTCTTATTAAATAAATAAAATTGTTCGTCATTGTATATTTTTTGGCCTAAAACTTTAATAAATAACAGGCGATTTACAAAATACCCATGTTGAAATAATTTATGATAACACGTGGTGCCCGTTTGAAAGTAGCTAGTCCGTTCAATTTTATTTAGGTTGGTTCTACTAGTGTTGGTGACTATAGTGGCTATACAAAATATTGCTCGCAATATAATCCGCTGTTGACTCTATAAATCTTTTAAGTGTAAAATGGGCTCGGTTTTGTATTACATATGTTTTAATAAAAAAATGGCACATTCTCGGAATAGAGCATTGAGACTCACGTACACTATCTGATGTTATATATTGGAATTATTCATAACTATTAAACAAAACATATTATTACACTGAAGCATACGCAAAAATGCTTGTTATTCTTAGTATATATTCACCTCACAGTGTTTACTTTTATGAAGTTTGCAACCTAGAGTGCATACACTCTGTATGCGGAACATTTTACATTTTAATGCTTTGCGACCACCCCGGGCGATGTGAAAAGTTTATACACCGGATTAATCAGTCAGAAGTTTGCAAAATAAAAAATATATATTTTCATTATGTTTAAAGTTTCAAACAGTCGTGGTTGAAATAGAGCATGAACATTTTGGATTTAAAACTACTGGTGGTTGTCAAATTCGTTCGGGTGGATGAAGTGCGCGCGTCATCAGATTCTGCTAATTGGACGTAACTTTTGCATTGGCCACTGATCGAGGCTCACGCATTCGTTCAAATTTTCGCTTCAATGTTCAGTAGTGAATGTTTCACACGTCACTGCCTCATATCATTCAAGCCGCATTCAATTAATATTGTATTAACTCATATCTACAGGCTCACGAGTGACGAATAATTTTTAATAAGCGGGAATTGTAATCGTCGATAACGTGCAATGGAATATTGGTGAAATATAAGCGATGGGGATTTTTTTTAATTGTCAATCATAATATTTTACAAGTAAAGATTTTTTTTAATCGTAACTATTGTAAAATAGGAACCATTTTAATAAAGTTAGCTATCACTATAAGTTTTATGGAGCCGTTTCGGTTAAAAAGATTTTTTGGTATGAATAAATCTGTAGTAATCTTAATGATATATACATTAAGATTTATAGAAGATCCATTTATCACACTAGTTATTATTATTGCAGAGTCGAAAATAGGTTTACTTTAAAAAATTGCCAGGGAGCCATTGTAGACGGTACTTAGGGGTTGCAAACACCCTAAATGTTATTCATGACCGTCGTGACAAAATATTGTGTGTATTTTAAACTACACCAATGCTTAACACAGGCTATATTTTGACATTTAAAAATAAAAACTAGCTGTCCCCCGCGGATGCACTCGGGTTTCGTTAGGGGTAAAAAGTAGTTTATCTACTGTCCGGCCTATAAACTGTGTCCATACGAAGAATCACGTCCCGCCCGCGCTATTAGGTACCTACATCGTTTTCGCTTAGTGTTCATTTTGCCTATTTTTGTAAATGTTTTAGTCTAATGTTAAAAGGCCTTAATGATAGGGCTATCAAATACAAAAAGAATATTATTTATTTGGCGCGTGTATCTATATACAAACTGAATCACACCAGTCAAAAAAACCATGATATAAATGGGTTCTGATAGTTATCCTCAAACACCGCTAGTATAATTTTTCGGAAAAATTTCAATGTACAAAAACAACTACGTCTTCAGATTTATTATATACTAGCTGTCCCCCGCGGTTTCACCCGCGTTCCCGAGGGATGTAGCATTTCCCGGCACAAGAAGTATCCTATTTACTTGTAATACCTCCAAGAATATGTGTACAGAGTTTCATGATGATCGGTTTTGTAGTTTTTGCGTGAAAGCGTAAGAAACAAACTTACATTCACATTTATAGGGATTACCTAAAGATTTTGTTTGACTAAGTTTATTTCGAGGTAAAACACAGATCTGAAAGCAGTTTTTTTTGTTATTTCGCAGTTATCACCTGCTGTCAGGCCGTATGTAAGACTAAGCTGAGCTCGGGGCGCGTTATTTCATAAAGTAAATATTTATGAGGGAAAGGAGTTTTCCTCGCGCGTCCTCCAGTAAGCCGCCTGATCCGAAAAGACATAAACCTCAAGGGATTCAGTTCTAAGTTCACAAAGGCACTGCTCTGTCGGTATTTCCTTTTTAGCTATCTACTCCTCGCTTCATGTACGATTGCTTTAATTTAGAATATTGGGAAGTACTTTTCATATTATTTTGAAAAAGTTAGAATTTATCATACCTACTAAATAATACTACTTAACAATTTTGTTTCTACTGATCTTAATAGGCTTCTACAAAGATTTTTTTCGTTCATACTCTCCTCATTACCGGAGAAAAGGATCAGTTGAACGAAGTTAGTAACTATTGGATATTAATTAGAAAGATCTAACTTTTCCTTTGGCCAATTATAGCCGTAGCTAATCTGGTAGAAATACCTGTCGGTTTTTATACAATAGAATATATAGGTACCGCATATGTGTGTGAATAAAACTAAGTCAAGCGAAATAAGGTATTAGTGTGTACCTTTGCCGGAAGTGTAAGGTAACCGTCATGTTTGATCTAGAGGGCTCACGGTAAAATAACATGTGTTCCTCGGAAGATACATAAAATGTACACCCTACATAATGTATGTGAGGGTGAATCGGGACAGAAGATTTTCCTAGGATTTTTCCACGTCAATAAACATAGATATAGTACAAGTGGATCAACATGTGGCATGTACAGATACGATGATCTCATGGAAACATGAGATAGAATAAAAATGCTTACCTATGAGCTTTAGCAGCAAGACTTTTGTTCAGTAAATCCTTTTTATACTTACCAAAAATATAAACGCTAAAAGTGACCAAGTTCTTCGCCTTAAAAAGATTTGAAATCTTAAACTGTGCCGAGTTAACCTCACACGGTCTGCTAAACTTTGGCTCCGCTTTTACTTTTGCTGGAGTCTAACTCAACGGGAAGTACCCTTTAGATTTTGATGAGTGGGTAAGTAAGTGAGTGTATCGTTTGAGGTGAATGTGTATCAAAATAGGTAATTTTAAGACGGCTTTAGCTTTTTGTGGGTATAAGCTTGATTTTTTTACAGGTTTATGGGCTATAGTAACATAATACTTTTAACGAAACCAATGATATGGGAGTGAGTAAAAGGGTTCGAGTTTACACACGGACAGTAATGAGGCTTTGTTTTGTATATTAATTTAGAAACGTCGTACTATATTATATTAAATATTTTCATATTGTTTGTTGAATATCTAAAATTCCAGGCACCTATGTGTATTTTTTTATTATTTTAATAAATTATTTAAGGGTTATTTTAGCCTACAGTGTAACTGTAATCACTGTACTGCGGGGATCCCATCAATATGACAAAATTTTTGGTATTAATTAGAGAGTATCTAAGTATTCTTTATAAAACACATTAAGTTTATTATAAATACTTTTCTTCAAAATAATTAGTGTATAGCTGACAAATTTAAAGCGGCAAATGAAATATAAAGTCACAAATATTTGTGAAATTAATTGGAGTGCCAGTTAATCAGAAATTCTTATAATAAACTGAGTTACGAACCAGCCGTATAAGTGATGAGATAAAAAGAAAAGTAGGGAAAAGTGAACAGGGCCTCGCAAGGTTTATGCAAATTTTACGCGGAATTTTTTTAACTTACCAAGTCTGTATTCTTATTATTTGCAAACAACAGCGGGCGGGTCTTAACATTATTCAGTTTGGCCTTAAAAGTGTTTTTGAATGCAAACGTTGAATGTTAATATTATAAATCAGGATGCTAATGATATAATTGGATCAAACTGGTAGCAAGGGTACGGATCTTATACGTTAAATAACTATGGCAGTACCGCTATCTTTATAATACAATCTGACGCTTAGATAAGAACACTTGCTGAATTTACGAGCTGGTACTTATGTACGCTGTGATCCTTGGAGTGGGTGAAAGATTACATAGTGTGCTAAATGCTTACACTTTATCCATCGTACAAACTTTGTATATCATTGTTTTGGTGTCTTTACCAAGAGTGTGGTTAACATACCGTGCTTGCCGGTGTTGGCTGCCGCGAAAGCGGTGCTAAGTATCAAGAGGTGCACCAGCATCCCTCCTCGCGCTTCGGACGCACATCGAGCCGCAATCACACCACTACCACGTACTACTGAAACAACAATTAATAAATATATTTACATAAAAAAATATAGTAACACAAACTGTGTGAGAAAGGCTAGGTTTCACTCAAATCAAATGCATGGACCGTTCAAACGAGGATAATAACGGCTACAAACGTTCTTTACGTGGTCTATAGGTAGGTACAGGTTTGGCTTTTGAATTTCGTGAGCATTAATGTTAAGCGGCTGTAAAGTTTTATTACATAGCTATCAGGGTTTCGTTTCTTACCAGTTTTAAATCCGATATCAATATTAAATTTATAATTTTATTGAGAATATAAGATAAGTCCGAGTATTTCATAATATATAAACAGACGGTAAATAAATTTTCTTCCAATTTCCATAGATAAACCTTTATATTGTGGTTAAGTAGAGCAGAAAATAAGTATCAATAAGAGTGTTCGTGGTTAAATAAAATATAATTCCGTCGAAGAAACGGGCGCGGTTTGAATAACAACTCTTTAATTGAAAGTTTAGCAATTTGCTCGTACCCTCTCAAATGGACCCGAAGGCGTGGGGCAACTCTCATCCACCGCGTTTCAAAATTGAACGTAGGCAGATGCGCTTAATTACCAGCCCAGATGCTGGCCGCCTCCGTCTCCCCGCCGCTTATCTCAAGATGAACCTCCACCTCAGAGGCCAACGTCGATATTTGCCCGCTAAGATGTGCTTAAATGACTTTTTTCAGAGCCTAATTTCGGTCCGCACGTTGAGCTCCTTAATTAAGAAGTTAATCGCAGATTAAATAATTAAGAATCATCACATCAATTATCACAATATTTTTAGGTAAGTACGGGTACATTATGATTAAAAATAATTCTCATAATTCAGCATGAGTTTTCGTTTTATAATTGTAATTTTTAATGATCGTCGTAAAAGCGAGGTTTCGTTGAAACGTTTCGTGATTATTTGCTCAACGTGAGTAAAACTTAAAGTGGACTTTGAAAAGTGAATCGAATTTCATACGACCTATAAAAGTAGGTTTGAGTTTTCCAATAATGTTCCACTAAGTGCCTTCCACTCGAAGATATGAATCGTAGTCAAATAGAGAGATAGCTCGGTATAAAGACGTCGTTATGGGGGCTGGATGCGGACGGGCGCGTGTACGTGCGGCGGGTGACACACGACACGAGACGAGTGAATCAAACTTCCCTTTACATTTTATCTAACTGCTAGGGCGGTCGAGTTTATGTTCCTCGCCCTACTTGATTTAGTTTTGATGGCGGAAGGGAGCAGCTTTTAGATAAATGATTTCACCAGGGTCTTACGGGGTGCACCGGGTCGGCACCGAGGACTGATTTGAGCCTTTGAATTTGCAACAATGTTTCAGTTTATCGACTCCTTGAGGTTTTATTAGATTTAATGCAGCATTTATATGAAATGTAATGAAATGGATTTTGAAAGTTAGGGGCGTTTAAGTGGATTAGACGTTATTGCCAAAATGAATTCAATTGCCAGAGTGGCAAAATGGATGTACGTCGGTACGCATGTTTATTTAGTAACTTCATTATCATAAATGTATGTTTGTTTATAAAATATTTGTAACCAGTTACATGGCACAAGCAAGGCTTAAATATTTGTAACCAGTTACATGGCACATAAATAGATGATGCAAAATAATTTAATTTCCAAAGTTATAGTGAATATCAAGGTTCAATTTACTTCATTGTTCTATATAAAACAATTTTTTTAATGTATTTGTTAGGTCAATTTGAAGTCGTCCATGTAAATACCTATCATAAATAACACCATGATTAATGATTGACAAAATGAATAATAACAAACACGCAAATATTAAACATAATTTATGATATTGATAAAAAAGCGACCCTATTTAATAAATTAACTATGTACATACTACGTCATATCTCACATAATTTAAATAACACGTGTGTAATGATTTCAAATATTTAACGTTGTTAGTTTAATCTTCTTGTATGATCTAATCACGACACGACAACAAATGATTAATTTGTTTAATAATCGTAATACAAATATTAACATGGACAGTTCCTTTGTCGTATAAAAATAGAGGAAATAATGAATCGTGTAATAAGGCCGGTGCGGTACGCCTTTGTGTTCCGAACGGATTATTGGCATTATGTAAGTTATTACTGGCTCAATGTAACATTGTTCGACAGTAATCCCGATCAAGAACTTGATCAGGTTTTGTGAATATTGTGATCGCATCGTTCCGCAGGCGTTCGTGCCAACGGCGAAGTGTAAATGTTCACTTCTAATCAAAGAGTCGTTAGCCCCGGGCTGAGCAGTCGATTACGACTATTATGGGATACAATGGGAACTACACGACACTTCCTTGCGATAAGCCGGGAACACCGGAAGCCATCGTGTAGACTACACGAAGCGATCTAGGGCACTGTGGATGGGGTCACTGTTCAAACTATTTCAATAGCTCAGTTCGTTGCTGTGAGACAATTAGTAATGTAAGTTTGGGAGCCACGTGGCTGCCTAGGTACTCAAACTGTTGAATATTAATACAGTTTTATACAGGTTGTGTATAATTATAAAAAAAACGTTTACAGTTGCTAGATAAGATGATGTTGTAAAGTATATTCTCGCACAAACTCTTTTTGTGATGTTTTGTATCAACAACTCAGTCTTATGGATCTATAATATATTTTTAATTTAAGAACGTTTACATTAAACACTTAAGCTTATTTGAATAAATGAGCTTTAAGCTTTGAATTATGTTATCCAAATCATATTAAAGTCTAACATGATTCTGTTACGTAGGAGTAGATACCATACTACCCAGTATATGCGCATCGTCAACAATTAATCTTCATTAATGGTTCACTTAAGCAATGTGCGGTTTCGTCGAAGTCAAGAGAATACGAGATGTTTGTGACTTTACCGCCTTTGTGTTACCACTTAGCACTAAACTATTGTTATATAGAATACCAAGTACGTATAGCAAAGTCTAGATAATACTAAAAAGATCTATTGTAGTTTTTTTACTGCCTAGCAGGTTGGTTATAGTGCTATATATATTACTAGCTATCCCCCGCGGTTTTACCCGCGTTCCCTCGGGATGTCACATGTATTATACATAAAAGCCTTCCTCTTTAATCACTCTATCTATTAAATAAGACCGCATCAAATCCGTTGCGTAGTTTTAAAGATTTAAGCATACATACGGATATAAGGACAGAGAAAGCGACTTTGTTTTATACTATGTATATTTCACCAAAAAAAAAAATGAAATTGAATACGTAAATGATAACATACTAATAATTATTTCTTGGACCGTCTGCCTGTTTGTCGGACCGTGGAATAAAATATTTTTTTACTTGAAAATAAAATCTGACAGTTTAAAATAAAGATTTCTCGTGATCTTGGAAACAAAAACCTAGAGTGATCTAAAATTTTATCGAACTTCACATCAGCACCCTGTATGCAATGGCTACACCGTTATGTTCCAGAGTAGGGCTTAATTTATGGCAATATTTGGCACGCCGCTTGAATACACAATGTACATAATTTCTCTGTAATTTACACTCAATCTCGAAACCAGAAAAAAATATCGCCTAAAATTCAAGAGATCTGTAATGAATGCGAAATTAATGCAAAGTGGCTAGCTATAAATCTCCAGAGCTTTAGGGCAATAAAACAAAAAATGAGAATTACCAGTTTGATAAAACAAAAAACTTTGTTTGGCAAGTGCCCCAGAGGACACGCTAAACTCCCCGTTCCAGCTACAGTAGGTAGCTACGGCACCACCTCTGTTACCAATTTTTACTTTTGCGTGTTCCGAACATTTTCGGTGTTTGTTTATTATTTCTACTTTTAATTGTATTGGCGTTGTAGTAACAATGTTTCGTTAGTGTTGTAGGACTTTTAATTGATCCTGTATGTACCTGTATGCAGTTCGTGAGTCAAGTTTTTTTTAAATTTTATTTCCTATTTTAAATTAGTTAGGTGCTATATGTGTCAGAAAGGAGTGATAACTAAAATGATGGCTGACAGAGAAAAATGGAAGAGTAAGACATGTACCGACCCCACTTATGCGATAAGGGTAGGAGGATGATGATGATGTTTTTTTTTATATTAGGTAGATAGGTTCATAACATAATATTAACTCTGTCATAAATAGCTACTATCCATATTATTTTCATCCCTGAACATTTGGAAGGAACATATATCCCAAGAGACGATACAGCCACTGTGGGCCAAAATAACATTATACTTAGTACCAACCTACTTCTAACCAACATTTACCTATTTTAATAAAACTGAATAATATAATGTAACCGTACAAAGAGAATATAACGTTTCAGTTACAATTATTATTCCAATCTACGAATAAGGAATCAACCATTCCAATGTCATGATACAATTCTTTTGTTAAAAGATTTTCCAAGAGTGCTTAAAATAATAACTGTTACAATTAGCATCACTGCCGTATTTCGTCAATGAAATATTATACCGTATTGAATTGATATTCGTAATTGATTACACAGGTAACGAAACAATTGAAATAAGGTGGATTTTTGCTATAAGATACTTTGCTATAACCAAAATAGTATTGTCTAATTATACAGATGTTACAAAACTACCCGTAAAGCCGAAAAGAGGGCCTTAAATGGGGCCTTATAGCATTACGAGTCCATCTACAATATTTAAGAACCGTAGTAACGCTGTATAACTCCAAAAAAAAAAAAACTGATTTTTATGAATGAAAAATAGAAAAACTATTAAAGTAGATAATTATTAGGCAAAATAGGTACGTAGGCATTTCTGTTAAATAATCTGGTTCCCTGACATGACAGCTTACTAGGGTTGTTGGCTTTGATAATTAATTATATTATTACGGGGTATTTTGTAATACGTTGTATTCCAGTGGATGTTAGCATCCAGCCCATAGTTTTATCGGCGCTCTCGAGAGAACTTAATTTTTTTCCAGAACATATACAGTTCAGAATATACAATTTCTATAAATAAATAAATATCCTCGGACATTTTTTACACGGCCATTAGATCCCAAACTAAGCAGTGCTTGTACTATCGAAACCAGATACTGATAACATAGACTACTATTTTTTTTAAATACATTCTTATAAAGATATCTGCGTATAATGTTGCATTTAAATCAGTTTATCCATTTAAATGTTACAAAATCAAACGTTTTAAGCGATTTATTCAGTTAAGAATGGTAATAAGAAGGTTAAGGCTACAGAAGGTAACCACCGCTTTGGATTCAACCTTTAATTGGAAAAATACTGGTACGAAACTCAGACAGGTTTCATGAAATATTTTTGCACTCTGATTATTTAGACTATTATTTTCTTTCTTATCATCTTGAGCAACCTAATATAATAACAGTATCTTACAAAAACATTAGCCGTATTGTTGTATACCAGACAATAATTTTCAATGAGATCTCCGTTTCAAAAAGGTATATTTATAACAGTCAAATAATTAAAAAAAATCTATAAATCATCTCTATTTTCAATTCTCGCAATTATAAGTTTAGTAACTTTAGCTACGACTTAGTTTACTAACTGGCATTTTAACGAGATTTGTTTATACTTGCGATCAACAATTTTTTTTTATGTAAATGTTAATTTAGGGAGTAGGTGCACAAGTTTTATTTAGAAGCTAATTTCAATAAGTAGGTACTAATTTGAATGAAGTGGCCATACGAGAAAACGTAAAAACTAAAAAAATATCAGAATGATGAAAAAATAAAACACATCTTACTATAAATTAACCGTATCGCTGAAATGGCTGGCAGGAAAATGACCCTCGAGAACGCGTTGTACCTGAATGTTCGTATTTTGTTCTCTAGAAAAACTTGAATAAAGCCCGTCCCAAAAGTATTGAAAGTTAGCGTCGCTATTAAATAAACCAGAAATCGGTGACTTAGCTTCTAATAAAGACTTAGTATAACATTAACAGTTAGGCAAGTAATTGAAAGCAACGACTTGGACCCACGCCCCTGGCGAAGCGCGCGCGACGCTCACGCCGCCGCCACGCCGCGCCGCGCCGCGTGGCTTGTCCCGTATAGGTACGCTGTTAATGATCGCTGCCTCTCACACCCCCCTCTGAAATGGTCTCTATAAAATTTTACGGTGGCTTCATTTTGTAAAATAAAGTGATACCGCCGTCAGCCTCGACCCTTCACACTTCCAAATAACGTCGGATTCATCGGAGAAATTGTTTCCACGACCTTAAATTCTAAAGATATTAACATTTCAATAGAAACATATTGCAATAAAAAATACCCAATTAAATTTCATAATAAAGGAATATATTCTTGGCTAAAACCTGCTCATAATAAGCTTTCGTGACCGACGAATTTCTGGGAATAATAATTTTAAGTTTGTGAAGTTTTATACGTAATTATGATACTTCTACAAGTCAAGTAAGTAAGTACAATAATTAATGAAACCAACTACATATTTAATCACATAGACAATTACTCTTTATATCGGCTCAGGCTCCATAAATTTCCACCAGTGGGAGTAGTTCAAAGAAAAAGAAAATTTTCAATCACTCTCTGAGATCCTGTAAATATATTGTATGTAGGTAAATACTTGTTTATAATAAGTACGCAGTATTCTAGGGCCATTTGCCCTGCTATAAACATGAATGGCGCCAAAACGTCTCTCTTATCTCGGGCATTTCTCGGAGGGGCGGAAGCGGGGCCCTAAAGGCACGGCGCCGTTCTTCAAGTGTGGTCCTAAAGGATCTCGAAATAAGGGCCGAAGAGATCCTTTTGAGAAAGCACTACGTTCTGGGAGCAAATGGATTGTGAAGAAGAAACTCGCAACCGAGTCTGATATTGATTTTTATTTAGCCGATAGCACTCGACTCCTTACGCAAGGAAGCTTAATCTGTATCTTTGGGTAATCTATAAACACATTATGGTGTGTATATTGTTAGCTTCTTCTAATGGCGTCTTATTAGGAACGATGTACTTTCATGTGGTTGCATATTCATCGGATAAATTCGTTGCCGTGGATAAGTCGCAGAATTCGTCAACAGTTACACTTGAGGAGAAGTTTGTCACTCATGAATATTAAACGGATAATGCAGTTATAATACACGCCAGCTCGATGTTAAAGCCGCATTTAATTATTGTGGGTTCGCTAATTTCTCGAGGATTTACTGTCAGGTTACCGCGACGTTAACTTGTATGGTTGGTTATATTGCATTATCTCAGATTGTGACGTTCGTTCAGGAGTATGCAGATTTTATTAACTTGTCGTAATAATATTATTTTATCTTAAGTCTATAGAATTATTTTCCAGTCACACGCTCAATATTCAAGTACTGATTGATTAATATAAATTTATCTATCGCAAAGACTTTGAAATCGTATAATACTACTCAATATTTTTACAAAAACACCGATTCAATTTTATATATGAAAAGTTTGTGAGTTGTCTGAATAAATAATAATCAGCCCACCAAAAACATAAATGTGAAATCTCTTTCACATTTATGTTGTTGCCGAGTACAAGCAAACTAATCAAAAACTATTGCAAGGTAAGTACCTATTCGGATAACAGCTTCGCTAATTAAAAACGAATACTCAAAAGTTTTACTTATTAAATAAAAAAAATAAAAAAATATATTACCCAAGCATTTACTAGCGGTACCAAGACACTCTTACAAACCAACAATTGATATTAAAAAAACTGATGACAACGCAGTTTGTTTTATTTTAGTGGATTTCGTAAGTGTTTGAGAATTTTGCGGCCATAGAATCATTTTCTTGTATTTATGAATATGAAAGTCAGTAAATAAGTATCCGTTTAGTTCAGTTCTTTCTTTTCCTTGCCTTGGCTGGCACCGATTCCAATTATAACTAATTGGATATTGTAAATATTTCATTAATATGTTTTTCTATATTTTTACTGAATGCTCTTTTCTTTATAAAATGAATATCCTTCACTTTTAGTTTCAACTTTCGATACGCTTTAGTGTTAAAAAAAACACAATTTTTTCTATGGGTAGGCGTTCCTAGCACTTGTTTAACCGAATAATAGCAAACACGGCGTAGGTGCTGTACTCCGTTGAAGAGTTCCGTTCGACTGCTTACCATTTCCATCATCAGATCAGGTCTAGGTTACAATAATATTGAAAAAAAAGAGGAACTACATACCTACCTACAAATTTCTTTTATTTATCTCCAACGAAAGATGTACACATTAAATGACATAAAACATAGTTTAAAAGAGGTATTACATTGCTGAACTCCTTCAATTATAGGAGACCACAGCATGCTCAATAAACTTAACAACAAGCTAACAGTGGGAATAAAATTTTAAAATTAAATTTAAGAAGTGAAAACAAGAATATAAAAAGATTAAATAGGATAAACAAATTGAGTAAAACTTAATATTATTATTTATTATAAAATGGGGGAACAGGAAGTCGGTGAAATTCAATAAATGGGATTAATTCTCCAACATTAGACATAGAATATCTCTTAAGACCACGTCACTGACCAAAGATATGATTATCATTAAAAATTGCCGACAATATGAAATGAAATGAAATGAAAATATTTTTATTCAAATAGGCCTTTACAAGCACTTATGAATAGTCTGACTCTAATACCGGTTCGGAAGGTTGTTTTTTACTGAGAAGAGCCGGCAATAAACTCAGCAATTACTCTTTTAAAAAAAAAAACAAACTTAGATTTATTACATAAAATATTATTTAGTCTCATTGACAATACCTGTGTGTTATGGCAATATTGCAGAATTATTTAACAATAATATAATATTATAAATATGTAATGAAAAAAAAAAAATACAAACAAACTAAAGCCGACCAGCCCCCACAAGCAGCACCTGTTCACAAGTATGACGCATGTGGCAGCCATCGCCCTCCTCGCCATATTGTAGGGAAGTGAGCGACCCGCCACACGACGCCGCCACAAGCAAAGGCATTAAAGCGAGCATGACTAACTTAAGTTTGAAGCACATCAAAAAAAAAAAAAATTATGAATTTTAGAATACACACAAAGTGTTATCACTGTGACCATAACATGTTCAAAGTTATAGATAAATTTAAATTGCATTCAAATAAAAAAATAAATCATACCATACAACAATACATTTACAACCAGGCACTATTATCATTTAAATATTCATTTATGTTGTAATAAGCCTTTTTTACCAATACAGCTTTAATATGATCCTTAAATTTTTGCAAGGACAAATCTAAAGTCGATGCAGGGATTTTGTTATAGAAGCGCGCACCTAGTCCCAGAAATGAACCTTGTACTTTTTGCAGTCGATAAGCAGAGGTCACGAGTTTGTGCTTATTTCTAGTATTTATTGAGTGCATATCACATTTTTTAGCAAAATGACTAATGTTTCGATGGACAAATAATATGTTTGCATAAATGTACTGTGATGCAACTGTAAGTATTCCTATTTCTGCAAACTTATCTCTAAGGGAAGTTCGAGAACCCCAATTATACATAGCTCGCACCGCCCGCTTTTGCAAAATAAATATAGTTTCTATATCAGCAGCTTTGCCCCAGAGCAAAATGCCATAGGACATAACACTATGAAAATAACTAAAATATACTAATCGTGCTGTATCTACATCTGTTAGTTGTCTAATTTTTCTCACTGCGTAAGCTGCCGAACTGAGTTTTCCCGCAAGGGATGATATTTGGGTACCCCACTGAAGTTTTGAGTCTAAAGTAATTCCTAAAAATACTGTAGATTCAACTAGATTGAGAGCTTCATTATTTATCATTATATATCAAGGATCAAATATTGAATAATATATTATAATCGCGCTATTCGTGCTCTTTTTCGTTGAGGAATTCGTAACGTATTTAAATTCCTGGTCAAATCACATTGGAATTTTCATGAAACTATCTAGAAACTATACTCTGCCGCTAAACTATTCTTTTTATTATTAAAATAATTTGTAACATCACTTTACAATCGATGAAAGTAACATACACACAAAAATTTATAATACACTCAAATTGAGAATATCCTCCATTCAAGAAGTCAGTTACTAATGAGTAAGTAAATTTTTTTTTATACCACATGGGCCGCCAAACCAGCATACGGTCCACCTGATGGGTAGTGGTCACCGCAGCCTATGAACATTTGCATTACCAGGGGAATCGCCAATGCGTTGTCGACCCTGAGACGTGAAGTTGTTAAGTCTCATGTGCCTGTAATTTCACCGGCACCCTTACCTTTCTAACTGAAACACAGTAATACAAGTGCACAACTGCTTCACGGCGGAAATGAGTAAGGTGGTAGTACTCCCCCGGACGAACTCTGCACTAATAGCTCTACTACTCTAACAGAATATTAAAATCGAAGTTCCTTACCTCGTAGCTCTAGTCATATATGTTTCTTACATTACTTGACCAGTAATGTTGTTTGCTACTCAATAGTGCGACTAGAGAATGTCAAGTTTGGTGGGTATCCTGAAGTTTGAGAACAATTTAGTAAAGTATTTCATTCACAAATATCTATTTAATCAAGTATTTGAGTAAGGGTAACGAAGTTAAGGTATATGATTAGCTTCGTAGATAATAATCTTTTCCAACTAGTTACTGTTACCATATAATATTATAATAATTTGAGTATTTATGTTAGTTTATGAAGTACAGTCAACGGCATGTCAAAGACTTAAGGTGTATTTGTATGTTTTCCCATTTGATCTTCAACTTTGTATATTAGGTGTTAGGTTCAAGTTCAATTAGAGAATATCTTTTTAAAACTTCTGAAGAACGGTATACATGACTGGCCATTCCCCACAGTTTCACCCACATTCCCGAGGCATATTAAATAAGATAGGGCTGGAGTTACGATTTGAGGAACATAGAAAGAACTAGGTATCTAGTTAGACTTCAGTTCTTTTGATAACTGAGAACACACACACGGCAGAACTGTTATCCAAGTACTGATACATTATTTCCCTTTATATTTTTTGTAATATCATTATTTTTTGTCAAACACCGATAACTATATCACGTTCACAAACACGTTTTGGCCCAATTGGAACAAAATCGTTTAATTAATATTAATCCAGGTTATCAAATTCATTTGTTCAATACATTACGTTTGTTTAATAGCGGCCGTATTCATAGTAATTTTATACTCTACCCTAATGAGATGATTTCTTCCACACCATTGGGTGATAAAAAAGTGAATTTAGGACGTCATTATCTCGTTAGTAGTAAGAGGTAAATCGTAATTTGAGACTTGGTCATTAGACAAAATTTAAAGTGTAGGAAAAACTGATTTAAAATTACGGGCGGAGGTGGAGGGGGTCGATAGATGTCGGAGATAGTTTGTGTGAAACCCATGGTCAGTGTGTCGCCCTTTTGCTTTGAGAACTTGGGGGTGACACACTACCGTGTGTCTAGATTTGTATTACATGAGTAATTTCACCCAAAGAAATACTTACCCCTACAAAATTTGACTCACTTAAATATGATTATTAAATATGTTTTGAGAGAAAATACATAAAACAAACACATAGATTAAAATAATATAATAAATTAATTAAAAATGCGAAGCGAAATGAGTTGAATTTAGCTAGAGCGAAACCATCTTGTTTTTTCAACTTATTTAGTCTGCGTAATTTTGTTTCGTTAGCTGGCGAATATAGGTGTAAAATTACGAAATCGGATGAGATTGTTTGTAAGCAAACAGCGAGTGTCCGCTTATTAGAAGGGCCACTGTAATAAAAACATCACCTTGTTACAGTCGGCGTATTTTGCCCCTCGGCGGTACGCTGAAATTTAAATCTGAACATAAAACGATTTGTTTTTGTTGACGCAATAAAAATAAAATCAGATTTAACAACATGAAATTTTATGCGGAACCGTTAAGTTTCATAAGTATATTCATTTATACAATCTGCAATAAAATGTCCCCTTTATAATAAATTTTACGCTCCCTTTTCTACATGTATCTCAGCGTAACTGAACTGTGTAAAAATGATCGCCTTCGTTCTACTTCTCTTTGACACTCTTATAGTTATTATAATACTATATGTGCCTACATATTATTTTATATTGTTATTTTCCTGGGAAATTCATAATAACAAATAAACTTTACATTGACTGTGGCATTACGACAGTGACATTACGCTTAAATATTATAAATAAACCAATTTACTGACTAGTTTGATTTAATTCATCATATTGCATGTAGTCATAAATAAATAAATAATTAGTTGTTTGAGTGAGCTAACTGAACCTGCAAATTAAATATAGACCGCTTATGTTGTGTATGATGTATACTCAGCATGTAAAATTCATCGCAACACTTCGAGTATTATGAGCGTATAGCGAAAATGCTCTCAGCCCCGAGCTTATAAATATTAATATTTCCTATCTCAGCTGTTAATTACCCAGACAACTACGGATGAACCCTCACCCTGTATTCATTAGGCTAACCTAATTAGCACAGACAAACCTGTGCAGCTTGCGAGGGAAGAACAAATTCTTTGTCAAGCGATATTGGAAGCGGAATTATAATCATGAGATATTCCTTCGTGGAAGACTGTAGTGTCGGATAAGAGAACCAAATACTACACTACTGCTTCACGGCGGAAATTGGTAAGGAGGTAGTACTTCCCCGATCGAGCTCTGCACTTAGAGCTCTACTACTCATCTCTCGATATTTACTTTAACTAGATAGTTATTATTATTCAATTCAATAAGTTGTAGGTGGCTACGACATCATCCATAAGGCAATATTATAAACTAATTTCCGCCACTGCGGTTTCAGAATGAAAAGTACCTTATGTCCCTAATAATAAAGCACCAAATCTCAATTAAAAAATTCAAAACCATTTATTCAGTTCAAGTCAAAGTTACTGAAGCTACCAAAGTTTTAGCTGTTTATTCGTGAAAAGGTACAAAATAGGCAAAGAGATTTTCGCATTTATAATATTAGTAGGAAGCAGGTTGACCTTTGGTTGATTTTTTCGCCGTCATACCTCCTACGCCGATGAGGAATCAAAGATATCAAATAAGGAAATCCCACAAATATTTTTTGACATTAAATACCTTAAGGACCTTTGAAAGGTATATATTGCGCCTACATACTTGTTTTAATGATAAAAATATTACATATTGAAAGCACGTTGGTAGAACATAATGAGACTTTCAGACCGAAAGGAAAGTACAATGTATTTTAATGTGGTTTTAGAACACTATGAAATATGGGAAAGGTCGACAAAATAACATTAAGTGTGAAACTGGTTCTTACATTGGCTAAGATGATTTGTGATTGACCCTTCGCTTTGCTATTCTGTACATTTGAGTAAATACTATGCATTACAATACTTTGAATCGACCCTATGTACCTTTACGCAATTCACTTGTGTGAATATATTAGTACGGTCAGCAACATAAGTAGCTTAACAGATCCGATATTGTAAAGAACACATGAACTCTAAAACGAATGCATAATGTGGAATAATGTAAAATTATAATATAGACTTGTAGACAGACTTTTACTAAATTCTTAATTACTTTATCTTTCACTAGCTGTCCCCAGCGGTTTTACCCGCGTTCCCGTGGGATGTCACATGTATTATACATAAAAATCTTCCTCTTCAATCACTCTATCTATTAAAAAAAACTGCGTCAAAATCCGTTGTGTAATTTTAAAGATTTATACATACTATATATATATATATAGCATACATAGGGATATAGGGACAGAGAAAGCGAGTTTGTTTTATACTATGTAGTGATATCATGGATAGATGCAATGTACAATTGTTTTGTAAACTTAGATCTGTTCAGCTACTTATGTTGCTGACTGTACCTACATAAATCAATTTTAACGGAGTGATTATAAAAACGTCCTGAACGAAATGTTATTTCGGATAACGCAATCCTCTTACGCTTTTATCAGATCGTGAGAAATTTTCCATTCAATAAGTCGTGGCATCGCGGAGGTCTGACACGTAACATATTCGAGTGAAGTAATCTGCCATTAGGCCAAAAAGCTCTCTTCGCTTATCTGCGACATCTGGACGATGTTTATATTTTGAGGGTCCACGACAACCTCTATAACGACTGAGCGCTTATCGTCGTCTACATGTCTAGGTAATCTTCCGAACCCACCTTTACCATTGCAAATTGTGCTCTGCTACCTACGTAAGAAATGTCACGTATTTCACTTTCCACTTTTTGTACGAGGTTTAGGTCCGCGACTCGACATATTATATATTGAAACCAAAGTCAGTTTAGTTAAAGTCCAGTTTTCTGTAGCCATCCCTTGTTAGCATGAGTGACTCTTGGTTTGTAAAAGCGAGCGTAATGTGTAAGTGATAAAATGTGTTTTTGTATGTATAACGCACACGGTAGGTAAATAGAAACATTACTACCGTAACCCTAGTCGCTAGAATTTAGAATTTAAACCATTGAAAGTTATTTTTCAATTTTATTTTTGTAGGTAGCACGTTTTTATATCCGACTATGGCAAAGCTAAAAGGAAGGGTAATAATTTAGATGTCAATAAATGTATGATATTATTAACGTATCACCTAAATTACTGCGCCGATTTTTAATCAAAGCCTTTGTTAATCGATTTGTACGAGTCCGGATGATATCTATACTAATATTTTAAAGAGGAAAGATTTGTATGTAAGTATGTTTGTTACTCTTTCACGCAAAAACTACTAAACGGATATGAATGAAACTTGGCACATAGATAGAGCATATCCTGGAATAACATATAGGCTACTTTTTATCCCGGGAAAATGTGATATCCCTCGGGAATGCGGGTGAAACCGCGGGGAACAGCTAGTCCCTAATATTATAAATGTGAATGTTGGAAAATGGTTCTACTACTCAAGCGATCATCATGAAAAAGATCCTGGGACGGCCACCTGATCCCAAACTAAGGAGAACTTGTACTATGGACAGACTATCCAGGTAATTGATATTCTACATAAACAACTTTTTTTTTCTAAATACACAATAAAAACCAACGGTTTTACATTATTATTGGTAGGTACGTTTTTTTAATTTTAGATTTAGCATTTTGGAATGGAACACAAATTGGAATAGAAATCATGTAAAGTTATAGATTTGCAAATTTTTTTTTAATCCTGTTATTCTTTCTTCATTCAAGGCATAATTATGAAAAATTAATATTATTTTATGAACATTTTTGATTGTAGAGGGTTTCTTTAATTCTGTAAAAATAAAATGTTTCTAATATAGTCTCCTCGTGTCACAAAAATTGGACAGAATATTGATGTTGGATTTTCATTTTATCACACATTACTACTAAATAGATTTGAATGACACGATAGATCAGATTTTCTGGAACACATTGCACACTTACTATTTTCGGAAAATATTAGACAGGAATATGGTGCATGTTGGGTTCTTATTTAATCTGTGGCTAGATATAAAACTCCCGCCTAAACTTCCGGAACCTGCAACGAACGTTGTTTACGCGCGCCGCCACATCAACCCATGGCGCTGCTGTAGTCAAAACTCAAGAAGCCGCGCGTACGCGTCTCCACTGTAATATTCAATAAAAATATAAACCATCCAAATAAACACTATCAACTGTGCTGTTCCGTATGGTCTAAGTGACAGTGAACGTTTGTGATAAGAATTCCGTCCCGGGACACGTTCGGTTCCTGGATAACATTGGTGAGTTGTATTTCATTAAGTATCTAGCCACACTGTTTTCAAATAACGAAATTTTAAAGCTATCGAAGCGCACATTTTGGTCTATCGTGCCGGGATTAACCAGTTACGAAATCTATGCAACTAAATATCTATTTATTTACATAATTATTGGTATAATTGACACTTAATAAAGTACTATTCAGTGTCGGGAGTAGGTTAGGTACACTCATAACTTTGTGTACTAATTTGCTTATATCTCTAAAAGTATACTACTTAGAATTCTGAATCACATTCAGATCTTATTCTTTTGTGTCCATTCTCCTAATCCAATGTGTATTTCATTTCCGAAACCATTAATTTAAATAGTTGTTTTCGAAAATTTATTACGTAAAATTTACCGACGCTAGCCGGCCGCCATTATTAATTCTTGTTGTTTGATAAATAATTTGTTGCAAAATGCCGCCCAAGCATGATGTCAAATTCGAAGAAGAATACGAAAAATTAGTACAACCACATATTACGACAAAAGAAATGTGTTTTATGAGATTGCAGGCCTTATATGAAGTTTCCAAAAAAGTTTCTGATAAACCGGAATTAATTAGTGAATTTAATGCCCGTTTTCATGATTTGCCCGAATGGCGGGAAAAGTACGATAAAAGTATTTGTGCCATCACACTCTTAAAAAAGAAATTAAATTCCGACTATGTGCCATCATATACAGAACTCGAAAGTTTTGATGTTATGTTCTATTTCATACGCGGTGTTTCAAGTAGGTTGAATGTGGATATGGATAACCAACATAATGCAACATTGAAGGCGGGTGGCAGCTGCGTAAAGCCTAGGTTACCTAAGTTGGAACTATATCCTTTTGACAGTAAACTTGAAAACTGGCCCACCTTCCGTGATACCTTTTCTAGTCTTATACATAACAATACACACATAGCAAATATTGAGAAGTTTTATTATTTACTGTCGGCAGTAAGCGGGTCCGCTTTAATTATCGTAAAGTCTATGCCCGTCACTTCCGATAATTATCAAATCGTGTGGAGTGCGTTAGTAAAACGGTTTGAAAACAAACGCGCATTAGCGACTACGTATCTCGATAAAATATTCAACTTCAAACCTTTGGTGAATGAGTCTGTATCGGGACTTAATGTTTTCTTACAGACATATCAAGAAAACATCAAAGCTCTGCAGATTTTGAACATAACAGATTTATCGGGATTTATGTTGTTTTATGTCGCATTACGTAACCTTGACCCCGCGACTAGGCGTGAATTGGAAAAGGAGTTAGGACAAAATGAGTTACCTACCTATGACGATTTGATGACTTTTATTGAAAAACACGTACGCGCTCTTGAGATGTCCGAGTGTACTACAAATTCCACTAGTACTAAAAGTGTATCGTATACTCGGGGACAAACTAAATCCAGTCAACCCTTTACTTCAAAATCAAATTATGCACTGCGACCTACCATGTCGTCAGCTGTTATCGATACAAACCAACATGTTAAATCAACGAAGTCCATGGAGTGTTTGTATTGCAAAAAGATGCATTCTATTTATCGATGCACCGACTACACCGACCTGAGTCCAGCGCAGCGTCTCGTTAGGATTAAACAATTAAAGTTATGCGAAAATTGTTTACGTGCACATTCTGTCGACGACTGTCCATCAAAGGTACGGTGTACGGTCTGCAAAAGCAAGCATCACCATACACTGCACATAGACTCATTTGCAAATTCGAATTCTAGTGCAGTCGCATTGACGTGCTCGGCTAATTTGACAGTCTTGCTCGGCACCGCGGTTATACACGTCGCAGATTGTTGGGGCCAGTACCACAAGGTGCGTGTTTTAATAGATAGCGGGGCTATGACAAGCTATATAACTCAAGACTGTGCAAAACAATTAGGTCTGTCACGACGTAAATGCAATTTTGAACCCATTGGTTTAGGGGGCAATCCCGTAAAAGAGTTTGGGTTAACTACTTGTAATGTTAAGCCGCTACACTCAGCCGGACCCATCCTATCTACTGATGCGGTCATTGTGTCTACAATAGCCGGTAATCTACCTACAGTGCCTCTTTCGGATAAAGTGATCTTTGAGTTTCAACATTTGATGTTAGCTGACCCGGACTTCTATAGACCTGCACCCATTGACATACTGTTAGCATGTGATCTGTTTCCGTACATCTACGACGGTAAGAAGATACTCCCGCGAGTACACGGATTACCTGTTGCAATGAGCTCAGTATTTGGGTACGTTCTAATGGGTCAGACTGAACTCTCTCCACCAACTCGCAATCATGCTGCGCCATCCGCTACTATTAATGGTACTTTCTGTGCATTCACCATGAACCTCGATCAAGTTATTCGCTCCTTCTGGGAGGTGGAAAATGTACCATCTGAGGTACCACGTAACCCAGATGATGAACTTGCGGATTATTTATTTTCAAAAGAGCATAGTCGCGATGCAACGGGTAGGTATACAGTGAAATATCCTCTGCGATCAACGATTGAGCTCGGCGACTCGAGCCAAATGGCAACTCGTCGACTGCTTAACTTAGAGTCAAAATTAGAAAGAGAGCCTGAACTCAAAATTCAATATCATAAGTTCATGCGTGAGTACGAGGACCTCGGGCATATGTCTTGTCTTGGTGATGTCCAGAACGTGGATTCGAAATACATCATCCCGCATTTCTGCATCGTCAAACCGACAAGTACCACGACGTCTCACCGTGTGGTATTTGATGCCTCTGGGAAAACATCAAACAATATGTCACTCAACTCAATAGTGTTGCCAGGGCCCAAGCTTCAAGCTGATATCAATGAACTTTTAATCAACTTTCGGCTTCATAAAATATGTATCTCTGCGGACATTTGCAAAATGTACCGCCAGATTATTGTCGACCAGTGTCAACGACCATATCAACATATTCTATGGCGTTATTCATTGGACCAACCTATTCAAATATATTCTTTGAATACACTAACGTACGGTGTAGCCAGCTGCCCTTATCTAGCTATAAAAGTGCTGCACACCTTAGCAGATGACGAAAGAGTAAAATTTCCAAAAGCTGCTGAAATTTTGAAAACTGGTTTCTTCATGGACGATTTAATATGGTCTGTCGAGACCATAGCAGAAGCCTTAGAACTTCAGAAAGAGCTCATGAATTTATTGAAAGCGGGAGGCTTTATTCTCCGCAAGTGGTCGAGCAACTGCGCACAGGTATTGGAACATCTGGATGATGCTCATCGCGAAACGCCGGTTGCATTCGACGATTTCATAAATATGTTAGAAAATTTTCAAAGACTTTCAAGTTAGTGTGTAATCAAGCTAAATCTTACTTTATATGTAATAAAATAGGTAATGCTAATAACAAAATAAAGACAGTCTGGAATGTTATTAATACGGAAACTGGTAAAATTAGAAATAATAATGAACAGGTAACTCTTAAAATTAATGAAAAAATTCTAACAAATAATTTAGATGTAGCCTGTGCTTTTGAAAACTTCTTCACGAGTATACCTGGTAAAACTACTAAAAGCCTTAAATCATGTCCTATAGCAGCGGAATCTTTACTCAAGCAGCATATTCATAATACATTTCCAAGTTTTAAATTTGACCATATTAATGCTAGCGATATCATAATAACTTTTAATTCTCTCAATATGAAAAGTACTGAAGATTTATGGGGCTTATCAGTAACAATCGTAAAATCAATAATAACAGTGATTGCACCTGTTTTGTCAAATATTTTTAATGAATGCATTGATCAGGGTTGTTTTCCTGATTTAATGAAATATAGTAAAATAGTACCTATTTTCAAGTCCGGTTGTAGGGAGAATCCATCTGATTACAGACCAGTTTCCGTTCTGCCAGCACTTAGTAAAATCTTTGAAAAATTGCTGCTTAATCAAATGTCAAGTCACTTTACTAAGCATAAGGTATTGCATGGTCATCAGTTCGGTTTCACGAAGGGAAGATCTACATCCGATGCGGCAGCAACATTGCTGAGGCACATTTATGGCGCATGGGAGGATTCACAGGATGCGATTGGCATTTTTTGTGATCTGTCCAAGGCATTCGATTGCGTTGACCACCGTACGCTACTACTAAAACTTGACTTCTACGGAATTCGTGGAACTGCTCATGATCTTGTTTTATCTTATTTATCAAATCGCCAGCAAAAGGTAGGGATTACCGGCACAACATCCAAGGGCTCTTTAGTCGAAATGGGGGTACCCCAGGGTTCAATTTTAGGTCCATTTTTGTTTTTAGTATATATAAATGATTTGCCATATGTTGTAAATGACCTCACAGATATTGTCTTGTTTGCTGATGATACATCATTAATTTTTAAAGTTAATAGAAAAGACAAAGATCTAACTAAAGTTAATCATACTATGTCAATTGTCTGTGGGTGGTTTGCTACAAATAATCTATTACTAAATTCAAAGAAAACTAAATGCTTAAGGTTTTCTTTACCAAATGTAGCACAAGTAGATAGCCAAATAATAATAGATGGGAGCCATATTGATCTTGTAAATAAAACGGTATTTTTGGGTCTTACATTAGACAATAAATTGCAATGGGGACCTCAGGTTGATACTCTAGCTGCTAAATTAAGTTCGGCTGCTTTTGCTGTTAGGAAAATTAAACAATTGACGAATGTTGAGACGGCCAAATTAGTTTATTTTGCATATTTTCATAGCCTCTTGTCCTATGGTATTTTGTTTTGGGGAGCAGCAGCGGATATAGAATCAATATTTATTATACAAAAAAGAGCAATTCGTGCAATTTACAGTATGGGTCCCCGTGAATCATTAAGAGATTTATTTAGGGAAATAAATATAATGACATTACCTTCACTATATATTTATGAAAATATAATGTTTATACGTAGAAACATAGGAATGTTTGAGTCAAAATTAGATATTCATAGTATAAATACAAGACAAAGGGAGAAGTTAGTTGTTCCATACTTTAGACTAACTAAAGTTAACAAGTCATTTCTTGGTAATTGTGTTCGATTTTATAATAAGATACCGCTTTCAATAACCAAAATGTCTGATCATAAATTTAAAAATTATATTAGGAAAGTTTTGAAAGAAAAAGCGTATTACAAGGTAGTTCATTATATTGAAGATAAAAATGTATGGAAATAGCTGCTCTCTGCACAGTGCACCTCTAAATCTCTTGTTTAAGTTGTAAGTACCTAATTATTGTTATTTTCTATTTTGTAGTCTTGTCATATTTTTTTTTTTTTGTTTTGTTTTTATTAATGTTACCTATAATAAGTATTTTGTAATTGTTAAATATAAAATTATGTAAAATTGAAATTATAAAATAGCCAAAAAGTCAGAATAGATAAAAATTTATATAACAAATAAAAAAGAATGTAACCTTGCTGAGTTTCTTGCCGGTTCTTCTCAGTTGAAGGCTGACTTCTGAACCGGTTGTAGCTTCAGTAACTTTAAATTTGACCTTCATAAGTGCCCTCCGAAGGCCTAAACTGAATAAATGGTTTTGAATTTTGAATTTTGAATTTTGATGAAAGTAATATGTCCATCAAAGTGCTCGGGCTTCAGTGGTCCCCAGCCTATGATGCATTTTCTTTTGCCATCACTCCGCCCAATCTTGTCGTTTCAAAGAGAACAATCTTGTCCCAAATTGGTCGACAGTTCGATCCACTAGGCTTTGTAGCTCCTTGCATATTCTATGCCAAATGTCGCATGCAGGAACTTTGGTCTCGTCAACTTGACTGGGACCAAAGTCTGCCGTCAAATCTTGAGTCACAGTGGCGGGCATATGTCAACGAACTCCCATTGCTAACAAAAATAAAACATGATCGCCATGTTAAGGTAGAACGCCATACCTACTGTCAGATTCTAGGTTTTTGCGACGCCTCTTCTCTCGGTTATGCTGCGGTTGTGTACCTCCGAACTAAAAACGACGATGGTGAGACTAAATTTAGTCTAGTAATGGCCAAATCTAAGGTTGCCCCATTAAAAACTGTCACTATTCCGCGTCTTGAACTCATGGCTGCACATTTGCTAGCAAAGCTTACCAAATACGTCCAATCGATATTGCGTAATCGTCTCGAAATCAATAATATAATGCTGTTTACGGATTCTTCCGTTGTTCTAGCCTGGCTTAATACTCCCAGTTACACACTCAAAACATTTGTGTCCACTAGGGTGTCCAAAATTAATAACAGCGTATCTAGCGAATGCTGGTATCATGTAAGCGGTGGGTCTAATCCAGCCGACATTTGTTCTCGTGGTGTTTTACCATCTGTGTTGCTAGCGACTCCAGAATGGTTCAACGGACCTGGTTGGATCGATCGGGATCAATCTAAGTGGCCAATTAAAACCATGGCTGAATTCCGTGACAGCAATCCTCCTGAACTCAAGTGTCCTAAGCCAGTTTTAGTGTCAACTGAGTCTGACACGTATGAAATAGTGTATAGCTTAACGAAAACATATTCTAGCTACAATAAATTGCTCAACGTCGTTGCTCGATGCTATCAGTTTATACATAATTGCAAGTCAGCTGCTGAGGAGCGTAGATCTCTCGCTGTTTCGGACCTCAGGAAGGCACATGATATTTTAGTGAAATCTGTTCAAAAACAACATTTTTCGAGCGATATAGTATCTTTATCAAAGGATAGTTGCTGCAGTCATTCCTTGCGAAAGCTCAACCCTTTCATAGATTCCAACGGTTTCCTCAGGGTGGGGGGTCGCCTTTCACAGTCAGATTTAACGTATGAAAAGAAGCATCCTCTGTTACTTCCTAAGAAATGTAATTTCACTAATATATTAATTGATCATTTTCATAAAGCTTATTTGCACGTAGGTCCACGAACTCTTCAAAGCATAATAACACAAAAATATTGGATCATTTCAGCGCGTGATGCTATTCGATCACGTACCATGAAATGCATTGCCTGCTTTAGGGTATCTCCCATAAATCGACAACCAATAATGGGGGAACTTCCTAAATATCGTACGCAAGACATTCATGTTTTTCATACCGTAGGCGTTGACATAGGCGGACCCTTTTCTACGAAGGAGTCAACTCGTAGAAATGCTCACGTATCCAAATCTTATTTGTGCGTGTTCGTGTGTTGTGCCACACGAGCGGTACACTTAGAGGTCTTGTCCTCTCTGAGTACCGAGTGCTTTCTCGCATGTTTCGACCGTTTCACGGCAAGGAGAGGTCTATGTCATTCTATTGTGTCCGATAATGGCACCAATTTTGTGTCAGCTGGTAAACAGCTGACTGAGGTAGTAAAATTCCTAAATTCGGATTTAGAAAATATATCGCATGGCTTCGTTTCTCGCGGAGTAATTTGGAGACATAATCCACCGACAGGCAGTAATTTTGGTGGACTTTACGAAGCTGTTGTCAAATCTGCGAAACTATACCTAAAACGTAGTATCGGTACACGTGCTCTATCGTTTGAAGAGCTAGGGACACTCTTTGCTCGCGTCGAAGCTGTACTTAATTCAAGGCCATTGTGTGCTTTATCCAGCGATCCAAACGAGTTTGAGGTTCTAACTCCCTCACATTTCCTCATAGGTAGAGAACTCTTATCGGTACCGGAATACAGTTTAACTGATTTGACCAGTTCTAGATTGAATCGTTGGCAATGCGTCCAACAAATATCACAACATTTTTGGAAACTTTGGAGGCAAGATTATTTGCATACTTTACAGCAACGTCAAAAATGGTTTACTAATTGTCGTAGTCTTAATGTCGGTGATCTTGTATTCATTAATACTGATGCTCCACCTCTCAAGTGGGGGTTAGCTAGAATTACAAAATTACACGGTGGTCCGGACGGTGTGGTCCGTGTCATTGTTTTAAAAAATTCAAACGGAAACGAATTTACACGTCCCGTTTCAAAAGTGAGTCCTCTACCGTTGGATCAGGACTCAGAATGTTTATAAATAATTTCAGACTTTATTTGTATCTAAAATTGTATCTACCTATACATAATTTATTAACTATTATATAATTTAACTATTCAATTTATATTCTATTATACAGTCCACTAACACTTTAATTATATTTCAATTTATATTCAAGTACACATTATCTATACCTTAAGTTTTATCTATTTCAACTTTGCCATGGTATCGTAACTGGGAAATCCTTGCGGATTTCGGTGGGGGGAAATGTTGGGTTCTTATTTAATCTGTGGCTAGATATAAAACTCCCGCCTAAACTTCCGGAACCTGCAACGAACGTTGTTTACGCGCGCCGCCACATCAACCCATGGCGCTGCTGTAGTCAAAACTCAAGAAGCCGCGCGTACGCGTCTCCACTGTAATATTCAATAAAAATATAAACCATCCAAATAAACACTATCAACTGTGCTGTTCCGTATGGTCTAAGTGACAGTGAACGTTTGTGATAAGAATTCCGTCCCGGGACACGTTCGGTTCCTGGATAACATTGGTGAGTTGTATTTCATTAAGTATCTAGCCACACTGTTTTCAAATAACGAAATTTTAAAGCTATCGAAGCGCACAGTGCAGATCTAGTCTTCTATAAGTCAAAACCATAAACAACTTCTGATTTACAAACACAATCATTTAAGATCGGTGCAAGTCACCATAGACACCCTAGAGATGAGTGTGGGTGGTAGTAAGCGTCACCCACACAGAACATGGTACCGTAAAACACATTCTCATAAATGAAATAGGTACCTAATAGTGTGCCTTCCGTAAAATAGTTCAATGGAACTTGAATAAATTGATAAATAAAAATTCAAGCCATTTCTGAACCTAAAACGATAACAGAAAAGTTGTGTTGTGAATGTACCTATTCCTTAATTGCCTTGCTTAGTATGTTATGTAATTCTATAAACCTCAATATGATTATGAATCTCTTCAAAGTCCTTATCGTAAAAATACATTCTCATAAATGAAATAGGTACCTAAAAGTGTTCAAGATACTACATTGATAATTAGAAATTCAAGACATTTATCAACCTAAAACGACAATAAAGAAGTTTTGTTATATGTAATTACATAAACGTCAATATGACTATGAATTTCTTAAAAATCCTTAAATCATAAAGATACATTCTCATTAATGAAATAGGTTATAGTGCGTCTTCCGCAAAACAGTTCAAGTTACTGCATTGATAATTAGAAATTCAAGATATTTATCAATCTAAAACGACAACTGAGAAGTTGTGTTGTGAATGTACCTATTCCTTACATGCTTATTATATCATGTAATGACATAAACGTCAATATGACTATGAACTTCTTAAAAATCCTTAAATCGTAAAAATATATCCTTATTAATGAAATAGGTAATAGTGTGTCTTCCGCAAAATAGTTCAAGTTACTACATTGATAATAAGAAATTCAAGATATTTCTCCACCTAAAGCGACACAACAGTGAAGTTGTGTTGTGAATGTACCTATTCCTTATATGGTTATTATATTATGTAATACGTAAACATCAATATGATTATGAATCTCTTAAAAATCCTAATATCGTAAAAATATTTAAGTACCCTTATTGCTAATAGGAAATAATAGACATAAACTGTCTTATGATCTGTGACTGGGATAAATTTACGACAGCACGTGCTGAGCAGCGCCGTGAGCAAAATGAGTTAGGGGTGTTCATCATGTGAACTTTGCCGGTTTATTTATTCCCGGGGTCTTTCCCGGCGCGGCTTAATGGCGCCTTAAGCGGTAATGTGTGGTCATAAATTAAACGATAATAAGTTCGGACAACAACACTGCCGTTAATGACTGCGAGCCACAGATAGCGAGCGACGACGCCGCGCTCCGCCTGGACGTGGACACTCGATTTCATGCCTAAATAAACATAATTTGCACGGGATATTATCGGGAAAAAGCAGGGATATTTTTCTTTTTCTGGTTCAAATTAAGATATTTAACTCTTACTACAATATCAAAGATCAGTCTTCTAACTCCAGAAGGTCCATTTCATCCTAATATTATAAACGGGAAAGTTTGTATGTTTGTTCCTCTTTCACGCAAAAACTACCCAACGGATTTGAATGAAACTTGGCACATAGATAGGATAGATATTGAAATAACATATAGTCTACTTTTTATCCCGGTAAAATGGTACATCCCTCGGGAACGCGGGTGAAACCGAGGGGAACAGCTAGTATTATATCTACTGTCACTACTAATCACTAATAATTACATATTTCGTATTTGAAATCTTTATGCACAACTACCGACCCGCCCCGGCTTTGCAAGGGTACAGTGTAAAACTAATACATAAAAACCGTCCTCTTGCATCATTCTGTCTATTATTGAAAACCGCATCAAAATGTGTTACGTAATTTAAAAGATCTAAACGTACATACGGCGGGAAGCGACTTTGTTTAATACTATGTAGATATGATGATTGGTGTCGATATAAATTAGACTATATGTTCAACATAATGCCAAAATAGATTTCCACCCAATTCCTAAGAATATTGAAAATATTGTAAAACATGAAATTATATCTCTTCAAAATATACATAACAACAGGGGCTCGATTCTTTAAGGAAAATGACATTAGCTCGAGGATGTTTCGTGGCAGCCTCCGTGCTCTATCTCTTTCGCTAACTACGCTAATACTACTAATCACGTGAGAGATAAGCTCTCCGAGGCCTCCGCGAAGCGACTCGCCGACGAAGTTTGTATTAGCTGAATAAGGGGGCTGAACATTAGGCTAGCAAATGTCACAAATGAACTAAGTATTATTGAAGTAATCTTCATGAAATTTGAATGTATGGTAACCTTAATGAATACCAATTAAATTGTAAGAAGTTATAATAGCGGACCGCAATCAATTGCATTTATTTAAGACCGTACGTGAGAGTTACTTTTAAATTTCTTTACCCCTATAAAATCTTTGTACAATGTGGTTAGCCGTTAACCGTTAGCGAATTCCGGTGAATAAACATGTAACAAATTGATCGGTAAGTAATTACTGTGTCGGGCCCTGACCCCGGGGGGGAAAGTTTCAGGACAGCCCTAACTCCAAACAAACCTGTTACCTATATGTAATAGCTAATCAACAAAAAATCGAACTAACTTTAGTTTGTAATTAGGAAAATCTTCAGTTTTGGTTAAACTATTAATTAACTTTTGATAGGGGTTACTTCTAACTTCAAATGCAAGTAATATTTTTGTTTGTTGTATAGTAGCGGTGACTATTTAAAAATTAAATTGAATTAAAGTTATTTTATATAGACAACAAAGGATCCATTTCTTAAAACTACCAAGACAAGTAAGAGTTATAAAATAAATAATTTTAATACATACACAAAATTATCAATTTATATAAAAAAATTGCTGGGCATGGGGGTTTATCAAAGTTGACACCCAATGCTTCTGCAGAACACTATCCCATCTGCCAACCAGAGCTTTCAGCTTTCAACTGCCACCTCAACCTATCTCTAGTGTTTCAACTAATTATTAAACCGATGACCACGTGCACCTGGACCAAATGAATGACTCGAATGAGAATGCTTTGAAAATAATAAAAAAAATTTTTTTGTCGAATCTCTTAATAATGTTAATGCACAAACTTGACATGACAGATATATACTACATAATGCGCTTTCCCCCAATATTTAGAAACGGGTCAGGAAATTAATTATTTTAAGTATTTCTTAAATGTTTAATAGCCATTTGGGTCATTTCGGAATGTTGTATGCCTACTAATTTTCGTTGGTAACAATTAGGAAAAGCTTATTTTCATCCAATCATCAATTAACTTTTCATTGAGGTTATTTCGAACCTAAAAAGCAATTAATATTTGATGCTTAAATATTATTCGATAAATGTTATTAGAATTAATTACAGTCAATATTTGGAATTGCCTTATATTCTTTAATGAAATATTATAGTATTTTTGAAAGATAAAATACTAAATTCTAACCTTTGTGTAAATACGTACCATATTAAGATTAATAAATAATAAATATCCTGAGACATTTTTTTACACACGGCCATCTGATCCCAAATTAAGCAGAGCGTGTACTATGGATCCAGACAACTTATATATTATTTACTTATAATTTAGTTGTGCAAACTATCTGGTTAAGGGAATTATATCCACAAATAATTTGGATGGCTCGCCTGTAATCTAATGTTATATATGTACTTATGTATACATTTATATATGGAGCGTATCTAATAAGGTATTATAACCTTTTAGTATTACATATGAATTGTGTTTCAATAATGATTTTGACCTCAACTTTGGAGACCTCCAAGTTTTGGGCAACGGCGACTAACAAGCCATAACACAATGTATTTATTTAGGTTAGGTCAGGTAATTAGGGTATATTTCTAAAAGTTCTCCGTTTGTTATTGAAACTAACTCAGTTAATGTTTATTTGGTAAATAGGCCACAAAAGGCGTCTTTTCACATTAATGACAAAGTACTGATGCGAACATTTCTATTGTTTATATAAATTTTGTATAAATTGTTATAAACATTAATTGAATATTATAAATGTGAATGTAAATTTGTTTGTTACGCTTTGCCACGAAATCTACTTAACCAATCATCATGACACTTTGTACACATATTTTCGGAGGTATTATGAGTAACATAGGATACTTTTTGTGCCGGGAAAATGTTACATCCCCCGGGAACGCGGGTGAAACCGCGGGGGACTGCTAGTAAGTACATAATGCCACATAATGTATTGGATGAAATAAGGCATTGTAATAAATGTAAAAATCATATTCGTTTTATAATAAAATGAATATAAGGAATAAGCCATATATGAATAAATGTAAACCACGTCAACGGGACCATTGATACAATGAAAATGTGGCGCTATGGCACGTATAGCAGAGGAATATTAAGCGTAGGATTAAAGAATTACTTAGAAATTGTATTAAGTGCAAAAAAAATACAAATGTACATCTTCCGGATAGAAACAACCAATGAGAGCACAAATCCTAAAGCTTAAACGAAAAAATACCCTGTTTTTAATTTAATAAGATAAGAATAAGGTGGGTTCGAACGCCAAGCCTACAAAGCGTTCAATATTATCCCAACTAATTATTTTTTCTTTCATCTTCGACTAGCTGGCAACATAAAGCGATTTTGACAAAAGGCTCGTGGATAGAAAACAAAGGACCCCGAAATAAAATTGAGCGGTAGACAGCATTGACGTAATTTTCTTTGTTATTTTGACTTTGACACGGCATCATGGGACTATAATATTTTACTAACCTTTACGGTGTTCATAAAATCATAAATCATTATTATATTCTACTTGTCGACATCAAAGCGGGAGATTAATTGGTATTAAGTTAATAAGAAATTTGATTATGTAACAACGGCAACGAACTATAATGATTTAATATATTAAATAAGTCACAAAATAATACTTACGAATCCTTATTCAAAAAGTTTCCACTTGTTATATTTCGACGATAATTTCCACTCAGCGCTAAAACCTCAAATTAATTCGACTTTATTTGATAGCAAAGATGGATCAACCGATAAAATGTAAGACTTCAATATGAGATGAGTTAATTTATTCGAGTTTATTGAACGCTGAAAGTTTTCGTAGAAGTATCGTGGATGCTACGAGAGCTGCGAGTCTACGCGGGCACACGAGAGCGGCGTAGCGTCCGCACGGATCTGAGGGGCGCTTCGCACTGAGCTCGGCTGCTCTTGACAAGACAATCTTTGCCTGTACATAGTGGCCCTCGACAGACAACAGCAACTTGTGAGCTTTCACACGGATAACGGCCGTAACGGGAGCTTTGTCTTCCGCCCGCTCTTTTTAACTTGCTTGAGTGTCACATTGTTAATTGGAAGCATTTTGTCTTTAAACAAGTGTATTTAGTTTATTTGGGTTAGAATTTCTAGATATTATTGGTATAATGTTTTTTTTTGTGATACGACATAGAGACACTAATTTTATTGACATTCAGACAGAATAATGTAAATGTGATGTATTTTTTGTAAACATTAGAGCTTGTAGTTACTTTGTGGCGGAATTTCAGTACATTTGAATCGTAAACGGTATATGAAATAAACTGTGCGACTTATCTTCATTGCGAAACGAAAGAAAATATTTTTATTCAAATTCGTCATAAGTAAGTGTATTATTGTAATTATAGTTATGAATAAAATATAAATGTACATAAAACTAGTGGACTTAGTTTATATATTAAATAATAATTATGTTAAATTCGTCGTCAAAATTACATTAAATGTAAAAATCAAATTCAGCTACAACAGAATCATTGATGAAGAGTGGTTGGCCCAGCTCCAATCAAGATTACAATAAATCATCACAAACTCGATCGTTATAATCATTTTACTACAAATATGTATTTAAAACCTTTTTATAGGTTACAGAGATACCATTAATTTTAATTTCCCCTCTGTTGGTAGATTGGAGCGCCTTTCGTACATATGCCCGTCATCCTATACATAAGTTTTCTTAACATAGAATCATGGTTTAATTAGACACTCGCTTCGTATGCGAGCTTTGGCTAAATGGCAAGTAACGCGAGTAACAAACTTGTTAACTAAATTATGCGACATTTTCACGTTCACACTTTAGTAATTCAAATTAATTATGATGGAACAGAAAATAAACTTAAAACTCCAGGGAGGCATGTGTGGAATATAATTCTACGTCCGCTAAAAACGAAGACTACAATGAGAGTCGCAAATTTTCTTCAACTTTGAATTCTAAAGGTCTTTCTCTAAAATACGTTTATTTTCCTCGAAGGCGTACATAAAAACAGGCAAATCACAAAACAAGATAACATTCGCTAGGTCTTCCACTGCGGGAATCTCATTTTCAATATGTTTTTATAACTTTCAGTGAGGAAATGAGGTGGTGCTCCCGGCGCTCGGCGGCGGCATTGTCATCATAAACCAACCGAGGCCTCCTTCATAAATCCGCACAAAATGTACCTTTATACGCATTATACCATAACACCGAGGATTCTTTTTGCCATACAATACTTTCAAACCCAACAAATAACTCGTACCTATATCTTTCTGTTCATTGGTTTTCGGTTACAACATGTTAACATTAATATAATTTATAGTACAATCTTGATAATACGTAATTTGGCACTATTAACTTTACTTTTTGTTTATCGGGGTTCAGTTTCAATATTTACCTACTTCCAATAATGCAGACAACGCATCTGGGGCTCGATTCTGTAAGGAAAATGACACTAACTCGAGGATGTTTCGTCGCGGCCTCCGTGCTCTGTCTCATTCGCTAGCTACGCTAATACTACTAATCACGTGAGAGATAAGCTCTCCGAGGCCTCCGACGAAGTTTGTATTAGCTGAATAAGTGGGCTGTTAATAAAAAAAGGGCTGCAATAGTACTATTTTAAACATTTTCTTATTTCTAGAAATAGTAGAGCCTTTTGGGTGGTGTATAAGGCCTTGGAAATGTCCTCGTACATTTCCTCCACTTCATCATCCGAGTGTGCCGAAGTCGGTGCGTACACTTTGATAACCTTGAGGTAACACCTCTCGGTGAGTTTGATCACAAGGTACGCTACCCTTGTCGACACACTGGAGATTTCTATAACGTTGTCAGAGAGAGCCTTGTGTACCAAGAACCCGACGCCGCCTTGGAATGGTTGGTCTCCCTCTCTGAAGTACATAAGATGGCCGGATTTTAGAGTTACGGTATCCTCCCCCTCTCTTCGGACTTCACATAACCCCAAAACGTGCCATCTTATGTTCCTCAGCTCCTCTTCAAGTTGCGCCAGATGTTCGTCGAGCCGTAGCGTGCGTCCGTTGAACGTAGCCAGCGTCAGTCGGTGTTGGCGGCCTACCGTAGCCCGGGGATTCTTAGCACCCCCTACCCCGCCGTGACCATGACCGCCGCCTTGGCCAGGAATAGCGGGGCGACCGGGAACTGGGGGCCTTTTCTGTGGTGTGCTGTCAATAGTGGTTTATGCCCGTAATCACCACACGCTGGGCAGGCGGGTTGAGTGATCGCAGAAACGTAGCTCTCGCACCGGTGACGCTGCTGCCCGTCATCGGCCTGTGCCATTTAGCTACGTTGTTGAGAATGGTTATACCGCCATTGGTCGGTCGCCAGAGCCTCGTTCGCTTGTCGGCAGGATGCACCGCGGGCAGGTGAGGTTGGCTGGGAGCACTAAGATAACATTGTGCTCCCTTACATCCCTAGCGTTATCATGATGAAAAACCACACCCCTTCTGTTGATTAATTCCGGCCGCTTTCTCTCAACTTCTTGCTTTAATCTCATCAGTTGTTCGCAGTAGAGTTCAGAAGCGATGGTCCTGCCTGGTGGTAACAGCTCATAATGAATAATGCCCTTCCAATCCCACCACACACACAGCATCACCTTGTTGCGAGTTAACCCGGGTTTCGCCACAGTCTGTGAAGCCTGACCGGCCTTTGACCACGACCTTTTTCGCACGTTCTTGTCGTACGTGATCCACTTTTCATCACCAGTTATCAGCTTCTTCAAAAATGGTTCGGTTTCATGACGTCGTAATAAAGAATCACAAATAAGTACACGGTTCATTAGGTTTCTTACAGTGAGCTCGTGAGGTACCCAAATATCTAGCTTTTTTGTGTACCCAGTTTTTTTTCAAATGCGCCAAAACTGTTTTGTGGTCAATTCCCAGTTCTTCAGCTACGTCGTAACTACTGATATGCCGATCTTCCTCCACTTTTTCAAAAATGGTATCCATTTTATCCGTAATGGGGCGACCAGAGCGACGTGCATCTTTGATATAAAAATTTCCGGATTGAAAACGCTTAAACCAAATTTGTGCTACTCTCACAGACACTGCACTAGGTCCATAAACATCGCAAATTTTTTTCGCGGCTTGCGTTGCATTTTTACCTTTTTTGTAGTAAAATTTTAAAATGAATCGAATTTCTTCATTAGATTCACTCATCTTGGCGGTACGACAAACAAATGCAAATCACACATTTTCCTAATTTCAATTTGGAATTATGTTCTTTAAAATTTAAACTTTCAATGATGCCAAAACCAGCCAGATATAAATAGTATAGCCAAAGAGATTTTATTACAAGTTCATACATGCTATAATGCGAAAAGACTTTTTCCCCAACCCAATATTTATAGATGTAACATGGTAGAACTTACTCTAAATAAATAACATAATATTGTGCCGATTATTCTGAACGATAACGAGAAGAATTTTTAATTGAGACAAAAATAATGACATCTCAGCGATAGCGAAACAGTCAACGTCAATTACGCTTATCATAATTTCCTCACAATTTTCTTGTTGAAAGTTTACATAATAGACAGAAATGTAGCGATTATTTCACTTGATTTCAGATTAAAATATTATTTTTTAAACAGCCCCGTTGTTCGGATGCAAAATGCAAACTCTTTTCTTGTTCATTTTTCGCCAGTCTCAACATAATAACCTTTTGTTGACTGTGCTGCCCCCGCCCGGCCCCAAGCACTCCACAAGCAATAAGACAGTAATAAATGTTCAGATCCAAAGACAAGAACAAAAAGGAATATAATAAGTAGATATTGTGAATCGGTACTTGTGAGAGTTCAATATTATTGCTTCAGTTCATGATAGAACGATGCGGACTCGATCCGTTTGCTTTCTCCACTTATCATTATGAGTTTCATTGTAAACTGAAGTTATGTATACGTAGCATTCAAGATGTTCAACATTTGTTTCAGCACATCCAAATAGCTATATAAGGAAAACGTTCAGTATGAGATAAGATAATATTTAATTTGTTTGAAATACTTAAAGATTATGAATTTGGCGCGTAAGAATGAAAAATGTTAGTTATAATCGACACTCATTGAGCGGAAAACACCATGTTCATAATAGGGACTTAATGATATTATAACAACACATAATCATAGTCATAAACAGGGTAATGAATAAATAATTTTCGAGTCGGATGAACGGCAAAGGATCTCTTGGTAGCTTCATTTCGAGCGGCATGGATTATCCATATTATCCCAAAATCTCGAAACGGCAGCCGCTTGCACACTACAATGATCGTAGCTCACATAAAATGACTTCAATTTTAGATCATAACATTTAATCTTGTCTTTAGTTTTTAACAATAATTACTTTTTTAGCTTATGGATTTGCATGCATTATTAAAATTTCCTTTTTATAGATGAAGATTAAATTCATCAATCTCATTGGCCTGTTTCTCATTTCTTCTCGTTGAACTGATTTTATTGCTAAACATAGACATCCAATATTCAAATTAAATGTTTATTACAAGGGCAATATGAAAATAAAATTACACGTAGCTTAGCAAAATTGTTATTTATAAAGGAATTATATGCTACCCTGGTATGTGGCCCGATACTTAATTAAAATCAAGGATATTATTTACTTGAGCTCTATTTTATTTGCTGTAAATAAGTACCTATTCGTTCCGAGAACATATATTTACAGTGGAGGTTTGCAGTTTGATCTGAGAAAGAAGATTAGAGATAGTTTGAAAAAAGAATCATTGCAGTAGTTAATAATAATATTAGTACTATGGGAATCTCGATTATAAACTAATGAAATGAGAGTGTGGTCCTAATTACACTGCTAATTGAAAATGGATTATCCACAACAGTACACATGGCTCATAATCTGGATTAGCCAACAGGATTAAATGATTTTAGCACGATTCCCGTCAAATATAATATTCCAAATAAATGCATGATAATCGGTGATTTGTCAATGTTTGTTTTAAATAGAGGATATCATTTTACAGTATATTTTCTATATGATATGTAAATTTTGGGGTGTCTTAAATGTGCTCACAGCGCCAATAACCGAAGCCGCGCCTTCCCGTATAATATACGTGGCGTGTATTATTTAAAAACGCATTCGCGTTACAGTTTCGTAGCCTTACGCTACGAATCGTAGCAGATTCGATGGCACAGTCTGTAGCGTAGTCGATCAATTTAGTAGACAAAGTTGAATCGAAAACTGGGGTTGAATACAGTAAAATGCACTTTATGAACTACGGCAGCAGTTACGTATTTCTACGAAAATGCATTATGCTGCAAAAGTTGCGAGTCTGGACGATAGATTGACAGTTAAAATTAAACTAACTTCCACCCCGCGGTTTTGCCTCCGTTTCTGATAGATTTTGTGTATTCCCAAATTAAATATTTGTATTTATTTTGAACATACTCGTATTCTACGAAATTTCATCTAAATCTGTTGAACGTGTTAAATTTTGTTGTTGTGTGATGAATTTATGAACCTACAAACATCATAACATTCAAATATCCTAATTTCATATATATACTAATATTATAAAGCTGAAGAGTTTGTTTCTTTGTTTGTTTGAACGCGCTAATCTCAGGCGTCGCTGGTCCGATTTGAAAATTCTGTCAGTGTTGGATAGTGCATTTATCGAGGAAGGCTATATTATATTTTTAAAAATAAGGGATCCTTAATAAAAGTCCAATAATGTAACCCAAAGTGAAATATAATATTATAAAGAGGAAAGATTTGTATATAAGTATGTTTGTTACTCTTTCACGCAAAAACTACCAAACGGATATGGATGAAACTTGGCACATAGATAGAGAATATCCTGGAATAATTACTGATAAGAATCAAAATCTTTTTGTGAAAACTGTTTCAAAATTACAGTATTGTATGGTTGTCCTTTGAATGATTTTCATGATATTGGCTGAGTGAAACAAATCTGTGTTTAAGCATATCAAGGAGATTGCATCGATAAGCTTTATTGTCACGTGTGTAGGTGAGATGTAGCAGTCAGCGGAAGGCGTTAAGGTAAAACCGTTTCAAGGGCTTTTTTGTCAGTTAATGGAAGTTCTTTGTACGGATGTTCCAACCGGACGGGCGGGTACGACTTGAAATCGGATTAGCGATATCGGCCATAGACCGTGATAGAATCGTTCGAGCATTATCTTTCACTGCAGACTTTTACACTGTTAACCTAGAAATATATCTGTTATCATTTAAGTAGTGAAATGGTCATATGAATTGATAAATTATTGTTGAGGTCGTAGAGGTATCAGTAAGAAATTTGTATTACAATAGAAAAACACCGTTCTCAAAAAAGAACGTTATTATTTTACCAAAATTTTTGAAAAATCATACTTTGGATTGCTTCCTTATTATATTGGAAATATACCTTCTTCATTTTCAACAGAAAAATATTGTATCTCCAACTATAAAGACAATGCTTAAAAAGCACAGTTAAAAGATCAGGGGCTAGATTCTGTAAGAAAAATTACATTAACTCGAGGATTTTTCATAAATAAATTACAATTGATTTAGGCTGACACAAATTCACTACTATACACTACTTTTGTACTTCTATGAGACACAACAGCGAATTAATAGTGTCTGTGTTATTTAGGTAGCCGCTTGGGTTTCGAGATAACGTGAGCGTACAGAAAGGTAAGCGTTTGAATGTCCCGGATAAGTACCCACACTGAGATGCTCGGATGCAATATTGACGTTAACTAACGGACGGATTGGGCCCTGGGACCCGGAAATGGTTATCGGTAGAGTTGGGTGAGGTGGTCACTATCCTCCATACTTATAAATTACAGGGAACCGCCCTTTGACACACTTTCCGAAGTACTAACCGTTAAGAAAGGACGCGCGGACGTACAAACGTAAGATAGGCTATATACTTGAAATAGGTACTGTAAGGAAGGTCTATGCTAGCGTACTGGCCGGTCGTACTGTTGCTGGCTGACGATTATTTGAATTAATAAGTTAATATTCGTTTTCTAAAAAAAGAAACTTAATGACAGTGCGCGAGCACGGAGATAAAGATGTTTTTTGTTATAAAAATTTGATAGACTAAAAATGTTAAAACAAATAATTAATATTTGATTAGTTTTTTTTTGTAATTACGCCCCTGTTGACTACAGTACTTATAGACTTTAAACAATCTCTAAAATACTTTCGTTTAGTAAATGTTTTTAAATTATACTGAAAAATATGTCTTTACCTCTATTGATACATGTAATTAAAAATAATTGTTATACTACCGGCACGCTATGATGGCCGTTTTGACGTTTCAGATTGTCACAGGAAAAGAAACTGTATTGTTTTCGAATAAGATTGATTTCCATCATCATACAATTAGCTGTTGGATCAATAGATGGACCCTATATCTGAAGGAATAAAGGTTATTTTTCTTTGTCATTGTTAAACGTCAAAACGGCCATCATAGCGTACCTACTGCAAGTTTAGTGAATATTTAGGATCAACGAGCGTCTATATACTATGAATTAATTAATTGCTTTATACACCGCGTTAATTCCACTTAATGCAAGCTCTAACTCTAGGAATCTAGGTATTACTCTGAATATACTCAGAACTGTAATTCTGCAATTAGATATTTCCAATAGTTTGATATGTACATATAATAATTCGTTAGTAATATTAATGTAACACACTAAGATGTAATCTAAGGCCATCCATTGATATAGTTTACTAAAATAAAGTAGATATTTTCATCATTTCGAAGGCTGATTTTAAAACAGAAAATGTCTACTAAGTTTTATCCTTCATATTTATAAGGGCCATCTTAGGGCCTTAAATGAATAAATGGCTTTTTATTTGACAGAAATGATTAAAGTTCACTTATTAGTTTTGTATGAGATGTTTTTTTATTACAGAGGTCATACGAGCACATTACTACTTACTGTTAACGTTGGGAGAGTACCACAACATATACCATGGACCTATGTAAAATAGATAACAACAGCATTTTAAGTAGTAATCAAATGTATTGACGTATCTTTTATAACCTCTACCTTATATACTACTAGCCAAGGTTTTACCCGCGTTCCCGAGGGATGTCACATTTTCCCGGGATAAATAGTAGCCTATATATTTTAGAATATGATCTATCTATGTGCCAAGTTTCATCCAAATTTGTTCGGTAGTTTTTGCGTGAAAGAGTAACAAACATCCATGCATACAAATATTTGCATTTATTTATTTTTAGTAGGACAATTGTATTTATTCCTGTATTACCTATCAATAAGGTAAGGCATTTTTTTTATTCGAATTCTAGCGTCATTGATCTCAAAATATTCATTTCCAACCAAAATCGGGTATGATTTACAGGTATTTCTTTTAACAAATACCTCAGGAAGTAATCGTCAATAGTGCAAGGTTCATTTTAGCTATTTTGATCGTTGATCGACCCATCTATTTCAGGATGCAAGTTCAAACCACAGCCGTTGGGTTCAAGAGAATAATTGAAGCGAATGAAAATACAAATATTTAACGAAGACCATTATTTCAGTTTATTCTACTTTAATAAACTAAAACATCTATTATTATAATAACCAAAAACTATTTTCATAGTACCTGTCCTATACCTAAAATGGTTTTGCTTCGTAAAAACAGTTACATTCTATTTACACAGCGCCTTTAACAACATGTTTCAATGACAGTGAATTAATTAAAAAATAATTCCAGTTTTGTTTTTGCTATCTCCATACCAACATTTGTTTAAGGGATAACGGCAGCATCATAAAATAAATTATAACAAGTACAAGTAATAGAGGCGTGGAAAAAGTCTACAAATATCATTTTATAAAGTCATTATTTTTCAGCTTATCTTTGTGTTTTCATGCACAGTGGAATAAAAAGCTGAAAAAACCATTAATGAAGTGAATTAAGCTCGGCACGGCGTAGCACGAGGATGCTAAGAGGAATCCAACTAAGATGGATGACGTCATTTTCCCCTTCATTAACCCATTTACTTGGCTCGCAGCAGTCAAAATAGTTCTAGGAGTCAACACTTAAACCGTTCTTTTGTCGTCTTTGTTAAGGAGGATCATTTTTTCATTTAGGCATAAAAAATATGGGTTTCAATAACTTTACAGCTTGACAAGATGCTCAGTGCAAAGTCCTCTATAGTCCAGATTTTTGCATTCAAGGAACGATAAACCACCCCTAAGACTATTGAAGTCATTATAAATAATAAAATATCCTGGGACATTCGCTTACGGCCATCTGATCCCAAACTGAGCAGAGCTTGTACTATGGAAACCAGATAACTGATATACTACATATACATTTTTTTTTCTAAAAACATACTTATATTGATATTTACACCCAGACACAGAACAAACAGACATGTTCATGCACACAAAAGTTTGTCCTGGGTGGGAATCGAACCCGCGACCTTTGGCTTGGCAGTCAGAGTCGCTAACCACCAAGCCAACTGGCCAAATAAAATAAATATCCTAGGACGCTTTTTACATACGGCTATCTGATCCCTAACTAAACAGACCTTGTACTATGGAGACCAGATAACTAATATACTACATAGACAACTACTTTCTTCTAAATACATACTAATATAGATAAACAGAACTATCAAACATGATCACGTACGCAAATGTTTGTCGTGGGTGGAAACAAAACCTGCGACCTTCAGCGTGGCGGTCAGGGTCCCTAACTATCAAGCCATCTGGCCCGTCGTATATCTATGCGATAAGAGGGGCTTTATTCAACCAATGGTTTTGGAATAGGTAGATACTACGGCTTATTCTTGGCTAACCGTGGACAAATGACAAGTCATGATTACTACTTTGTCACCTTTACATACTTTTCAAGATCAGATAATTAGAAACGTAACTAATTTTCCAACATTAACGTTTATTTTTGAAAACGTGTTTTGGTAAACTCAAGCTTGTAGATATATTGATTACGTCTCATTTTCATTTACTTAACGAGGGATTTACTTAAAGGGCGATAGTAGCCGTGGCATTTTATTTTAAATCTATATCCAATCTGTATATTATATTTACTTTAGGCACAGGTCGTGGGTCGATTCCTGCCTAGGACAAATATTTGTGTGGATGAGAATGTCAGTTTGTTCTGTGTCTGTGTGTAAATATCTATATAAGTATAATGTGTGTTTAGAAAAAAATATTTGTTTATCTGGTTTTCATAGTACTAGTTCTGCTTAGTTTGGGATCAGATACCAGTTTGTAATGAAAGTCCCTGAGTCGTTATATTATTATTTATAGCTCTTCCTAGGAATGAAGTGTATGTCACATAAAATACTTTTGTTCACTTTTAGCCTAATTGTTCACTTCCACAAAACAAGCAATTCTTTCAAATATTTGGTAAGCGAGTAGTAGAGCTCTTAGTGCAGAGTTCGTCCGGGGAAGTACTACCACCTTACCCATTTCTGCCGCGAAGCAGTAGTGCACTTGTGTTACTGTGTTTCGGTTCGAAAGGTAAGGGGACCGGTGAAATTACAGGCACATGAGACTTAACAACTTCACGTCTCGGGGTCGACAAAGCATTGGCGACCACTTACCATCAGGTGGACCGTCCGCTTGTTTGTCGACCCATGTGGTATAAAAAAAAATGCTATCTGGTTAAATAGTTATATCTATTTATTTTCACTGCATTTTACTACAAATAGTACGAAATGACATGTTTTCTGTTTACTTTTGTAGCACACGTGTTTGGTACATTGTACTTTACATACACCTATCAAATAATCAGTGATTTGCGATAATGTTCAAAACAATGCTTTTCAGTCGAGTATGTATCTACGCTGAATACTATCTTTCAAACTAAATAAGAATATTATAGTAAATATAATATTTACACAATAAATATTATAAATAAATTTGCTAGTACTATATTTACATACATATCATACCTGTTACAATGTTAATTATTATTAGTATATTCTACTTCCTACTTATATTATATGTTACTCTTTCACGCAAAAACTACCGAATGGATTTGGATGAAACTTGGCACATACATAGAAAATGACCTGGAATAACACATAGGATACTTTTTGTTCCGAGAAAATGTTACATCTCTCGGAAACGCGGGTGGAACCGGAGGGGACAGTTACGTAGTAACATACGAGTAATAAAATAAAAAAATTGTTTATTTGCAAAAAAAAAGGACAACTTTTTACATTAAGATAAACGCAGATACATAGGTTCCATGTTAAGACTAATCATCTTAATATAAGTATTAAAAATGAGTCCTAGACCCTCAAACTAGGATACCCTGTGCTATGAGGGGCTAGATCGTCGAATCTCTTATGATTTTCAGTTAATGATCTCGTAAGTGCTCGTCCGTGTATGGCGTTTGCAAGAAATATATAAATATAATTAATATATATTATAATTAAAAAATATATATAATAATATACTTGGTAGGGTTATAAGATTTATACATATATATAATAAAAAAGCATAGTATGTATCTAGGTATGGACATAAAAGATAAACAGTAATAATTAGCCAATAACTAGTGCACAGTGAGAGAGGTGATATGGAAACGAAGAATACAATTGCACTACTGGTGTGTGCATAATTATTGTGTAAATATATATGAACTCCTTAAAACCTAATGGAACCTTCAAGGTTAGAGAATACGAATGCACATTTGTGGTTCCATCATGCTAAAACTACCTAACCAGATAGCTAATGAGGTAAATTTTCAATTTTCAAATTTCAAATATCCTGGGACATTCTTTACACACGGCCATCTTGGTCCCAAACTAAGCAGAGCTTGTACTATGGAAACCAGATAACTGATATACTACATATACTACTTTTTTTTTTCTAAACACATACTTATATAGATATTTCCACCCAGACACAGAACAAACAGACATGTTCATTCACACAAATGTTTGTCCTGGGCGGGAATTGAACCCGCGACCTTAGGTTTGGTAGTCAGAGCGTTAACCACCAAGCCAAATGGCCTGTCAAATAAAAAAATATAGAAATGGTCAACGACAATCTATGATATTAATTACAAATATTGCATAAATACTCCATCTATCAAATAACAGCTAACACGTGGGTATCACGTTTTGAAGAGGCGGTGTAGCTGAGTGAGCATCGAAGATATGCCTTTTACTGAGTGAACGTTTGAAGAGCACTCAAAGCGAGAGCTGTCCGATTTGGGAAATCACGTTACTGTCCGCGATCGAAGCGCTTGAGCGGTATCAAGGCAAACTGGGACCTTATGCAATATATAGGTACTACGTTTGCGATGTAGGTATATCTATATTGTGAACAGATCAGGAACGGAATCTATCTTAATTATTTTGTAATTTGAAGAAGCTGAGTTGAACTGTGTTATTCACATGAAATAATAACAATAATTATTATTTAAGACTATAATCACTACATAGTATAAAACAAAGTCGCTTTCTCTGTCCCTATATCCATATGTCGATATGTATGCTTAAATCTTTAAAACTACGCGACGGATTTTGATGCGTTTTTTTTAATAGATGAGTGAATGATAGAGTGATTGAAAAGGAAGGTTTTTATGTATAATACATGTGACATCCTACGGGAACGCAGGTAAAAGCGCGGGGGACAGCTAGTAATAATATAAATTAATGTTTGTCTGTACGAGTATATCCTTTATACAATCGGAAACTATGCCACGGATTTTAATGCAGTTTCCAGCAATAGATAGAGTAATTCAAGAGGAATGTTTATAACCAGGACTAAAAGCGGGCAAAGCCGCAGGGCGCATCTATTTAATAATAAACATATAACTATGTTTAGAATATGACAAAAAAAAACAAATAATCTAGATTTCTTGATCAGACTAATACTCCGTACGGTTACACCACAGTATTTTCACCAACAGAAAGCAACATGTGAAATCCTGCACGAAAAACCCGCGTATAAAAATGTCATACATCAAACTTAAAGGCACGTAAAATCCATCAATCCTAATTGGGCCTGCATAAGTTGTTAAGTGTATAAAGACGTATATATGCATGATAGTGTCAATATCAGGCGCGTTACTAGCATGGTTTTGAGTGATGGTCCTTTGAAGTGCACTTAAGACGACGATGGCCGTGTGATGGCTAAACTCAAGATATTAAGCCGCCGCTGTCCTCATACCCAGAGATAACTCCATACATACAAATCTGCATTAATTGTATGGAGATAAAATATCTAAAATTATATTTATTATATTATATTTTGTAAAACTTTTGTTTAGTCATGACACGCCAGTTGGCTTGGTGGTTAGCGCTCTGCCAAACCGAAGGTCGCGGGTTCGATTCCCACTCTGGACGAACGTTTGTGTGCATGAACATGTCTGTTTGTTCTGTGTCTGGTTGTAAATATCTGTTTATGTATGTATTTAGAAAAAAAATATTGGATATGTAGTATATCAGTTATCTGGTTTCCATAGTACAAGCTCTGCTTAGTTTGGGATCAGAATGCCGTGTGTAAAAATGTCCCGGGATATTTATTTATTTATTATATAAATAAAAAAGCAAAGTAAACTATTTAAGAGAAAAAAAGTGAATGCCAAACTGATGGAAAATAATGAATAGAAGAAACACACATTGCGCCTACTCCAAATGATTGGGAGTAGAGCAGGCTGATGATAAGTAAGCTATGTAAAATTCAATAAAGGCAAAAATTACATGAAGGTTAACAATATTATCCCCGTAAGGCAAAGCCGTGGAAGCTCTCTGCGGCTAAAACCTTTACTTCAATTCAATTTAAAAAAAAGGACACAGACTAAAGAAAAAATAGTTTTCATTTTGCGTTATGGACTTGACTAACTATCTCCATATCACTTAAATCATATATTTTGTTTTATAGCCATATGTATATAGATCTAAATTTCTTATCATTTGCATAAGAAAATGCTTAATTTATATGAGAATATTCAATTTATACTCAGTAGTCGTGAAGCATTGAATAAAGGTCTTAACAGCCGCTCCTCACACGTTGTAGCTGAGATTAAAAGGCGTGACCGCATATCACACTCAGCAGTCGACGCAGTCTCGAGGGAAATCTAATGCTGTTTTGGAACCCGCAAGGATAATATAAACTTTTGTAAGGCACCCTTTACTGCTGGCGATACACCTACAAATTGCCAAATTCCGTTCAAATTCAAATTCTATACACACCGTTACACATACGGACGTGACGCCTTTCCGTCGATATTATATTAAGATCCCTCCTTTGTTGGCGGAATACTTGTGGAGCATTAAGGTAATAGAGAACTAGCAAATCACGTTACGCCCCAAGCTATTACGGCCTCCTCGTCCCGGGCGTAAGTGTATTACCGGCTATTTATCGTGACATTGAGACCACCGACTCATCAGAGCAGTCTAGTGTCATCGTGAGAGTGACAGACGAGCCCCGAATTAGTTACATAATAGTGTCTTTATTGGTAATCAATGTTCTGGCCGCTTAATTTAAGGTTTATTACGCGTCTATTCAACGGTCTCTCAGGATAAGGTTAGTACAAATTACACGATTGATAAATTGATCAAAGGAAAATTCAGGTCAGCTCCTACTCATAAGTTTCGATTTACATTGACTATTAAAGCGCATAATAATTTGAGAAATATTCTCAATAAAATGTCACATAAGAATGTGCCTCTTGTTAAACTAGGTCGGCAGTTGCAATGCCAACTTAGTTACAGTATTGTCGAGAACTCACATTATTGTTGCAACAACTTTAGTGGTGTACCTACAATATCATATTATCTTACTTAAGTTAGTTTATAATAACGTGCCTACATTAGTGATGGTTTGTTGTTTGTTAAAATTTTAACGAATCAAAAATAGGCAGTAGGGTTATCGACAGTAATTTACAATATAATTATAAAGTAAGTAATCTTAAGCCTTTAATACAAATCGACGTACGCAAAGTAATATTCCTACGATGCCTTACTGTGCAGCGATTCCACTCCGGTATTTATTGTCACGCTATGTCTGGAATTATGGAAACATATCATCGAGCTCGGAGGTCGTGAATACGTGCACACGTTTATTGGAATGCATTTAACCGTGTTCAGCCCCGATGTGTTGTGGGAATACGATTTTGCATCACGTCATGCCAATCATCGACATTGTTTCAAATAGGTTAAAAAGTATTTTGTATCAATCACAAATTATAATTTTTTTACTAAGCAGCTTATTTTCGCCTTTTATTAATTCGCCATCCATCCAACAGTTATAATGATATAGTAAAATATACGAATGATGTACTGCCTAAACCTTCTGTGAAATTGCTTGGAAAGATAGCGAGACGGAAAATTATAAAAAAATTATATAATTAGTGGTGGTAGAGTAGTAGAGCTCTTAGTGCAGAGTTCGTCCGGGGAAGTACTACCACCTTACCCATTTCCGCCGTGAAGCAGTAGTGCAATTGTATTACTGTGTTTCGGTTAGAAAGGTAAGGGGGCCGGTGAAATTACAGGCACATGAGACTTAACAACTTCACGTCTCAGGGTCGACAACGCATTGGCGATGCTCCTAGTGTTGCAAATGTCCATAGGCGGCGGTGACCACTTACCATCAGGTGGACCGTTTGCTTGTTTGTCGGCTCAAGTGGCATAAAAAAAAATAATAATATTGAAGTAGAAATTAGATATAAACTGGTTTATTTATAAAACAATATTGAAGAGATCTAATTTGCTACTCGGTTTCATCAACAATTAACGCTTAATTATTTTAAAGACCAGACAAAGAGTATCAACTTCATAGGATAATTAAAAACATTTGTATTTTAAATTGAAATGTGATATCATTTTTATCATATAGACTATTAAATGTTAAACAGTGTATTTGTCCTCTATTGCAGGTAAAAAGGTAAAATACTTCTTATAGAGTTCAAGTTACGAGGTGTACCCTCCCATCCCTATCTGGAGAGTTCTGGGAGACTTTATAAAAACCAAGATGCGGTCCGGAACAAACAAACGTATTGCAATGTCTTTGCAAGAAAATACGGTTTAGGTACATCGGACGTTGATACATGGTGGACATACCGGGCGTAATAAATGATTCAATGGCTTGTGGGTTTCCTATTATTATATTTTGTTTGTAGTTTATGGACAAACTCGTTAAGGTACTGTCCACTTTGTTGTGGCGGAATCGTACTACGGCAAATACATATGATAGCTACTGTAACAATTTATTGTTTACGGGTAATCCCTCCAAGGGGGCGATCAAGTAGTAATTATATTTTGTACTTAAACTAGACATTTTTTTGAATAATTTATTTAGTTAACTACTTTGGGGGAGCTAGGGTACCTGGGGTCATTACTCAGATCGCTTTGATACAAAAACTTCTCATAATAACTGAAAACTAAATTAATCTTTGTTTAAATTCTAAAGCTACGATTAAAATTTATTTGTTACTCGTAAGCTCTACTAAAGCCTGCTTCAATTGAAGTAAATTAATTAATTTCTTTAAAGAATTCTTTTTCGCACAATTTTTGCTAATGTTAAAAGTGTAATGACATTATACTGTGTCTTTGTCTCCAATAAATATTGATAAAAGAGCTTTTGATGTTTTTTAGTGGATAAAAAATAAATCTAAAATTATATACGTATTTACCTACCATACTAAAAATAATTCAATTGAATGAGTTATATATATATAAAAATGAATCCCTATTTCCCTTGGTCACGGCATCACGCATGGCCGGCTGGACCGATTTCGCAAATTCTTTTTTTTGTTATGTTTGTAAGTATTAGAAAAAGGATCTTAATAAAAAAATATTAGAACGTTGCGCGCAAAATTAGAAAACTTAACCACTTCTAGCGCTTTTGACAAATTAAGTAACCTGTTTGACATTATTGTCAGTCGCTCGACAGTTGGCGCGATTGACACAATGCACGCTGCACATATCGTTTAAAATAGAGGCATGAGTCAGAATTATTTCGAATTATAATTTCTTCTTGCATACTTCACAGTCGATTCAATCGGAAGATTCGAATTCAATATTCATTGTTACACAGGACAACATTTAATATAAAAGTTCACGATCGTAAACTTACATTATAGATGACAAGGATTAAACATGAATAGAAAATACAAAGACAATATAAACAAGATAGTTTGTAGAAAAGCCATACTGTCGAGTGCATTGTTGGCAATTTCCTAAGGTTTAATAGCAGTGGCCAGTTTACTTAGTCGTTCAAACAGAGCAGTCGTCGCCGGTGCGCCGTTTCTATGGCCCACATTACCTGCAGTACATATGAGAATATACTGGGACCAGCTTGAAGTATTTTTTTATGAGGAATATCGTATTTTACTTGCTCATTATCTTAAGTAACTTTGACCTTTATAAGTACACGGGACTAAATAAACGGTATTGATTTTTTTTAAGCAATAAAACTTGAATAAGGGTAAACTAAATTCGCCGACCAATAAAGATCGATGCGTACATTACGTCTACTTATAGTGAAAGTTGAAATTTTGTTTCCGAAAATACCACATAATAATACATATATTGTATTGTTCATAGCTTTATAGTTCATAGCTCTGTATATATACAAATAATATATTATTTTATTTTGACGTTGAATAATTGGGCATCCCTAATGAAATCGTTTTATTATAGATATTCCATAAATCTTAAACAAATAAACATTTTAACAATGCGAGACATGTGACAGAACGACAATAACCGAAAACCTACTATTTTCCCTGAGCTGAAGGTAAAGACGCTGCCTACGTGCCTACTCCTATCGGATTAGAGAAAATAATACGCAAATTATGTCGATAACCATATGCAAATAAATTAAAAGCAAACTTTAAATTAGACCACTTTTGTCTAATAAACGCAAAGTTCAGTTTATTAGAGCATTAAAGGGAATTGTAGCTATAAAAAAATACCACTTACAATGGCAATTTTCTGTATGCAACGCCGATTGTTACTCGCTGTTAACTCCGCACGGAGTAGCCCAGCTGGAAGGTATTAAAGCAATAAATATTCATTATGAACTTGCTTAATTTCGTGTAGCACTATTTTACTATTTCACTAATTTAAGCTTAACGAGAAAATTGTGGCTGAAATTGTAGGAATTGGCTACTAGAGGATTAGCTCCTGTTTAAAACACAATTATTACTTTACGTGGACCATTCGAATTTGGTTTAGTGATGCAAGTTCGAAACGTATACAAATAAGGTAAGCATCAAATTATTATAAGAATTTGAAGTTGGTGTAACTAATAACAATCCCAAAAGTAAATGTGTTGGGAGAATAATGTGGTATTTTCAAATTCAATATTAACTTATATTTTTAAGTCAAGTTTCAAGTCCTCATATTGTTTTATGTTTTCATACACAAGTTCAACCTAGTTATTGTATAAAGAACACAATCGAAATCATGGTTTCTTCGATAGTATATGTTTAGTTTAAAAAAAATATCCACACTGTATAAAAAAATGTATACAGCTACTATCAAGAGAATCAAATTATAACCAGCCTTGTATAATAAACATTTATTAATCTTATTTATTTTCTAGTTATATTTTAAATTATTATATTTAATTCACCAGTAGTTCATTAACCTGACACAGGTTAATTAATAGGCAAATGACCCTAAAACCAATGTTTACATGTAGTACCTACTGCAAATCACAACTATACTATATTAGTTAATTAACCTTAACAATATCCTATGATTAGTGCATCATAGGGATGCGGATATAATAATATGACATAAGCAACTAAGTAATTAGTTTACACGAACCACCTGTCACGAAGCATTTGACAAATCAAGATTTATAGACCAATGGTATGAAATAACTAAAATACTGTTCTTAATTTTGTAGAGCATTTATTTGAGATTTGTTATCATTATATACATATCATTACATAGCAATATAAAATAAAAAAAATTGAATAAATTATTTATGTAATTAGCCTAAATTTTAAAATTACATGAAAAATTGTAGAGCTTTTATTTGAGATTTGTAATTATTACACATCAACATAAAATAATAAAAAAATTAAGCATTTTGGCTAAATTATTTAATTAGCCTAATTAAATTTTTAAAATTACATAACATTTTTGTAGAATATCTTGAGATGAATAGTATGTCAAATGCTAGAAAAACGAGTGTAAGATTTAGGATGTCTTATTATAATGAACATAGAGTTCTGAATAAATAGTGAAATCTTTCATAATTCTGCGTCAAGTACTTTATACAAAAGTATTACGCCCTTATTTCCCAGGCAAAGAGTTTACCCCGGGAAGGAAATTGAAAACCCCGCTTTGTGAGGTTCTTTTCCGCTGCCTATTTTCACTATGAAGAGAGTTATAAATAAATAGTATTTTATCTCGAAACATACATTTCTAATATTATAACAGACTGTGCAATATTAGATTTACGTAATTAACCTAAATTGAGAAAAAAAACAAAAAAACACGTAGATAAGATTTTTAATATAAAAAAGGCTTCAGGGATTTGAATCTGGCGCAATAAATACGACATTCAAAAAATTCAAAAGAAAATCAAAAAATTCAAAACCATATATTCAGTTTAGGCCCTCGGAAGGCACTTATGAGGTCAAATTTAAAGTTACTGAATCTACAAAGCTTGATTTAAGTCCTACGTTTCAGTCAAATAAATTACTATTGTTACATTGTTGTGCCAACATTATTTTAATTCATTATTATGTAAGTACATCTCTAAATTACGTTAAAATATTTGAGAGAACTCCATCATTTACAAAAACTAAATTTACCAGTGAGATAATTTTTAGTAATTATGAAATGAAATATTTATACAAATACGCCTTCACAGGCACTTTTGAATGGTCAGACTTTAACACCGGGTCGGTAGGTTGCTTTTACTGAGAAGAGCCGGCAAACTCAGCAATTACTCTTTTCAAAAAAGATTTGTACATAAAAATGTGCTGCAGCGAGCAACCAAACATTGTCGTCATTAAAATAATTAAAATTATATCGTATATATGTTATCTTTACTACGTGTAAGTCTTTAAATGAAGCAGACAGAGAGTAACCACAACTGTATCTATCCGCAATAAATTATTTATCACAAGAGAAATTAAGTTTACTGCAAGTTAAAGGACAATATTGCCGAGAACGACTATTTTCTTCTTAATAAGTTTGGTTACAATGGACTTAGTAGGATTATTGAAAGTTTTGAGATAGTTGGGTATCTGGCGTAAGTTCGATACGTGAGGCTTCAGAACAAGTTTTTTGTTTTTCTAAGAATCTTGTTCGTGATCATGCCTATTAGATAGTTTCTATAACAGTTTTGAATAAACTTATGAATATCTATATTATTATAAAACGTTTTCATAGTTGACCGCTATATTTAGTAGGTACCTATTTATTACTAAATTTACTATAAATAATAAACCGATTTTATTTATTTAAAAGCCAGTGCCAGATTATTTCTTACCTGTCAAATATTAACACGCAGGAACAGTAATGATTAAATTTAATTGCGTTCTTTGATAACTCAAGTATTTATAATCGTTTAATTAATGAATTAACTTAAAGAGTAAAATCAATATAAACGATATAATACTTTTACTAAGAGAACTAACAGGTAAATACTAAAGGCTAAATAATGTACATACTTACAAGAAAGTAGAAACAGATAACATTTATAGACATAGATTATCGTAGCTAGGCGCATTATGTATCATTTCATTGGCTTTATCTACTTCAAGAAGGCTAAAGGTCCACCATTTTGGTCCCATCCGCTTGGGTATATTCGCGTAATACCACTTTATCTCAAATCGAAAGCAAAAAAGCTACGATTTTTATGCTAGCCATTCGGTGAATACTGTTTTATACTATATTCTTCCTATAGGTTGGTGGTCCTGTGAACATTTATTGAGTTTAATACACGTTAAGCATCCAAGCAATAATTTTTACTTAAAAGTTTAATGAAATTTATGTTGCACATGAAAATTTATCGCATAAGCTTCACGGCTAATTTCAGAATTCCAGCGAAATGAGTTGTATACCTGAAATATAATTAATTATTCTGGCAAGTTTCATTTTAGAAATTTTGGCAAATATTGTTGTATTTTTGAATTTATTATTGTAAATACTGTCTTTAATTGCTTGTGGGTTTTATAACAGGATGGCACTTCAATCTCACAAGGAGTTAATGTACAAAAAAAATTATGTCCTAACTTTGTTTGACTTTACTTACGGGCCCGCTATGATGGCCGTTTTGACGTTTCAGATTGTCATAGGAAAAGAAACTGTATTGCTTTGGAATAAGTTATGGATAAGATTTCCATCATGTTAGATCAATAGATCCCTAGCACCTTATGGCTGAAGGAATAAAGGTTATTTTTCTTTGTCATTGTTAAACGTCAAAACGTTAAAAAGTTTAATTACTTTTCCTAACAGATATGACAAAATATCTTTACAATTTGTAAAAGAGATAGATGTTATATCCGTAGACAGCATTCGACATCTTTTGTTTTCGCAATTTAGTGTGTGGATGAATATCTACTCTGTACACGGTGCCAGCTTGCAAATGATCCGACCATCTATCAGAAACGTTGTGTGTGTACGAATGGAGTTATCACAACAAAATGGGAGGCCGAATAGCAGTGTAATCGACACCGTCGACTTTGGTGCTAATTGAAACATGTCAACGAGTCTTTGATGTTACGGACACGAGATGACTGTCTTTGTGTCCGATTCTGATGGACAGATACGTCAGTGGAATGTACACGTCCATCCCCGTCATGTCAGCACGCTGTCCACACTCGATAGTAGTTCGCATTCAATTTCCGCTGGCGCTATGTGCGAGGACTGTACCCGTCAGCCGCGTATTATTGACTGAAAATGTACGAAGATAAATTTGATACGTTCCGAATTCTCGGTATGTATTTGTTTTTGTTAACAGGCTTTAATACTGTGAAATTATCAAAATTATTAAAAATTCAGTTATCTGAATGTAACATAAAACTAATTAGTTCAACTTCTATAACTTTAGAATAACAAAGCTTTTTACTGCGTTCGAAACAACTTGGAAATTATACATTTTTGTTTAAAACGTACCGAAAATACATTCTTAAAACTAAGAACTTTGAACAGTAGAGCAATAGATTAAAATAAGTTAGTGAACATTCATCATCATCATCATCATCAGCCTATCTCCGTCCACTGCTGGACATAGGCCTCACCTATGGCACGCCACTGAGCTCGATCTTCAGCTCTTTGTTTCCAACCGTGAACATTACTTAGACAATACTAGACACTCCAGTCATAACTCTCAGTCATTGATATTCAGGATGCGAAACTGCAAGAGGAACAAATTTTTAAAATTGAATCTCAGAGAACGATCCAGTCTTGTGATACAGGCACTACGAACACAATGCTTTGCATTTTAGAACAAGCGTAACCAGCACTCTGTTCTATATTTCGGATTATATCATTGTTAAACTGCGTAGAAAATAAAGTCAAACAATCAATATCTATAAAAAAATAGATATATTACAAATTGAATACCAAAAACTGATTAAATACTTAAGTGCTCTTCAGAAGTCCGATATCACCTCAGTGTCTTCTTAACTAATATTGTTAAGAGTCAAAGGTTGGTTGTATTTACAAAATTACTCATTCGATTTCATACATTATTTCACTAATAAAGGGCTACACAATACCCTAGTGATATTTTCTTTGTTAAAATCCCGGTTTACATTTATGTTTTAATTTTAATGGCCCGGGATTTCAGGTGAAACCGCGAGACCGTAGTTATATGGTATAAAGTAATCGATGTGCGTTTGTTTAGAAATCATCACCTATTTTGGTGTTAATAATGTTCTGGAAGACGGCTTTAATGCTCATCAGGGGCTCGATTCTGTAAGGAAAATGACACCAACTCGAGGATTTTTCGTCGCGGCGTCTATGCTCTGTCTCTGCCACTTACTACGCTACTACTAATCACGTAACAGGTAAGCTCTCCGAGGCCTCCGTGAAGCGGCTCGCCGACGAAGTTTGTATTAGCTGAATAAGGGGTCTGACCCCCTAGATACCTACAAAAACGTCTTCGGTAAATTTGTTAATAGACATAAAATTATTATATTTATATGGACTATAGATGTAAAGTAACTATACTGATTTACCAAAGTTCAATTACAAAATTGAACAAATTTGTTGAGCTATTTTATATCAAGAATATTGGGTTTACTTTAAAACTGAGTAAATATCTTTATTTCCGTGGACTCTGAATAACTTATATTAATTGCTTTATTGTCCCAATGAAGCGAAGTCATAAAAAGTGACTGTAACATTTTCGTTACGATTTTATGCAATATTCTCTGAGAGAAGAGTTTGCATAATGACAACAATTTGTTAGAGACACACTCTCTGTATGCGTATGGTGTCTTGATTCATTTACCTTCTCATTACACCTTGACATAAACGATTTAATATCTTAATTTACTGCACAAAGAGATATTAAAGAGCCTGTTAAAAGCTTGACATGACAAAGTGCTCTTTCTATTATAACTTTTAAGACCTTAAACTTACCTACGTGATATAATTTCGCTAATTACTTACGCCATTTAGTGTGAAGTAATTAAAATACTTTAGGCACCTATAGTGTGAGCATGAACCTTTGTGTATGTTTTCGACAAATAATTTTCTAAACGTTAATAATGAGGTAAGCAAACTCTGCGTGTGAAATCAATTTATTTTCATAAGTCTAGACGTGAGGTTTTCGATTTTCCTATTATTTTTAGGCAATTGATGTAAAGTACCGTGGTTTAATTAGAACTTAGCTATAGTTTTTGTTTATATATCATTGCGGAAATTGTTATAATTAACTCTTTTATTACGACTTAAGACGTAATTTACCTTAATAATACGCGCTCAAAACAAAACACTTGTATAAGTACTTCGCTTATAATGTAACATGAAGTTGAAGCGTCCTCATTAGTGAGGTATCTAAATGTTGCAAAATTTGAACCTACATTTGCTATTACGTATTCTATAATAATCAATTAATTCTTGAGCACTTCTCTAGTGTATTCTATCCCGATTTGGTGATTACCTCGGTGGGCATAGTCAAAATTCACCAAATGGTTTTGGGCAGATTTTTCTTGAAGATATGAACGAGAAACACGAATTGTGTGATCATCAAAAATGATCGAAAATCACCGTTTATAATAAAATTGTATTGTTTTGTATGGAAAATTTCCATGGATTTTTTTAACTTTATTAGTTTCTAAAAACAAAATAGTACCCATTTATTATGTAGTATTCTATATTATTTACAGTTATTTACGTCCATAGAATTAAATTTAAATACAATTTTGTCTATGAGTGCTAGCACTCATAGACAAATTGTTGCCAAAAATGGAGGTAATAATTAGAATAAAACCATAATAATACCATTGTTATATTACTGAGAAGCAAACCGAGGATTAATTTCAAATAGACGTTAGTTTGCCACGATTATATTTCGACGCACGCCCAGCGAGCACTGCCGGTTGAATATCAAACTCAAAACAGTAATGTAACGTTACCCGCCAGATGGTAAGTATGTATACAATTTATACTGGCTTATTCAAAAATAACATCATGTCATTCACCATTTTATATTAAATCATTATTAACTGTTTTGTTGCAAAATAAGTCCCGACTGAATGTAGGGAATTACCAATAAGTTTACTAATATATTTACTTATAACACATGTATTCTTGGTATAGCTACTTGAGTGTTCATAACGAAAATAATATTTATTTTATTTATTTCTTTCTTACACATCGTTCTTTAGCATGCAAACATGGTGTTAACTTAAAGCTTAGAAGAGAACAGAGAACTGGCAGGGTTTAACAGCGGGTCCCAAACTAGGCACAGCATGTATCTTGGTGACCCAGATGCTACACACGGTTTACAATTACTGTGTTCTGCTAGCACACAGTAACTTTACTTATAACACATGTCTTCTCTTGGCATAGCTACTTGAGTTTTCATAACGAAAATAATAAGAAAAGCAGGTCGGATAAGTATTCAAACAAAACAAGATCAATGACATAATTTATCAAGAGGGGTACATAAGGCTCACAAGACTAGGTACAGACGATCAAATAAGAAAGTAGCGTAATATATTTAGTACTACATGTAACTGACATAACATTCTAAACGTTTCTATATATTTTCCTAAATACAAGCACGATTTCTGTCTGAAAAGAACTAAACTGTGAAATTACTTTCAGAGAATTATCTCCGAAGCTGCAGTTGTTAAATTGCACAAAGACTAGAATTTAATGCTCGTTGCGACTTATCCAAGACTTAAACTTGTAAGGCTTTAAATATCTTGATTTTTCTTATTCTACGTAAGATTGTTAAATAGGTTAGTTTATTGTACTGTTGTTTATTGGGCATATAAAACCATATCTTTTATTTCTAACTTTTTAAAGTCATCTATAACAGACTTCAGTTTAAGATACTTACGTAAATTTATTGGATCATTACAGCCCCCTTATTCAGCTAATACAAACTTCGTCGACGAGCCGCTTCACGGAGGCCTCGGAGAGCTTATCTCTCACGTGATTAGTAGTATTAGCGTAATAAGCGAAAGAGACAGAGCACGGAGGCCGCGACGAAACATCCTCGAGTTAGTGTCATTTTCCTTACAGAATCGAGCCGCTGATCATTTTTGTTCTTTATCATCATCATTCCTTATTCTACGAAGCGATATTTTCGCAATATACTATAACTTTAATAATTTCCAAGTAATATAAATAACAGTAATATAACATCGACTGTTGTTATTGGATAAAATAATAAAGAAGACGAAAACGTTTGGAATACGTGTAACCAATAGCGGCGGAGCTCGCAACGGTTGTCGCTGCGCTGTGCAAGCAAATCTTTGCATTCAGTGAAAGATATGAAACTTCTATCGGAACTTTATTGATATCCACGATCCTACTTATCTTCACCGAGTTGAGTTTTTAGGTCACAGAGTTTAATAGGTCTTAGTATCAAACGCCTTGGTATTAATAAGTTAATATGCTTCAGCGATAAGGCCGCCTAAATTGTTTGCACTTATAATGCTTGTAAAATACTTTTTATTTCATTGTCTTTGTATGTGGTGTGAACAATAAAACATATTTGTATTGTATTGTATTGTTAATATGTGTGTACTGTTTGTATTGTATTTTTCATGACTATAATTCATGCAGCTTGAGTTGGTGACTTCAGTTGTAGATCGGTACGAGTACTTATGCATTGTTGCATACTAACATCGAAAGAGACAAGGTAAGGAACCCTGCTCACGACATAAAAATAGCGCTCCATGTTTTTGTCAGAGAGAATCGTCTTTTTTTACTGTAGAGGCTAGTCTTTTATAACAATCTTCCGGTATTAACTGATGAAATGGTCGAAGATAAGGACATATACCCTGGAAGGAACAGGCTCTCAAATGCATCTGGATACAGAGATAGAATTTCAACTTGAAGGTAAGCCAGGGGGTACTAAAGATTTCCTGTCTCCGCACTTCGGTTTAGGATTCCATTAATTTACTTTAATCTGTTATACTGACACTCACGTCTTACAAAAACTCAATCCTATTTCCTTTAGCATCTTGAGTCAGTACAATAATAGGGACTACAAAATGTACAGACAAAGCTACTGGATATTAATAATAAATATATAATACTGGAAATATCTATATAAGTATGTATTTAGAAAAAAAAAAAAAAGTAGTATATGTAGTATATCAGTTATCTGGTTTCCATAGTACAAGCTCTGCTTAGTTTGGGACCAGATGGCCGTGTGTAAAGAATGTCCTAGGATATTTATTTATTTATTATATTATATAAGTCAAAGAATTTGATAATATGAGCGATACGTGATAAAAATTAAAAGTGGTCTTGGCCAAACTTAACTTGGTTTTATCACACATTGGTAGGCTTAATATTATTTTAGTTCAAAACGCCCATAAAATAAGAAGATTTACGTGTTTTTGAAGACAAGATCGATAACCAAAAACTTGGTTATATGTAAAAGCCACCAGAGTAAATACCACTTTAGATTTATCAGGTACCGAACTGGAATCTTTTATACAATTGTAATGCGAAATAACGAAACCACACTGGTAAAGTGACTGTCTCGAATGTAGTGTTACCACAGGTATTTTATTCAAAAGTGGGAATAAAATCATTGTTGAAATGATAAAAATCTCGTTTCTTTTTCAAGTTTGTGTACACCGTGTCGTATTCAACTCGTTTCCTAAAATTCAATTTTGGGAATTTGTTTCCTCCCGTCGAATGGCGTGCGGAATACTGATGCGGGCCGAGAGACTTCCTGTGAAAGTACTTCTTCAACTTTTTATTTTAACAACATAAAATATGTACGTACCCCGTATGCCTGACATTTTAACTTTATTGCTCTTAGTGATGTAACAGGAGAGTCGAATGATATTGTTAGACAAATGGCCATGTTTATTCTTAGCTATGTGCACTTTTTGTCGAAGTATGATACAATCTTACATTCACTTTTATGGTTTAGGTCCGATTATTGTTTTCAGATGTCAATAGTTCATATACTCAGATGTTCGTTCCTCTATATGATCCAGGTTTTTAGAGGCGTTAGAATGATGATAGATGTTTTTACAAAATGGGTGGAATAGACAATGAATCGAGTCATTGAACCTCGAAGAGTACAGGAAACGACCGCCTTAAAGGGAAGTGGCTCTAGGAATATTATAAATTTATGACTACTTTAAAATATGATAAGTTACAGGAAAGCCAATATTTCATTCTTGCTTCACTGAGAAATAAAAAAATATTTTCCATGTAATATTTAATATTAAAGAGACTTAAGATACATTCTATATAAATGCAAACAGCCTAATGGTTTTTTTAAATACTGCAGTGCGGTGCAACGTCTTTTTATTACTTACGTGATTCATTTCCTAGACTTAATTTAACTTACCCATAAATTTATTTTTATATAGATAAGTTAAACTAGATTCTAAGTTCAGAGTAAAAGGGAAGTTTCTATTTAATGGAAAAAAAATGTTTTGGTAAGATCCCTTCTATCTTTCTAATAATATAATTTTCTACTAAGGTATTTACATAAAATGTTACATTACATAACATTTTGGTTAGTTCACGAAATTTAATTTGTATTATAGTTTCATGAATTATGTATGAACCTAGAGACCTAAGGATGCCTAAAGTAAGCCTAGAATTCTCATCGAGACATTATCAGAATAGTAATCCTGAAATCTATTTTGAATACCTTTGATATTTTCCGCTATTCTGTTTTTGTTATCCGCGATGGAAATGAGCTAGTAGGTACATGAAATGTGTGTGGGCGTGTATGTGTCTGTCACTTGTTTATCAACCTGCGGTGTATTCGAGACTCATAGGGTATTTTCCAATCGCGTTGTTTGACTTTGTAGGTTCTTTGATAGTCTATAGATCACTCGGATTCAGTGCAATTTATGTTAGGCCAAGGGATGGCTTAATTGTTTCGTAAAAGCCCCACGTCGTCTGTAAATATAATAGAATTTAAGACAATGAGAGCCTAATTCAATGAAATTCATTACCATTCCCTAATGCGGTAGCCTTGCTGATATTATGTACCTAAGCAAACAAAATCTACAGTACCTGGTTCTGAAAGGTCTCAAATAGTGGTAACAGGAGGTAATAGATTTTGAACTTTGTAGCGTAAATAATTTTTTTTCATTCATTTTACAAGCAAGGTAAAAAAAAATCTCATTCTTAGAAAAAAAAAATAAGGCAAAACTTTGTTACGGTATTTAATTTCAATAATTAAGCTATTAGAAAGAAAAAACAATTTTACTTACTTACTTCTCTTTGTTAGCTTGACTACAATCTCATGGTGATTTGAAATATATTTCATCATACAATATTTTAGATGGGATCATCCTATCAAACAAATTAAATTCTGAAGTATTGTATGATGAATTCAGATAAAATTACAGGCTAAGCCTGGACAGCTATAAATTCATATTACCTATCATCATTCTGTAACTAAATTAATAGCTAGACGTACCTGACTCTAGTCTAATGACAAGTAATTTGCAGTACATTAACGCGCAATGTGTTGCATTATTATGGAGTTATCCTCAGCTTTGTCGGATAATGGACGGCCACTACAGGCCATCTGAGACCATAGCTGTATACCTAAATTAATAGAGCGTATTAATAATCCCACGGATCAGAGCTTCACACAGTTCTGTATGTAGGTGTCTATATATTATATATTTAGCGACGTATTGAATGTGTGTTGGTTATATTAAAATGTTATGATTATTACCTAAAACTGAACGTTATTTGAGCTTTAATGACATTACGGTGTATTAAATGAAAAAAAAAAACAGCATTTTCATGTTTCGAAATATGTTGGTTTTCATTAAGCAATTTTATTCGAAATTATTTCCATTTAAATTTTTTCCAATTTTTTTCTATTGCTGGTCAGAAAACTGTTTCAAATTTCACAAAACCATTGATTAAATGGTTGACGTCATTTAATTGACATTCTTTGACGTTTTTCTCCATAATTAACCGTAATTGATTTTTGGACCGAAACAAAAAAGAATAGAAAGATTGTGTTTTTTTTTGTCAGTTCAATTATGATTACATTCCATTAAAACCAAGGTTCAAAAGAAAATACAATAAAAATTAATAAGCAACTTATGTTCAGTAAGTAAATCAATCAACTCGGACAACAACATACAAAACTTTACTCTTTATAATTTCAAAAGAAAAAAAAATGTAATACAAATTATTGACCTATTTTAGAGAAAAACTATAAGACGAATATATCGAAAACACATTTATCTAGAAGCGGAACATATCAAGTATTGTGTCGAACTGCAAGCGAGCTCGTCACAAAAGGTGGCCGTTCATATTTGCGGTTCGTTCACAAGTTAAACCGAACTATTCCAAGTGCACTCCGCACCGGGGATCTTATTATAGTTTTATAACGCAATAACGTAACGTCTTCCAACATACTCCGATATTACTGTTTCTCTTCCAACTTCTACAGTACTACTTTATGATCTACTGGAATTGTTAATGTATGTTATAAAATGTATTTTGATTTCTGTTTACAGAAGAATTATAGTAACATAATCTTTTAGAACTCGAAATAAATAAATAATAATAAATATCATGGGACGTTCTTTATACATGGCCGTCTGCCCCCTTATTCAGCTAATACAAACTTCGTCCGCGAGCCGCTTCACGGAGGCCTTGAAGAGCTTACCTCTCACGTGATTAGTTTAGCGTATTAGCGTAGTAAGTGACAGAGACAGAGCATAGAGGCCGCGACGAAACATCCTTGAGTTAGTGTCGTTTTCCTTATAGAATCGAGCCCCTGATCCCAAACTAAGCAGAGCTTGTACTATGGTAACCAGATAACTGATATATTACACGTAATTTTTTTTTTTTTGTAAATACATACGTATTTATATTTTATATTTATATTGATATTATACATATATACTAGCTGCCCGGACAGACGTCGTTCTGTCGAAATAAGTCCAAGCAAAAATGTAGGAAATCGCTCGTAGCGCTACCTACCGGGTCCAATTGTGAATCTAAACCATCCAGAGCGCCACCCAAACGCATACAAAAAAAATCATTCAAATCGGGCCAGTCGTTTAGGAGGAGTTCACTGTCAACACACGTACAGAGGAGTTATATATATATAAAGATGAATGTTATACACAGATGTTATGTTTTGTAATACATAATTCTTTTTCCAACATGTGTCATTAAAAAATAAAAAAAAATTGTTCAAAATAACAATTATATGGGGACAATACAACATTTATCTTCATACTTTTTCCTGAAAAGCATAACAAAGACGTATCCGGACATGTGAAGCGAGGTCATCGGAATATTTGCAAAACATTCGTGTTATTTACATCATTATCGATGTCAAAATTAATTATCGATTATATTCGCATCGTAACTAGATTATATATTTACATTCACAGATAAGATAGCATAAACAACATACATTATTAATTTCATTATATACTTTCACGTTTATCAGTGACAGACTGTGAGTAATTATTAATTAATAATTGTACGTCAAAGGACCTCTTTTCAGTAAAGTTCTCCTTTAAAAAAGTTCCCAAAACTACACACTTTTCTGGACGTCAATGGAACTCCCGTTTCTAAGAAGTCCATGGAGTTGTTACTGTTGTCTTGCTTCAGTGGGTAGCTCTGTGGGGAGGGAGTTATTACCGCCTCTTTTGTTCACCGTACCGTTAAAGCACAAGTTTTACAGTACACCCCTGGCAACGAAACAGATAGTTCTATAAAAACGTACTCCTAGTTTTGTAGTTTATATATATTAAGTTAATATATACCACAGCTTTTAATTTATGTTATCATAGAGTGGTATAGTTATTAATATTTAATGTGTTGAGCTTAGCTTTTTAAGTGATTGATACTGAGTTAGTAAATAATATAGTTTACCTAAAAATTTCGACACAGATCTACCAGTTCTTTATATCTACTTTAGATGTAGAAACTGTTTTTTTATTTGTTCTCCTATTTACGACTATTTTCCGATAAGTACGCATAAATCAATAAATGTGAGGAGATAGCAAATAATCTGTTTGCGTTGCACGCGATAGTAGAATCATGATAAGAAATTACGTGAACTATCTGTTATTTCTTCTTCGAAAGACATATCGAACTTATTCAAATCAACATAATTGTTACATGTTTATCGGTTCTGACTTTAGCCTTACAAAACCTCAGGCTTTAAGAGTCAGAAGTCATTGACTGTTTTTGTCGAGACTATGCCGTATAATGTAGGTATAATAAAAAAATAATAGTTATTTATTTATTACCAAAAAGTTTACAATTATTTCATATCTTATAAACTAGGCTTGATTAAAAAGTACCTATATAAAAAAGCATCTACTAATTAGGTACGAAATTTCGGAAAGCAGCACCGGCATTTATTAGTTAGGAGTTATTAGGACTCAAAGGACTATTTAGTAGTTACCTACATATTTAACCTACTTAGTAAGATTTAGAATCATTACTACAGATTGAAATTAAAAGTAACCATACCGTTCTTTTTTAAATTAACTATACCCGGAGTGCCTTAACATGTTTCTATCGTAACGCTACAATAAGACTAAAATGAATGGAATTCTATAAAGTCTTTATATTTTCACGTTTAAGGCACGTTGTTACCAGCTTCAACGGTCTTTGTAGTGAATTATACCTGCACTGTAGCAGTCAAGTGCTATAATATATCGAATATAGTAGCTAGTTTTCAAGTCAGCAACATCGAGTCAACAATGCTCACGACGCGCACCCAGCACGGTCGTGCCGTCAGCGAATCCTGACGCTGACCATTCATTCATGTACAATTATTGGTGCAAGCCAGCGTGTTATACTGACTTGCGCTTGTTTTGTAGTGCGACTTGACGAAAGTCGAGGTTTAGTTTTGAAATTGGAACGTATTTTCGGTTTATATATGTAGATATTTTGACTATTCATTCATGTACAATTATTGGTGCAAGCTAGCGTGTTGTACTAACTTGCGCTTATTTTGTAGTGCGATGTAATGAAAGTCGATGTTCAGTTTTAAAATAGGAACGTATTTTCTGTTGATGTGTCTTCGTAGATAGTTTTCTGTTTCCTATAGGTGGAGTTACCACATGTTAAGAGAAAAGTTATCGCTTTAATCGGACTGACTAATTTGAAGCTTGACAGACATTATTAAGACTTTTATATATTGAACATTTAACTTCTAGCAAAAAATGTGTGTAGCTATTTATAAATAAAAATAAATATTTGTATGTTTGTACACTATGCCTCTTATAGCATCCAATTGCGATGAAACTTCAGTAAGTTGTCCTACGTAAGTCTGCAAAGGTTCTTGATAAAAAAGACAAAGAAATACGTCGCATAGCAACGGATACCGGGAACGGCTAGTAATACTCGTATTATATTTTATGCGTAGAGAATACTAAAATTATCTTTATATTAAATGGGTACACAAAATCTGTGGATCATCCCTCATTATTTTATGAGAAAATAAGTGTACAGTGTATCGTTACACAATTAAAAAATAACATCAATATTAACGAAGGCTGTACATAAAATCATTCATGTAATTTTCCTTGTATTTTGAGTAGGATACATTTATATATTTTCGTGACTACTTTTTTGTTTTAAAATAAAATTTCAATGTACCCTATGCAGGGGAAAAGGGGGAGTAGGGGTAAGTGTATGACAATTAAGCATCGGAAATAAATAAATAAGACTATTGAATGTTCTTTTCGCATTAATTAAAATCGCCGGACTACAATCGACAGCACGTTTCAGGAGGCCGGCCGGCAGTTAACTACAGTGTACTCACACTAATCACTCGAGGAGAGCTATGCAACTGACAGCACTAAAACCTAAAGGAGCTTCAAGAACACCTACTTAGGACTTCGCCAACTAAAATGTTCAGCGTCTGGAACGATTTTTACTAATGATAATTAATTATTTACAAGTACAACCGTTATTCTGTTAACATAAAAACATACTATGTTTTGGTTTCTGTCATGTCTAAATAAATATACGCACAAAATATAGATTTTTATAAATATCATATATTAGAATAGATTAATAATTAATCAGTTAATCGCCTGATTGGTCAAGTAGTGTGAAGATCGGCTTAAATAATAAAAAAAAAACATTCAGGTAATTGGCACCTATTAATTACAAATATAATCTCACACATTAATGAACAAATATATAAACTATCAAACTTTAAATAATCATAATAAAATCAAACATAAATATAGATAAAATTATAATTCTAAACCAAATTAATAGTATCTAAAATTAAACACCGACGGTCCTAGTCCTGGATCCTAACGATGAGACCTAAAATATCTGCGGTGATGTAGGGGTTTCTGTTTCTGTCTACCTCTTTGGGCATAATGGGTGCAAATTAAACATACGTACTTATGTAACATTTACGGTAAAATATGTTCCGGATATAATAAAAAAATTAAAGACTAATTGTGCAATGACACTGATTACGTCAAGATAAAAAAAACTAAATTAATAACTTAACAAAACATAAAAACAAATAAGCAAAGAGTTCTTCTTACGACAATTATAATAATATTAAAATATTGTATGTACAGATATATATGTTCGGTATGGAATACCGGCAAAATGATTGATAATATTATGTTTATATTGCGTATGGATGTTGTCATACGTTCTCAATACATTCACGAGTTTATCAACAATGTTTTTTTATTTACATTTATTGACAATAGAACAGATATGAACGAAATAACTTGACATAGTATATAATTTTATATACGAGTATTTGTACTACATAGAATTCAAATAAAAAAAAAAAAAATCAAAACCATTTATTCAGTTTAGGCCTTCGGAGGGCACTTATGAAGGTCAAATTTAAAGTTACTGAAGCTACAGTAGTCATAAGTCGTGCTACGCGCAGAAGCCCTCTAAACAAATGTGATAATACCAGTCAGCACTATTTGTAAGATAAGTGTCTTTACCAGGTTGACGCATCGCATACTTTTGTGGAAAAAAAATTGGTAATTGGCTATATTGCTTGTTTATGAAGAGAATTACCAACGTGCATAACTATGTAAAGGGTTTGTCTGCACTTTAAAAGCAAGTAACACAATATATTTTATATATAGGTATATACAGCTATATAGGTACTTTCTACAACAGTGCCAACCACCAAAAAAAAAATGAATTCAATTCAAAACCAGTTATTCAGTTTAGGCTTTCGGAAGGCACTTATGAAGGTCAAATTTAAAGTTACTAAAGCTACTACCGGTTCGGTAGTCAGCACAGGCTACATTCTTTTTTTTTAATAAATAATTTTTTATATAAATTTTATTTATTCTGACTTTTTGGCTATTTTATAATAACACTAGCTGACCCGGCAAACGTTGTTTTGCCACATTTACTTTATTATAAACTATACATGAAAATTTATCGTACTACAATTATTATGTTCGATTGCCATCTAGCAACCCTATTGCGAATCTGTGGATGGAACAGAATTATATAAAAATAGTGATTAAAAAACAGAGGTTGATCGTAGAAGGGTGAAAATTTGAAGTTGAAGTAGGTATGTATTTGTCAATGACAAATCATTATAAAGTTAAAAATATTGTCAAGGAAATAAAAATAAATATTTTGGGGTGGGTCACCTTTATCATTTAAGGGTATGAAAAGTAGATGTTGCCCGATTCTCAGACCTACCCGATATGCACACAAAATTTTATACAAATCGGTTTAGCCGTTGGGGAGAAGTTTTTTGGCAAACACCGCGACATGAGAATTTTAAATATTAGATAGTATCGATAGGGATTGTCTTCAAATAAATTAAGTTATTAATAGTCAATAAATCCTTCTATTGGTAAAAAAGAGTAACTTAATATTGTATTCGTTTGCTTATTATTTGACTTACCTTTCACAATAATAAAACAGGTATATTTATTAAACACGTAACACGTTTTAGTTTTGATTTTAAACTATTATCAAACAATGTTAAGTACTCTCACTACCTCATACGCCCATAACACGTGTTTATTTACATGAGAAAAAAAAATGGTGTCGTGGGACAAAAGAAACAAATATTTTCGGTTCCGTAGTCACGTGGCAAATTAATTTACCCTAACCGCCCGTCAGTCCGTCAGTCCGTCAGTCCGTCAGTCCGTCAGTCCGTCAGTCCGTCAGTCCGTCAGTCCGTCAGTCCGTCAGTCCGTCAGTCCGTCAGTCCGTCAGTCCGTCAGTCCGTCAGTCCGTCAGTCCGTCAGTCCGTCAGTCCGTCAGTCCGTCAGTCCGTCAGTCCGTCAGTCCGTCAGTCCGTCAGTCCGTCAGTCCGTCAGTCCGTCAGTCCGTCAGTCCGTCAGTCCGTCAGTCCGTCAGTCCGTCAGTCCGTCAGTCCGTCAGTCCGTCAGTCCGTCAGTCCGTCAGTCCGTCAGTCCGTCAGTCCGTCAGTCCGTCAGTCCGTCAGTCCGTCAGTCCGTCAGTCCGTCAGTCCGTCAGTCCGTCAGTCCGTCAGTCCGTCAGTCCGCCAGTCCGCCAGTCCGCCAGTCCGTCAGTCCGTCAGTCCGGCAGTCCATCAGTCCGTCATTCCGTCAGTCTATCAGTCCGCCAGTCAGTCAGTCCGTCAGTCCGCCAGTCAGTCAGTCTGTCCGTCCGTTAATTCGTAAAAAGAAACTAATTGAAAATGGTGTGAAGTGTTATAGTTAGTATAAGTCTTGGCAATAATAAATAGCAAAAAGTGTCGTTACAACTTTTGGTCTTAATTTTTCAGTCTAGCTCCCTTTCGCAAGGCGCGATAAGGAACTTCGTTCCAAAAATAAATATCACGTTAGAAAAATAGGGGTTGATCGTAGAGAGGTGGAAAATTAAGAGTAATATAATTATTTTTTTCTAAGTCGTGACAAAATAAGAATAAAAGCCTTGCCAAAAAATGTAAATATATAATTAAAAAATAAAATAGGGGTTGATCGTAGAGAGTTGGAAAATTAAGAGTAACATATATTTTTTTTATTCCTAGTCATAATAAAATAAGAATAAAAGTCTTGCCAAAAAAATTCAGATTTATAATTTACAAATAAAAAATAGGGGTTGATCGTAGAGGGTTGAAAATTCAGGGTTGTATTTATTTTTCAATTATGTATCATAAAAAAATAAAATAATAAAATTTTATCCAAAAATTAAAAAAAAAGATTGGTGTGGACTACCCTTTACATTTAGGGGGATGAAAATTTGACGTTGGCCTATTCTCAGACCTACCCAATATGCACACAAAATTTCATGAGAATCGGTCAAGCCGTTTCGGAGGAGTACGGTGTCTAACACTGTGACACGAGAATTTTATATATTAGATTTTAATATATTTTTATATTCAACAATTACAAAATACTTAATATAGGTAACATTAAAAAACAAAAAACAAAAAAATAACATGACTACAAAATAGAAAATAACAATAATTACTTACAACTTAAACATACATTTATCTTATTGAAATAGGAAAAATAACAAATTTAATAATTGACGTATCGTATCGTCCGCCTGCCCTGTTCCCAATCATAAGGGGTCATCGCATTATAAGAGATTTCACTAAATGTTATTCGTACTCTATGACCGACTTTAATAACAAAAGCCGGTTAAGTACATGTCGGGCCACACGCATTGTTGGGTTCCGTAGTTTTAAAAGATGGTCGACTATTACTCGTTTACTTGAAACTGCTATAATAGTTTTCCTTTTAACTTAGACATACGAGTATATACTGAAAGTAAAAAAAGAAAAGCTTGTAAGGGGCGAGACACTTGACTCTATTATAAATTGCTACTTTTAAGTTTACCATTCTAGCATTCATTCATTACATTTTGACAGGCCAGTTGGCTTGGTGGTTAGTGACTGCTAAGCTGAAAGCCACGGGTTCGATTCCCACCCAGGACAAACATTTGTGTGCATGAACATGTCTGTTTGTTCTGTGTCTGGGTGTAAATATCTATATAAGTATGTATTTATAAAAACATGTAGTATATCAGTTATCTGGTTTCCATAGTACAAGCTCTGCTTAGTTTGGGACCAGATGGCCGTGTGTAAAGAATGTCTCAGGATATTTATTTATTCCGCAAACGGATCTTCGTATGTTGAAATGTTCATTACACACTCATTACCTTTACGCTTTTTTTCCAACACTTTATCGGTGTGATTTATATGCATAACCATGTTAAATTACAGCTCGTAGTAAATAAAAGTCTCTGAGTTAAAGTACGAACAAACGGACAGACGAGTATTTCTATATATACAACTTTAAGGACACCTTGATGACTACGTAACCCTAAATTACAATATTTAATTACACTTTGAAATATGACACTTTGTCTCATGCAATGACCTTATAGTGGTCAGAATAATCAATCACTATCTTAACGTTGGCACTTTCCACAGTAGTCGGCGTAATGTACATAGTTAATTTATACATCAACATGACTGCACAAGTTTATAATAAACAACTTTTAAATCTGTTTATAACTTATATCTATTTAATTGTGAAAGTGTTTTTGAAAAGTAAGTAAAATGCAAATGAAAGTAACGTTTGTATAGATACGTAAAAAGTGAATCGCTCGGGTATTATGCTGTCGGCTGTCTGCGAAGTTTGTCTTTGAAAAAGTTGTCGAACAACGCACCTGTCTGCACATCAATGGAGGCCGGCGCTCAAAAGAGCGGTGAATCTTTCTGCTAGGTGCTTTCCAAAACCGACTCCGAAATAATTTCAATGTACAATTGTTCCACTCGACATGGAGTGGGGACGACGGCTTCGCTCGACGGCTAGTGTTTTGTTGTAGGTATTAGTCCAACTTTAAATTTCCCAACTTAAAATCTGTTCCGTTAAATTGTTAACAATGAACCGTGTTGAACAAAAATGCATTGAAATTTATTCCATTAGAAGCAACAAATTAATGTTGGCGTTGAGTACAAAATAGTTTGTAGTTTGGAGAGTAATATTTAAATTGCCTGTTGTGTTTGTGCTTGTGTAATAATTATGTGGACTTTTTATTTTATTGCGGTTGTTTATGAGAAGAGCAAGAAACAAGAACACCGAGGAACTTAAGGCTGTTTATGTGATGTATCAGCAGACTAGATACTTTTCAGGTAATAAGAGTCAGAAGTAGTAGAGCCCTTACAGTAGAGTTTATCCGGGTTACTACCACCACCTCACCCATTTCTGCCGAGGACCACTAGTGCAGCTGTATCACTGTGTTTCGGTTAGAAAGGCAAGGGGGGGGCAATTAAATCACATGCAAATGCGACTTAACAACTTCACGTCTCAGGATCAACCACGCATTTGTGTTGTAAATATTAAAAGACGGGTGACCACTAACCATCAGGTGGACTGTCTTCCTATCTCCCAGCCTACTCTCCAAGCGCTCAGAACTTCATTAATTATTTAATTAACAGCAGCTGCATAAAAATCTGAATATATAAAACATGTTTATACAGAAGGTAGTCAAGCAAACTTATTAAACTTGGTGGATACAGTATTGTTGTTTATAGTAGTCAAGCGGATGATGATACCTCTAGAGCTTTGAGCATACATAATTGGGTATAGTTATACAGACAAGTAAGTCGATACATCTGTTAATAAACCTCATGCGCTTTAATGGTCTTAAGGGGATACAAACTAGATTTGTATTAGTAATACGCCTGAGTTATTGACTATTAATTCGTAGACTATAATGTGCCTGGATATTCTCGATCGTGAAAGTACATATGGATATTTTTGGTGAAATGTAGTGCAATATTTATTATTATTATATTAGGGTTCACTTTGTTAGTGATGAAAAGGAACCCTTATTGCCATTTCTTTAAAGGTGAACTTTAGTTTATGTCTGTATTTGATTTGGAGCCTACCGTTCTACGGCAAGCAAGTATCCTTGTAATGGCATGGTCAAAGATAAAAAGAAAGCTAGAACCTTGGCAACTTAATCATTCTTGTTTATCTAAAAATAAGTTTATGGTATATGGCTCAAAAAATACAAAAAAGGATCGTTTTTCTTTTCTTATCTTCCTAGTTCAAATGCTGAAAAGACAAATATTTTCATCTAAACATTAATACATGGTTATGGATTCAACTGATTTAACCTATTAATCATATTTTTTGATTAATGTAAATTTATTACTCCAACCAAACCCCGGTCGCTTAAATGTAAAAATAAACAAGCAAAAACTGAATTACACTAAACCGGCGGCACATTAAAAGAACGAGGCTGTCTCGTAATGTTGCTAAATCTTCCAAGACGTGCTATAGGAAATGTTCTCTTTATCTTACACCATCCTACTTCCGAAGGCGTACCTTCCGCTCCCCATTCCGCCCCGCCGCACTACACACCGGAACTGACGGGGATTTATTTAGAATAAAACATGCTACATTTTTATTACGCATTAAAATAAGAACATTTCTTCATACGCATCATGTAAGTTGTGAAAATACGTTGCCCATTTCCGACAAATATAAATTAAACTAGAAAAACTTTACGTATTTCAAACATAAATGCTGATTAATTCATTCAACCCCTTTATCATCGCCACGTAAATAAAAAATAGGAGAACTGGTAGAAACAATCGACGAGCAGCGAAAAATTCTATTACTCGACAAAGCGAGAAGAGCATTGTTTTGTCCTCGCGCAGATGCGCTGGGGATTATCATCAATCACCAACTGCAAATTGCACATGGCCTTTCGGAATGCACCCTGTGCCATTTGTGTGCCCCCGGTCAGGATTAGGTGGCATTAGTTGAATCGAATTCCGTGCTAAGCGCTCTGCGGAGCTATGTGTTACACTATGTGCCTCGGCAGCCTGTAACTGCACTCAAATAGCCTATATCTACAAACCGCACTGAAGGAATAAATTATTGATTTATCAGGGAATAACCGGAATTGCTATTAAACTTAATTTTAATTTAAGTTTATCAATTTGCATTTCCTATCGGGTTAGTAAATCTTTCGCGGCGGCTGTACCACATAAAATCGACAGATCGGTCTCTAGATGAAATTTCAATTTCCAACATTTTCTAATTAGATATTGATTTAAATGATAAATCTTTTGTCAATTTTAAAGCTGTTATATACAGGAGTAGTTAATGCAAGACTTTTACTTAATTCCGATTGGATACTTGTCTCTGGTAAACACTCTTAGAAAGGACTCTTTTCTAACAACAGTCACCTAGGTATGCGCTTTTAAATATTTTCGAACACTACCAATCAATTACCAAACATTTTTACCATTTACTGAACATAATAAACCGACGTACTTTGACACATGACGCAAAAATCCCACCCAGCAGACACAGTTTTTTTCCATTCAAGAATTATAAAAAACACATCTTGAACGTAACCCTTTTTTTCCATCGTAAAATTGCATCACCGTCATTGCTAATAAACCAATGGATATACAATGTTTCAATTACTTAACTCAATGCTGTAATGCTCAAGTCACTAAGCGAGCCACTCAACGTATAAATTTAAAGATTGTTTGCTGGAGCCACGCTCGTTCAAATTAACAAAAGCGTCTTGTACAATTAAGTCCGGTCACAGTTCATTCGAGTCTTCTTTAATTACAGTTCCTTATGCAAGTAGCTCGCTTAGATCCGGAGTTCCAAAACTATTCGTGGTACTAAATCCAGTTGCCAGTACAGTACTATCTAAGAGCGCAACATGCATACCCATGTAAATTTGGAGCCGAGCGGCCCTCGTTAATTTGAGCCTTGTCACGGGGCACATCCCTTTCTTAGTAAGTCGGTACCCGCTGCGTCGCTATGGCTTTCACCAGCTAACGGCTCCTTGGCTGCTCGAAATTGCCTCGGTTTATCTTCGTACTATCGACCCTGAACACTGAACATACACTGAATAAATGTAGTCTTTATATTATGAAAGCAGTTCCTTTCTTCATTATTTTCTAAATAAGTTTTATATTTTTATGCTTTCTTCAATTGGTTGAACAAGATAGATGAGATAAAGCCTCACGAAAGTTTGGCATTCTCAACACATCCTTCGCGGAATGAAATGATTAGCGTAGAGCAAAATGCAATAGGCACTTTTGTATAGCTTCAATCAAAAGTGGAATCGCTCAGACCTTATTATGCCCCAAAGTTTCAGAAGTCAAAATAAACAATAACTAATTTAATAATTATCCAATTATTACAAATTCACGATCTTGGCCTAAATTATTTAACTGTTTATGAATCAGTTGATAGACATTAAGGTTAATTATTGTGTTAATGATTCATTCTTGAATGACGATACTAGGTAAGTGTGTTACGCTGGTGGTCATTTGCTTAGATATGTATGATTGATAATTCTTTCATATTAGGGTCCCGATGTAAAATAATAGGAACCCTTATATTTTCATTAAGTTTGTTTGCTAACAAATATCTCTTAGTTTAAGAACTCTAATATTATTTAATAATATCATGCAACAAATTCTGTTCCCTATTCAATGCGTTCTAACGATCATGCATAGCCGCAGCGGTTACTTTGTCGTATGAATTTGGAAACACGTAATAAGTAAATAAATTAAATAATTTCATTTGAACAACGTTTATTTTGATATTCAAACGTGTATTACTGTGTTTCGGTTAGAAAGGTAAGGGGGCCGGTGAAATTACAGGCACACGAGACATAACAATTTCACGCCTCAGGCTCGATAATGCATTGGTAATGTCCCTGGTGTTGCAAATGTCAGTGCGGCGATAACCACTTACCAGGTGGACAAGCAAGCAGACGGCTTGTTTGTCGGCCAAAATGGTATAAAAAAAAAATTCAATAAACCAGCTTACATATTGTCCTTCCTTTCCAAAAGATAGTGATTTTCAAGACTTTCAAATTTTAAAAACAGCAAAAATCCTTTGTTTTATGTTTTTCTCATTCTTATTTTAAAGTAATCTTATCAAATTAAGGGGCGATAAGTGGACAAGGGCAACTCCTCAATAATCTTCAATATGTTGTAAATATATAATAGTGATAATTATGTTAACACAAAATCTTGCGCACGAGCAATTTGGACATTTTTGATCAATTAGTAAGATAAAAAAGGACATATTTAATGTAGGTAAAGTCAGCAATTTAAGTAGCTTAACAGATCCGAAATTCCAAAACACCTAAACTCTAAAACTAATGAATAATGGAGAAAATTAAAATAATATGTTTTATAGACAGATATTTACTAAACTCCAAATAACTTTATCTTTCCATGTCATAGATAGATGCAGATGTACAATTGTTTTGTAAACTTAGATCTGTTCAGCTACTTATGTTGCTGACTGTACTGTTTTGAAATCATTTTCGAAAGTTTTATTATCATCATTGTATATTTAGCTCTCCTATCTGTTTACTTAATAATATAATCAGTTATTGAGTCAATTTGTTGGGCAGGTGTAATTAAAAAAATATTGCAAATGAAAATGAATGTTATTGGGCTTTATAACCAAAAATGATTTCACTCATTAATTAATTTAGGTAATAGAATGGCAATATTTTGACAAATTAAGAGTAGATTAAATAGATCCACAACCCACGAGTATCTCATCATATTAAGTATGGACTTAGTAAAATACTAACCACAACTGTTAATTATGCTCTTTGTAATGCAAATCTGTAAATACCTACATTTAGATAATGACGCGGTTTATTTCCAGTGTTAGATGTCACATTAGAGTGATTTGTTTTGAGTACACAATTATACATTGTTACTTATTGGTATGAAACTTGGTTAAGGACCGAAGGGTTTAGGTTAGATTTTTGGATTCTGGCGATTGACGTTTCTATTATAAAATCTATTAGCCTGATTTTGATAATGGTCTCGAGAGGCGGTGACAATAGTTTTGTCCTTAAATATTTTTGGTGTAATGTAAGTCTCAGTACTGAGAGCTGCTTACCACATCGGGAATAACAGGAGTAATGATATTTATTATTTCATGCATAAACACTAATTTTAAGACTCCGATTAGCAGTTATTTGGTAATGGCTTATATTTTAAAACATAATATTTCGGTCATAATTTTTTTAATTTGAATAATTTTTTTTAAGCCCATGTATCGTTTTGTGAATTTAATAAATAACTGACAATATGGCTGCAAAAAATAATACGCACGCATACAAAATACGCACGTATTGTGTTATTGATTATATCAAAATCCTAGGTGCTTTTATTTTGACCAGCAGTGAACGCTATGAGCTAAAAGTAACTCAACTAGCGCAACCTATCGGTTTCTAGATGCAAAGAAAAATTAGTCGCTCAGAAAAATAACCTGGATCTCAATTAAGGATCCAACTGTAGCTAAGTATCAACTCGGTGACCCCATAAGTACAAAAAGGAAAAAAAATCAAATACATCAGGAAACACTAACAAATGTTCATTAATTTATTTTCAAAGTGTTATTTTATGTTATTTATATGTAAAACATTATTTCTTTGTGTAATTTGCTATATTCAATACATGCGGTACTTTCCCACTAGGTCCCGTTCATTTGAGTCACCCTGTGGTCACTGATAATTTCTTACACTTCGCCTTTTTATGACGTCATTATCATCTGTCTGTCCCATTCCCGATTATTTGGAATGGCATTAATGTACCCATTCTGACAAAAAATACCAAATGGAAACACTTCGTTATCATAGTAACTGATTCAGATCTTAGTAGGTGAACTAAAGTGGCCGTGAATGACGTTGTATGACGCATGAATAGGTAAATGTGATAATGAGTGCGGTAAAAATAACTATAGTACATACAAGCGTGCGTAGCTACTTACATAATGGCGTCAGTATATATGATATTGCCAAATTAAATGCAATTGCATGAGACACGGTATCGAATGAGAATTTTCGATGACCATACGAACGAACATACAACGTCATGACCTTAAATTCTTATCTAGATCATAGTAGCCAAGCAAATGGGTCTCTGACTCATTTTACGCTACATTCATAATGATGCAAGAGAATCTATTAGTTTTGTTATTTTTAAAATAATTTATATTGAATGGTTTTCCTAGTATTAATATAACTCATGACATTAGTAATGCATGTTGCATGCAACAATGTAATAAATAAGTATTATAAGGTTGGTATTTCAAAGGATTCGTAATGATTATATAACTTACCTACTTGGTTACAAGTACCTATAATTGCTTGGCTAAAACTAAGCTGGTACTTTGATACTATACAAAGGGTTTCGGGTCATTTCAAGAACGTTAGAGACTAAGTTCGTTTTTCTGACGATTTCATCCTTTTCTCGTCCTCAGCCTATCAAAGAAATGTTCAAAGGTTTAGTCTAAGCTCGAACAAGTCAAAGACTTTCTTGACAAAAATTATAATGCGTGGGATTGATGTCAGAGGTGTTTGAAATGTTTTATTAATGAAATGAAATAGTCTGATCCCAGATGAGGCAAAATTAAGAATTCATCCAATTAGACTCACAGAAAATGGCACAGAGCTCTTGGGTCATGAAGTAAATAAAAGAAAAATTAGCATCATTCAAAAGAACGAGAAAGCTATAAATGTGCATTCTACTCATCCACACATAGTGCTTTGACTTGGAAAAGCAGCAGAACAGAAGTCAAGCTAACATACCGCATTAAATACTTTAATGCGCCCCGAGACATTAAACGACGAATGTATTTTGAAAGTAGTAAACGTAATATGAGATTGTGCGGGCCACATAATTACTATCATGTCCGACTGTTCGATGTTATTTGGAAAATATTGAGAATTTTTTAAATTATGGAATCCTTCTTTATACACAGAGCTAAGGGGGAGAAAAATAAACAGCGCGCTTTCTCGAAAAGTAGGACTTTAAATATAATAATAACATGTAACATGACGGTTCGTAATTTTTAAATGTCCTGTATTCCCTAGCGTATAACTGCTTGGGAATATATTGAACAAAGTCCGAAATGCAATTGGAAGGTTATTAACAAATAAAGAAATCTTATAATTACATGTACGTCGTCTTTACATGGTTGATAATTTTTCTCAAAGCTCGCATTTATTTGTTTCCATATGACCTGTACAACCCCTCTTTATCGAAAACCTAGATTGAGATTCTGCTCAGATTCTTAAGGCTGACGGCTCGTTTGATCGTAGAAAAGGTCACCGTCGCTACAAAATAGAAACGTACCCGATGTTTATAGGTGTTGTAAAGATTCTGACTATAATTCACATTGCCTCAAGACTACATCAGAATTCAAAACACTTCTATGCGAGAGAAATTGCCAGATCACTGAACTGTTGAAAAAATCAATCCTCCGAGCTTCAGTGAATTACATAGGAGTTATCATAGGTTGTCGGACCTGTTTTTGGTAAAAACCAGTTAGTGAATAAGGTCAATGACCAAGTAACATAATTTCAAGTTAGCAGCAGGATTTTACAGTTCGAATACAGTCTATAGCAACAGGCGTGGGGATTGGTAATTCCCTTATGTGCCATCGAAATCATTATTATCACGTGCGCTTTACTCAACTTTGTGATACGATGTCAATGCTCATTGATGTTTGTGTGATCAAACTGAACGGTCGTTTTGTATGAAGAAAATTTGCCGATGAGTCAGTGTTGCGTACGATCATATCGGATCATCGAGTGCTGGTATTTGTGTAACGTCCGTGACAAAATTGTTTTGACACGTGCTTTCATAAACAGTCTGTAGGTAAGGATTTATTAAAACTGTACTATATGTATATTTAAGTTGTTAGAATATTATTCGTGTGAATAAATATTGAATTTTCGCGGTAGAGTTTTACACGCAGCAAAGTGTGAATTAAGTTTTGAATTAACGATTTCCTACTAAATTCAGATCACATTGTTTTATGTAATGTTTTAAGTAAACACTTAAATTTGTCTCAGTGCGGTTGATTATTTTTAACCCGACGGTTTGTCCATCATTTTTATACGAATGACAAATAGAAAATGCAATTTTAGAGAAGAGGAATATTTTTCCCCACCGATAAGTAATTCAGATATTTATACCATAGATTCCGATATACCAATTAATCCATAAGTTTACAACTCAATAAAATTTTTCAAAAGTGTATTTTACCTGCGCCTGTTCAACACATGTACTTGAATATTATCTGAACTGCATTAATTATATATAATTTTATCGAAACCAACACAAATTTATTACTTTGAAATACTGTCGAAATTATCATTGAAAATAATTTATTTATTAACCGGTTTTTTTTTTTCAATCTCATAAACTAGATACAGCACCGCGGTTTCGACTCGTATCAAAATTGATAAATCAGACAGAGTCAGTAGACTTACTTAAGTGCTTAATGTCATTAAGGTCAGTTTAGCCGTGAAAAGGTAACAAATAGACAGTGGCTTTGTAATAATTGTGCGAGTATGAATATCTTCATATTTAATGATTTCTTATAAATGGCCACCTTCATCGTTGGTTATCAATTGGCTATCAATATTTTAATTACCAACCAACATTGTCAAACATATCCTAAAACAATAAAATTAATAAATTTAAACACCTGTCCGTAAATTTCATTGTTCAAGTTGCACTCTAATTACGTACCTATTTCTAGTTATTGTTGCGTGTGATATAGATACACGTGTGAAATCATTAGTCTAATTATGAATCTTGTGCAATTAGTGCAAAGTTCAATTCACATTGTCGCAATTCTATCTGTATCTATGTCGATGCTTATTTACTGTACCTAGCTCATACAGGAAATATGGTCTACTTGGTTGGCTTCATGTCCATTCCATCACAAATGAATTAGGTACATTACGGATGTTGGAATTGTGTGATGTCATTGTCATATGAAATTTTATTTTATACTGTAACTGGTAAATTTTTGACTACCTACTTATGTTAGGTACCTACATCCTTCACAGATTGTTTTGATAAGTGCTACAAGCCTTCTTACAATTATACATACATAAAATGCAAGTGCACGTACTATGATAAAACCTAGCATTTTTAGTGCCCCTAGTACATGCCCTTTGTCTGGATTTTTAGGAACTCTATTATAGCAAATAATGAAAATTAAAAAGTGGGTTTCGTGTTTCGCAGTTGTATCAATAACCTTACAGAGCAATAATCTACCTGTTTTAAGTTATTCATCTTCTATAGCACATCTTTTACATCAACAAAGTAATTTTCTAAGGAGTTTTTAAGAAATTTTAACTTATCCAAGTCCATGTTATAAGATTCGATTTGTTGAATATTACCTACTTATTAACGTGTGAATCCTAGTTTTTGACATAGTTTTCATTTGATATCGTTGTGTTATATACTAGTACCGTAATTTTTTCCCATATATCCAAAATAACTACTTTAAATCTTTAAGTTTTATTTAAAATAACTTAGTACAGCTATACAGCTGTGAAAGTGCTTAACCACTGTGAAAGTGACACTGATAACTTAGTGATAAGGAAAAGGTAGGGTAATCAATTTTATGAACTGACGAAAACGATATGACCTCATACGGATTAACCAAATGTTTATCCATCACAATTGAAATATCAAATAATTATTCTCATAATAGGTTCTGAATATTTATTGTTTTCTGGTAATGAAATATTTATTCAAATCGGCCTTCACAGGCACTTATGAATGGTCAGAGTCTAACATGGTAATTACTATAACTTATATTATTTCAAGTCACGCCTCAGTTGTCGAGCGGTATTATCCTCACCTAGAACCAGAACGTTTCCAGGTCTTATCCCAGTTCAGGCAGGATACGATTCTTCTTCAATTAAGACAACCGTGTAGTTTTAGATTGGTAATCTCACCGCATACCGTCCATAATGCTCATCATTATGTCAAATTGGGTCTTAAATATCTTCTGTAGAATATATAGTCTTACCATTGTCTAACTGCTCTGGAATATGTATATATATTTTACACTATGTCATGGTGTAGCTAAACGTGACTCGTATAACTGCGTATATATTGTTATACTTATTTAAATTTTGGAACAAAAAACAGATTCTGTTGCCTTTCATGGTATTCTCTTTAATATTGCGCGTGAGTATTTCTGAGAATAGCCTCCGAACTTGCTGTCATTACATTATCATTACTTGGTATTGTATGAAATTATTTTGTTCTTAAAACCCGTAATATTTTTGTTAGTGGAAAGTTTTTTCTTGGTTTAAATTAATAGTCAATTTATCTCTTCGTGTTATTCTTGCGATACTGCGTTGATGGTTATAACTAAACTTAAAGTACCTACCTATTTACAAAAGGAACATAAAAAACTATAATATCACCTATTCACTAAATTGTTTTAGTAAAATCGGGCACAACACATTTATTTAACGATCAGCTTAACTTCATATGGTGTGCTTTAAAAGTAACTAAATGTGAAATAAATTCAATTCAAGCCTCTACTTTTTCTACAAACAGCGAGTTTTTGTGGTCATCATGGTTATCTATATATTTTTTTTAACCACTGGGTATTTCAAGGATTTTTAAAGCGTTTATTGAATAAAAGCGCGGTCAGATATTTTAGTTACTTAATGCAGGCACTGTCATAACTGACGTTGGAAAGCAGACGGTAAAAATGTTTGGGTAAGGTTGTGTGCATGTGTAAAACTTATATAATTTCTACGTAATTATTAGTTAATATACAGATCGAAATTGATACATATACTAGCTGTCCGGACATACGTTTACCTGTCCAAATAGGTCCATACCAAAATCTAGGAATTCGATTGCAGCGCCACCTAACGGGTCCATTTGTGAATCTAAACCATCCAGGGCGCCACCCAAACGTATACAAAAAACTTAATTCAAATCGGTCCAGCTGTTTAGGAGGAGTTCAGTGACATACACACGTACAGTAGACTTATATACTAGTTGTACCCTGCCACGCTTTGCTGTAGCACATTGTGATTGAATGGTTGAGAAATGAGAAACTAAACAAAGACGGTCGCGGATATGTGACTGATGCAAAAAAATGATAAAAACAATCCTTGATGCGGATTATAAATCATTTTGCAGAACTTTTTGAGTTTTTGAAGCGTACACAAACCAACATAACATTTTTATATATATAGATAAAGATATAGTTTTTTTCCGGGAAGTAGTAGTAGAATAGGTAAAGTTCTTGGCGCTCGTTTATTATTCATTATTTAGCCACACATCCCCATATTCCTTTATATCGAATTATATTTAGGTACTCGAGTTCGGCTAGCAATATACCACCATAATAATAATTATTGAACATTTGAGGAAAACATTATGAATTTCTAATAATTGCAAATTGTTTAAAAAAACTGTTAGCATGTTTAAAATAAAAAACCTATTCACAAACTTAAGGTAAAGTGGTACATGTATGACTATTCTTGCATATTTGTTTTTACGTTTTAACCAGATGTAGGTACATATTGGAACGAAGTTCCTTATCGCGCGTTGTAAAAAGGGGCTAGACGGAAAAAAATCATACGAAAAGTTGTAACGACACTTTTGTTCGAAATTTAAATTAAATGGTTTATTATTGGGTTTGTTTTTTTCATAATTTATTTAAAGGCTACATACAACATATTTAAAATTCTGTTCCATTTATAAATTAGTATAATTAGTAATTATTATAAGAAAAGGAATAAGATCAAAGCAAATTTTGAATCGCACTGAATTCAAAGAAACATGTATTATGTCAATGAAAACTTCGTTCCTATCTGGGGTCCCACGACACCATTATTTATTTTTAAAATATCTACGTCTGTTAAATTAACATTTATAAATGCTCGCATAGATGAGTTCTTATATTGGGCTTTTTTGGTATTGATTTCAAGACTTAATCTGTTGCCATTCGATCTATTGTTACAATTATTATGTGTAGAATCCTTATCAATTTAGGTCTCGTTGTGTATTGATTTGCACATTTTAATCAGTTATTATTGCAATTTCGTAATGCATGCCAAAGTACAATAAATAACGAATTCATAATATACATATAATTAATTCAATTTCTGAAAATTCATATCATTTCCCAGATCATTGCAACTGTTATATTAATTTATTCTATTTATATCGAACTCGGCACCATATTCTTGGGTTCATGACGATTAATTAACATTTATTATCATTTAAAAAGTACTTGCTGTGCTCTGCAGCTTTGCTCGCTTCCTCTTGAATTACTCTATCTTTTGCTTGCTGCATTGAAATTCGTTGCATAGTTTACGATTCTATTAAGGACATACAGACTAACATTTTTTTTAACATATATAGAAAAACATCGAACTTATCTCGATGTCTCGAAAGGTTAACAATTTAACTAATTATTACTAATTAACATTTGTTAAGATAATTAGTTGGTAATCTGAACAAATATAGCCAAAAGATAAAGTCGCAACATGTAACATTTTGACGTGTTTTTTTTATTATGTCAACGGATTTTTATTAACCGAATGTGAACTCGGTCTTTGACCGCCGATCCTGATAACACTACATTGATATCCGCATGTTTGCATAGATAATATGTAACTAAGTACATGTAGGCACACCATAAACACAGGATATGTGAAGATTTTATATTTAAAAAAATCTAAATTACGATATTAATTTAATTTGACCTCTTTGGTGATGTTAAATTGACTAACAGAAAAGGGTAGCAACACCTTGTCTTGGCTTTTTATTACAAAGTTTAGATTATTTAAATAAATTAATTAACTTGATTATTTTGTATTATATTCTCAAAGCCTAAGAATATAATTTTGATAGAATTTTTGAAATAACTTTTTTTTTAACTTTCGCCGATAATAATAAAACGCACGTATGTTATGTAGAGCAAAAAACATGTCTCGTCAGATTTACGTCGATTGTATAAATGGGCGATTCCATTGCCCCTTAACTTATTTGAGATAAGCAGGTCATCTACACGACCTCAAATAATTAAAGCTATATTTATCTTAAAAGACACACCCCAATCGTACAACTACGTAACTTGCATCATATTACTGTAAAAACAAATGCAATCAAAACAATCTGTTCTTCGTCAATTTGTTCGAAGAGCAAAACCTTTAGATTTAAAAAAGGAACGCTAGTTTTTATCCGTGGAGATTATTTTTTAGATTCTAAATATTCATATTGAATTATTAAATTCAATTAATATTCTCTATATAAATTCCAGATAGAATTGTTATTTTATTTTCCAGCTTAGAATCTTTTATGTTTTTTTTGTAACATAAAACAAATTAAATGAACGATATTGTTAATAAGTACATAACGGAAACTAGTTGACCACACGTTTTATTTTGTTTCAGGGCTGTAAGGTGCATTTAAAAAATATGTTTGTTCATTTATAAAAGTAACAAAACGGAATTAAGATGTCGTTGGAAAAGAACACACTGGCTCTGTCGCCGAGGACGCAAAAAGTAATCAAATTAGTACCACCGGATGGAGGTTGGGGCTGGATGGTTCTTTTAGGGACGGCACTTTCTAATGTAAGTCAAACTAAATATTTAATTAGAGCAACTGTTTTTGTATATGACGTTATGAAAATATCCAGATTCCAGGAATTCTTTTGGATTTATAATATTTTACTTCTGGTGTACTTTACGGTTAATTTCTATTATTGAAATGTAGGGTTTTTATAATACTTTTTAAAAGTTTAAATTCAGTTAATTATTGAACAAAGATAAATAAATGTAGCGAACAAAAGATAATATAATTCACAAAAAAACGCAGAGGTTTATAAGAGGAATGACTTATTCAATATTAATATAAAATAGCTAAATATGTTATTTTCATCACACCACAGTAAAGTTGTTAACATATTTATTAAAATTTTCCTTAATTTAGTTGGTCTGATAAGCGCCAACAAACAAAGTATTTTTCAATATTATCTATATTTTTTAGATAGTGACCTAAAGGCCGCATGTTTATTACGTTTGTTATTAGACTCTTCATTTTATCAATAACCGATATTAAACATACTTGTAATGTTATTTTCTGTAAACACCTACGTTAGGTAAGGTTATATTATTGTGTCAGCGAGATGGCCCGGCTGGCTCGAGAGCGACGCTCTGCACTTGCGGCCACTGGAGAGGGCCTGTCGGCGGTGGCGCTCAGCCGCCAAGTTCTGGGTGGCGTGGATGTCATCCTGAAGGTTGCCACAAAATCTGGCAGCCTAAAGGGCACCTTCACGCGCGCCCTGAAGGAGGCGGCAGACGATATTAAGGAGGCGACAGGGGTCCTCCTGAACAGGACGAGCTCGGAGGAGACGGCAAAGTTATGGGAGGAGAACGGCCGTCTCCGCTCCGAGCTGGAGGACCTGCGGCGGGAGCTTGCCGCCCAGAGGGCGGAATGGCAGCAGAGGCGTCCTGCTGCCTCCGGTTCCGCCCCTGACGCCGACCCGAAACCGTCGGCCACGTCGTCGGGCGAGTCGTCGCGTCCTGCCCCCACACAGCGAACGGACGCGGAGATCGAAAAGATCGTCCGCGTCTGCATGTTGCAGTGTGGGGGCATGGTGAATGCCCGTCTGCAGGGCCTGGAGTCGAGGCTCCTCCCCGCGCAGACCCTCCGTCCGCCGCTCGCTGCGGACAGGAGGAGAATGGAGGACGCTACGAGGCCAGGCCCTGCAGCCACAGCCGGCAAACCAAAGGGCGGAAAGCCCACGTCCGCTCCCCGGACGGCCGCACCCCCGGCGAACGCGCCCTCGGCGGCCGCGTCCGGGTCTCCCGCAGAGACCTGGACGACGGTCGTGAAGAGGGGCCGCCGTAAGAAGAAGGCGGCACCACCGGCACCCGCCAAAGCGCCACCGGCACCAAAGGGGAAAAAAAAGAAGAAGGCCAAAGGACCGCCTAGGGCCCCACGCTCCGCGGCTGTAGTCATCACGCTGCAGCCCGGAGCCGTCGAAAGGGGCATCACATATAGTGCGGTCCTAAAAGAGGCGAAAGAGAAAGTCGCGCTCCCTGACATAGGGATATCGTCGGGCCTCAAGGTGAGGCCGGCGATCACGGGAGCGCGGCTCTTCGAGGTGTCCGGTGACGCCAGCGCGGAGAAGGCGGACGTATTGGCCGCCAAATTGAGGGAGGTCCTCAACCCGGAGGACGTTCGGGTGTCCAGGCCCGTGAAGACCGCAGAACTGCGTGTCGATGGCCTGGACGACTCGACGACCCCGGGTGAGGTCGTGGCGGCCATCGCCCGCTCCGGTGGGTGTTCGCCGGAGGAGGTGCGGACCGGTGAGATCCGCGCCGAGCGATCCGGGCTCGGCACGATCTGGGTGCGGTGCCCGGTGGCGGCGGCGAATAAAGTCGCCGACGCCGGGCGCCTGTTGGTGGGGTGGGCTGCAGCGCGGGTGAAGCGGCTGCAGCCCAGGGCCTTGCGGTGCTACCGCTGCCTGGACATGGGGCATGTCCGGGCACGGTGCACCGCTGAAGTCGACCGCAGCGATTTGTGTTATCGCTGCGGTCAGGCCGGCCACAAGGCGGCGGAGTGCTCGGCGGCGCCGAACTGCAGCCTCTGTACAGCTGCAGGGAGGCCCGCGGGGCACAGGGCGGGGGGCAAGGCGTGCGCTGCGCCCGCCCCGAAGAAGAGGAGAGGGGCTGCCAAAGCTGCCGGGGGCTCTTTACCCCCCCCGCAGCCTGGCGGCCCTCAGGCCGACCCCCGGCCTAGGGATGGTGCGGAGGGAATGGATTGCGCATGACGGCGCAATACCATTTCCTCCAGGGCAATATCAACCACTGTGCCAGAGCTCAGGATCTCTTGCTCCAGAGCATGGCAGAGTGGTCGATTCGTGCGGCGGTGGTCGCCGAGCTGTATTTCGTCCCCCCCAGGGACAACTGGGTGGGTGACCTTGACGGTTTGGTGGCCATCATCGGTGGGGCTCTGGTCGGTCCTTCCCGAGGTCACGGCTGGGTGGCCGCCCTCGTGGATGGGATCGGCACTGTTGGGGCGTATTTCTCGCCCAACAAGAGCCTCGCCGACTTCGAGGTGTTCCTTGTCGAGTTGGGTGCCGTCGTGGGCCGACTCCACCCTCGCCCCGTGCTGTTGCTGGGTGATCTCAACGCCAAATCTTCGGCATGGGGATCCCCAGTGACCGATGCTAGGGGCGATGCGCTGGAGGAGTGGGCGGTCGCGACAGGCTTGATCGTCCTCAACCGGGGTTCGGTACACACGTGCGTGCGGCAGCGGGGCGGGTCTATAGTGGACGTTTCGTTCGCTAGCCCCGCTGTCGCGAGCCGTGTCTCGGGCTGGCATGTCGCCGTGGAGGTGGAGACGTTGTCGGATCATAGATACATCCGCTTCGACGTCTCCGCCCAGACCACGGGCGGCAGCCGCCCGCCGACCCGGCGATCGGACGGTCCGCGCTGGTCGCGCAAGCGCATCGACAGGGGACTACTCGAGGAGGCCGCCATTGTCCAGGCCTGGGTCCGGGGGTCGAACGGACCCGTCGACGTCGAGCGGGAGGCGCTGTGGTTTCGCGGGGCGATGACGCAAATCAGCGACGCGTCCATGCCCCGCGTCCACGCTCAGTCCGCAAAGCGCCAGGTGTACTGGTGGACCGCCGAGATCGCGCAGTTGCGCGTCGAGTGCGTGGCGGTCAGGCGCCAGTACACCCGATACCGGCGAAGACGTCGACGGGTCCCGGAGGAGGAGGCCGCGCTGTATGAGGTGTACAGCGCGGCGAAGGGGACTCTGTGGCTGGCCATCTGCGAGTCGAAGACGCGTGCCAGGGAGGAGATGTTGGAGACTCTAGACGGAGATCCGTGGGGGCGGCCCTATCGCACGGTCCGAAATCAACTTCGGACCGCGGCGCCCCCGGTCACCGAGAGTCTCCAACCCGAGCTGCTCGAGGAGGTGGTAGCAGCCCTCTTCCCGGCACGAGGCGAGCATACTCCGCCGCAGATGGCATTGCCCTCGGCCGCAGAGTCCACGACGGAGAGCGCCATCGACGTCCCTGAGGTGACACACCCAGAGTTGGGGGCTGCCGTGATCCGGCTCCGGGCCAAGAATGTGGCTCCGGGGCCCGATGGGATCCACGGCTGCGTGTTAGCCCTCGCTCTGAAGGAGCTAGAGCCCCAACTGAGAGGGCTCTTCACAGCGTGCCTCGAGCGGGGCCAGTTTCCCAGTCTGTGGAAGGCTGGTCGACTGGTCCTGCTCGGAAAGGCGGGGCGCCCTGCGGACTCACCGTCCGCGTACCGGCCCATAGTGCTGCTGGACGAGGTGGGCAAGTTGTTCGAGAGAGTTCTCTCAGCCCGCCTCGTCAGCCACTTGTGCCAAGAGGGGCCGGACCTGGACGGTAGTCAGTTCGGGTTTCGGCAGGGGCGCTCCACCGTGCACGCTGTGTCACGGGTAAGAGCCCTGGCGGAGGAAGCGGTGTCCCGGGGCGGGGTGATGTTGGCGGTGTCTTTAGACATCGCCAACGCGTTTAACACCCTGCCCTGGAGTTGTATCCGGGAGGCACTGCGATACCATAGAGTGCCTCCTTACCTCCGCCGCATAGTTGGGGCTTATCTGTCCGAGAGGTGTGTCACCTACGAGGGACGTGATGGCGTTCACCAGCGCCCGATGTCGTGCGGTGTTCCACAGGGTTCGGTTCTTGGGCCGCTCCTGTGGAACATCGGCTACGACTGGGTGCTGAGGGCCGAGCTCGGCCCGGGGGTGGACCTGACGTGTTACGCGGACGACACGCTGGTCACCGCCCGGGGGAGCTCGCACAGGGAAGCAGCGTTGCTGGCGACGGCTGCAGTGTCACAGGTGGTGAGCCGCATCCGTCGCCTGGGCCTGGAGGTGGCCCTCAGCAAGTCGGAGGCCATGACGTTCCATGGCCCCCGGCGGGCGCCGCCGCCCGACTCACACATCGTGGTCGGGGGGGTCCGAATCGCTGTCGAGCCCACCATGAAGTACCTAGGATTGGTGCTCGACAGCCGGTGGGACTTCGGACCCCATTTTCGACGGCTGGCGCCCAAGCTGTTGGGCGCGGCGGGAGCGCTCGCAACGCTGCTTCCCAATCTGGGGGGCCCGAGCTCCGTCTGTAGACGGCTCTATACGGGTATCGTGCGATCCATGGCCCTGTACGGGGCCCCGATCTGGGCCCACGACCTGACGGCCGGCTCGATTGCGGTTCTTCGGAAACCGCAAAGAGCCATGGCCGTCAGAGTCATACGGGGGTATCGCACGATCTCGTATGAGGGGGCTTGTGCACTGGCCGGATCCCCGCCCTGGGACCTGGAGGCCAAAGTACTCGCGTCGCTGTATCAGTGGCGCGAGGAAGAGGCGGAGCGGGGCGAACGACCGATGCAGCGTCAAGTCGAGCTGCGTCGGTCTCAGCTCCGCGAGGTCCTAGTGGCGGAATGGCGGGACAGGCTTTCGCGCCCTACCGCCGGCCTCGACATAGTCGGGGCGATCCGGCCGGTGCTCGAGCGCTGGCTCGGGAGGAGGCACGGCTCCCTGTCGTTTCGGGCGACGCAGGTGCTCTCGGGGCACGGTTGCTTCGGGAAGTACCTGTGTCGCATAAACAGGGAGCCGGACGCCCGGTGTCACCACTGCGTCCATTGCCGGGAGGACACGGCGCGGCACACGCTGGCAGAATGTGCCGCTTGGGAGGAGCCGCGCCGTGCCCTCATCGCCGGAGTAGGCCCGGACCTCTCGCTGCCGGCCGTGATCGAGTCTATGGTCGGCGGCGAAGAGGCCTGGGACGCAGTGGTAACCTTCTGCGAGACGGTTATCTCGCAGAAGGAGGCTGCGGAAAGGGAGAGGGAGATTTCAACCCCTCACCCGATCCGCAGCAGACGCACCGGGCGTCGGCGGAGGGCGGACAACGCCCTCTTCCAGCCCCCCTAAATGGGTCCAGGGGCGTCAGACACGGGGATACGTCTGTCGCCCCACAACATCATAAGGACCCGAGGTGGCGGCGCGCGTGTGATGTTCCACGCGCGCCCCTCAGAGAAGTCGGGGGGGGAGGAGTTAACACCTCGCTCCCCCCCCTCGACCAGACGGGGCCCGCGGTGGCGGGCCGGCACCAGCCGGGGGTTGCGGAAGCTGAATTCGTGCCCGCGACCCTCGGCGCTCAAGTGTGCGAAGGAACATCGGAGGGGTTTTAGTGGGTATACCCTCGGGCCCCTTCTCATTTTTGATATGGGAAGGTGAGTTTGCGAGTGGGAGTCCCACATAACCACCGCGTCTCTCCCCGGGCGCGGTGGTATGCGTAATGCATTTCCCCTCCGAAAAAAAAAAAAAAAAAAAAAAAATAAAAAAAAAAATAAAAAAAAAAAAAAAAAAAAAAAGGTTATATTATTGTGAATTACTAGCTATCCCCGCGGTTTTGCTCACGTTCCCGAGGGATATAAGCATGTAACCCTTCCTCTAGAATCATTCTGTCTTTTGATGAAAATTGCATCAAAATCTTTTGCGTAGTTTAAAAGATCTAAGCGTACAAGCGGCGGAAGCCACTTTGTTTTCTACTATGTAAGGATGTAGTAGACAAAGTTGTGGTTTGAAATCTCAACTAACATTATAATATTATAGTGATATATTCTTTGAGTGGTCATGGGTGGCCTAATTCGTAACTATGAGGAATAGCAAAAAAATGTCAGGGTCTCGAGCCCAATTTTGATGAAAACTCAAACTGCATTATTGGATTTTGGAAAAATTCAAGAAAATGTTTATTTTTAATAAACTAATTCATGTTTTAAAGTACATAATAATGTTTTTAATTCTGAAATTACCCGTACCTATTTCAAAACAATGCTCAACTTTTGTTTTTCAACTCAACAGCAGTGCATTCATCCTCATAATATTATGTATTATAATATTCTTATTTAAATTTCCATTATCTCTTCGCGGTAAAATGAAAGTTATTTGAAACATGGTTCGGGTAATGTATGTGTCAAATACATTAGGTACACTTAAATTAGTATCAGTTTATTACAATTAAATATTTTCCTTGAGTTAGCCGTATGTCATTTCTTCCCAGAATTAGGTCCTTATTGGAAAACTATATTCATATCGAATGTGAATATAGGTACATTTCATATGTTTGCATGTGTTTTTAAAAAACCACAAGTTCGATTCCTGACTATGAAGAATCAATATTGATTTTTCAAAAATTAATAATGCAGTGTTAGTATTTGGCCATCCACGAAAAATTGATTCATTGAAAAATTCAAGTTTACTTTTTCATCGATTTAAAAGAAGTTCTATAATCGAAAGATACATTTTTATATTTATTTGGCAATATTATATATTCTTGGGTTTCATCACAATCTTCAGTGTGTGATAAATGAAAATATTGGAAAACTAAATCAAATGTCTAATTAATCTTATTCTTTATAGATTTTTAATCAGTCAATGCTGTCTCTTTTTGGCTTATTATACGGTGACGCATTAGAAGCAATGGGACACAGAACTCAAGGAGCTGCTATGGTGCTGAGTACAATGTTATTTGTCACTAATTTTGGGGGACCAATAGCTGGCGCCATTGTCAAATTGACAACTACTAGAGTTGTAGCAGTGACAGGCGCCTGTTTTTGTACTTTAGGGATATTTCTCAGTGGATTCTCCACAAATATTTGGCATTTAGTTTTCACTTACGGAGTTTTACTAGGTAAGGTATTTTTGTATGTTAGATATATTACATTGAGTCCATTGATAATAAATAAAATTCCCGGTATATTTATTTATTTCTTTCTTCCAGGATTAGGATTAGGGTTCATCCAGAATTCCTCGTTTGTGGCCATAAATGGTTACTTCAAACAGAAGAAAAGCCGTGCAGTAGGCCTCGCCAATGTGGGCACAGGTGTCGGACAGACCTTAATGCCCCACTTAGTGAGGTATCTCTTGGAAAATTACGGTTTTCTAGGCGCTTGTTTGTTGCTCTCCTCTCTGAGTTTACATGGGGTAACTATAAATAGAATTCAGTACTTTTAATATCTATAAATTTAATATTCGCAAGAAAAATTGCATTACACGAAATCGTCTTTCAGATAGCAGGCACGATGTTAATCCAACCTGTGGAATGGCATATGAAAAAAGTTGAAGAAGAAGTTCTAATTGACGAAAAACTGCATTTATTACAAGATAAACATAAAGATATAGTAATCAGAAAAGTTTCTACCAACAATGACCCCGGCCAGAAAATTAGCAGGAGGGCAACTGAGCCTGATGTTATTGGAAATGGACACGAGAAACGAGAACCAGTCGACTGGAATGAAAAGAAATCACAGAGTAACAAGGACTTGAACTTGGTAATGAATAATAGAGCAACAAATGGTATGTAATAAATCAATATCTTTGCAATATTATCGAATACTTATCATAACCATGAACTATCCAATGCCTATGTACGTATTACTTAATGTGATGAAAAGTTTTCTATTGAGAATCAATATAAAATATTTAAAAAGTTTTGGTTTGTTCGATACGGACTTTACAGATAGAAAATTAATAGTACCTTTGCAATTATTCCAGGAAACAATAACGTGGCTGTACCGGCACAAAAGAAAACCTTACTTAAAAAAATGTATGATCTATTTGACATATCACTTCTATCGAGTCCAAGGTTTTTAAATATCCTCATCGGCACAGCATTGTCAGTCACGTCGATACAGAACTTCAGTATGTTGTATCCATTTTTCTTACAGGTAAAATATTTTTATAATATTCATTGCACACTAACTACACACTTTATCGTATCGTAAATAACTATTCTTACAGTAATAACCATCTAATCCTGGGTTGAATAACTTTATCAAAATTTATGATTATTTAATACTTTGTCAGTATTGAACATTTAGCCTACAAGTGATCTAAAGGTGTCTTCTATCCGATTGATCTAATAAAGGCCACGAATTTGCCACGCCGAAGTAATAAAACTTTTCACGTGAACATTCCAGTCATATCATTAATTTTTATCAGTTTGGGGAATGAGGAAATTTTAATAATATATATTTGCAGAAAGTTGCACTGATGGATAAGCAGCAGACCGCAACTTGCATGTCAGCTGTCGCGGGCGCAGATATTGCGGGTAGACTGATCCTGCCAATATTTCAAGACAAGTACAAGATCAAGGCACGCTGGATGCTCATTATGACCAGCGTTTGGCTAATCATTGTCCGACAAAGTAAGTATATTAATATTATAAAGAGAGATTTCGAATTTAGTAACTTTGTATTCTTCAAAACCTATTTGAAAAATGCATTATTAATATCCTGGGACATTCTTTACACATGGCCATCTAATCCCAAACTAAGCAGAGCTTGTACTATGAAAACCAGATAACTGATATACTACATATACTATATTTTCTTTTTCTAAATACATAATGATATAGATATTTACACCCAGATACAGAACAAACAGACATGCTCATGCACACAAATGTTTGTCATGGGTGGGAATCGAACCCGCGACCTTCGGCTTGGCAGTCAGGGTCGCTAACTACCAAGCCAATTGACCTGTCTATTATTGTAATTGTAATGTTATAATCTCAAGGTACCCGATATGTCCCGGGAACGCTATATCGAAAGCACTTTGGAACAGTAAAATAGCAAATCGTAATATCATACACTGTTTCCAATATTACGAACGTTATCTATTGGAGTTTGAACTTTGATAAATAGTACTTAAGTATTTAACCCACAATAATATTTAAGTAGGACTTCAATTTTATCACACAAATCTTTCCACTTTCAGTTCTGGCGTACCAAACGAATCAACAGATTTTAATAGTAATGTCCTGCCTCTATGGTTTTGGTAGGAGTATGATAATTGTTGCGAGAAATATTGCAATCTCTGAGAATTGTTCAATGGACCAAGTGCCGGCTGCTGTTGGCTTGGGAATGCTAACAATGGGCATCATCGTTCCCCCTGCAGGATACTTCCTTGGCTGGATAAGAGACTACACAGGAAGCTATATCGCTTGTATATCAGCTCAGAATATTCTTCTAGTAATTTTACTAGTAACGTGGATTCCAGACATGCTGTTATTATGGATTCAAGAGAAAAGAGAGAGAAAACGGGACACTGATCTAACACAAATGACGTAGCACTAAAATAAAATAGATATTTCGTATAGAGACTACTCTAGTATAGATTTGCGCATTATATTCAGCGAATACAGTGTGCTATAGTTGAAATGAAGTTGGCTGTGAAATACTTATGTATTTAAACTGCTAAATAGGCGTATTGCTAGTGTTATGTACGTACCAGTTGTGATGTATTTTTTTTTTGGGGTTCTTACGTCACTTTTATAAAATATTTCAAATTATTAGAAAATATTTAAGTGAATTAATATAATTTTAATATTAAGCCTTCTACAAGAATCCCTAGTCATTAGATTATAAAATTTTACTTTAAGTTTAAGGCGGTCAGAACCGACTACTAAGTAGATGTGTCTGTTTGCCTTTTGCATCGGTACTTACTTCCATCTGTATATATGTATATACGAGTAAATATTATATAATGAAATATATAGTATTATATAGCATATCATTTACGTGGTTTCCTTAATACAAGTTTAGCTTAGTACGGTATCAAATGACCTAGAATGCTATTAAGAATATAAAAAAGATTAATTGAGATTTACTATTATTATTACGTGTTATAGGCCAACAATAAATATAATAATAATAAAATCGTAAGATATTTATTAAAACATAGTTATATAAGATGTATAATAGTTTATGTATATAGGTAAGTAGCTACTGGTTTTAATTCCACTTATAGAGCCAGTGATCCTTTTTAATGTGATCCTTATGTCTGTGTTATTTAAGAATGCTTATTGTTTTTAGCTATTATACTAAAATAGATATTAAACTTTTGCTTCTAGTCTAATTAAATTAACTACGAATACGAAAATGGTATTTTTAATTCACAGAATTACTGAAAAAAGGAAATTCCTGTCTTTTTACACTCCCGCATATTAATTCGATGGATACATTCCTACAAAAGTACATTTGGAAAATAAAATGTCGGACACTCATAAAAAATAATATACGTAGCAGGCACAATGGTCTTTTTAGGGATAACGCGTTGTAGTCAATAATGTTCAAGTGAACGATCACTTCCAAAAAGCTCATGTTTAATGCATATTGTGACGCACACAGCGTGAAGTCGCTCACCGGGCGCCGCGCCGCGACGGGATGCGTCCCTCGCAGACGGTCACCGACTCGCATACGAGATGTGATGTGACCGCTTTATCTCCGAAACACGGAAATCGCTGCGAAATTAAATTAAAATCTGCTTTGTGTCTTCTTTTACTGCATATTTTTGGGGGCATATAAGTATAACTGATTAAGTAGAAAAGATGATTAAGTAGAGAATATGTACAACAATTAACGATTTTCAAATTTAGGATCAAATACCGTTTGGTTTAATATGGAAGGTGATTATTAAATCAAAAGCAATATTATTTCTCGAAGCAAATCAAAAAATTACCTTCAGCAAATAAACAAAGAAGCTGTTGAACATGTTATTTTGTCTCGTAGCTCGTAGCAATGGTATCGTAGCGTAGAGATCAGTGCCTTTACCATGAGTTTTTAACGTACGCACTCGCTAGCGACGGCGTAAAACATTTCTATGGCAAATGTGTACAGGGCCACTAGCGGTCACCTAAAGAACTAAAATCGATAGTACGAGACGATAGGTAAAAAACCTATCGAAATGTAAACATTAGCGAGTAACGTTTTTTAACCTTTGCTATAGAAATTCGGTACCATGAGGCACAAATTTGACAGTTGCTATCGAGAAATACTGTATCGATAGTAGTTTACTAGCCAGTGACTAAAGTAAGTTTCGATAACAACTCATGGTAAAGGTACAGAGCGTGTAAGAACAGTCTGAGCGAAGCCGTGAATAGGGGTTAGAGCTTCTAATTGCCTTTGCTCCAATTCAGATTACTAGTTGTTTCAGTTACAGGTTAACAGATAGGCAGCGTACATTCTCATAAACGAGGATTCAGAATTTACACGTAGTCAGTTTTAGTCTCTCGTAGGAGATAAGATCGCTGTCTATTTAGTCACAATTAGAGCCTTTATTACCATAAGTGTAAATCCATTATAAGGATTTTTGAGTGTATAATGGAGTACCTAAGTAAAATGGATTAATCGTGACGAAGTACTTAAGACGTTTTTTTGACAATAATCGTATCTATCGAAAAAAGTTATCTACTTATTTTAATAAGATCCTAGAAATGGATTGAAGTGTCTAGAACGTCAAACTCCAATAAAATTATCAAGTTATTTTAATTGGACATCGCGAGTTTAAATCGTAATTGATGTTGAAAATTTAAGTTCAGGTAGTGAAATAGGTAGTGTAATACGAATATTTGTTTTTAATTTTGTCCAAGCTAAATAAATTCATTTCCACAGTGCAGCGGGTAGCCCGTAAATCTGAAGGGTCCTTTTCGTATATTTCCGAGGCAAGACTAACGGATTATACTCGGCGCCCACAGTTTTATACATTTTGCTCTTTGTTGTCATATTACTGAACGTACTGTTGGCCAAAATATTTATATTTTCGGTACACGAAATAAATAGTAGAACTTGAATTTATTTTCATTTCGTTTAGCACGATGTTCATAAGAGAGTGGTTTATTTGAAATAACACTGTTTTTTTGTAAGAATGAATATCTGTGCCATATTAAATGGGAGTATTGTGAGTCTGTGGGCGGATCACAGGAAATAAGCCGACAACGTTTGTAAACAGCCACAATATTGTTTCTTCGTCTACGGAACAGACGCTCGTTTTAACCGATATATGAAACTGTAGAAGATGGAGTGCTCAGAATTGTTGCTAGAAATGGTTTTAGCATCTACGTAGATTTTTTTTTACAAAACTTTGCAGTGTACTGAAACAGATTTGTTAACTGATATATCCATTTTATCCTGCGTTATAAAGTTCATCACTTGAAATAAATTCTATACAATGTATTATCTGTAATAACTAGAATTATCTGGTTATTTAGTTATTAAACTTAATCTGACGACGTCTCCGCAGAACATTGTTCGTCCATAAAAAATATAGATCGGTTTAATTTTTCATTATTAACTCTATAATAGATGGTGGTTACTTACCATACATACGACCTTAGGTTCGATTCCTATCAGGGCAAATATTTGTTGTTTCTGTGTCTGAGGGTGTTTCTACATAGGTATGAATTTAACAAATATTTGTAGTATATGAATTGAATATGGTTTAGAAGAAGTTTAAGAAGGACAGGCTAAAGTTGACTCGTATATAAATATGTCTGTTTTACTAAGACTTTTAGTCAAATGTTTTAATTTATGTGAATTAGAAGGTAGAGTAATAAAATATGTAGGTATATAAATAGGGGTATATATTTTATTTCATTTTTATTTTATTTATACTTTATGCACTGAAAGTACAAAGGCGAACATAATGCCTTAGGCATTTTCTACCTGTCTACCTTGGGGTGATGCAGAAACAAGCGAGGCAGGTGCACTAAAAGATAGTCGCGATTATGTGTACTTGTAAAAACTTATGGAAACATTCTACATAATATTCTGTTGTACCTATATTTTAAAATATTGAAATAAAGTTACACAAAAATACAATATTACATATACCTACATAATATAATAATTTAAAAGATAACATTTTAATAAATAAAAGCCCTATGATCCTTTACTGTCGAAGCTCACAAAGAAAATGAAAAGCAGGTGTATTTCAGGAAAAGTCAAAGAGCTAAAATTTCATTGTTAATTCTAAATAATTTATAAAGCTCCGGCATGAAAGATAATGTTCAACGGGCAATATACGTTCGTAAAACAAAACCGGCGAATACCTCTACCTTTTCTGAAATAGAGAAGGCTGTGGTACCACCCGTGTGTGCATCGGAATATAAATTGCTATATTATATGCAACTGTTTGGTGAAAATTAATTACTTAACGTGTGTCGCCGTACTGCTCCATGTTAATAATATCTAACCTATGTACTTAAATAGCTATAATAAACGGCGCTTGTATACACGTCTCTCTACATAGGGGGCTTCCAAATTAAGCGATTTAGTTGCAGCATCACGAAACTGAATATAAATAATATATTGCTAGATTACTTGGTATGCTCGAAAACACTAAGACTGTCTTCATAAAAGAAATTTCTGCAGTTAGATCAAAGTAGCACCAACATTAGGTATTTTACAATTTTCTGCCAATATAATATTATAAAGCTGAAGAGTTTGTTTGCTTGGTTCAACGCATTAAGCTCTGAACTACCAGTCCGATTTCAAAAAATATTTTCGCAGTGTATAGCCTATTTATTGAGAAAGGTCTTTATAACATCATACTACGACACAGTAACCATAAATGCGCGTGAAATCGCGGGCCCAGCTAGTCTTATATTAAATTCAATAATAGTGGCCTTTTTTTTTAATATTGGCTTTTATTTTACCACAATCATGCCATAGCCAGTAACATGGTGTGTGACACAACACAACAACACCTAAAAAAAAGACAGTCTCTCAAGATAATTGAAGTGGTGCTAGCTCTGTGTTATAATCAATTTAGTGACGAAGATGGGATTTTCGATTTATATAATGAGCTAGAGTCTGAACTTGAGAGTAAAGAAAATCAAATTATGAGAAATCGGCGAAACAACCATCCTATCTTGTACCACCAGCATATTACAAAGGTAAGAAAGATAAAAAAAAAACAAACAAATTTACAGACGAATTGAGAACCTCCTCCTTTTTTGAAGTCGGTTACTACTATTTACTAAGCGGTACGTTCCGGCAGTAGTTTCTTACAGTCAGGTCCATTCTAGGTGTTATAATATGTCGGCATTTTCTCTAGTATATCATTAGGCAGCAATGACCATTCCATCAGGTGCACTGCGTCAATTTGCTTCTCAACCTTCTGACACAAAAGAATAAGTGCAGGTGCTTTGCGACAGAATTTTATCATTAGGTTATTAAACAGCAGCGGCAGGCCTTACCCACTGCGAGGCCCTTTGTCCTTCGTGAAAAGTATGTGATGCGAAAGTAAGTCTGGTTGTATGGTTCAGGTATTTGTCACGTTTGACAAGAAATGCTAAAGTTACACAAATAAATAAAATTTGAAATCCATTTTTTTTGGTTGGGTTGCGCGAGGCCCCTGCAAGAGCAAGGCGCCGGGCGATTGCCCCGTTCGCCACCCCCTAAGGCCGCCTCTGTTAAACAGGTACTAAGAGATACCCTATTTACGAGTTATGATTTTTTTATAATGTTCCTCTATCGAATGCTGTCCTACAAATACGAATACGACTTCTGTTAAGGCGACTCACAACCCCTGAGCTGTCCACTATCGCCCACATTCGCGCTAGTGGCTACATAAGCCAACTACATATTCTATCACTTGTTAAAATAATATCACAGCTAGTGATGGTTCACACTCGGGCGCTGAACAACATCTTTACGCTACCAAGGAAAATAAAAGCACAGTCAAAAAAACATCAAAATCTCATTAGTTCCCATTTCATGCCGAGACGACACTACGGAAGCAGTATAACTAATGTACGGTAATAAACAGAGACGAGGAATGTCGTATTTCTTTTTATAACTTCTCAGTACCATCCATTTTGTGGTTTAAAGGTATCAACGAGAGCTGACGAGCAAATAACTCTACGCGTTATTGGGTGTTAGTTTCATCACCTATATGACATTACCGAGAAGATTGGCGCTGTAAAATGTTCTAGGTTGACAGTTATAAAGTAAAACTTGGTGGGTATAACACGCATGCTCTATACCACGCTCACGCTTGGGGAATTATCCCATTCAGCGCGTTCCGTAAACAATCTAAGGAGAACACACCCCTCCGAGATTCAACTGTGTTCCTAACCTCTTTCTAAAACAAAAACAAATTCAAGTCTCTTTCATGTAAAGAAAATTATACTTAGTAAATATCATGTTTCATTTGCCGTGTAATTCGTACTGTGTCAATAACAACCTGTTTCTAAAGTTTTTTTATATCACACGCCGACAAACAAGCAGACGGTCCGTCTGACGGTAAGTAGTCACTACCGCCTATGGACATTTTGCAACAACAATTTTTAAATGGTTTCCCAAAGAGATGTTTGTTACCCACTCATTTTGAGTGTTCTTTATTAAAAGTGCCTACGTTTCACTATCATAATTCTGAATGTTATCAAACAGCCACTTAATTACCCACCTCTTAACTTGCATAAGTACGAAATAAAACCATTGTTTAGCGTCTATAAGACCTAGATGTTTTGGTCAGGTAAATGGAATTCTCTTGCTCAGGCATCCCATCTGTCGGTTTAAATTTGCACGGACGACGGCGACGCCCCTGTACCGTGCGCGCTCTTTTCCCGCAAACTTTTCACTACTTTCGACGTACGTAACTATGCAATTGATTCATGTAATTTGGCTGTCTAGATTTTATAACTTCTGTTGCGTTTTTGTTGAGTTTTTATGTCTTCGTTATAAAAGGTTTTTGTTGCAGTTTCACTTGTCAGAAGTATTTATCACATGATTTTATATACTTTTCTTATTATTGTACTTCATCATGACGGACTCATTGGTATGAGGTTTAGATATTTGGCTGTCTCTTAGTTTCTACGTTCAATATACATATCGACGGTTAAAAGGCGACTCGATTCAGGAGCCATTTTGAAAACTTTACAGGAGAGCTATTTAAAAATGTTAAAACCCAAAGACAGATACTGCATCTAAAGTTCTTAACATTCCACGTCGAAGCTGTTGAATATTAAAACTAAATGCAAGCTTCAACGAATTTGTGCATGGGCTACCATCATAGTAGTATAATTCATTGGGAAAAAAATTACTTTCTTCAAATATGGCGGTTGAGTCAAGTCGCCTTTTACCCGTCAAATTATATATTTGCATGAATATGTCTTTTTTTCATATAAAAGTAGCCTTGGCAGTAAATTATTAATATGGTTCCTTGAATAGCACATTAGGTTAATATTGTATCAGGTGGCAGCGTGCAAAGATTTATTTACCTACTGAAATAAGCAATTAAACTCATTATACCGAGCTTTATGCAATCTTTAATCCAAAATCTATTAGATCGGTGGTCGTCAGAAATGCAATGCCTGTTCTTCGCAAAGAATATCTTGAGAAGATTATGCAAGATAGTTTATTCAGCGAGTTACGGAAAGAACAATGCTGGGATTTATTTGGAGAGAATAAAATTTGCAACACACTTTCTGTAAGTACTGAGGCAATTAAAGTAGATGGGAGTTGAAGTGATAGAGCGTAGCTTCTTTGACTTTATCTTACAGAAATTATAATCAAACAACCATATAAAGAGATAAATAACTATACTTTTAGGTGACCAATATATAAAAAGATTCAAATAAACGAAAATCTAATAACGTAATACAGTTTTATAGAGAGAGACTAAGAACCAAATTCATTAATTTTGAAACTAAGTAATACCAACCGTTTAAAAATGTTCATCTTTTTGTCAAAGTCCGAGCTATTACTCCATCGTGATTATTTTCCTTGACTGGTACCACGGCTGGAAGAATTCCTCTAGGATTAATTACCTGAAACGGCTTTGTTACTTCTTTGTCTAAGTGGAGATTCCTTTAACGGAAACCATTCTTGATTTAATTGAAATGTTTGGATCAGATTTTTGCGGTTATACAGGTACATTGATTAGTTTAATCTTTGTAGTCGTTATTTTCCAATCTTAATTAAAAAGCTCATGTTAAGATTGTTATATAAATTTGAATAATGATTCCTGCTACTGAGCTATGGATGAAAATTTAATTACAATCCAAAAAGAAATAATGAAACGCAGCTCGCCTCACTATAAATGAATGCTTAACCGAGAAACAAATAAAAGGAAGAAAATAAAAGAGCTGCATATTGTGGAACGTTCGCAGTCAATGGTTAACCGTAGTGTTTTACTGAAAACGAGTATCCGCCATTGGAACTCAGGAGCTTCTGAATGGAGAACGAAACAAATCCAATCAGCCGCAAATATTCCCGTTGAAACGGAAATGTTGTTACTTTTACAAATTCAGCTCTTATTTTGTTGCAATTACATAACTTTATCTCGGTTTTGATTTTGGTTATTATAAAATTTTATGATGCCATCAAATGCTTTCATTATTGTTTATTTACAATCGTCTATATAAACACCGTATAATTTGATTGTAGCATCAATCAGATCGTTTCCCTGTGTTAAGCTTTCAATATACATTTCCAAGTGGATTACAAATATTGATAGATATATTGCATTGTTGCTCATTAGGTGTTTGTGAGAAACTTACTCTATAGTAAATTTTACGTGACCCAGTTTCAAGGTTTTTTTCACAAGCACTGTTATGCATCCCGTCGCTAACAAGACTCAGAAAATAAAAAAGAACTTGTCCTTTTCATTCCGTTTTATAGACACCTAAAGTTTAAAATAAGGCCCATTTAGATCCCTTTAAAACTTGTGAAAAGTTTCTTGTTGGAACGCTCGCGGGCGTTACCGGTGCAAATTTAAAGTATGTATTACTAGCAGCGCCGCAAAACCGTGAACGGAGCATGAGAATTCCATTACTGCTGTTGAAGTGACACGTTCGTCGCGTAGCCCAGTGTCGACATCCCGGTGTGCTCCTACGTATGATGCAACTAGCGACTGCGACTAAATGCACAATTATTGCTAATGAAATGCTCACAAACGACAAAATACTGATATTATCTGTAACACCAAACTGTCAGCTAGAAAGAGAAAGGCTGTTCGTAAAAAAATATCGTAATAGGTATTAAATGAGAATTCAAACTTATTACTGCTTTTGAGTAACGTTAAGGCTTTGTTGCATCTCTTTAGAACTTTAAACTTACAAGATTTTAAATTGAAAAGAAATTAAATTGCCATTTGTTTAATGCAATGTAAATAAAAAGACAACATGTATCTACCGTAGGTACTTACTATAACGGACTCACCTACCAAATAAAAGCCAAATTCGAAATAGTAATAACCAAAACTATTACATACTGGTGAATATTTTTACCATTTTTAGCAACGTGTAGTTTTTATAAAGCTTTTTTAAATACTAAGAGTCTTAACGACATCATAAAATAAATAACTGTTAACCAAAAACATAACATTATATTTTTCAGTAAATGAGTCGTTAAACTGGAGATTTTTGCTAAAACATTGTTGTAGTTGCTGTTTACATGATCAGACTATTACAGAGATACCCCGTTGAATTCGCAGACTATTCGTTAACACTAGAAATTATGGATCATCTTTGTTTGCAGATTGCCATGACTATTATCATTAATAAGCATTGATTATTGAGAGTAGTCCTCATAGATCAGAGTTCGTCCGGGGAATTAATACCTTACCCATTTCCGCCGTGAATGAGTAGTGGACCTGTATTACTGTGTTTCGGTTTTAAATTACAGGCACATGAGGCTTAACAACTTCACGTCTCAGGGACGAAAACGCATTGGCGATGCCCCGTGACGTTGGATGTAGCAGATGTCCATAGGTGGCGGTGACCACTTGTCATCAGGTGAACCGTCTGCATGTTAGTCGGCCCATGCAGAATAAAAAAAAATGGATTCTTATATCTAAACAGTGATGACATAAAACTCACTACTAATTATGCCGGTAAGCTTTAACTATTTTTTCATTGATCCATAAATTATAAGACCTGGAGAGGCTTGGCCCCATAAAGAATTTTTACATGTCGAATTGAGAACCTCCTCCTTTTTGAAGTCAGTTAAAAAAGGGGTATACAGCTAAAGAACCACGATATAGCTAACATGAAAATATCTCTCAAATTGGTGCTCTGTGACAGATTTACAACTTAAGGGGGTAACTTGCTAGCATCTTATCACCGTACTGCAGAGTGATTATAACCACTTAGCAGGGTCTGTGAAACGGGCGTCGTGTCTCAGGGGTCTCCCTGCAGGTCAGAGGAATATTCTATCACTTAATCATACGGTCTACCACTTCACGGTTAACACTACCGTTTAAAAATCTAAATTAATAACTATCGTTTCCCCGTGGTTTCGCCCGTGTTCCCGAGGGATGTCAAATTTTCTCGAGATAAAAAGTAAACTATTTGTTTATTCAGGTTCAGAACTATATAGCATTATGTTCAGTAGTTTTTGTTGTTAATTAGAAGGATTTTATGATTTTGTATTGAAACATTTCAGTAACAAGCACTGTCATGATAATGTTGTAGATAAACGATGAAGTTACACCGCATAACTTGCAGAGAAAATTGAAATCTAAAGTCATATTCAGTTTCATGTCTAAATACATTGAAAAATATTATTGCTATTAAAGCTTATTATCCTAATTTCATTGTGTTCTGTTTTGTGTGCCAAATAAATAAATAAATGAAGCTACTATCTGGGGCTCGATTCTGTAAGGAAAATGACACTAACACGAAAATGTCTCGTCGCGGCCTCCGTGCATGTCTCTTTCGCTAACTACGCTAATACAACTAATCACGTGAGAGATAAGCTCTCCGAGGCCTCCGTGAAACGGGTCGCTGACGAAGTTTGTATTAACTGAATAAGGGGGCAGCTTGGAATACAACCTTTGATGCTAAAGGCTTGTGTCGATTAGACCCAAAACAATCTTATTGACATTTGCTATTGGCCCCAAGCTAATAGGTCAAGATTTCAATCTAAATGTTGCATTTGAACACTAGCCAACGCAGTGGCAGCGTTTAACACAACGACCAACTCAGCTAAAACTCTACGAATGCTTCAGTTCGCTTACCAATTTGTAAAAGCCATAAACATTACGTATAAAGTTTGAGCTGCAATTATAAGTAAAGGGGAAACAAAAATAACTATGCGCACACAGCAAGAACACAATTTAGCTTTTCAATTAATTTAACTATGTCCATATGACGTAGCCATTCACGATGCAGAGCATAGGTAAGCGAATTTGCTCGACAAGCTGGATGTCAGACACAGGGTAATTTGCACGCGTGTTTGTGGAATACGCTGGATAGACAGCACTTATATGTAGTTGAAAACTTGTGCAAGTATTTAAGCAGGGCTTTGTTATGATGGAATCACAAAACTGAGTATTACGAGTCGAATGAGTGACTTCGTATAATTGATCGATTTTTTATTTTTAAATATTAAAAAAACTTTATTGATTCTCTTGCTGTAATCATTGAAGCTCCAGAAAACGAAATATCTATTGATTTCGTTCATGAATGGAATATCTTAAGAAAAATCGATACAGTTAATTATGGAATAATATAGAAAGCAGAACAGAACAATAAAATCTAAACAAAAGAGGACGTAATTGGTTTTCTGTACAAACCTATGCAGTGCACATTCGCTGTTCGCCGCACAGAAACGACGTGGCGAGCTCATAAAACCTTATCTGTCCCCTTTAAGGCGCATTCGAACTGATTCTGCTACTTGCTGCACGACCGAGATTACATTCAAGTACATATTTTTCCTACCTTTTCCAAACTGAACGATTTTCCAAACCTACAATCTACTTTTGTTATTTTTATGGGATTTCCTCGTTGAACTATAACTTGCCTATGATAAAAAAGGACTATTCGTACCGAGAAAATAAGCATACAGAAATATTCGATACTAGCAGTATTCTACACACAGGTTTTTATGGTGGTTTTCCAATTTCCAATATAATGTAGTAACTTAGAATAATAGATATCTTGTGCAGAATTAATTCCAGGAAACACTACGCATTTCCAATTGAAATTGATATTACTGTGTTTCGGTTGGAATGGTAAAGGGGCCTGTGGAAGTAATGAGGGACGACAACGCATTGGCGATGCCTTTGGAATCGCAAATGTCCATGCAGGTGGTGACCATGTTTCATCAGGTGGACCGTCTGCCTATTCGTCAGCCCATTTTATATATAAAAAGAGTGGGATTAGGCGGCCCAGATCTCCCGTACAAGGGCCAAAGTATAATAATGTGAGTCCCATAAAAGGTCAGACAACTTAGCGGTAGACTCCGGCGTAGAGTGCAAAACGATATGGACGGAATCGTATATAGATAGTAGAAGTCGTAAGTTGAGGCATTTGTTCAGCAGTTGGGCATCTTTGATCTGCATAACAAAATGACTATTTAATTGAATGTATAAATTTATGTATTAGCTATCATTTTATACTTTTTATATTACCATCGTAGATAATAAATAAATCTCTTTGTCCACCACAAACCAAAATATATCTAATAATATTTTTACATATGCTATGTATTACTATATTGCAGATTTAATAATAAATGCATAAAAAAAATTTTAAATGAGGACAATGATAGTTCAATGAAACAAAGTTTTTTTTTTTTTTTTTTTTTTTTTTTTTTTTTACATTTTCTACGGACTCTTAGTCCGTAATCTTTGGAGATTCTACGATGAATTATTGTAAGATCTATTGTATTGTGTTTCTAAAAATTAGCATCTTTCCGCGCGTGCTCAGCTCGTTGTTTTGAACTGAGGCTTGTGGTTCCTTAATAATAAACTCTGGTTTCCTTTCAACACGAAGTAATCTTTCGCCCTATGAAACAAAGTTTAGAACCATGAACCAGCAGCGTTACAATTGCGAAAAACGACTTAATTTGAGTTCCTTTTTTTAGATAATTGAGCTAAAAAAATGTAGATTTTTCTCCGCTTCCGACGTACTCGCTTTAATAAGGCCACGACTTTTGTGACACTAACTACAAAAATACAAATTCTTGAAGACTGTAGCTTAAACATTCGCAAACATTAAAATAATAATATCCACATAAATGGCTATATTGTTGTTGTATAACTTGGCTCTTGTTTAAAAACAGACAGAGAATGAGTAATTTAATAATTTGTTGAAATATTGTCAATATTGTAATCAATCAGATATATAATCAGAGAGGTTTCCAGATTAATTTTGACTACCATAACGTGCCCTTACAGTCAAATACTACTACTTTGGTTTAACTATCGTCTCACAGAGCTAAAAGGCAATTTTAACGAATTAACTAATTAATTGACAGGCCAGTTGGCTTGGTGGTTAGCGACCCTGACTAGACGCAGGTCGCGGGTTCGATTCCCAGGACAAACATTTGTCTGTTTGTTCTGTGGCTGGGTGTAAATATCTATTTAAGTATGTATTTAGAAAATAGTATATGTAGTATATCAGCTATCTAGTTTTCATAGTACAAGCTCTGTTTAGTTTGGGATCATATGGCCGTATGTAAAGAATGTCCCCTGGATATTTATTTATTTATAATCAAAGATGTTTTAAGTCCCGTCGTAACATGTTGTCTAGCATTGTTTAAAGGTATTTTCTGTATTTCCTATTTGGGTCTTGAGTAGGGCAAAATGTTAGATCAAAAATATATGCTATAAAATAATCCTACCGATCCTTTTAGAGTCAGACTATTCATAAGTTAGTGTTAAAAAGGCCTATTTATATAAAATATTTTCATTATTTTTAATAATATTCAACATAACAGCGTAACATACGATAGTTAAAATAATTTTACCTAAACGCAGGTGAAATAAAAAATACTAAATAATAAAAAAGCAAATTGGCAAGTAAACTCATCCACTCAAACGCAGCATCGCGCCGGGGATTGAAGTACCGGCAACAATGACGGTCTTTGGCTTTTGTAATACTTTATTATGTGCCGGCAAAGATCCCTTGACAAAACTTTATTGGAACATCGAGTATGAACACTCAGCCTGATATGACACACTAGTTATAATGGAGTGACATTATTCGATAGAGTTTCATGATAGAAGCCTTATATTAATGGTCAATGATTTATTCAAGTTAATGGGCTTCTGTTATATCCTCATTACCTATTTCATGAAAGATATTGTTAAAATATTTTATGATCATGACAGATCAATTTAGAAAAGAATTAAGAGGGGCTGTATAGTTGTCCGAAGTCTTCGTTGCCGTCTGATAGTTTTTACGCTTTCTTATATACTATTATACCTCAGGTATGCTTACGGTTGTTTTTCTTTGAGTATCTTCACAAAGCTTTTATGTCAGAGTTACCCCCGTTAATAAGTATTTTAGTAGATTAAAACAGTTTTCTACCCTGTTTTCAAGGAAATATGATTAAAAGACAGAAAAATCGGAGAAGTATAAAGTCTTTTAATGTTATAAAGAAATCTGAATATTATGGGAAATCGGCGAAGATATGGGGAAGGGATAAAAAACCGAATTTTCGTTGACTCATTTACCCTTAATTTCTTTTGCAGGAAATCAGCTAATTATAACATTGAATATCGTTTGACCACCCTTCATTTGTCAAGCCTATTTGAGAAAGTAAGCTGAAATGATGTAAAGTTACACATTCATTTCATGAAATATTTATTCAAATAGGCCTTCACAGGCACTTATGAATGGCCAGACTGTAACACCGGTTCGGAAGGTTGCTTTTACTGAGAAGAGTCGGCAATAAACTCAGCAATTACTGTTTTCTAAATAAGATTTTGTAGATAAAGATGTGTTCTGCTGGAGCGAGCACTACACCCAAGCATATTAATTAATTTACTTATATATGACATCTCCAAAGTTATTGAAAATCATAACATTTTTTAGCATCTACGGGTGTTTTTTTTAACCACAGATGGCCTCCACACCCTTAAGCGGACTATGTTTTGTTCACGTGTGGAACGTAAATACTTTCAAGGAAAATAGGTAGCATAAGTTGTATGGATGTGTATCCATACATATCATACATACTGATTTATTTTATCTTTTATAATATTCGGATGGAGAGGGATCGAATGATCAGCTGTATTAGTCACTGTCATATCGTGTTTTGGATGAAAATGTATATTTACCCGTCTCGGCTATGGCGTACTTCCTTCACTTTGACCTGTTAGTTAGGGTTCAATACATCGGTTCTATTTACACTATGGGATTTTAATTTAACATATACAAGTATTATGAAGAGGCTCGCCATAGTTCGTGGGTTCGATTCCCACCCAGGACAAACATTTGTGGGCATGAACATGCCTGTATCTGGATGTATTATTATTCTTTATTGTACACCAATAATTTGCATTTAAAACTTACATTAGAAATTGTCATGTACAAAGGCCAGCTTAACTCAAAATTGAGTTTTCTACCAACAAACCTAATGTATTTTAAAAATTGTAAAAAGTGGTAAATTGAAATATTAAATAAATTTTATATTTTAATTAATCACTGCCATTAAGAATTAACTCCATAATTACAAGAGCGACCATTTAATGAAATTATTTCATAAAAAAATTTAAAACAATTATTTTACTTTTTTAAATACTTACCTGTAGTTATAGACACAAAATTTTTTAACAATATAGATTATAGTTAAACTGACTGTAGTAGTTATTGTCTTGAAAACCATAATACTAGTATAGGAATACCGAAAAATATATTTTGTATACCGCAATTTGATTAATTATCATCATCTACTCACTATTAATAATGATTTAATCTGACAAGATCGACGGATTTTATTTATGTGGATGGAGTCGTTGTCACAGTATCATTATGTTTACTATTTAGTGTGTTTTTTAATGTCCGCTTAGTGTTTCTTCTTTTTAAATAGAAACATTTCCAAAGAATACGATATATCAATAAAAAAATATACACTATTTTAACCTAATATGGCAAAATATATCCCTACGTATGAATATGCCTGTATCCTACTGCGTTGGTTGGTACTTCAGCAGTCAGTACCACCATTGAGTGGTCGTTCCTCCGACGTGGCGCCGGCTCGTCTCGTCCCAGGCGATATACCGTCACACTCCGCTGTGCAATCGCAAAAGGTAATCACGTGACACATCTTATCATCTACTCTTTATTTGCAGACATAAGGTACAGCACGTTCTTTTCTTCACTTCGGAAGTGCAAGCAGCCTTCGGAAGCTTAAACCGGGCCTTACATCGTCTTCACTAATAGTGCCACTACCGTATGGGAGTCGGAAGCTGTGCTGACCACCTTTTCACTGAATAAAAATAAAAAAAATAAGTGGGTGGTAAAATAGCGCGACAGAAGTGAAACTTTTGTGCTAGAAAGGATTTATTCTGTACCAGATAGACAATTTTTCACATATAGACAACTTCATTGACAAATTACACACAGATACAAATATAGAAACAACAGTACAATAAATAAATATACTCTGTGAGAGGTTTAAAATACACCTTTCTTAGCATAAGCAGGGAAACATTTTAACTATTCATCTATCACTTTTTAATAGTATAGATTCAACAATTCATTTATTTTCGTCACACAAAAAGGTTGTGGATCAAAACTTCAAAGAACCCATAACAAGTTTCACTTCAAAAATAAAGCTTGTATGTCCGAATGATGTTTTATTGTTGGGCAGTCTTCGCCAAGACGTCAAGTTAACTAGTGCTCAAATGATATATGCTTTAGGATCATAAAGCTAAAGTCTTACCCCTACTATAATTTTATTCGACAGCCCAGTTGCATTGTGGTTAGCGACTCTGACTGCCAAGCCGATGGTCGCGGGTTCGATTCCCACCCAGGAAAAACATTTGTGTGCATGACCATGTCTGTTTTGTTCTGTGTCTGGGTGTAAATATGTAAGTATGTATTTAGAAGAAAATGTAGTATATGTAGTATATGAGTTATCTGGTTTCCATAGTACAAGCTCTGCTTAGTTTGGGACCAGATGGCCGTGTGTAAAGAATGTCCCGGGATATTTATTAATAAAAAACCTCCCAATTAAATACCCATAAACAACAGCTAATAATCTTAACACATGGTTAATTACATAGATAAGGTTCTTCAAAAGTAATACATTACACAAGACAGAATGTTATCTAGAGTGAACAGGAATTAATTACTTAGAAATTAGTATACCCAAGACGGTATTCAAAGTAAGATGTACACAGAGCTATTTATCACTCAAATGGCCTACCTAGATGAGTAATCACGAACTGTGGAATGCTCTGTTGTATTAGTGATTTCAAGTGCGGTTAAGTCTAAGTTGACCAGTGAATAGAGCTTTCCATCGGTTAGATTACATTCTCGTATTAGGGGTGTTTCATAAGTCTAGTCAATGGCTTCACTTATTTACTAGAAGTACATGTGCTTTCTAATAGACAAGCTGATTTTTACAACTAAATTAATTAGTTTAAAAATAATAATAATAAATGTAAGTAGTTTGTTTCAATTTAATAAAGACTCCTTGTACCCAAATGAATACAAATTACGTAGGTACGACGTCACATCGTCACAGAACGTGTGAATGAATACATACAATGTTCCAGCCAAATTATTAAAAATGCGAGTAAATGGACTGATGTGAGCTGAGTTTTACAGCTGTAATAACTCATAAGTCAGGAGCGTAATGTGCGTGAAATAGATTCGGTGCGGCTGCTCTCAGCTTCTAGAAGAAATGTTTAAATTCAGCCTGACTCGGCCCGCTGGCTCGGAACGTTAAATTAGCCTGCCATGCCGCGGATCGTGTTGTTTGAAATATTATATGAAATAATATGAGTATCACCTCTACCAAATATTTCATGTGTGAAGCGAAGATTTTATTCACAGAGTTTCGACCAGAGCTGTATATTCACAAAGCTATTATTTAACTTACTTACTCATGGTTGCTCTGTTTGTTGATAGTTTTGTTTCCAGCATCAATATAATAAGTGGTTTGTAACCTACCTACTTTCATTATTGTATTAGGTTGGATTCAAAAAGTTGTGGGAAAAAGTATCCAAGATGTATGTAGGTCAACTACTTTTTTGGGCTCCTATAACAGTAAGAATACCTAATTTTAAGAGATGCTATTCGGTGCAACAAAAATATTAACTTTCTCTCACATTTACAGTGATTTAATGGAATGGTCGATATATCAGTAAAGTGAAAATGGATTAAAAAGACCCGGCTAGGAATTCATAAAAAAACAGAGTCGGGAATAACGGGGCGACGAAGCGTTGGCTCTGAAGCAGCCATGAATAATCCTCCCGTCAGCACCACGCGAGCTCACTGCCCAATTAAAAACGTACTCTTTCCACGATTTTTAGCTTAGAATATTGTATAATAAGCCAATAAAATACCCCACTTAACGCCCCGCTAGCGCCCCGCTGCCCATGAAATATGCACTTCTCACCCTCATTATGGCGGGTTGAAATGAAATCCAAGAACTGTGACTGGTACGTCGCTTACAACTTAAATTGAAATTTAATTCAAGCTTCATTTTAAATTATTTTGTAATTTTTTAGATGTTAATTGTTTGGGTGCAGCTGGCTCATAAAAGCTTAAATGTTAATATTTTCAGAAAATTGTGTTTTTTTTGTAGAATTACTCCAAAGTCTTCAAGGAGTCATTACCTATCATGGCATTCCTGACTTAGAGGAGCTGATTTTGTCAATCCCAAAACACAGTCATTACATGCAGCAACCAAATAATCAAAAAGCATACGTGGCACGACTTGATCTTAGCATCTAACTCTAAACATATACCAAACTTATTAGATACTCATGCATCACTTTATACTGAGAGGGAAGGCTGGAGTCTGGCTTTGACATCTGAGCGTGGTTGATTTGAGTGCCAGCCCCGCCGATAGTATCTAGTCTAATTATCTACGATCTAGCTGCTATGAACTGTTTGTAACGAAACTCATAACGTTAATATTGAAAATGATTCTCTGCTTTTATTTCATTTTACGGCTTACAAGAGCAAAAGTCGCTCTAATAATCATCAAAATATATGATGTAATTTTATTAGATTTTTTTAAACATAAGTTTTTTTTTAACCATATCTGCTATATTTAATTTAATTTTTTACATTGAAAAAGCATGCCCTAAATCGAACCCCCACTTATTGGAACCCTAAAAATTTCAAGTTACAATCGAATATGTAACATTGTTTGTTTTCCTCAACTGATTCGTTGCCGTCCAACAAGTGGTTTAAAATAAACAAAACCAGCCCTTCGGCCTAAGTATGTTTGTTCTAATCACTGCGAGCCGAGAAGTTGTAAACAAATGTTGTAAACACACTGTGCCCCTATTATGAAGTGATGACAACCTATGAGAAACCTTATGATTGTTACTTCCATATATGTAGGAATGTCTGGCCAACGTAAACAATATGATTTGGTTATAAACGGTTCTAATTTTTAAACACGTGTTAGTAATGTAGAAGATAAAAGCGCAGTATTCTAAACCATTTTTCGTAAATTTATTTATAACATAAAATATTCTTTTTTTAGTTTTTTTTTTATATAAGATTTGAATTAAGAAATACCCACATTTTGAGACAACATTTGATATTTCACAAAGTGGAAGAAATCATTAAAGCGCTGGAATATACACAAAATTAGACGAAGCTTGGGCAACGTTCCGAGGTCTTTAGTAAAACCAAGGAGACAATTTCTTTAAAAGCCCTTAATATCTTTTTAAGAGTTCTTATCGCGAAAGGGGTACTAAACAAGCCGCGTCGCTAACATTATTTAGAAAAAAAAAGAAAACCACTAGGAGTTTACTTGTTTCGAAAAGGCGGGTCGTTGTGGCATCAGATAACGCCAGATTTGCGGCCGCTCCATTAACAAATTACCTCTTTAAAGCGCTCCTATAAAGTAATGTGTAGGCTTCTTTATTTACACAAGATAATATTGTAAGTTTTATTTCCACATACGCGGTCGCGTGTTTACATGCGATAATACAAAAATGAAGACGGACATTTTGTATACAAGTAAGCTGATATAAATAAGCGATACGTAGGAACAGTTGCTTCTTTTGTTTGTTGGGTATTATCATAAATATTGTAGCGCTCCTCTTCCTAAATTACAAATTATAATATTCCGAAACTTGTATTTAGTATGACCAAAATAATAATAAAAAAAATACAAACGACGGCCCAAAATTATTGGATTTCGTATTGTTTTTTTTCAAGTTATATAAAAATTATAAAAAAAATGTTAAATTGCCGAGTTTCTTACCGGTTCTTCTCAGTTGACGGCTGACTTCCGAACCGGTGGTAGCTTCAGTAACTCAAAATGTGACCTTCATAAGTGCCCTCCGCGGGCCTAAACTAAATAAATCAAGGTGCACTCGAGGTAGGTCTGCTCTATCTTAAGGTGCCCTCTTACCTTTATCAATCCACCTTCTATAAGTATATGGTCAAAAGTATATTTAGTTTATATCTATATAATCGAACCAGAAAATAAAAATGTATGTTTCTAAGCAATCGAAATAAGTGCTTACATTGCCTAAACTGTCTCATAAAAGCCCTTGTGTTCTTGACTAATGCGAATAGCAATAATACGATCGTAGTTAATTTCTAATAACAATAACGGCTTGTTCAGCCACAATTATCCAATCTTCATTATTGTTTATGATATTGATGGTCATACTCGGAGACGACAATTAAAATTTAATGATTGATTAAATTATTTACAATATTGTTCGAATAGTTATTAGAACCGACCACCTTATTCAGCTAATACAAACTTCGTCGGCGAGCCGCTTCACGGAGGCCTCGGAGAGCGTATCTCTCACGTGTTTAGTAATATTAGCGTAGTAAGCGACAGAGACAGAGAATAGAGGCCGCGGCGAAACATCATTGAGCTAGTGTCATTTTCCTTACAGAATCGAGCCCCTGGTCGCCCTCATTTATTTATTTTTTTGGCACACAAAACAGAACACAATGAAATTAGGATAATAAGCTTTTGTAGCAATTATATTTTTCAATGTATTTAGAGACTAAACTGAATATGGCTTTAGATTTCAATTTTCTCTGCAAGTTTTACGGTGTTTCTTCATCGTCAGCTTCGTAAAGAAAATGACACTAGCTCAATGATGTTTCGTTTCGGTATCTATCTTCTGTCTCTTTCGTGAACTACGCAATCGAATGAGAGGTAAGCTCTCCGAAACTTTGTAGCGCTGCGTTTTTATATTAGCTCAATAGGTCAAGAAATAATCACTCATAAGGTATTTATTGTGCACCGGGCGTAAGTTACAATCTAAAGCTGATGATCAAAGGGTCAGCAGCTGATCGGTTAGTGGGACAGTAGCTTCATATTAATGAGCACTCCTGGAAGTAAAGTAAATTATAATGATGTCTCCATAAAAAATGTCACCAAGTAAGATGTAATAAAAAAGCTTTCATTATCAGAAATACCTCAAGGTAAAACTGTAGTTTTGGAAAAATGTCTGCTTCGATACAAGTGAAATTACAAATAAAACTATGGTATTACAGCGAAGGTCGAGAGCCTTTTAGTTAACTTTCATTTAATATCATATTTCATTTAATTTATCTCGCCGATAAACTCTGTTCTCCACACTAAGTGCTCTAAACGTTATTAGATGTAGCTGCAGCAGTTACTTTGTTGTGCGAAATTGGGTCTTTATTAAGAATAATAACTTTAGAACCCTCCAGTTCCTTATATGCATAGTTTCCTCGCCTTTTTTTTACCTACATGCAGTTGGGTTCTGGACTCACTTATCCGGTTCTAGGCCTTGCAATTTAGAAAGAAATGAAAATTTATGTACCTACTACGAGACCACAATTTAAAGGAGTATACGAATAACAATTATCATCATCCATCTGATTTGTATTGTATCAGTTGCAAAATTTTAGAAAACCTTTTCTCATAGTAGACATTATTCCACGTTCAATTATTTAACTGCTCCACATCATAAATTTTAAAGACTAAAAAGGTTTGTAATTTACAGTCTCGTGTTAAAGCTCAGTTAATTTCTTCAAAGTGAAATCTTTATTATATAAAATTTTCATTTTGGTAGAGTTTTTTTTCATTCGAGGATCTTTAGTTTTAGAGGTTTTTGATAAAAGAAGATTTAAAGAAGTAGGATACATCAGTTAGCTATGGGATAGCTAGTTGGCAATAGAAAATACTATCTGTATATTTGACTGCAGTATTTAAAGGATCTTCTCTTTAGAGCTTGGACGATACAGCAGAGTTACTGTTATGAGACGTTATATTTATCATTAATTTAATGCTTTACGAAATTTATTGATCCTCATGATTGATCATCAATGAATCCTGTCAAATTTGAATTCTATTCTGTCCAATTAACTAGAAAAATAAATAATCATGGCTTACTTTATTCGTTGCCATCCCTTATGGTTTACGCAGAAGCACTCATGACCATTCTGGATCTAGGCCGGATCAAATCCATCCGTTTTAGTGGTCTATGTATCCACAACGTTTCTTTACCAACGTTTCTGTCTTCAGTCATAGCACAAGCAACCTCAACAGAAAATTCTCAATCCGTCACTCGGTATTGAGATTCTATTTCGGTCTAAGGCTAGAAACGTCTGGCTTGTCCAAACAAAGGGCCGTCAATTAGAGATTCAGGAATTTAATGAAATATTGATTGTTTGATTATTTTCAATTAATTCACAGTAATTATTTCCTTTCCTTGAAACTGTCAACTTTCATGTCGTGGTTTTTTCTATTCAGATGTATTGTTTTACTCAACTACAACCAAATTTTTAATTTGATCTCGTCAAATCTCTCTGATTGATGAGAAGCTTGTGAAAAAAATTTCATGAATTTGATCCAATGTTTATGGATTGAGAATTGACTTTTAATAAAATTGACCAGAAAAAAATCGGTCCAGTGATTGATACTTATTTGCAGATACGTAGATCGTTTATGAATTTTGGGCATAAGAAAAGTTAATCCAGAATAAAATTAATTTATTTTGTCTATTTTCCAACCAATTTATATAATGCTATATTTTTAGATATTCTAACGCATATTGCCTGCTTTGAATTTACAGTTAATTCAGAACAGACACACGACCTAAACACATATGTGCCAGTCGTTCGGTCGTGGAAAAAGCCAAGTTCAACAGCAAGGTCTATGTAATATTAATATTTTTAAAGAACACGTCCGTTTAGATTAGAGTAGCAGGGTCGAGATCGCGGTTGGCGCCTCCTGTGGCCGGAAAGGAAGATTTACCCACATTTTCAGCTACGTTAACCATCCAGTAACATTTTTAAATATTTAAATGCACACTAAGATGAATACATAGCTCACCTTAGTTTCGATCACTACGAGCGCGTGTGTTCAGTAATATTTGAAGTTGTATTTTTCTCTTATTAAAATAAGGTAAGTAGCAAAATTTAATAAATTAAGATAATTAATGTGGTCTATAAAACTATAATAAATTTTGGATCTCATTTTAAATGGACCGTGGAAGTACCACACGGAAGTGACATGGCGTGACGTCACTTCCGGACGATGTTACGCATCGCGCAGGCGCAGCCTTGCCACCGGAAGCCGGAAGTTGTGGTGTTGCGGCGCACAATCTGGAGTTGGACGGGGCGGGAAACACTGAATCAAGTGCAGCCTGAGCTTTCTGTTTTATGTATGAGACTGTAAAAGATAAATGTGAACATTTTCGTTTGATATCATCCGTAAACGAGGTAATTCTTGCTTTGGCTTAATTAATCATACATGCGTGGGTTGCTCTCATTAGTGTCGTGCCTTGGTGTGTGTTCAGTTGAAATCTTTGTACTTTATACAAACATATTTGCATATATCTTCACGCCCAAAACAAATTCCAGCCTATAGGTAATTATTTCTTTAAAACGATAATTTTACCCAGTTTGGGATAAGACAACCGTGTGAATATTTATTTATTAATATATTTTTTTGAAGTTATACTTCTTTAGGCGCGTAATGAAATAATTATGAGAGTGAAATATTAAGATGCGCGCGCATCAGTGTAACATAAAATTCTCACGGATGAAGTTAGCTGATAACGGTCTCTCCGGAACATCACATAAATTGCAACAGTCAGTATCAATGAGCGAGTAATGATGTTATTGTCAATAATAACCTAACAACGTCAACAATTGTTATTTGTTGCCACAGACAGGTGCAAAAAGTTTGGACACTACAATTTCACAACTAAATAGTAATAAATGCTGTTATGCAGTTTTCTCACATAAAATTTTAGGGTATAACTTCATACGTGCGTACATAAGTACACACACACTTTTTTTATTTTACCACATGGGCCGTCAAACATTTGCAACACTAGGGGCATCGCCAATATGTTGTCGACCCTGAGACGTAATGTTGTTAAGTCTCATGTGTCTGTAATTACACCGGATCCCTTACCTTTCTAACCGAAACACAGTACATGTGCACTACTGCTTCACGGCTGAAATAGGTGAGGTGGTAGTACTTCCCCGGACGAACTCTGCACTAAGAGCTCTACTACTCTAAAAATAATGGAGGCAAATCGAATTGGTAGACCACGCCTTGTCGCCAAACTTGTACTAATAAGTAAAATAGGTCTAGCGAATAGCTGATAAATATAGGAATTATTAATGATATTTGAAGGTAAGTAAATGTACCTATAGATAGTAAATAATTCCAGCCTAGTTTCCAAAGAATCTATATATCTAACAACGCAGATGCAGTAGACATCAATTCCTTATTTTATACAGGAATTGATGCATCATATCTCAACTGATAAATAATATGCATGTAGCTGATCTGAGTGGTGATTGTCTGAGAGCAAACTGTGTTGAGGGTTTATACTCTTCATTCTACTATACTTCTCTACTATTCTTCTTCTGAACAATAGCCTGAGTCAATAGTTTATGGACTATTTTTAAGTCGCCTCCGCCACCCCTTATAGCGACCCCTTTCCACTCATGTCCATCTCAGTTTACCTGAGTAATATGACTGGCTAAGTATCGAGCATGATCCAACGATCATCTCCTTCTCCATACCAACGCATGTCTCAGCATCGAGCATGATCCAACGATCATCTCTTTCTCCATACCAACGTATGTCTGAGCCTCGAGCATGATCCAACGATCATCTCCTTCTCCATACCAACGTATGTCTGAGCCTCGAGCATGATCCAACGATCATCTCCTTCTCCATACCAACGTATGTCTGAGCCTCGAGCATGATCCAACGATCATCTCCTTCTCCATACCAACGTATGTCTGAGCCTCGAGCATGATCCTACGATCATCTCCTTCTCCATACCAACGTATGTCTGAGCCTCGAGCATGATCCAACGATCATCTCCTTCTCCATACCAACGTATGTCTGAGCCTCGAGCATGATCCTACGATCATCTCCTTACCAATAACCATCCGAGGCAAGCAGGCACATCCCACTATAGCAAGTAACAACAACCGTAAGTACAATGTTTCTGAACCGCACGCTCGAATGTCAACTAGGTAATTGGTATTACAATCAACTATATCTAAAGCACTCACCTAGGCCTCCCGGTTGCTACACTTACATCTCTGAATCTCTGCCTGAATAGTTAGTTATTTTCTTTGCTCACACTTTATAATTGATTTTTTATTTATGTGGGTAGCAGTCGCGGGAAAATGTGTCAATGCCGGTGACAGGACTTCTTGGGTTGCCAGTCTTTAATATTAACAAGGTTTGACGTTTAAGTTATTTACAATTTATGGTACATTTCGGGACGTAGTTCGCGACACATGTAGTTACTTCAAATGTCCATCTATTATCTCTAAGTCGTGCTACATGGCCAGTCCATTTAAATTTCATTCTTTGAGCAAAGTTGAGCGCATCTACAGTTTTTGTGATGTTTCTTATTTTTGTGTGACGGATTCTGTGTGTTTTTCTTATCTTTCGCATGCTACGCTCCATTGCTCGCTGGCATGTTACTTTTCATGACCTCCTTGTAACTCCAGAACTTATTCCATGCAATTCTTGATCTGCGCTCTACCTCTAGTTCGTTGCTATTGCTTTCAAATGATATCCGTTTTCCTAAATAGATATACTGATCCACATACTGTATTGGATTTTGATCTAGTGAGATTGTTTGTTTGTAGCTATTGGTCATGATGTTTGATTTTAATAGATTTATTTCTAATCCAACTTGTCTGCTAGCTTCGTTTAGCGATTGTATCATACATTCTAAGTTTCCACCTGTTTCAGACAGAAGTACCGGGTCGTCTGCGAATCTTAGATGACGTAGATATTTTCCTTTGATATACAAGGTGCACTTTCTCCAGTCTAATTTGTTTATAATTAATTCCAATACAGCAATAAATAGAGTTGGGGAAAATGGGTCACCCTGTCTCACTTCTCTATTGATATTAAAAGCAGGGCCACATGAATTCAGTTTTGTGCACTACTGCTTCACGGCTGAAATAGGTAAGGTGGTAGTACTTCCCCGGACGAACTCTGCACTAAGAGCTCTACTACTCTAAAAATAATGGAGGCAAATCTGTTTTGCAGGCGACTACAATTTATTTTTTATTAAAGGCGTTGATGCAGACGCAGTCAATTAATTTGGTTTTTAGTTATCAGCTGAATCACAAAAGCTGTCTCACCTCATTCAATTCAGATTACCAATCCTAATCCCAAAATGATAACTTTAATCTCTTTTAACAATATAAATAGCAAATATCATTATTGCAATAATACTATATCTATCAAAATTGTTTAATAATTTTTTGTACCTTCAAATATCTTAATATTCATATATATGTAATATTTGTATCTTTGTAAAAATGTTGCTACTCAGGTACGCGAAGTGGCAGTATTACGGGACACGTGTCAGAACTTCCACGCGAAAACTTCAGCCGAACGGAGAGTAAAGCCTTGTTCCTCGTGTACCGCTCGTTCCCCAGCCAACAGTTTTATATCCTTATGTAATTTAAAAGGATGAGTAATTTGCGAGCTTTTATCTAATTATCATTTGGGATTCACATGTATTATAAGCTCCATTTTGTTGGATTAAAACCTAAAAGAAACAAAAGAGGTATTATCTTTTGATCTATATATATACTAGCTATCCCCCGCGGATTCATCCGCGTTTCTGAGGGATGTTATATTTTCCGGGTTATAGAGTATCTGTGCCATTGGTAATTCAAGTAATAAACTATATATGTGCTAAGTGAATTACAAATCAGTTTGGTAATTTTTGCGTGAAAATATCCATACATAAATTGGAGGCATACGTATTTCGAACCAGTAATAGGTACACTTTTTTTGTATCACAAATGAAAACTCTTTAAACTCATAATGAATATGACTATTGTCATTTATAGACATGAAACAATATATTTGTGATTGACATTATATTAACTTGTCAAAAATAAGCTGCGCAATCAAATTGCCAATAATGTCCCTTTTATTTTCCATTGCAAGAAAAAGTTTTGCAACATTATTGAGACGCCAATATCATTTATCCCACGCACTATTTAATAATGATCAAAGCATGGAAGTTGGGAATCCATTTTGTTTGAAGCCAATCGAAAATGAGAGTCATACGCTTAGGAGACATGATAATATCAAACGTCAGACACTGTATGAGTTTGGTTTGTATGTCGCTGCTTGCATGCCCAAGTTTGTTCAAAAGGTACAAATGCAGCACACTGACGAATTGGAGATACTCGTCGCTCCTGAAGGTATGTTCCAAGTGCTCAGTTTCATGTGTTATCATCAGCACGCATGCTTCAACGTATGTTCTGCGACCACTGCAATAGATGTCCCAAGTAGGCTGTACAGATTTGAAGTAGTCTATTGCCTTCTCAGTCTGAGGTTCGGAGAGAGAGCAAGAGTGAAAACGTACACTGATGAGTTGACGCCTCTCCACTCTGCTTATAGTCTCTGGAATGTATGCAATTGGTTTGAAAGGGAAGTGTACGACTTATTTGGGATCATATTTACCCATCACCCGGATTTAAGGAGGATTCTTACTGATTACGGATTCAAAGGAAACCCTCTCAGAAAAGATTTTCCATTAGTCGGTTATACAGAAGTTCGATATGATGATGATCTGAAGAAAATTGTGTACGAACCTGTGGAATTTGCTCAAGAAATGCGTGATTTCCAGCTGAAATCGCCATGGACATACATGCAGAATTTCCACGAAGGCTACAGTACTCCAATGCCACCAAGTGATAAAAAATAAAACATTTCGAGATAAAATTATTCACTGCAAATATGACTTATTTATTCAATAAATTATTATTGGGAAAATTTCTTACAAACCTTTACTGAATTCATATCCTATGAAACAACTTTCAAAGCTATCTATTACTAGCTGTCCCCCGCGGTTTAACATTTTCTCGGCACAAAAATTATCCTATATTACTTCTGATACCTCCAAGAATATGTGTACAAAGTTCAATGACGATCGGTTAAATCGTTATCGCATGAAAGCGTAACAAACGAACTTATATTCACATTTATAATATTTATAGGGATTGTTAGTGATATCTTTGATAAATAAATATGTTAAAGTACTCTTTCCTAAATATAATGGTAAATAAATCAATTATATAGTAGGTATGATTCCGTAGGTATATACTTACTAGGGAAAAAGAACTAACGTTAGTATTTCTAGGTAAATCGAAGGAAATCTAGGTAATAGTAATGGATTATGTATTTACATTAAACATATGGGATAGCTTAAGATGGACCACTGTAGGGAACAGATGACGGTCCTCTCTAACGCCTCAATTAATAACTTTGGAAATTAGCAGAACGTACCTAATTATTCTATCTCCATTTCATTAAGTTAGTTGCTTTGCAAGTGGCTGGGCTAATTTATCTGGGTCAGATGCCAATACTTTATTATTATGCAGACAAAGTAAATTGTCCGGAAAAGATTTTTGAAACTAGAGTTTCGAAGTTTCTTTATTGAAGAAAATTAAAGGTTTTATAAGATTAACGTTAAAATTTATTAACTTTGTAATGCCAATTTGAATGACAATTTCAGTTCGTAAATTAATTTGATTAAATGATTAATTTGGGCTTCTATAATTCTCCTGAAATCTTAAAATATTGAAATTATGTCGAATCTATCTTACAATAAATTCACGGTAAAGTGTAAACGAAACGGCGATAACTTGACAAATAAGCAAAAAATAAACAGTGTGGGAGAGAAATTGATAAGAAAGATCGAGCCGGATTCTATCGGCTTCATATCTGCCTCCATCATACGGACATCTGCGTAAGAATAACGACAGAATGGAGTACTGAATGAACAATCGGGCGGCTCAGTGTGTAGCGCGCCCTCGCCTCCGTCGTCCGTACGGCCGCGTACCGCCCGGTTCGCTCCCCAGGGCCGCATAAACTTCTTGCGCGCCCTCGAAACTTAGTAATAAACCCGCGAAAAAATGATACAAAATATCATGTTCAAAGTAAAAAAATAAGATTTTTTATCGAACTTTTAATTGACTTTGTATTGTTGATAGAGTTGTTCAAGAGAAAAAGGTAAGCTCATAATATTTAACCTTTAACTTGATTACTTTTTGTATATTTTGCATTTATTTCAACTAATTATTCTAAGCGTAATTATGTGTATAATTTCTTGGTTTATACCAAAAAAAAAATATTTTCTTTTCCTCTGATTGGTATTTATTGTATGAATTCCTTATTGATTTAAATTGAGTTGTATATATGCCCTGAATCAAATTATTTATGTAATTTAATAGTAGATATCAATGAAGTCAAAATAGAGTAAAATAGATTAGGGATTAAGATTTATATATCTTAATGTAAACATAATTTAATATGCATAAATATACCTATGTATAAATAGGCAAAGATAAAAATAAATGGTTCAGTTTTCTCTTTCAAAACTTTAATATTTAAACATTAATATTCATAGTTTATTATGTTTTATGATTATGGTCGAATTTCGATTTGTGGGCGAACACTAACATAGATAAATCTAGATATATGTTTACTATATACCTACCATATAGGTTACTAAACAAGCAACTTTTTATAATAGCTTTATTTAACATATTTTTTTATTGATTAAGAAATATTTATTAAAAATTTAAAAATCACTTTTTGCATTCGGTATTCCATTTATTTATAATTGAACTTTTTGATGACCTTGTTGATATTTGTAGTTTTAGTGCCAGCATGAACAATAACTAAAAATGTATTCTTAATTTTTTACCGACCTTTTCATTTCTATAACTTAATATAAACAATATAATGATACTAGCTGTCCCCCACGGTTTTATCCGCGTTCCCGTGGGATGTCACGTGTATTATACATAAAACCTTCCTCTTTAATCACTCTATCTATTAAAAAAACCGCATTGAATTCCGTTGCGTAGTTTTAAAGATTTAAGCATACATAGGGATATAGGGACGTTTTATACTATGTAGTGGTAACCATTTAATTTGGATTTAACTGCAGAAAATCGGCCCTTTATCTAATAATAAGCTGTATCGTTTATTTTTACAATCGCTTTGAACAAAATAAAACGTAGGTACGTGTCATTTGACAATTCACCTTAAAATGTCAAATGAAGGCAATTAGGATTACGACAGGAAAGCTGAAATGAGGGTCTCTAATTGGAATTATATAATTTTAATTAAAGCGTGTAATTTAAAAGTTAACAATGAAGATAATCGAAGTATTTCAACCTTCTTCAAGTAATGGCTCGTCAAATATTTGTTTCCGGTACTTCTGCAGGAAGTTTCACACGTTCGTTGTTAATTATAAGTGTGTTTCCACGTTGTTCTCGTTCGGTATCGACTGGCAACACAAATTAAGTCTCTTTACAGTAGGAACTATTGAATAGATGCTGTATACACACATCTATTATCACTTAAAGTGTGCCAGAAACCTTGTCCGTGTAAGGTTGTAAGAGCCATCAGTGGTAAACATTTTAGTCGCTTCAAAAAAAAAAAATGTCACAAACCTTTCTTACATAGGAATAGCATGTGGCTTGAAATAGGTGTTTCTATTTTTATAACAATTTAATTAATTTAAATTAATTAATTAATCTTTTGAATATTATTTTTGCTCATTTTTAAATACCTCCTACGATCAACCCGCCTCGGCTTTTACTGAATAGGATAATGTAAATGAAAAAACCTATTGAATGAAATTCTTAAATTATAGATTTTAAAATCTATTCCGTAGCTTAGAGCTAAGTACATAAACATACAGACAGAAATAATGACTTTGCAACAATTTTTTTTTAATTTAAGCTTTTTATTTAGAGGTTATATGAGGTTTTTTAAACCGGTACCTTATAACCGCTAACCAGAACTTCCCAAACTAAACTGACCGACAGTACCTGTGCCCGTACTACCGTACTGTAGCTGCAGACCCCGTCTATATGCATTGTATAGTAATTTATAGTATACGTAGTATTTATAGTAAGGAATCATTAGTAAGTTCATCAGTTCGAGGTTCCGCCTAAGGCTATTTGAAATGGTTTAACCTTTTATTTAATAGGCACAGACAAAATACCTGATTACATTTTTCTCCTTTTTGGTGGACCTTTTTTTGAGCTTTGGTTCTACCAATAAAAATAAAATTACGATTGGGTCTTTTGTACAAATCCTAACATTATGTTTGCCAAAAAAAATTATAACGACATTGTCAAACGATCAGGGAAACACTAGTTATAATCAAGATACGAATTCTGGTAAAACATTATGTTGATAGTTTAAATTGTTGGTTGCAAACTAAGCAATCACCTGAACTTGCCATCAACGGCTATGTACGTCGTATTAACTCGTATCGCGCTATCAAGTTTGTTAAACTTCATTGGAGCGAGATGCAGTGAATCGATTGCTTCATTTATAATCACCCTTAGGAATATATACTATTTACTACTATATACATATATACTTGCGCGGTGCTACATTAGTATGCACATGAAAATTAATAATTATATTTATTTATGTGTTGACAGTGAACTCCTACTAAACGGTTGGACCGATTTGAATGATTTTTTATTGTGTATGTTTAAGTGGATTCGAAGATGGTTTAAATTCACAATTGGATCCGGTAGGTGGCGCTGCGATCGAATTCCTGCATTTTTGTATGGACTTATTTCGACAGGACAAGTCTGTCCGAACATCTAGTATACATATACTTGCATATATCTATATATATATATAAGGAAAATAAGGTTCCCTTGACGCACTATCACCTCAAAACTATTGGACATATGGGGATGGGACTGCTATCTTTACATTCATACATGAATCTTCATTAACTTTCGCAGTATTAATATTAAGTAAGATAGAGCTTATCATAGTACTCTTGGTACTTACTTCATGCGGACTCAAACTACAATAGCGGTTGTCGCGGGTAGTACACTTGTCCCTACCGAGCTATCCCTACTGGTAGGGATAAGTACACTTTTTGTCGATTTATATCTACCGGGATAGATGCACTGCCCATTACCGAGTGGTACACATATCCCTACCTAGTTATCCCTAATGGTATGGATAAGTGCACGTTTACAGGCACATGAGACAAATATACATTTTATATTCTTCCAATTAATTTATTAGTATCAAAAAAAAAATGATGTTTTAGATAAAAATTTAAATAATTTAACAAAAATGTTTTTTTTTATTTACTTATTTGTATTTGTTAAAAAATAACTAAAATAGTATAATTGATCATTTTTTTACCTACCAGTAGGGATAGCTTGGTAGGGATAAGTGTACCACCCGGGTTGTCGTATACATTCAATACAAAATACATACATTTTATATCTTACCAATAGATCAAGTACCAGACCTATTAATATGACAAATATGAGTCTGACGCACGCACTGAGTGTGTACAACAATGTAGATAGTTCATTCATACCTATTAACTACTTTGCTGTTCTGTCAATACTCCTCCATAAATACGACACAGTCAATTTTCTAAGCAAAATATAAGTAAATAATCGTAAAAAGTATTTTTTTTTTGTGACGTAACAACTTATTTACGATTTTCGGATTTTTCCCTTTACTTATGCTAAAAGACATTGCTTCTGTCATGATTTTAGATCAACACGAAGTACCTTATCTCTATTGATAACTTTGAGAGTATAAAAATGTATCATGAAGGGCTGTATCTTTTAATTGCGTAAAATGCTTTTTAATGCTTACTTAAATTCATTTTTTCACAGCGCCATAGGATTGTTGACCATATAATTATTTTGATAATTGATATTATATTCTTGAGAAAAAGGCTCTTGACATGAGGTTTTCCTTTTTTCCATTTGAGGTACGGAATTCATAATATTTAATACAATTTCGGTTTCTTAAAAATGGTTATCGCAAGATAAACCTTTTTAGTTTGTATAGAAACGCCAGATTTTCGTAACAACATTGCCACCCCTGTTTTCAGGGACTAAATTATGAAAAATTCTGGACCTCGTGTTTATTTAATTGAATGGAAGACCTTTAATTCCAAGTTTAAATGTAATTCTGTTCATAAACAATTTTTTTGGCAGGGGGGAATGCAGGTACATTATATTTCATGGACAGGCCAGTTGGCTTGGTGGCTAGCGACTCTGACTGCCAAGCCGAAGGTCGCGGGTTCGATTCCCACCCAGGACAAACATTTGTGTGCATGAACATATCTGTTTGTTCTGTGTCTGGGTGTAAATACCTATATAAGTATGTATTTCGAAAAAAAAAGTAGTATATGTAGTATATCAGTTATCTGGTTGCCATAGTACAAGCTCTGCGTAGTTTAGGATCAGATAGCCGTGTGTAAAAAATGTTTCGGGATATTTATTATTATTATTAGTTCTTATAGTAATAAAGGGTTTAAGGAAACCATTGTTTTAAAATAAACCAACCATCTTAATCTTTGGGCTACAACTTTAGGTACTAAAATAGATATATACAATCCTCTTCTGATTATATCTAGCTTGTTGCAACTTCACAGTAAATCCTGTTAGTTCAAATGTTTAGGTACCAACGAGAATTTACCGGCCGGTATGAAATTTCCGACAGCGTTTGTAAACTTTGTTTCCATGGTTAAGTTAGAACGGCTCGTCTGAGGCAGGTCGGCCAAGACAATGTACATCAAAGAAGAGCCTAGAAATTATAATCACTGCGTACTGACTAGATCTGATATTGCAACAATTGGATAAACTTCTAATACTGTCAGATTTAGGACGGAAATAGGATGTTCAATTTATTTTATTTTAAAACAAGCTACAGTAAGCAGGTTTACTCTGTATGAGTGAGTATATTGCTTTGCATAACGACTGTAACATATTGGTAACAATAATTAAGACCCGGGATTATTCCTTGACACGGCTATCCGGCTGACCCGGCTGTCACACATTCGTCCAATTTTTGTTTACCATTTTATTTTATTAAGCTCACATTGGACTTTTTATCACTTGAACACGCCTAATATCTGAGTCAAAAAACATGGATTTATTTTGATACATAAAACCACTTCAATACTAACAGGACATCAGAGAAAAACCATAGAGTATAATAACAGATTTATTATGGCTAATGTCAAAAAAAAGTAATATTTTACTCACAATAAGCATAGTTATATAAAAGTAAAAACTGTTGTAATTCACATGCAGTATTAACTACTGCACTATATTATACAGTAAGTCTTCAGGACTCTTAGGAATATCAAGCATGACTCGATATGATACGACTTTTTCCAAACATTATCGACCTTTAGCGGAAAAGTAGTTACCGGTGTAGGATCGCATCCGCGCTCATTTTCCACGTTCCGAGAGCTGTTGTCGCGATGTTGTGCCATATAAACTCGGCTGATGTACAGAAGTACTCGTAATATTGAATCATTATTGAGTGATAGTGAAAATGTCGGTAAAGGGATGGAAGTACTATTCCCATGTATCGTGTCATCACAGGGTATCATAATTGGAGCGGTGCGTTGGAGAAAAGTGCTTCAATATGAAATCGATATAGCTGTGGGCGTGTTTGGTTATGTGTATCATTTAGTAGTTGCTTTTTCTGTAGTTTACTGATAGTTAACTTTGTAAGGCTTCTCACGGCTTCTACCGCGACATCACATGCTCATCGATAGGGATGTCGCAATGACAGGAATAACTTCTGTTGTTTCAAATAATAAGATAGAAGGTATGATGACCCATACTTATTACCTTGTATTAGTCAAATACAATGTAGTAATGTAATATACTTGTCTAACAGATAATTAAATTTTAAGTAAACATTTAGAAAAAGAATAGATCAAAAATCATAGTGCTTTCTAGGGCTCAAACTGAATTCTGATTATTGTTTATATGGTAGGTATGGATAATAAATACATGTATTTTGTCTCTTGGTTATAGCTTCATATGGATATTCCGGGCTTGGTTGCCTAACAGCAGGGAGGATCGGCGTGACTGGAAATATGCAGGAGCCTTGGTGGTCGATATACTTACTAGCTATTTTCATGCTAGGTCTCGATTCCAAGCTCGTCGGTGAGTTAACTTACCATAAATTACTAAGTCCTCTATCTCTTTGGTCCAATACTCTAATATAACAATGTAAGTATTGTAATGCATATTGTCTATGCTATTGAAAATGAAACAAATATTGCTTATTGTAAAAAAAAAATAAAAACAGTTTCAATATTACAGGTCAAGCGTTTCAGCCAGAGTTTGCGGAACCGTTAATGAATATAACAGTGCCATTAGGTAGAGACGCCACATTTAGATGCTTAGTACAAAACCTTGGGGGATACAGGGTGAGTTGTAATAAAACTGCAAATTATTAATAAATAGTTATAATTTTACCACACACTGTTAAACACTGTACTTTTACAGGTAGGGTGGGTCAAGGCAGATACTAAAGCAATTCAAGCGATACACGTTCACGTCATAACAAATAACCATAGGGTCGGAGTATCACACAACGGCCAGACTGTTTGGAATTTACACATCAAAAACGTACAGGAAGAGGATCAAGGACAATACATGTGTCAAATAAATACAGACCCAATGAAAAGCCAGGTATTCATCGCAATACATATTTATTACTGTCAGTAAAATCACTAATTTGATGTCAAAGCACTCCATTCAGTTTCGATATATGTCGATGATGCGTTTAGATTTTTCGTGTGTACTTTTTGTTTATTTATCAGTTTATGTTTCCTATAAAAACCGTGTATTCGAACTTGCCTATACAGGAATTCTCTGGTCATTATTTCAGGAACAAACATTTTCCTGCTTCTAAATAATAACTTATCTTTCGGACCCCAATCATCGTAGGGATACAAAACGTTATGAATTTCGCCATTTCTATAATAAACTATCAATTGAAATGATATTCCAATGAAAATTATCAAAAAGTAAATACCAATAAGAACATAAAACAACAGTAAATCACATGATATTGATATTTGGTCAATAATATAAGACGTGCTATATTCATCAACATTCAAATCTTTCCACCTGCTATACAGTATAATAAAAAGTAATATTGGATTAAATATCCATGCCAATTTCCAAAAATAGCTTGCCTTAATTCCAATCATAAATGTAATATCATTATTATGATTTCTATATCCATATAGCCAATAAAGAGAAATAGAAAAAAATAAGCAATTTGTAATTTGAATCAATTCCAAAGCATCTGATAACGCTGCTGTGAGGTCTGAACAATAGAACGGCACAGCTAGAACGCCGAGAGCTATAATTAATAAAAGGCTGGATATATTTTTATATTTACGTGCTATACTTATTTCGAATAACAGTTCTCTCAAAAATAAATACAATATCCAAACAACTGAGTATAAGCAAATAAGAATTGTTGAAAACCAAAAGAATACCCACATTGGTACGGCGTCAAAATAAGTCATAATTTCCGATATAGAGGCGAATGGCGTGAAAAACATGCTGGAACCCATTTCAATAACATTTTCTTCCTCACCATGATAGTATGACATGGTCTTAATGCCACCAAAACCGATGAGTGCAAACATTTGTGAAACAAATAATGAAAATAAACTTGTGGATATTGAAGTCATTGTTGCAGGACTACGAAACGAAATATCACGAGATAAAAATGAAATGATCCCACATCCGGTTCCGGTACACAGTAATCCTCTAGTGATTGACTTGAAAGTATTACTGTAACTATACGCGTAGCTAGACCAGTTTACAGAAATGTTTGTTGCATACCAAGTACCACTTGTTGATAATGCAACACAAAATAGAATAAATGTCAATGTGCATACGTAAATAGTCTGCAATTTGACGCATATTTGTAGAAACCTTTCTTTTTTTATTGACAAGAGATACATTGTAAGGCCTAAGGAACACGCCGATATTATTATTTTCCATTGATAAAAGCAGTTTGCTGAATTCAGCGTATTATTATTACCAATTTCTCGTTCAAAGAAGCAGTTACTTGCGGTTTTCATTCCACAATCGTCCTCAAATAACATTTGCGCTTCTAGGCAATGTTGAAATACTGAGACATTAACTCGCTTCACCATACATTTCGTATCATTGAACTCGTCGCAGCTTAGCCACGGTGGAGGATCCATTGCTGCGTAGAACGTATACTCCAAATACCAAGAAGATAGTACTATCAGATACACTGTCTTTAAAATTATAAGAAATACAGTGGCATATCCAACGCTTCGTAAAATTGGGAGGAAATTCCACATGGAAATTACATTGCAGTTCGTGTACTGCGCCAAACATATTTCTGAATACACTAATGGTATTCCAATAAAAATGACTGCACATATTTGAATAGCTGCATGTACGTAGAATCCGTTATGTGATATCTCGCTCGGAGAAAATACTATCGATACTTCGTTCATCATCCATGCCCATATAATTAGTTTGTAGCTGAAATAACTTTTCCAGCGACATTCAATTTCCGGACAATAATATCCGTTAATTTCGGACTTCATTTTAAAATGTTATTAAGATGTCAACCACACTCGACCATCTAGTTTTGTACAGGAACGTCAAACATCATAATGTTGTGCCTGGAGACAATAAACAAATAAAAATAATATACGGAGTTATATTTTGGTAAAAGCGAGACAGGTTGTTAGTGAGCTAACAATGAGTGTAACGTATCAACGAAAATTAAATCGCAATTACAGTAAACATTGGGGAGATAAAGTGAATTAAGCGCGCGGACATGAAAGCTGGGGCACGACACAGCGGGTAATGATTCGTGCACCGTGCACCTAAATTATTGCGCCCTGTTGTAATTTATACCCGGGGCTGATAACGGCATAAATTGCTAGCGGCGACAGCGCACTGGAGGCTTCGATGCCAACGTTGACACGGCATGACGCCACTTGACACAATGAGTTTTCAAAAATTACTTCACGCTGATCACGGACGTTCAAATTGTTTGAGTTAAACCGAATGATGACGAGACCAATTAGATTTTTGAAGTGTAACTTCCTATGGAAGGGTTTTGAAATTGTCATCCGCAACCTTTTTGTGTGACGAAAAATAAATGAATTATAAACATAATCTATTCTAATAAAATGTTTTAAATAATTTTATTAAAAATTAATGTTGAATTTTGAAAAGCAACAAAAGTTTCACTTCTACCGTATATCTTTCGTCACGCCGTATTTTTTATATGACTTTATTGGATTTTTTTTATTTTATCAGATGGGTTACTTAGAAGTGGTGATTCCACCTGATTTCATATCAGAAGAGACCTCGGGAGATATTATGGTACCAGAGGGAGGCACTGCGAGAGTTTCCTGTCGAGCCAAAGGGATGCCGAAGCCACGTGTCATGTGGCGAAGAGAGGATGGCGCCGATATAGTGATAAGAGAACCAAACGCAGCCAAAACTAAAGGTATTATTAAACTGATTCACAAATCGTCCCACAACGCAAGAGTAAATAAATTATTATAATTATTCTTTCAGTTGCCATGTATGAAGAAGAGGTACTAACGCTTCCAAAAATATCACGGTCTGATATGGGGGTATATCTATGTATTGCAAGTAACGGAGTGCCGCCCTCTATAAGCAAAAGGATCACAATCAAAGTTCATTGTAAGACCTTTAATTAGTTGTTCTTTCAAAATAACTAAGTGTTTTGTTAATTTATTATTGAACTAAGAAAATACATGGAGAAAATAAAACATAATATCATTTACAAAAAACTACTGAAGTTTATAAGAGGAAAGAGTTATATGGAGATCTTATTTTAATATTGTTTAATTATAAAAGTTATACAGGTCTTAATAGCTGACACTCAAATTCTTTATCAGTATCATGTACGGTGGAGATGGATACCGACATACCACTGATTTAGTTATAACGTGTTTTTTAATGCACCGAACTTATTAGGTAAGCATTTCACATCTAAAAATATAATTAGTTAGTCTTAACAAATTACGTTGTCCTCCACAATGCGATAAAGCTACATGTACTGAATATTTACCTAGTGAAGTCAACGATTTAATAAGAACTATTTTTTGCCGCCGAAATGTTTCAGGGGCGAGCTCATTTTGAGGACGAAACAGGTCCTCGCCAAATTCGTGGTAATTGTTGTTTATCTCGGCAACTTTCAGAGGTTTCTTGTTATTAATGGTGTTATTTAATGTCAGCGAGTAGTAGCTTTTAATTATTTTCTGGCTGTAAGGGACTGTTTGTGTCTTCGCGTCAACTCAAGCGGACATTTTGCTTTTATGCAAGATTTAACTTTAATATTATTAGTCTACTTTTCTTTAAACAGAGTCGCCCGTTAGGAAATCTCTTCTCTTTACTATTTTAGATAAAAAATGATACGTTTCATTTACTTTATTACTTTTTTATTTGGCGCCTTTTGTTCTAAATGTAATTTAGAAATGTCGAGTGCTTGGAAACTTTATAATTTTTAGGCAATAAAGGCTAAATACCTTCTTCATTTCTCACAAATATTTTTTAAGGTAAATATATTTTGTTACAGTTCATCCTGTGATTCAGGTACCTAATCAATTGGTAGGGGCACCTCTCAGCACTGATGTTACTCTCGAGTGTTACGTGGAGTCATCACCAAAATCCATCAATTATTGGGTCCGAGATTCTAGTGAGTACCAATTTTTGTTTTAAGTTAAAAAACTCTAATAGGACAATTAATTTAAATAAACCTTATCACTATTAAACCATTTTTGTTTCGATGCCACTGTAAAGTATTTACAGTTTTTGTACACATTTATTATACCTTCGCCTTTAACTCTCTAAATGTTATTCGTATGTTTTATTTAGCCTCTTGTTTGTTTTCATGTAACATTTTTTTATAAAGCTTTAGTTTTTCGAAATTGAAATATGATGGACCGCAGTTAAGCTTAGGTAAGGATCATAACCTCTTATGTTAAACTAGAATTTTGCATCGTGATTATTATTTATTTTGGGAAGTTATTATCTTGAGGACGTCATAATTTATAGGTTTCGGTTCGAAGAGTCTCTTTGAAAATATTTTAAAGTTCAAAATATCCGTTTTATGAGGAAACCACGCTATGGGCATAATGTGATATGAACGCAAAGCCCACATGAAAACTGACTTCAAAGTGCAGCTGTTAGAATACACTTACGGCATGAAAATACATTTAATGCAACTACAGTGAAATGTATAGTCTCTTGGAAACTTGTTCCCGTGTCCACGCTCATTTCCGTGTTCCTCAGGGAACTCTGCCTCTTGGTTACCATGACAACGACACGCGACACCTCTAAACCTAAGGCTTAATCGCTACTGCTAAAGTAATTAAGAATGGAATGATATTTGCGATTTTTATATAGATATAGATATTTTAATAATTTCAGCTTTTTTTTACTTTGTATTTAAATGCTATTAGTTTTTTGTGATTATAAAATACTTTAAAATAAAACTCCGTTTACCGACAATATTTAATCCCTCAAAAAAATATGCTCAGCAATTATCTTATAGTGCTTATTCAGCACAGATAAGACAAAGTGGAAATACATCCTTACTTCCTACTCGGAAAAGGACGCAATATGGCAAAATGAAAAAAAAGAGATGGCATTAAATATTTCAAATTCCAGAAACCCCACACTTCAAAAAAAGGCAAAGTCCCCGCGAAATTGAAGTTTTTTGGCATGAGCAGAAACGTAGGCGGGGTAACGCTTGCAAGTAATGAGATATTAAGTTTTAATTTACGAGTGCGTTGGGTTTAAGTCTTAAGAAAAGTGACCTATTGTGGTGAAATAAGACAATGCTCGTTAGTTCCGTTTGAGTGGTCGCGGCGCGTTTACGACTGCTCGGTGCGGACGTCCAACAATGCTTTCATAATTTATCTCCTACGGATGTACGATATTGCCTCAGCCATTATCTTTGCTAGATAACTATTATCTTTATATTAAATCAATTTGTATTTCGTTAAAGTAATTTCTTTAACAGAGTAACTAAAGTAATATAATACTTTATTCGTTACTAGCTATCCGTATAACTTTCAATGGACATGAAGCTAGAAAAGTTACATAAAATTAGAAGATCTGTTTTTTTACTTTTACTTTAAAACATATAGATTATTGTGTTATACAAAACATAATATGCCACCTAAAAAAAATATTTAAAAAGTCATCAATTCTTGTATGATATCTATCTTTTTATGTTATTTTTTTTATTCGAATTAATTTGAGAATAAAAAAAAACAGTAATTGTTTTAATTACCTCAAAGCAAGTTTCTAAACCATGTTGTTCTATTTCAATTAATCGATAGTTTTAAATACAATAGACAATGTAACATTATTTAAATTCTCAGCTTTTATGGTCGGTTATTGTTGGGTACCGGAATTATATTGATTATCTGCAAAACCTTCAACTAGCTTATCTTAACATGACGCTTTAAAGGAACAAGTCAAGTTTAGCCAGCAGAGCAAACATTCACCAACTTGGCTCAAGCTTTTGATTCGCCAAGTTTCTGCCTAAGTAACCGGACCGACCAACACGATTTACTAAACGCAACTTTATCACTACAAATAACCAGTACTTGCTTATGCTCGTTGATTAATAGTTGAATCTAAATATTGATGATACATCATATACGTGAAGCAGTAGTTAGTTACTGAGTTTCGGTTAGAAAGGTAAGGGGGCCGGTGAAAATACAGGCACATGAGACTTAACAACTTCACGTCTCAGGGTCGACAACGCATTGGCGATGCCCCTAGTATTGCAAATGTCCATAGGCGGCGGTGACCACTTACCATCAGGTGGACCGTCCGCTTGTTTGTCGGCCCATGTGGTATAAAAAAAAAATTGATGAATCATTTTTCGTCGGAGTAAAGACCTTGTAAGAAAAAGTGAGTTTTTTAAACTAATAAATAATCATTGTATTTGTTATGCAGGCATTTTTAAAAAAAAAATTATGGCTTTATCGACTGCACCATATATATATTTTTTACTTCAATTTTTTTTTTGTTGGTGTCGTAAATTTAATGTGAAACAAATACAGAAATAACAAATGAAAAATAATATTATTGAAAGTGTAGATGAAATGTTCTAAATAAAGTAGCCCTGGCTTCTATACTTGATGAATCTGTTGCCTTAAGAGTTCTTAAGCGTCTTCACCCAACTACAATATATTACCATTTCAATAAATGCAAAGGAGAAATAAATAAATGCAAACTTACATAACGTAATTATTAAATTAAAGTTGGTTCACAAATGACTCTCAAAATACCAGCTTACTATAAAGTAGGTAGGAATATGATATCTGTGAAAGTAGACCGCAGAGTTTTTGCAACTGTTAATGTACTTTCGGTGCTCCAACTGAAAACTGTGTTACAACTGTGAGCTTTATACTTATACATTAAACATTGTATTATTTTTAATACATATTTCATACGTGGATTTTGTGCACGTTATTATAAAAAAAAAGAATTTATTTATAATTCAAAATGTCAAGTATTTATGTGTACTACACACAACTTCAAACACTATTGGTAAAATCGAAATGAGATCCCAAATATCATAACAGAATCTACCTTTTCCGTATGTCAACCCCGAAATATCTAAATTCAAAGGGCCTCAAGTGATCATTACACACCCCGCGCGAACAAGGTTATTCGAGCACGAAATGTTCGTTTATTCAACTGATGAATCCATATTTTATTCATATTGCTATGTATGAGTTGAGGAGGACTCCGTCTCGCCATGCTTCGCGAGAAATTTCATATGAAATTCTTTACAGGCGCAATATATTCTTAAATCTTTATAAGTACTGCAAGTAGCTGAAATATATCTTCTGATATTATAAACTTAAAGTTTGTGACTCAACCACATATAAACAGCTGAATGGATTTCAAGTAAACATTGCACATTGATAGAAAGTGCTTTAAAATATACGATACTTTTTTATTACATAAATATATTAGATGCCTAAAGAATAAGGGTGAAACCACGAGGTTGCATTGAGTATGAGTTAATTTGCACAATGCCTGTGCCCGATTTTTAAAATTTTAGAAACTTCAAACACAATTTTTCGAAGCGCATTTCAATAATCTGGCTAGTCACGCAAGCTTTCCCTCGTAACCCCACCGTATAAAGCCAAATGTGTTCCAATAACATCGAAGCTAGAAACATTACCCGCTACTGAGGAATCATAATAAACCTAACGTGATATCCTCTGTGAAAAATCCATTAACACCTACTCGGTTGTAAAGTCGGTAACATCGGTTGTTATAAAATAATTAATTATTCTCTGACGTTTCCTAGTTTCATAATGTAAGTCATAGTTAGTGGCGCGTTACAAATACCTACTAAACAATATTACTACAACACTACTATATATTCTGGAAGCGTTATTAGGTAAACCTTATTAATTATGTTAGTATAATTAATTAAATTTGAAAACTTTTCATCGTACTTCCTTAATATCAAATATGAAATAGGCACGTAATTCCTCTAGTTCCAAATAAATTAATCCAAATTAATTGCTTTGCAAAGCATCGATGTCGAAACATACGAGGACGTAACTAAATCTGTGTTCAGTAAACGAGCTAGATGGAGCGCAATGAGCTAGTCGGAGCGGTGCTAGCTGTTACTTGGTATTGCCGGCCCCAGCGCTCGGTGCCGACGGCGGTTTCACAAAGTTCCCCATTCGGCACTTGTCGCGTGAAATTTACGGGTTAATTTTCAATGGGAACGGGGTTTGAGCTTCTGGAAATTTTAAGTTCCATATTATTCTTGGCTCTCATCCGACGTGAATGTGCGATGCGAGAAAAAGATGTTACACTTTATTAATTTAATCTTACTTGAAGTTATAGAAAGTGTTGCATTTGTATTTCATTAGAGAAATCATTAATTAAGTAGAGATTCTGAAAAACCATCCATTTGGTTCAGTTATTGAACACTTCTGCGGAGCTAATTTCAAAATTGATCGTAACGTAAGGTTTTATAATATACCTAAAAACAATTATTAAAATAGTTTTTAATCAATGTCGCTCAAAGAAGCAGAAGTTCTCAGAAGAACAGGTTGGCAAAATTGTGTAGTTAATAGGATAAAATGAACTGTTTAACACTAAACATACCATAACCGGGTCAAATGACCCATTTTGAACTTTGTATTGACAATGCACGCATCTTATTGCTTTTGCACATTTGACTTCATGACTTTTTCTTACTAATTAATAAACAGTTATACTATTTATTTCCCTTCCTAACAACCATATTTCATACATACAAACAGGAAATATAAAGCCACATTTGACCCGCTATGGTAGAAATTGGTACCTAGTAAGTGTTGGTATGATTAGTGTTAATTAAAATACATCATAGGCAGTTTCCGTATATATTAAATAGGATGTGGGAGTAAGCTCTTCTGATTGAAATATGAATCTACACTAAAAGAATACTGAAATAAATATTCGAAAATTCAGGTGTACCAATAGGCGTAATCTTTTACTAATATTTTTAAATTAGATTAATTACCGCGTGCAAATAAATCTAATAACAATAAATTATTATTTTAAAATACTTTGTACTGTTACACGGATTGTTTTCCTACGTCTTGAACAGGATATATCATATGTGCCGATGGGGTTACAGCACAAGCAACCAGTGCACTTGCGGTGCCTCCCCTCAGACTATGGCATATCTATAAGAAGAAGACGAAGAGAGACAGAAGACCTGTATAATGCTACAGACGACACAGTACGTCTGGCAGGATTCTGGTCTAAACAAATTTAGCCAAAACGATCGACAAGCAAAAAAAAAAAACTTGAAATAAGTGTTTAAAAAAGCCTTGACCCTAGTTTTTTATCGTGCCAATAAAAAACATTGAGATCCGATAATATCCGAGATAAGGGGTTAGAAAATATTTTCTCTTTATAAATGGACACGTGTCCGTTATAGTCCCCCCTCCTTCCCCCTGCTACGTGGTCTCTCTATGCTGACACATATTTTTGGTGACAATACGAATGACTGCTCTTTAAAAGCGAAAGCCACGTTGGATCCTCATGAGATCCAATAACCAGTGAAGCGAAACGCATTATTTTAACATGCTGACCGTTTTATCCTTAAGACAGAAGAAGTTGTGCCAGTTTTAAGCAATAAAATGCTACATTTCTCTTTTCGCTTTGTAATACACCACTTACTTACCAACTTTATAAAAACCAAATATATTATATGATATATTACAAAATTCTTGGTTTCTGTACCTATATTTTTTATACCACTTGGGCCGACAAACAGGCAGAGTGTCCACCTGCTACATAAATGCTCATCGTAATTTTTTTTATAATAACTATCACCACAGCATCTCAGACAGCAGTAGGCACAAAATCCTATATGTATTTCACTTAGTATTCATAGGATAAACGCAATTTATAGTTTTATTAAGGTACCCAAACACTTAAGGAATAAAAAATGGTTGCTATTTGTTTTTATTTACAAGAACGGTAAGTTTAAGTGCAATATTACGATATAAAGATATCCGTTTATCTTTCTAGAGTATAATTGAGTTATAATTTCATTATCAAGGATTGTAAGACTACTTCAACCACGAGAGCTTTGTTTGCTCTTAGTCCATTACGTGGCACAGCTTAGAACGATGCTGAAACCACTAGGGAGAACCAGTAACGGTCATAATAACTCCTGCTCAGCGACCGATACAGCTTGCGTTACATAATAATATAATATTTTATTTAATAGTTGATGTCATGAATGTTCCGTTGAAATAGTCTAGTAAGTTTAGTAACAATTATCAACAAATCTTTGAAATGGTCAATCATATCTTTTTTTTTATCGTATAATATTTACGAATATAACCAATCCATTTTGTCTTTTCATAAGTAGGTAACCTTTTGAATATTTCACACTTAAATTGCGTTTTTGTGGAAAATCGTGATTAAAAAATATATCCCCTATTTCGGAACCCCGCTGAGGCAATACAAATATAAATTTTGAAAATATTAAACAATGAAATATTGATTCCTTCTAACCTTCTTATTCTCTGACTCTTCTATTCTGACTTCCATTATTCGTACCGTAAAAAAACTAGTACTTCTTCAGATATTTTCAGCCGAGTTTTAGGCGATAATTATTAAAACGCATTAAGGTCCCAAGTTGTTTAACGTCTGCGTTATGATCCATGGTGGGTATTGTTGCCCTTTGTTCTCCCGCGAACTTGTGCCGAGTGACTGGCGCTTTCACCGACCCATTGCGAAAACCAACCCGAAAGGGCGAACAGCAGCACTGGATCGTCATTTTCGTTTGTCATCAATCTATGTTAGGACGGCTGACATGTAAGTGTTAATTAAGCAGGCCTCACTCGAGCGTAATTAAGAGTGTTACAGTGTTATTTTAGACATTAATTGAGATGAAATTTCTTGTTATAATGAAACTGAAGGGAGGGGAGGGGAGGTCTTGTCGAGTAATTTTGTTCGAAGGCCATCTTTGCCGTACGTCGTAAAGCCGAAGTAAGTACACTGGAGAGTAAACAAACCGAAGTTTCGATCGAAATTAAGATTAGGAAAGGCGTTACTGGTGTTATCGTTTCCTTATAAAGTTAAGCGGGCAAAGTCTGTAGCTTAAATTAATGCACATTTAAACGATTCGTGTACAAATAGTGTAAAAGCTGCTTCGAGGTGATAACGTATTTAAGATATATTTTATTGGCTCCAATAACACGATGCGGGTGGAAGGAGCGTGTTTAACACAGCGGGTGGTGCAAAAGTGTTCTCGAATGAAAACTAGTCGCTTTATCATTCGCGGACAAGAGGCACTCGAGGCTTACCGCTGCTCAGAGGCGGCCAACGACATACTTACGTACCGCAATGTAGGGATTGTTTGGCTACGACTAAAGGGGTCTACCAGGAAATGTCGACGATTTGGAGCTCCTTGAAAAATATCGCTTCCCCTGCAACGGTATATTGTGAGGTACAGCTGGGTCTTTGTTTATCTTATCTTGTAAACTTAGGTTTAGTGCGCCCACTGAATAAAAAACTCCACAGCGAAATTTTTTGTGTCGTATTTTTTTCGATGATCTTAAAATAAATGCTTTTAGTGTATGGAACAGTTGAACAATTAAGTCAATTATAATGCTGTATATACCTATGAAATGAAATGAAATGAAATATGAAATGAAATGAAATATTTTATTCAAATAGGCCTTCACAGGCCCTTATGAAAGGTCAGACTCTACCACCGGTTCGGAAGGTTGCTTTTACTGAGAAGAGCCGGCAATAAACTCAGCAATTACTCTTTTCAAAATAAGATTTTGTACATAAAGATGTGTCTTGCTGGAGCGAGCGCTACACCCAAGCATTGTCGTCATTAAAATAATCATTTGTGTTGTAGAAAGCCTTTTGTACTAAAACAGTCTTAATTCTTTCCTTAAATTTTTGTAAAGGCAAATTTAAAATTTCAGTAGGGATTTTATTATAGATGCGTGCACTAAGTCCTAAAAATGAGCCTTGCACTTTTTGCAGTCTATATGCAGAAGTGACAAGTTTATCCCTACTTCTAGTATTGATGGAGTGCATATCACTCTTTTTGACATAAAGACCAATATTTTGATGTACAAATATTATGTTTGCATAAATATACTGCGATGCAACTGTGAGGATATCAATTTGTTTAAACTTTTCTCTGAGGGAAGCTCGAGAACTCAAATTATAAATGGCTCGAACAGCTCTTTTTTGCAATATAAAAATGGTTTCTATATCAGCAGCTTTACCCCAAAGCAAAATGCCGTAGGTCATAACACTATGAAAGTAGCTAAAATAAACTAATCTAGCCGTATCGACATCTGTAATCTGCCTGATTTTTCTAACTGCGTAAGCTGCTGAACTAAGTTTTCCCGCAAGACATGATATTTGTGTCCCCCATTGAAGTTTTGAGTCTAAAGTAATTCCTAAGAAAACTGTTGACTCAACAAGGCTAAGAGCTTCGTTGTCTAACATTATACTACAGCCTAGTTTTTTAACATTGGGTAATGCAAATTTAATACATTTAGTTTTTCTTGCATTTAAAACAAGATTATTAACAGTAAACCAATTTAATACCTGGGCTAATGCACCGTTTACATCGTCATAATTGTATTTCAGTCTATCAACACCAAAAATCAGTGAGGTATCGTCAGCAAACAGTACAATTCCACAGGTATTTCTTACGTAAAATGGTAGGTCATTGATGTATACTAAAAATAGAAAAGGCCCTAGAATAGAGCCTTGGGGTACACCCATATGCACAGGAGAACCAGATGATTTAACTCCATTCACATTAACACTTTGAGTTCTCTCACTAAGGTACGATTTCATCAAATTAAGTGCTGCACCCTTACCTACTAGATGTAACAAAATAAAAATAGGGTGGTCAAAATTAAACAAAAATCTATACTTTTATTATAAATAAGTAAAGCTTGCATGTTTGTTTGTTTGATTAAGTAAGATTTCAATAATTATTTTCCTTGTATAATTCTACACTATTACCGAGTGACAAAGATTTTGTTAGAATTCCCTAAAAGATCCCTCGGATGAAATCGTTAGTTGGTAACCGGTACCTACAAATTAATCATGGTCCCAAAAATGTTATCCTAAGCAGTATTTCAATGAACAATTACTTCACAGATGAAATGGTGATATCATCAAATAAATACGAGGTGGTCAATACCATGGTCAGCTCGTTCGAGAGCCGCATGGCTCTGACAGTGCGCCGGCTGACAGCAGCCGATGTTGGCGGCTACAGATGCGTCGCTAAGAACTCATTGGGTGAAGTTGATAGTGTTATAAGACTATATGGTAAGGAAATCAGATTTTCTACACATTAGTAACTGAACATCCTAACAGTAGAGTAACGCTTAGACGATGTGCCTCTAATCTAAAACAACACTATACTTTTATACTTGCTTAAAAAATCGTAGCAATGCGTGTAGTGTGTTTTTGTGTAATTACTATTTTCGCTGCAATTATAAATACTTTTTGTAATGCACCAGTAGTATTTCTAGACGTATTATTAAAATGTTTATTTGTAACATACACCACTTTATTTGTTTTTGAAATAGTATAATTCTTATTGAATAAATTACGAGCTAAGCAGTCGTAGCTCATTTTTAGCTTTGAAAATTTAAATACCTCCGATTTATCTTCTCCAAATTTCAAGTAGCAAAGTGTTATAACTCAGACTGTCTGAAGTCAGTCATAGATTTCACAGTTGCAATAAGTGGTTGATCTCTGACCAGGTGTGAGCTTAGAATAATGTTTATATAAGCCAATCACTTTCTAAATAAGTTATATTAAACAAAAGCTAGAGAGAAAAACAAATATTATCTCAAAATACTAGCTTACCTATCACTCGTCTGGCAACAAAGTTTTGTAAAACTTAATATTAAATTTCTAAAAGTCTTAGTTATCAATCTCAGAAATTTAAATTAAATTTCTCACGAATCAAATATACTATGCTATTATATTTTTCAAAATAAATTATATTTCACAGAAATCCCTGGGCCGACTGTGAAAAATACGAGTCCAGCTAATAAAGAAGAATACAAATATTCAACGCCTCTAGAAGGTCCGGACAATCAGTTTGGGTCTGCCGACAGATCCGACGATGAAGATGAAAAAGAACTAACAGAAGACACATCTGACAAACCTTCTCACATGATAGTGAAAATACATGAAAACGGCACTAAAAATAGAACAATTCATTATACTCCCACTAATTCTATTATCGAACAAAAACTAAGCAACAAAGTTCGAAAAATTATAAACAAATTTGATATACAACACGAGTTCGGTATAAACTGTAGTTGCAATTTGCATTCTCTCATTATTGTACGTATAAGTGTAGCCGTTGTTATTAAATTAGTTTTAGATTTTACTTAAATGTGAAGTACTTAATTATAGGTATTGATATGATATTCATTCCGATGTATTACTATCCAAATAAGTGGAAAATAATTTAAAAGCTTCGTTAAATTATAACAACGCAAGTTCTAGCGCCTGTAAACATAATTAATTAAATATATTGAAGTGGATGGTAAATTGATATTGATGATGGAGTTCCGCGCATTTTCCGTACCCACCTGTGTAAATTAATATTCAATAGACAAGGTATCGGCGTCATATCTCGTTATTATCTATTATAGGTAAAATACCTACATAAAAGCGATATTCAGAAACTGCAACAATAGTTACCTGATATAATTCCAAATTTATAATGTAGCGGCTGCAAAATATTTATGCTCGAATGAAATGAGATCCAAGATCCGTTTTTATTTTGTCGTAAAATTCAAAACTCATAAAGATGAAAGAAAATGGAAGTAATATTTTATAACATAATTTATTTCGATGTTTTATTGACAATAAATGTTAGGGAAGCTATTAGTGTTTAAAATATGATACGTAAATGTAATTGATTGATGGATAAAGTAGATGAGAATAAGACATGTTTGAAAAATCATAAGTTAATTGTGTAAGTAACAAGCAAAAGTGTTAACTTTTCTTTTGATTAATAACAGTGCAATATTATTTATGTGAATTTGGAATCTTACCGGCTTGAATTATTTGCTGGTAACTAAAGTCACTTTACTTTTACAAAGTTGCAATAAAATCGCATTTGATTGACATTATTTTATACACAAGTGGTAAACTAGTATTTCCAAAACTACCACCCTTTAAAAAACACATACTGGCAACACTTCAAACATTGATTTGAATAATGGCTTGTTCCCAAACTCATTTCAGTCTTCACTATTAATACACAACTGCAATTCGAAATACTATGTCAACAGTGGAACAGCCACGCGTTCGACGCTGTGTTAATGATGTCACAAACATACTGCTTGTAGATTTGATCTTGTACAGACATGTCTCTTTGGCACAAAATATTCTTAAAATATTATCTTGACCTCGAGGTTTTAATCATGTTGCATTGACAGTGGCCTCGAGAAGACTATAGCGAGCGACATGAATTTTGCGGATGCTACACTTATCCTTACCTACTGGTACGGATGAGTGCATGTTAACGCGAAGATATTATATTGGTCAACTGTGTCACCATAGGTAATATATTTGAAATTAGCGGGAGGACAAATCGAACCCTAGCTATGGAAAGGCTGCACAACCACTCACCTCGGAGTTGGAGCCGACCTGGCGCGTTCTTCCTTTGTACGAGGGGTCGATTGTCTGCCCTTCGATATAAGAGTGGACGGATCCGTGCTGATGATGCATCTTTTTGTCGATTTATTTCTACCGGTAGGGATAGGTGCACTGCCCATTACCGAGTGGTACACTTATCCCTACCGAGTTATCCCTAATGGTACCTATAAGTGCACGATTACAGGCACATGAGACAAAAATACATTGTATATTCTTTCAAATAATTTGTTAGTAACTAAAAAATTTGAGTTTATTGATAAAAATACTATATATAATGAAAAAAGGTATTTTTTTCTTATTTACTAATTTTATTTGTCAAAAAATAACTAAAATAGTATTATTGATAGGGATAGCTCGGTAGGGATAAGTGTGCCACTCGGTAATGGGCAGTGCACCTATCCCTACCGGTAGAAATAAATCGACAAAGAGTTCACTTATCCCTACCCGTAGGGATTGCTCGGTAGGGATAAGTGTACCACCCGGAATTTTGTACTCAAAAGTTCAAATATAGGTACGGAACATAATAATTTTCCAACGCGAATAATTCCTTGAAATTAACTTATCTACATAGTTAAATATGACAATAATGCCCATAGTGTATTACGTTAAGAATAATTACCATTACAACTTACTTTTTAATCAGTCAATTGACTTTCAGTTTAATAAGTCACATATCTAATGTATCGCTAATAAGAGATGAAAACAGATTCGATATTGTCACATTTATAAACCAAAGATTATTTTAATAATATGAATAGTAATTTCGCTTGAATTCCCAAAATAAGTCTAATAAATAATTGTCATTTTAAATAAATATTTACTTACTTAATTTGTTTTTGTCTCTCATTAAAATCTTCCTGTTTCCTCTTCTATAAAACATGTAATCGAAATATAAAGTTATTCGTTCGCGTGTATTTTATTGTGTCCTATCAAAATAAAACGGTAGATAACCAACGGTATTACAAAATAATAAATAAAGTTTATTATTCTACATAACGTGTATTGTTTGAATGACCCTACTATAAATAAATGGAGTTAGAAGGAGGCTCCGATCCGATGAGAGGCGAGTGATCTGATATAATGTATTCCATAACTTTTAAGAATTTTATTGAAATTACATAAAAACTCGAAAAAGAAAATGTTTTACTTTTTGAACATATAACTTTTAAAATAAATTTAATTTGGTAAATACCATGAGACCCAAAACAGTATTCTCATTTTGTGGTCTTTTAAGATTCAAATTTTATTATGACATTAATAAAATAGTAAATTTACATTTATAACGTAAGAAAAATATTTTCTTAACATTTTGTCAAGACCACGTGTAAAATTAACAAATCATGGTAGTACCTATATCAAAGTCAATCACTACATAGTATAAAACAAAGTCGCTTTCTCTGTCTCTATATCCCTATGTATGCTTAAATCTTTAAAACTACGCAACGGATTTAGATTTTTTTTTAATAGATAGAGTAATTGAAGAGGAAGGGTCGCTAGTATATTATAAAGAAGAATTATCATCATCACCATATCAGCCCTGGGATGTTAACTGCTGAACATCCCCCACCGCAGGAATAGAATACCAAATAATTCAATAAAATTTAAAGGATCTATATTTCATCCTAATAATATGTTTAGCAAGGCTGAAAAATAAGTGTAAAGTCGTACAAGTCAAGTTCGGAAGCGCCTGGGTTGCGGTTTGTTTGAAGTTTCTGCTTTCTACTCCAATGTGGCGGATTACCCGACATCTTTGCTCATCTTCATTATACGGAAGAACTTTGTCATTTTCACACGCCTGCCGGCTCCCACACGGTGTTTTGTTGCTATGTATGCAAATTAACCGCGCTAAGTTCACAAACAAATAAACTTTTTGGGTACAACAATATCTTAGCTTAAATGTAGATATACACGCACATATACCTATATGTGTTGGTACCTATTGATTTTGATCACACTGTAACTGTCAATTTTGTATTGAACATTAAGTAGTTATTACAATTTATTTGAAAGTCCTCACGTTATATTTTTATGAAATGAATGGATGCAAAAAATTGGTTGTATTTTCTTTTTTACTCGCCTCGCTATGCCGACTCTGTTAAACATATATTCTGATAAAACGCGACACTTTTTTTGTAAAGTTCATAAACTTGTCCGATACACTTTTTTCCTTAGTTCACGATCATTTATAATTTTTGCTTCTTAAATAATATTATACTACTGACGTTACGTTACGACAATTACTACTTTATTCCATGTACCTTAGTTAAATATTATAATACGTACCTTGTTAAAACGTGTTTAAAACCTTATTATATCTAATTAAAAAATCTGGTCTATTTAAGACGGGTAAAATAAATTAATGAGTATATTATGTTACTTTTGTTCACTTTATTTTGTGAAGCTACAACGACATACAAAGTAAAATGCCGATGTGACCGTTCACTAGTTACCGTTAATATAAAGTAATTTTCATCGGAACGTATGGTTTGTTCGCGCCGTTCCACAGTATGGTTAATTAAAACTCGACTGAATTCCCGGTTGTAAATTTTACGTTTTCCAGTTTTTTTTACGGAACTTTTCGACAGAGCATCCAGTTTTGTTTATTTATGAGCTTAGGCTAGCAGCGGACGGACGGCTGGCTGACCGACAATATTTTCACATGAATGTTTGCTGTTTTTTGCAATACCGATTAAGGGGCATAAACATACACTGCCCTCGGATAACCGTTGTTTAGACTCGTCTTTAAAAAGCCTTTATTAACATCAAATCAAATATTTTGTTTATTTAACGCCCGGGGAAAAAGTACATCTACTTAACTCCTGAGAGAACAAAATATACATTACAAATTAGAAAGACTAATCACATAAATATAATTCAACCTCGAAATGAAATATTATATGCTTATGGTCACTTTGGCTTCTCTATTATTAAACCACTGTGTATCTGTCAAAACATTCAACTAGATGGCATAATAAAAAGAACGAAAACAATTCCTACCTATATTGGTATAATTAACAGACTATCCCCGACAATGAAGAGAGAAACAACGGAGACACGGTCGCAGTAACGAGAAAATAATCAATCTTCCGAGTCCACTTGGAAGCAATCAACGGTCTGTTATTGCGTCCGTCCAATCCGATAAAAGAGCCGATATATCAAAGACGTCCGCGGTTCAATTACTAACCAATGTGCTATCTCTAAGAAGCAGTAAATCGAAAATGAAAATAGGACTGGTCACTGCAGGCCTACGACATTGCACAGTGCGACGGATATGTCAACAACAGCCTGCAATGTCGGAGTAAATCGATACCATGATATACTGCGATCCACTCTACGATTTAAACATCATCAAAGAGAAACATACAGTAGTGTACAATTAATGTTTAATCGTAATATTATTTTTATTATCTATCTTGATTTGATTTTCCTTTTTCAAAATCTAGATAAAACTATTTATATAATGGTACAGTACACTCTCAGTTTAGTATTGTCATGTGAAATAAACATTTTCAAGTGTAAGCTCAACTAATTACCTACGTAGGTGTCGTACGTCGGGACATATTAATACAATTACTTGTTAAAAGCCTCGTCTAGTGCCCCGGGCGTCGTTCTCAAAGCAAGGATACATCCATTGAGTGTACTCTTTTGGATATATAGAGAGCTGAATATGAGAAATATACTTTTGGATGTTTAAAAGTTGAATAGTGAAAGGTAAACACACAGGGTTAATACGGCTCTCAAATGCAGCTGCCGAAAGATAAAAAAGTAAGAATGTTGTAGTTTTTTTTACTTCACATTGGCCGACTAACACGTCGACGGTCCACCTAATGGTTAGTGGCCGCCTATGGACATTTGCAACACTAACCCCAATGCGTTATCAACCCTGATACCTGAAGTTGTTAAGTCTCATATGGCTGTAATTTCACCGGTACCAATACCTATCCAAAATCCAAGTGCACTATTCCTTCACGGCAGAAATGTGGAAGGTGGTAGTACTTCCCTGGACAAACTCTGCGTTATGAGCTCTACTACTCAAATTAGCTTAGGTTTAGATTTTCAACTAGGGGGTGGTAGCAAGGCGGATACCAACTCAAAAGAACCAGCTACCGGACCATGTTTTCCTGACAATATTGAACTTCGTCAAAAGCTCCTCACTTCTTCAGTGTTACTAACTAGGCATTATTCCGTTGTATTACTTATCATATTTTGAATATATTTTTTTCGAAGCATGTAAGTTGGTTATCTAAGACGATGATCTGGTCAGGGCTGGTCAGCTTTAATTTGTTTGTATTTTTTTATTATTAGATATCCATATTATTATTTAATAATTCTTCACTTCCGCGATAACACACGGTTTTTGTCAGCGAGACTAAATAAATATTTTGTAATAAATCTAAGATCGTTTTTAAAAAGAGTAATTGCTGAGTTTATTGCCGGCTCTTCTCAGTAAAAAACAACCTTTCGAACCGGTATTAGAGTCTGACTATTCATAAGTGCCTGTAAAGGCAAGGCCTATTTGAATATTTGATGGCTTTTGTAGGCGGTAATATTAACTCTATCTGATATTTCAATACCGAGCATATAGAAGGTCCTTAAAGATTTATTCAAAAATTAAATCAAGTGTTTTCGCTTTCAGTCGCCTTCTAGATTAAACCTTTTAATAAAGTTCCCGCCTTCATACCAAATTGTTTTAGTGTGTTTAACGGCCAATTTGAGCAAGTTCGAGCTCATTTTGTATACATAAAGAGAAATTAGGTAATTTGTTTCGTGTCCCTTTTCATGAGAATCTTTGTGAGATTTACTTAACGCTTGTACATGTCGATTTATTGTTCGCATCAAAGATAGATCGAGACTATTCGTGTTCTGTATGAAATGATTGTTAGTATGTACATAATTATTTATCACGGCTATTCTCATTTGATACTATAGGCAATACTGATTAGCACATAATTCATAGTGATTTTATTAGTTTTCTTCTTATAAATAGGTATTACAATAGATTTTCATTATTTTCTAAGTATTTTGGTACTATTTTAATTTATGATCTGGTATATTTTATATTTATTTAAGGTCTGCCAACAGTTGTTACAATAATACATATGAACATATACATACATAAAAAAAATATCTAAGAGCACAGCCAATTATAGGCAAACACCACATGACCCCTGGAAAGAGCGACAAACCAGGCGCTCCGAAGAAAAACTAAAGGCTGCAGCATATACAGCGACTCGAGGGCTGCCCTGGAAACAATAGTCAACGAAGCTTCTCTCCACCCCCTAGCAATACAGATGCGCGCAAACATCCAAGAAGCATAAAATCACGGCCAGTAAATCAAACTATACTGGATAAAAGCGCACGTGGGGCTGGAGGGAAATGAGAGGGCGGATACACTAGCAAAGAGCGCAGCACTCCAGCTCAATAAGAAGCCAGACTACGACGAATATCCGGTTTCATTCGTCAAGCGCCAGATACGCCTGGACACGATTGACGAGTGGAACTGGAGATACATGGAAGGACAAACAGCAGGCGGTACAAAATTGTTCTTCCCAGAAGCACATGACATATTACAATTAGTTAAAAACAAGAAAAAAGACAAAGTAAAATTAAACACAGCATGATAATAAGTATGATGAACTACTTACACATCCAGTACAACACAAATAACCTACTACAATTATATAAGAATATATATATATATATATATATATATATATTCATCATCATCATCATATCAGCCCAGGGATGTCCACTGGTGAACATAGACCTTCCCCTTGGACTTCCACCTCGCCTGCATCCAGCGGCTACCAGCAACTCACCAGTGCCTTTACCATGAGTTTTTAACGTACGTACTCGCTAGCGACGGCGTAAAACATTTCTATGGCAAATCTGTACAGCGCCACTAGCGGTCACCTAAAGAACTAAAATTGATAGTACGAGTAAATTGAGATACGAGTCGATAGGTAAAAAAACTATCGAAATGTAAACACTAGCGAGTAACATTGTTTAGCCTTTGCATAGAAATTCGGTACCTTGAGTCACAAATTTGACAGTTGCTATAGAGAAATACTGTATCGATAGTAGTTTACTTGCTAGTGACTAAAGTAAGTTTCGATAGCAACTCATGGTAGAGGTACGGGGTAGGTCTGGTGAGAGATCTGTGCTATATTGGTATTTATTATGGTTAATCTATTTATTTTTTAAGCTAAATATTACTCCGCAATTTTACTCGCTTTCCCTTGAAACTAATATTTACCAGAGATTAAAGGTTTTTTGGACATTGTGTGACTGTTTGCCCATAATCACACTATGGTTAGTAATGATGTGGCTGAAATTGGTATGCACTGCACACATAGTCATAAAAGGAACTACTTCTCAAGTGTCGCTACCGAAACACACCATTAGGTGCTTGACGAAAGATTTTTAACTCATGGACAGCCAGCCTGCCGTGTACTACAAAGTTTACTACTGTCTTATATTTTTCATTCGCGGTGTTATCAATCTCCAATTCTTTGCAAGGCCAACAAATGCATGATATGCATAGCTAAGCTCAAAACTTATATATTGTAGAATCTATTTTGAAAAGTAGAACGTCAAATTAAAGTGTTTTAGATGCAAAGAAATCTTACAATATTTAATCATATATTCTAAATTACGTTGCAGCTGCATAACACTGCAGCCCCTAACGAAATTCAACCATTCTCCAGGCAAGTGCCCCAATTCATCGGGATTGAACTAATGTGAGGAAACAGAGCGGATCCTAGTTCCGTCCCAAACGAGCTCCACGACTGTTTGCCTAAATCTGACAGCTGTACCTAATACGAACCGTACTACTAAATAGTTAAGCTTAATTGCGCTTGCAAAATAATACTGCAGAAATACTTTATATATAACAAAATATATAATAAACTAGCTATCCCCCGCGGTTTTACCCGCGTTCCCTAGGGATGACACGCTCTCCCGGGATAAAAAGTAGACTATATGTTATTCCAAGGTATGCTCTATAATTAAAAATAAAAAATTATGTTGGACATTCTTTACACACGACCATCTGATCCCAAATCATCTCACAAACTTTCGCATTTTTAATATAAGTATGATACAGATAAATAAATGCACTGTTTAACTGTAAGGACCATTAATTTACAAAGAGTAAAAAAGATGTCGTCGTAAAAATTAATCGCGTTTAAAAGAAATCAACGAGGTATAAGATGCTGGTATTATGCGCTGATGTATGCGGGTCGTTTACAACGTTGGTATATCATTTTTATTTACTTGTAAGACATTTGTTAAGGGTGCGTAAAAATGTAAGTATTTTGTATAGTTATTGCACAGCCAAGTGAAAAAAGCACCTTCAAAGTAAATCTCATCATATAATTCAAATTTTATGCAGACTAAAAATAAAAATTACGTTTCAGAATAAAGGTTTTGATTAAACTATAATATATAATTTGCAAATAAATTCCCGTTTATTTGTAACTGGCTGTCCCCCGCGGTTTTACCCGCGTTCCCGAGGGATATCACATATTCCCGGGATAAAAAGTAGCCTATATGTTATTCCAGGATATGCTCTATCTATGTGCCAAGTTTCATTTATATCCGTTTAGTAGAAAGAGTAACAAACATACTTACATACTAATCTTTCCTCTTTATAATTTTAGTATAGATATAGATTTATTTAATAAAGGGCAACATGACATACACCAACAAAATGACATTTCATTTCATTATAAGTAGATCTCATTTTAAGTGCTGCCTCAATTATGCTACCACAGCATGCTTTCTATTTTATTATTAATTCTAAGGCAGATATAAAAACAAAAACCAAAAAAAGTAGTAAAAATAAAAACAAAATAAGTCATCATAATTAAATAACAAATAATCAACACAATATTGAATCTTAATGACATTTTAAGTAAGTTTTGTATGTTATTTAAAAACTATTAGAGATTTAATTGGACAACACAGTATTTCATTATTTAGCGTGTAAAAGAATGAGCGCGACATTGTGTCATACACAGAAAAGCAATTTCTCCCAACACCATACCGCAACTCGATCGGTAACGAAACGTGCCAAAAAGCCAAAGAGAGCGCATCCATCGCTTCGGAACCGTGTCTGCTATTGCGCCTGACAATATTTTATACAGCTGCGAAAATTGCAACCGCGCTCCAACTTTAACAATTTACACGCTCGAGCCATCGTCGCTCGCTTGCATATTGCCCCGCCGTGACGTAACTCCTTCCAGATATTCACCGACTGTGGGCTAGATTCAGGCGTTAAGGATCAGAATTTTCGCCAGCAATTATATCGGTTTCAATATCGAGTCTTTTTTACAGCTTTTGCGTCAATCTAATTTAAACACAGTACCTACTGACATTTCGCTTTTTAGGTTTATGAGTAATTATCATACAGGTGTAAATATAGCCTACCTAAATATGTCCTGAAAAAAATTGGATAGAACCGAATTTTAAAACATGCTCAGTAATTAAAAACAAACCTAAAAATATATTTGAACAGATTGCTACCATGAAATCTCTCTCGTTAAAGCCGTATACAAATTCAAATTTATTAGAGACAAAAATGGTGTCTTGGATTATGCCCACAAAGGGCGATCTTAAAGATGAGCAAAGATATTTGTTGCTATTTAAGTTACTTATTTTACCCCAATATCGTCAGTAGATATAAATCAAGGCTATATATACATATATATATCCACAGATCGTTTGAAACAGCGGTGCTGTTCAAGTTTAAACACTAAACGTAACATAAGTATATCAAAACAGTTAACTACTAAGGAGTTATATCTTTTTCCAAATAACTAATTTAACTATTTCATTTATCCACAAAATAAATGACGTCATATATTTGTGATATTGTGGTCAAAAACTAGACTGAAACTAAATTTTCACCAAGAAAACGTTGCACAATTAAAAAGTACGACCAAATTAAAGTAATTATAATTTTATCTTACTAGACATAAAATATATTATATCATAATCAAAATGTTTGCTTAACCCTCATGGTAACATAAAGCGAGACAGAACGCGACAATTATTGCTTTTGAAGTACTCTGCAAAAAGCGACGCGTAACAAACGAAAAAGTATTTTTTCACCAGTTCATGAACAAACGAAAGAGGTTTTTCTCTTATCCCGCTAATCCAGCGGTGTCACAGTCCCACGTACGGAACCTTCGTACTGTATTAGCATGCGGGAAAACAAATCCAATCTCCCGAACGCTACGCGGTAACAAGACGCGAACTTTGCGGGACTCGTCACGTAATACTCGAAACCCGAGCGTGTATGAAATACATACACCACCTTCCTGTGCTGTTTATTAGCACTTTATCTCTGGATATTAGGTTTCAAAATCGTGCGTACCGGCAGTAAATATTATCAGCATAGAATTGGACTAGGTGTTGGTGTTAAACTATTTATAGTCTCAATAGAGGCGAATCACTTCTACGGAGCGTCGTTCGATGCACTTGTCACTTATCCGATCCTGTTTTAATATAAACGTGTGGTAAAATGGTGGTAATTGGCGTTCTAATTGTATTCATTATTATTTGCTGAATATTATGATATAATAAATAATAGTAATCATAAAATAATAATTAATTAAAAAACTTTTAAAAAACAATACGAAGAAAAAAGTAAATGGCACTAAAAGGCAAATTAACAACAATACTAAAATCTTGTACGAAGTAAGCTGCCTTAGCAGACGTTGTTTTGTCTAGATAACACTGCAAACTAAAAGAAACTCTACTACAGATCACCAATCCGATCCTTGATTCAAACATTTTTTATTTATTTTAACAACTAAGATCACCAGGCCACTCCAGAATGGTTCTTATTCTGGAGTGGCCTGGATGGTTCAATTGAGAAGAACATCACAATTGGCAAAACCATTTTGTAAAAGAATTCTGAACACTTGCACATCAGAATTTTATTTAATATATTTTATTAATATATCCCCCGTGTTCCCGAAATATGTAAGATTTTCCCGCGATAAAAATTTACTCCTTATAACGTCAGCTATCTGACAGTTAAAGTCCCGTAAAAATCGATTCAGTCGTTTTGGAAATTATTTGGAAGCAACAGGCAGACAGACAAAACGTTAAAAAAAATCATTGGTTTATTTACCGTAAGCAGTTTGTAGCTGTTATTTTGACATTAGAAACAAACACATCATTTTTGAACTGACATTAGAAAAATTAAAGCATTAAACTTGCCAAATAAATTACATTAAAAAACAAAAAAGCACATTAAATGGCAAAATACATAGAAATGCAATTGGAAATATTTGAATCATCTTAGTTATTATAATGGACATCACAGGCTTGGTGGTTATAGATACTGACTGCCAAGCCGCAGGTCGTGGGTTCGAATCCCACCCAGCACAAACATTAGTGTGCATGAACATGTCTGTTTATTCTGTGATATATAAGTTAGTATTTAAAAAGTAGTATATCAGTTATCTGGTAGCCATAGTACAAACAGTACACTCCGCTGAATTTGGGATCAGGTAACCATGTGTAAAGAATGTCCTGGGATATTTATTAAATTATATCTGCTAAATAAAGAAGCAACATGGCATGCATTATATATTTTTTTAAATGATACATTTTCTCCATATTAAAACCCTCCTGAACTATGGTGGTTAGGGCACAATGTTTATTTTCTTCCTATTGAAATACTTATGCCAAAAAGATATATGGAAGTATACATTTTCAGAAAAGGCGGTACTATCAATAATGTCAGCTTCATCGAAATATTTCACTAATAGGAATTCAATACCACAACCACGTCCTTAAAAAATAACGTTTATGCAACTATTATGTCATTGTTTATTTGATATACCTTTAATAAGTCTTTCATAAAATAACTTTATAATAGGGCGCCATCTCTTTGAATGCTCACGAATCTGAGAACCTGCAAGATGGACCCTAAAATAGGGCGCCTATTTTAGGTTCTGTAGAAGCGCCATCTGTGTCAAATAAAGTGCAACAACTCAACATGCTACCCCTGCTAACCATAATAAGAGGGAACCTTTTTCAGGTTTTCGTTTCTTGATACAACACGAGTGTGAAATAATAACAAATTTTTTAAATAGTATGGAAGTAGTTAATCTGTTGGAATATTTTTTACCAACTTAGTCTTAACAGAAAGAAGCAGATTTCTTTAATAGAAAGATGATAATATGTCCGCAAATATTTTCAATATTCTACAGAAATATTGATAAATGCTTCTAAACCTTCCACGAACTTAGACATTTTACTGGGAACACAGGTGTCGGGTGCCCAACTAAGCTGCATAGATATGATCTTGTCGCAACACTCCGACACTAGATGGAGTAGAAATTCAACTACAGGGCCTGGGCGGCTGAAAACTAGACATGGCTTAAATAATTTAGTCCGATGATCCGATGATGAGTGGAGGGCGTAAAGCATTGAATTATAACCAGATGGAACTGATGGAACCAGATAACACACACAAACACACACATACCGTTCCCTATATACCACATATAAATTCTTGTTTTTATATAATGTTGTATGATATAATTAAGTACTGAATACAGTATGGATGTGACTGCATTAAATAAAACTAGGTTAAATAATCAAAATTTAAATCCATAATAGGCTGTAAGTATAGTGTAGGTATACATATATGTAAAATTTTAGTGACTAAGAACTGTGGATTTTGTTGTTGAAATAAATAAATAGATGGTTTTGTAATTTTATACCTACGGTCTATGATAATATGAACTGGACATCCCGACTTTATATAATATAATGTTCGGATTCTTAATTGGTTTTATTGTGAGTAGGGGAGGTAGGGGAGCATTGGGCACTTTTTTACATATATGTTAATAAAACTGTTATTTTTTATCATAATCAAAATTTTATTCCAAATATATCGAGTACACATATTTGACAGTAATTATTGCTAAGAAAAGTTTTGGTATTATAATTAGTCTCAAAGTTACAAAAGTTCTTCGAACACATGTCCAAAGTGCCCAAACCTCCCGGTGGTCGGGAGGATTGGGCACCCTGGTAGGGAGATTTGGGTACTGTATTTAATTTGCACGATATTGCTTTACTATGCTTAAGTATTATATAATATTGCTATAAAAAATTATAATACAAACATTTATTCTTATCATAGACTTTAGAAAAATTAAACAATGTGACTTAAAATCAATACTACACGATGTTGGACTTACTTAAACTTATCTTATATTTGCTATGACCCAGAGAGGCTTGTCAAATTTATATTTGAAGCTGCCACGTTTCATCCATGTCGTTGGTGTAGGCAATTTTGAAGGTTAGACCTCGGTATATCATATTTAATCGCAGTAGTTTTAATTTTTCCTCCTTTAGAAACCTCTTCCAATGCGCGCAAAATAACATCTTTAGGGATTTCACGTCGCTTATTTTTCTTTTTAAATGAAAACGGCATTGTGCTGAAAAGAAATGATTAACCATTCCATCCAATAGGCATAACAAAAAAGCAGAAAGTATGACACCAAAATGAACTAAAAATAGAGGGAGCATTGGGCATGCCCAAACCTCACTCAGGAAATAAATAAGACTAAAAACTAATCATTTTCTTTAGTGGTAACATCCTCAAGGAATAAAACTTTGAGATAGCCATCATTTATTATTGAAAAGACTTATTAAAAAAGCTACACTTCAAATTCCAAGTTCTTCATTCACAATTTCATATTTTTTTACAATGTAACCACCGTTTGTTGGAGAACTCCACCTATTGCGGTTATCCAACATCTCCTGTCTGTCTGTCCTTGAGGAGAGGCCAAGGATAGGTCTTACTGGAGCTATTTGTGGTATAAACTACCGCAAGGGCCATGTATCATATTCGACGTGCCAGTTGGCTTGATGGTTAGAGTCCCTGACTGCCACGCCGCAGGTCATGGGTTCGATTCCCACCCAGAACAAACATTTGTGTACGTCTCATGTTGTTTATTCACACATGTCTGTTTAATCTGCGTGTGGATGTAAATATCTAAATAAGTACGAATTTAAAAAGTAGTACCTATATGTAGTATATCATTTGTCTGGTTTCCATATAACAAGCTCTGCTTAGTTTGGGATCAGATGGCCGTGTGTAAAAGAATGTCCCAGGATATTTATCATATTGGCCTTTACAAAAGTATAGATAGAAACTCTTCCTCACGAAATCATCCTCATCTTGAATAACATTTTCATTGATATGAATGATTGGAGGTTTTGTCATTCCACAACCAGTTTAAAGCTAAGTTTTAAGTTAAAAGCAACACATCGCCCGAAGCATTATCTTATTACCTGATTACCCTATTTATTGATTATCTGATTACCTTTGGGTAAAGGAGCCTTCACCATTTTCGTTGTGGTATACCCAGACTATAATGTCATTGCGATCATGTGATTTTTGGCCAACTAAAAGCATTTAACAATTAATAAGCAATTAACGGGAATAAGGTAAATAAAAAGCGAAAATATATTATATAAACATCTCCTTTATTTCCTATTCAAGGGGTTGAATAAATGAACTTTCTGTGAATATTTTTTTTCTGGAGTATCCTATGAAACTTCGAAAAGTTGTTTCAATAATGGTTCAATAATGTTTCTTAATACATTACGAAACGAAGGACTTCGTTTTATTACTATAGGTTTTAATTAATAAATTGATAAAAGACCGTAACTTAGCGCTTTGGCTCTGAATTGATCTCTCAGTCAGTCTGGATATTTCTCTTCCATTTCTAAATAATGATGATCACGATTTATAACTATAAATACGCTATTATATTACATCATGCAGTATTTCAAGTAACATTTCTGTAATAGCACAAAAAAATATCATTAAAAAGAGAGTGGAATCGAAATAAGAAAAATTCCTGACGAGATTCCCGGCATAATGCAATAAAATGCTTGCAAATTTAATAATGCAATCATGAGCCGGATTTGTAGCCTCGACTCGAATGCGTCAGCCCACCGCTCCACTCCACCCTGTTTGTACATCACTTTTTATTAACCAACTTGGAAAAATAAATTAAAGTTATGTCGTAGTACTTTTATTATCTCTTACATATTAATATTGGTAAGGGCTAACAATTATTAGATTTTTGTGTTATTAATAAAAAGGGTTACTCACTAAGCTGTTATGACGAGAAGTAACATGGGATACTAATATTATAAAAGCTTGTTTGTTTGCCTTATCTTCTACGCATGACGATAGCTGATAATACGTACAAATACATTGACTACTTTTTATCATAGAAACGCAGGCGGACACCAACCATCATATTTATCACCGACTAAATCATCCGATTATTAATTTAACTAAAATATGATTTATTTTTAACGACGTTTTTTGAGTGGTTAAGGTTTTAGTGCATTTTTCCGTGGAAGTATTATTACCTCACCACAGTAGTGCATTTGTATCCTCTTGTAACCATTTATGTATTTTAAAATACAGTATATTTTGGTTAGAAAGGTAAGGTGGCCGGTGAAATTTCAGGCACATGAGACTTAACAACTTCTCGTCTAAGGGTCGACAACTCATTGGCGATGCTCCCAGTGTAACAAATGTCCATAGACGGCGGTGACGACTTAGATTAGGTGGTCCACCTGCTTGTTTGTCGGCCCAATTGGTATATAAAAAAAGAACAAAAAAAAAAAACAAAAAAAGACGTAATAGTTAAATAAATTACAAAAACATGCAGTAATTTTTGTGTAAAAACTATCTCCAAAGGAAAATATACTCATAATCTATTTAACAATGGTATAAAATATTATAAGAAGATGAAACTTAGTAGACTGTCAATAGATTGAGTGAGATTCGATAAGGTCCTAACAAGTAAAGTTTGAGTTAAAGAAAAGTATTAAAATTCTCGATGCATTCGACCAAATGAACCAAGTTTTTACAGATGTTTGATTCTGAAAACTATGGAGTTGTCATTTGGATCATTATAATACATTAAAAATATTCATGGTGGAAATCTTAGTGACCCTAAAGCATTTCATTTATTAATTAGTACTTATGAAACGGCATGAAATGTTCCAAATCATTTTTCTTTTTTTGTCAAGTGCACCAGTCAAATAGGTGCACCTGCGCATTGCAGAAACCCTGAAACTTGAAGTTGTTAAGCCTCATGTGCCTGCAATTTCACCGGCCTACCATTCTAACCAAAACAGTAATACAGGTGCACTATTGCTTCACGGCAGAAATGAATAAAATGGTAGTACTTCCCCGCACGTACTCTGCACTAAGTGCTCTACTATCTAACGTAAACTAGCTTTACTTTTTTTTGATCCATTTGTTTGTCAGTACATTTCCAAAATTGAATAATGTTACTGTTTAATCTTTTCCACTATCCTTCTTTTTGACGGGATCCCCGTTCTCGTTTTATGAAATAATCATTTTTTGCAACAAATCTCACCCTCTTGGAAGAAGCAGGTAAATAATTTGCATTTTTTTATGACGAGTGTTAAGTGACTTTCTTATATCAAACAAAATCACTACATAGTATAAAACAAAGTCGCTTACTCTGTCCCTATATCTCTATGTATGCTTAAATCTTTAAAACTACGCAACGGATTTTGATGCGGTTCTTTTTAATAGATAGAGTGATTGAAGAGGAAAGTTTTTAAGTATAATACATGTGACATCCCACGGGAATGCGGGTAAAACCGCGGGGGACAGCTAGTTAGTAAATAAGCGCATAAACAAAGAAGTTTTCTATGAAAATATATATCCTTGATACCACTAGCAAAATGTTGTACGACTCTTTCTCAAGGGGACCCGGTGGTCTAGAATTTTTGAAAAATCGTTTTTTTTTTTTACATATTTCGAAAGTATAGTATTTCAAAAATATACTGTTAAAATTTGGTGACAAAATTCCGAGTATTTCTATATTTAAAACCCATTACAATGTCAGGTAGACGATCGGTGAGTTGGGCTCCATTGTTCGCTAATTGCAGCTGACCGGGTCCGTATACCTGACTTAGACTATTGTATGAATTTAACGGGAAATATTTTAGTTTTAAGAGTTGTTCAGTTAGTTTAACGTGTTCCTCAGCGACAGCAACATCGAGTGTAATAATATTACAGAAATAATTTTATAATAACATCAATAATTTTATAGTGATATCGAGTGAAATAATTTTATAAAACCAATGGATCGTAAGCAGGGCCAAACTAGTAGCAGAAGACCTGGACAAAAAGGCAAAAAAAGATATTTTAAAGGTAATCGTTATACAAGTGAGAATGATACTAATTATACAAGCACTTCAGCTAAAAAAATCAAAACCACTGAGGAATTAGAATATAACATGGATCCAGGCATGAATTATTGTATAATTCAATTCACCACTGTTTTTCTAACATTACAGCAGATAGTTAAGTGTAAGGACTGCAATGGTGATATCGTTTTTAGCAAAAATTCGCAACGTGGTTTAGGGTTCAAGCTTTCTGTCCAATGTCAGTGCAAAAATTGTGGACATCGCTGCATGTTGTGTTGCTTGTACATTTAACGAAGGTTTTAAAGCTATTTTAAAGATGATGGACGTAATGGGTATTAAAATCGGCCCATACGCCGATCAACTAGCCCGAGATCGTGATGAGCGAAGAATCTATAAGGCTGATCGTCAAAGCACAAGTGACTCCAAAGAGGCAAGAACTGCTCGTAAAAAATCCAAGATTCAAGAAAATGAAGACTATGAGAGAACAGAGGGAATCCTTTATGGTGCTGGGATCGCCGATTAATCGTAAGTGCATATTTCAATACAATTTCTTGAGAATATAGTTACTTAAAACTTTAAACGCGTTTATCTCGAAACTACTTTTTTTGGTCTACTGAAGCTAAAAAAAAAACGGTTCGACCGATTCGTCTGAAATTTTAACAGGTCATTCTAAATAGTACTGGCTCTCGCCGGGACTAGAAAAAATATTTTCTGTTGAATTTTTCTATTTTTTTTATTAAAAAAACATTGCAAAAAAAGAGTCGTTTTCAGACTCGTACTTTGAATTACGCGCCATTTTGTCAATTTTTTTTATTCTAGTCCCCGCCATAACTATACTTATACTGATTAAAATCCGTCTTATTTTTTTATTTCAGATCAAAGGGAGAGATAAAACCTCCTTCAGCAGCCAGGTCCTTTTTTTTTGAGAGGGGAACTTCAGCGCCACTTTTGGAATTAAAAAAAAACAAAATTTTTGTGTTTACCATCATTTTTGTATTGTTAATAAGTAATAAAATAAGCCTAAAAAAATTTAAAACCCTTAGTCATTTCTGTCATAACAAAAAAAAAATTTAAAAATAGGCTAAATTTTAGGCCGCTAGACCACCGGGTCCTCTCAATAATAAAGGTAAAATTTATTAGATGATATTTATGTTTACATCAGAGACGTTTTGATGACTTATAGAACAGAGACGTGGTCTGTTACTGGCGTATAAACTAGCTCTAAGTCACTGAGCGAGCTATGGAACGGTTTATGCTCGAAATTTCTTTAGGGGACCGTCCGAAAAGAGAACATTCATAGAAAAATTAAGGTTTTGGAGCCCGTAGAATTAGTCAGCTGAAGTGCCAATGGGTAGGTCACGTCGCTCGAAGAACTGACAACCGATGGGGAAGAAAGGTTCTGAGTGGCGAGCATGTACAGGAAAGCGCCGAGTGGGACAACCTCTCAGCCGGTGGATCGACGATCTGGTCAGAAACGCTGGAAGCCTCTGGATCAGGCGGTTCAGTACAATGGACATTCTTGGACTGATATGATGACGATGATGTTGACATCTACATTGAACATAAACGACGGTTTATTAAAATATTTAATATATTCTGAGCCATTACTACAAGAGAAATGTAGAGACGGTTCACAGCTACTTATTTGTTACGCATTTTATTCATCAGCAATAGAATAATTTGCCCAAGCAATGTTCCCTTCGTATGATTTAAATACGTCTTTTTACACTACCCTTCGTAAGAACTACGTACCCTTACTTGCAGCTGTAAATTATACCTCAGTTGGAGATAGAATATGTAACATTAATATGGCTTACCGAATATGTAATATCAAATATGAATAAGTAACGGTTAAATGCCTTTACTTACCAGCATATATTGTTACTGCTTTTATGACTTTACAATGATGATGATTTTACAAATATTGAAGTGAAGATTTTAAAGTATAATAAATAGTAAATCGTTTATTGGACTCAAACTAGGAGTAAAGTAATGCATATTTGCTATTATGATAAACAAATAAATAAAAAATAAAGTGTAAATATCTATAAAGGTATGTATTCAGATAAATAAGAAAGTAGTATATGTATTATAGTATATCAGTTATCTGGTCACCATAGTATAAGCTCTGCTTAGTTTGGGATGGCCGTGTGTAAAGAATGTCCCCGGATATTTATTTATTTACTATATATATTAGTATACATGAATATAGTAGTAAACATTGACTATTGATGCTTAAATTTGGTTGCACAAAGTAACTCTTTTGTAGACATCAATACCCCGTACCTTATGCTACAAATATTTACCTGTTATTTGATTAAAAATCTCTGAATCAATAAAAAAAATTATGGTCACTCTACTTTCTGCTATTGTTTGTTGCATAATTTATTGACTCTATAGTGTTTTCCGTTACTGCATTTTTCCAGAAAGGGTGCAATAAAGATTAAAATGGAAACATTAATATTAAAAGTTCCGAATAAAACATTTATTCTCTCCATAGATCTTCTGTTATCGAGTAGGGAAGCCTCGCCGAGGAAAACAAGAGTACCTACTGAACTTACCTCTGATTAGGTTTGTATTTTATTTTTACTTTGCAACCTGCCACCAACTTGGAATATTGTTGCATGATAAAATGTTATAAAACTTTGATAAAAACCTACATACTAGGTCAGGCCTAGACTTATTCTATTTGTTCTTAAGTACCTACTTGTTTTTAAGTTTAACACAAGAATGGTATATTTTAGGGGATAACTACATACTAAGAACATTTACACACACACAAACACGTAGTCTACAAATGACGCAAAAGTATACCATCTAAACGCAGAGTACTCCAAGAGCAATAAAACAGAAATATCTGTCGGCAAACGAGCTAAGAAGCTTAATGTGATTTTATTTCATAAAATTCCATTTCTTATAAGAGTTCATGGAGAGTGGAGTGTTTCCGCGGCACCGCATCGCAGTGAGGTGCATAGTTGCTGTAATGCCCGTTCAACTTAATAGCATCGTCGCTACAGAGCGGGATGTCCCTGCAATTATTGCCACTTCCTAAACTTCTTTAGTGCTGTCCCGTGTTATAAGATGTACATCCATATCGATTTTTATAATTTTCACCACCTTCATTGTTTTGATAAATTTAAGTAGTTTTTGTGTTCGTAGCAAATACAACCTTTAACATTTATCCGTTAAATAATTTATGCATAAAACATTAGGTATTGGTTCACGTCTCATGTCAAAAAAATCCTAAAGTTATACTTCGAGTTCTTTGCACTAGCACAATATAATGTATATTACCTTAATAATGGTAAAAAACAAGTATTTTAGAACAAAACACAATTATAAAACACAGTTTTAAACAAAAACTCCTTGGCAAATATAAGTTTAGCGATCTCTAAAAAGATTGCAACCAATATATCGATAAATTTCTCCCAGAGGACGTCGCAACACTGTCTGCTTCTAACTTATGTTCGCCTAGTGTTAATTTCACGACGTCGTCTGACAAATTCGCCGGAGGCGCGGTGTGCGCACTCACGCCTTTTTAATGGCCCTCCAGCACCTCCCTGCGCTCCGCCAAAGGCTTTCTTTCTAGCGAATTAGTTCATAAATAGTGGCTGCAGCTTGGAGGTTATTACCGAATTGTTTGTATTATAAGCCGTTTTTGTTATTATGTGGTGTTGTGAAGAGATGTTGTCCACTATCATAATACAGTTAATATTATGTATTTTGAACTTTCAAAATAAAAAACACACTTGTGTTTTCCCTGTATTTGTAAATAAATAATAGACACATGGCCATGTTATCCCGAACTAAGCAGAGCTTGTTCCATAGTAGGGAGTGTGTACTCATTAAGATATTTACACAGAACAAACAGACATGATCATGCACACAAATGTTTATCCTGTTAGGGAATCGAATCCACGACCTGTGGCTTCGCTGTCAGGTTATCTAACCACTGAGCCAACCGGCTCATCAAAACTAAAGTCTATGATTTTAAGATCTATTAATATTATCCACACAGAATTCAAATTACGGAGTTGATCGTACTATTTCGAATAATCTATTTTAAAAAGAAAATATATAATCATTCTGAAATGGTCATGACATAAGCATGGTTGCCATATATTCTAACAAAAACCAAAATGATCAGGTGTGATTCTATAAGGTAAATCCGCTTCCCGAGGCGTCGATCAGCCGGCTCGCTGACGATGTATGTAGTAGAGAAAGCATGGGACGAGCAGATTTTTTCATCAAACGTACCTTAGATTCATACATGGAAAATTTTTACTAATTGACTTAGTCATGACCTTATGGAAATCCATTGTAAGATTATAAAAAACAAATATAAGATATTTCTAATATAATAACATTATCATATAATCTTTGATTGACGTGATAATCTTAAGGAAAAATTTATATTACTTTGATGTACAAATAATTAAATTGACTGAGAAAATTATAACCAAAATTCTAGCACAAAACAGCAATTGCTTTATAACCAACGGGTTAGTAGATAGGCAGTAGAATTTCTCAATCTACAACTCACGACGGCATCCCCTCTACAACATCATTAACATATTCATAGAAACAATACCCTTATGCAATTTTGAAGCGAGTCCATAATTCAGAACTGCCTTTGTTTTCTAAAGTACTATATTTAGTAAAACGTGGTCGCATGTATAAAGATGCTCCATACCATCGAGATAGTTAACATGAAATGGTTCGTCTTATAAAAAATATCTTATAACATATTAGACACCGCAAATGTTATGTGAGTAAGGTCCTTATTTGCTTGGCAGTGCGTTAAAGTTACAACGGGAATTTTTAGAAGGCAAGCGGTTGCGTGTTCCCTTGGCGTAGTAACCGTAGCACTGAATAAGTAAATGCCTCGAATAAATCAAGTTAATTGCGCCGGAGCACCTCCTTGTATGAGCCAGCAGCCCTCAAGTACTGTTTCGATAGAGGAGTAGTATCGTTCACTTCCGGATACTCTATCTTTGATGTCTATTCATCGATTTGCAATAGTGTTATATATGTTGATAGCTTTGTGACTAACTCTGGAACTGATCATATTTGTAGAGTAACTTTCTGACCGTAAACAGAATTTCAAATTGGCCACAATAATGATAATAATGAAAAATTCTGAGTATTACATTTATTAAAATAAATGTCTTATGCTTTCGTTTCATATTGTATCTTTTACAATATAATAAAAACATAAGGAATAACTATTTTACATTTGAAACGTTGGGTTTGCTTAGATAGGACTAGTTAAGTTAATGAAAAGGGCTAACCATTAAACTTAATAGACAAATATAAAGGTACCTTTGTCATAGCTATGTTAAATGTTTAACAACTAATCAAAATTCTTTTTCAAACGAATTCAATGAACTTGAAAGATTGCTCACTCTAATAAGCACAAACATGATTAAAACTTTATATTAGTGAGTGAGCTTTCAAATAAAAAGCAAGAACAATATTGTAGTAGGCATCTAATTTAAGCTTGCCAAATACCCCGAAAATGTTAAACTTGTGAAACTGAAAACTAATAATGTAACTTATGGAGCAACTAAACAGGGGAAGGAGTAAAGAACAAAAACTGACTCGCTACAACTACGCCAACTCTTACATTCCATTACGAAACATAAAATATATACGTACTCCTGTAACTATGACTCACAATCCCTTACAGATATATTTATTTAATGTGCTTGTAACAAAATAATAAAATATGTTTTATTACTAGATGTCCATCGCGGTTTCACCCGCATTCTTGAGGAATTTTAAATTTTCCACAAAAATATATGTCCAGGTGCTAATCGAGGTTATAAACTATCGATGTGCCAAGTTTCATCCAAATCCGAATATTAGTTTTTGTAAGAGAAACAAACTCCCATCCAGCCTCACGATCTTTCACAACTATAAAATCCTTTCGTACTAATTTCTGTACATTATATTTGGCGTATCGAGACTGTGGTTAAATACAATCTATGACATTGAAGAACATTTATTTTTCTTAGCATTCAAATACTTACGACACTAGAATCTTCAAAAGCAGTTTCTTCTCTTGATAACAGAGCCTTTACTTTTTATATTTCATCTTTCTGTTTCCTAGCAAGATTTGTATGTATTGAGATGCAATCTAATTGGTTTACTGAGTCTTGTGGCTCAAATTCTGAGTATTGCTTGGAATATATTCTAACGAGAGCGTCTGTACATAGAAGCGGAAACCAAAGATTGCCCGTTAGAGGTACCCAAAACTCACTGACCTGAATCAAATGCATAGCGCTTAAGTTATTACTGCGAGACGAACCATTAGTAATAATTGGATTAAGATACAAATAATACGTAGTTAGTGTTTTCTTTACTTTAAAAATAAATAAATAAATATCCGGGGACATTATTTTACACACGGCCATCTGATCCCAAACTAAGCAGAGATTATACAATGGAAACCAGATAACTGATATACTACTTTTTATTTTTCTAAATACATACATTTGTATATAGATACAATTTACACCCAGACACAGAACAAACAGACATTTCATGCACACAAATGTTTGTCCTGGGTGGGAATCAAACCCGCAACCTTCGACTTAGCCGTCAGGGTCGCTAACCACCAAGCCAATCGACCTATTATTTTATTAAATACTAGCTGTCCCCCGCGTTCCCGAGAGATGTAACATTTTCCCGGCACAAAAATGTTACTTCAAATACCTCCAAGAATATGTGTACAAAGTTTCGTGATGATCGGTGAAGTAGTTTTCGCGTGAAAGCGTAACAAACAAACTTACATTCACATTTATAATATTAGTAGGGATTTAGTAAACGTAAACAATATGTACAAATATATGGTATATAAAATAACTTACAAAGCGCATTCTTGCAAATAAAATTATGAGACGAATGAGAGCAAAACGCAGGTTGATTTTAATATACGTACGTATTCGCGAGAATCGCAATTCCGCTGGCTAAAAATGCTGGCACGTTCCCTGAAGCTTGAAATTACATGCAAAAGGAAAGCGATACATTGTTATTTTATTAAGGCGTTGATTTAAACACTGCCAAGAACTGTGAAAGTGGATATAAAACGATCTGAGATATTACTTTTCAAACAAACTGCTCAACTTTACACAACATTATGTTGATATAAGAAAATTAATTTTAAATGGAATGAATGTCGTCTCTATGTCACAAATTTTGGTGAATATGGTCTTGTACATTATGAATCTCAAGGCTGTACTCCTGTAAACATTGTACTCGATGAAATTTTCTGACTAGAATCTTCGCAATTATATACTTTACTAGCTGTCCCCCGTAGGATGTCACATGTATTATACATATAAACCTTCCTCTTCAATCACTGTATCTATTAAAAAAAACCGCATCAAAATCCGTTGCGTAGTTTTAAAGATTTAAGCATACATAGGGATATAGGGACAGAGAAAGCGACTTTGTTTCATACTATGTAGTGAAGTATAAAAAAAAATATTTTACAATATCAACCATATTCAGCTATTTATATTGGTTGTTTTTTTTTTTGTTTTGCAAGTAAATAAGTTTACGCTTATTGTATACATAGGTAATTGTGACCATCTGTTATTGGAAAAGCAACCATCATGCCCTTAATTATATTATCTTTTTAGTAATTAGATTAAGTATCTCCTGTTATTTGTCCATATCTTAATAGAGCAACGGATTGATTCGAATTTTGACCAGGTGGGAAAGGAAATGAAAATAATATTATACCAAGACCTGATTTTTAATAATATTACTAATTAATAAATATATAGTTATTATGAAGGGTTATTATTTCATCTTTTTTATTTTTGTATGCTACTATGTATTATTATTGTTTACCTTTAACGGGCCAGTTGGCTTGATGGTTAGAGACCCTGACTGCCAAACCGAAGGTCGCGGGTTCGATTCCCACCCAGGACAAACATTTGTGTGCATGAACATGTCTGTTTGTTCTGTGTCTGGGTGTAAATATCTATATAAGTATGTATTTAAAAAGTAGTATATGTAGTTTATCAGTTACCTGGTAGCCATACTACAAGCAGTACACTCTGCTTAACTTGGGATCAGGTACCCAAGTGTGAAGAATGTCTTGAGATATTTATGTATTTACCTTTATAATTTGTTCGAATCATTTATCTTCAAATCTATGTATGTATAATTACTGTTAGTATAATTAATTTTGATGTAGACAATTAAGTTCATCATTACTACACACCTTTGTGGTTTCCAAATGCTGTGTATAAGTTAATTGATGTATGTTCTTTTTTTTATTGATAATAAATTAAAAAGAAAAAGAATATATAAGTAACATAAATTTTTGAAAACCACTAATAATTAAAAATCAAACTTTAACCGATAAACCCACAATTTTAATTAAAAAGTAAGTTTGACTAATTTAAGGAGAAATAATGTATAATGTTATAGTTATTCTAATAGTAGCCAATACTGCCCTTTACACTTTCCTATGTAATTCTTTCCATCCAATGGTTGTCTAGAAGAAATTGCTTTTTAGCGATAAGACCACCAATTCTACCTTTATTTAAGAATCAACTTCTGTACCATACTTCCTTCAGTGTACAATAAAGTATATTTATTATTATTATTACTGTCATCATGCCTTGATATACCAACATATGTGTCACTTATTATTAAAAGTGGTCGCCTAGTGATCAAAACGAGACCGTAATTCTTATTTTTTTATGTTGGAATTTTATTGAGGCTTTTTTGCCAAAGTATAACCTCTATAATCATTGCATAGAATTTTGTTTTATTCTCTCTGCTACGAGCCTGTACAAATACGTAATAACGTGTTTGATGTGGGCAGTATCAACGCAAATAATTTATTTAATTAATATAAATCGAGTATTTGTAACACTAATATATAAAAATGATTGAAATAGGACCGTAACTTTTATTTTTAATAAGTTTTTTGTCAGAGTGCAATATCTACAGTCTTTGCATAGCAAGAACTTTTTAAAATAAAGTTCTGTTTCGTCGATAGTATGAACATAAACAATTTATTTTAATTAATTTAATATTTTTGAACACTGAATATATATAAATTTAGCTGTTTGCCCTTCTTCTGAATATAAAATTTAACTATGCCCAATATCACTCTCTTCCACATGTTTAAAAAGGGCTACAATATTTTCTCCTCACGTATTAATATGAAGATAACCAGCGACTGTCATCGTCGCGAGTTATAAACACAGAGGGTAAATTGTCAGCATAAAATTAACCGTCATCGTAAATGCAATCCAACTGAATTAATAATTTAATGCGTGAAAGATAATTAGCGCAAATCAAACACACCAACATCAATTATTGCAAAATGGCAAACAATCGTTTAATTACCCACTGGCATGGAAACCGCTAAATTAAGCGACAACCAACTCCCGTGTCGTAAATATGTTACCTACAATAATTAACAGTGCATGCACATACATACATAAATAAAGTTACTACATGTTGTAGGATATGTAAGTAGTACCTACACGGTTTGGCAACTATTAATAATGATAATAATTATTTTTGAAGTGAAACCTTTAGCGGCGTTGAGCACTTTTCTTGGGATGGGTATGAAATGTTAAACTCGCGACAGGACACGTGACCTGATGAAATTTCGTAAGACGGTAAAAATGCACAACGTTAATGTTCAAGTTTTCACGACTGTCAGTTTTTATTCTGAAATGTATTCTTTTTTTATAATTGTACATATTTTTTTAAATATAAAAAAAAATCAAAAATTGAAAAATGGAATTATAGTAAATCATTTATTTCCGACAAAGCATCCATATTTTGTTAGAACATATCGTAATTACTTAATATACTATAGGTACATTGTATAGTCATAATAGTGTTAGACATTACAACTTTAAAGAATACATACAAATCTTTCAATTTATCTATTATAACAAATACAATGATTTTTTTTTATTTCATTTTGCTGCTTATTCTAAACTGATCCAACCAGTGATGCTGACCGTGTTTCTCACTTGACCATCTATCATGAAAAAGTTTTTGTTAAATCATTTTTTATGAGAAAGTCCTTAAGTGTTTAAACAACTTTTAATCAACATGTTTTAAGTAAATCAATGGTAAAGATAAGTAGCATAAACAGAGTTCAAATTCGCTTTTGTATCATACACTATTATTATTTTAATTTCTTTAGACTGTGGTACAGCTTATAGATAACAACAATACTGAACCCGAGACCGCGTATTCCTTTAACAATAAGATCTGGCAACGTTAAGGCAACCCTATTTCCTATTGTTTTAGGAAAGCTCACTTTAACAAGATGAAGGTTATGGGATGATACACAAATTCGTATTTTAAATAGTTTGCAATTATAATTTTTGGATATTATCGAAATGTTTTATTACGCTTTTATTAGCTTCGCCTATATGTTTGTAACCGACTCCTTTGGACGCGAGGACCGATGACAATTCAATATTTTAAACAATTAGACCCGTTATCCTTACTAGGATAATCAAGATTAGCGATTTAACTAAAAAAAAAAAAATAGTTTAAAAAAAAAACAAAAAACACGCTTTTATAGAGAATCCAATCAAAATAAATTTTATTAAATTTGAATAAAGAATAGTGAAAATAAGAAAAAAAAATATTGTAAAAACAGCGTTTTTTAAGATATTATCAAAATGATAATCCTTCTACTCATATCTGTCAATAAAATATTTATTACTATTGACACTATGCACCCCACGTTTTTTAAACAATAAATGTCATTTTTCCTTATTTACACTCACAAACTTTCGCATTTTTAATATTAGTAGAAAGTAGATTACATAATACACATTTTTTCCAAAATTGATTCTATAAATCATGTAATCACTTTAATGAATCAAATCAGTTCTAGATGTTTTCCGTTAGTTAACAACTAAACTAACTTGACACAAACCGCATCAAGCGACTAAATGAATAGTCAGAATCAAAATTAAACTTGTCGTGTAAGTTGCCAGTAAAACTTTCATGTTGGAAAATGATTTATCAAGTTGGAAAATTAATTAAATGAATATATTTAAACCAGTCGGAGAAATAACATTAACATGAAAATCAATTAACTCAAGCCTTCTGGGATGAGTCGTTGAACAAAAACAAAGATATTCCGCCTGAAAATGTTCCACTATTTTATTTTTTTCAGTGAAACTGGTTCTTGTTTTCTCTTCAAGTCTACTAACTCCGTGTTGTAAATAGATTTATATAAATAGAATTGTTCAGGTAAATAATAAATCTTATCAAATAAGCTAAAGAGGTAATAAAATACGTACAAACTTTACACAAGTAGGATTGCAGGAAAATGCTCGTCTTTCATAAAATGTTAAATTTACCGTCGTGCGAGAACAGGTGAAGTTTTCTTCTTACCTAAATGTAAATAAAGAAAATTTACCTAATATAAAACAACTTTCCGTTCAAATGGAAGACTCTTTCCCCTTTATTTTGTTTTCCTCTTTGTATCTTTAATAAAGTTTATTCATTTCTGTACCTGCCTTTCTTCATGTCTTTTTCTATAAATTTCTCTCATTATGATTTTAAATCATGATTCATATTATTTTTTATTGTAATCTTATCATGCCAGATATTTTTAGAACAATATCTTTTGAAGCCTTGTGATTTGAATCTGTTCGTCACTTGTCTGTTCTCTAAACACTATTTTTCAAGCTGACTTTCTTTAATAGGCTTTTAAATAAATGCAGGGCATGCTTTATTTAGGAGCTTATTCGGTAAACTTGACCTCCAAGACATTAATAATAATTAGTGTCATAATTTACAGTCAGTAGCTGTGCCTTTATACAGGAGTGTTACAAAACTACACGTAAAGCCGAAAGGAGGTTAAATGGGGCCTTATAACGAGTCCATTCACAATATTTAAGAACCTTAGTAACGCTGTATAACATTCCCCAAAAAAAAATTAAAAATCTGATTTTTATGAATGAAAAATAGAAAAACTAAATAAGAATTTTCCGATCCCTACTTAAGGAATTATGGATTTCTCATACAAACTACCAACCCCCTTCAATTAAATGTTTTGAGACAAAATATACCTTTTGTCATCCCCCAGGATATAATCCATTTCCATGCCAAATTTTATTACGATCCGATCAGGCGTTTAGAAGTGAAAAGGTAACATACAAATAAACGGCGTTACTTTCGCATCTATAACGCTGGTACCAAAGTTCATACCACGGCAAATAAATGCATTAAATCAACTACAGTTCTGTCTTAGTATAAAATAAATAAAAAAAATTAATAAAAATATACCCACACATTATTTTTGTCGGGTGTTTGAATCAGTGAGTGTAATAGCCCGAAGGCTTTGGCGCCGTTTGCTTACTGGCTTAACTCAAAGTTAGTTTTCGCTCGAAAACATTTATCTCACTATCACTTCTACTTTCTGTGTCATAGTAGTAGACAATTTGAGATTTAGTTTATTATTTTATTAGTAGATAGTTACTAGATATTTGTTTTTGTATAATTCTACAATGGATTTTCGCAAGGTCACGCCTGAGTCAATTAGTTATAAGATATCGATATTTTTTTACAGTGTTATCAAGGCATTATAATGATCCTAACAGTCCAGCATTGTGTTGTAAATCAAAATTATGATTTAATTAAAAAGTCAAATAATCAATGCGCCTGACGTAACATTTTATATTTCTCGTAGCAGTCAATCGTCCCGATTTCTAATCCCACAAGAGTTGACTTAATCATAAGAACGAGCCGCGAAAATGGCTCCGGTTCAAACGAGCCCCTGGGGAAGAGACGGGCTATCGGCCTCCTTTTGCTTTCTTTAACTTGAGCGGATCTAGCTGCAAACTTGCCAGGATTACAGCGGACTTACCCTCTTAAGGTTGTATGAAAAACTCGAACCGTTAAAGTGTTGTTGCATTTTTTGCACAGTTTTAAGCGTTAGCTTGATTTTGAACCGAGCTAGTTTAACAAGCTCGCTTTAACGTTTCATTTTTATTTCAAAACTTAACTTCTAAATTTGTTCGTACCCTGATTTTAAAAAACCTGTATTTAAGCTTTTGGTGGTACATTAATTTACAAACAAAGCTTATTGATATTTTTTTTAATAATTAACCCGTAATATTAAAATATAAAAAATATAGAAATATATATAGCACAAGCAATTTATAAATTTTCTTTTCTTAAAATGGAAAATTCTGAAACCGAAAATGCCAATCCAAAAAACATGACATGAGGAAGTGTGAATCCTTTTACCTAACAATGGGGTGAAGCTTGTTGATACAACGATGATAATGACGATGACATCAAAACAACGATGTTAAAGTTTACAGTTAATAAAAAAGAAAACTTTTTAATTATTTTTTTATTTAATTACAGCGGAAACATTGAACTATCGTTGTTGTCAAGTTAGTAGGCAATATAATATAATATTATATAATTTATAGATGTCAGTCGTCATTAGACTCCTGTTACACATGACACCAAACAAATAGGTGTACACTTAATAATTATTGACCGCACATGTAACAGCCCATCCGCCAGTTCAAGGATGCCTGAAATTTGAAACTTATTTTCGTAACAATACGGACGTTTATCCAGTGTAAGATTTCGTAAAATTTGATACGGTAAATAGGAGCCTCGGGGCGCAGGGTATTAGCGCTAGCTTATGGCACTGTATTAATTTTGAACCGTAGTAACTTAGGTGGTGACAGAACTAAGACACCGAGACATAATTCACTTTGTAACGCAAATGAAACTAGCGCTTAATTTACTGTTATAATTTAGTGAATTCCTTATAGTTCAAGCGGAGTGTAGAACGTCGGAAATGTTGCCACAAACTGTTTTAACTTGTAATAGGCTTTTGTTACGTTCTATTCATAGGAGTTCAAGTGAATGATCTTATCAAATCAGGATTAAATTAATATGTTTACAAATTCATTTTTAAAACTTAACATTTAAAATTATATTTATATTAAATGTTACAATTACAAGACATTACGCGTAATCAATAAAGATAATGAGTGACAACCAATTATCAATTTACAAAAATAACGTTAAAGTTGTATTCCTACGTATTCGTTCTCTGTTCTTAAAAGTTGCCAAATTTTATGTGATACCACCGACTATGAACAAGCAACAGCACGTGAAATTGAGAACAAAAAAGAAAAGAGAAAATCACACGGAGCGTAGCATCACCGGCCGACTCGGTTCGCGAACTACATTACAGTTTACATAAAAACATCGTGTTGAACGACAACGGGGCATCAACTTTCCCAGCAAAGACATAAGCGAAATTGAATTACACATATTGAAAAAGAAATGTGTAGCTTCTTGGTAGGCGTGGTTTGTTCGGAAGACTCCTCCTACCCAGTGATCCGCGCATGAATCGCAGCGGCATCGCTCTCAAGTCGCTCGGTCGCTGCGTGTGTCGCACAAAACTAAGTCAGTGCGAACCGAACCGCGCGGCCGCTCTGTGTCGCGCCGTACCACAACTTACCACGACCACCTCGACGAGCTAACTTCCCATCTGTGTACTTCAAACGTGAAACGACAAACTTTTGAATCAAACTTTCGCAAATAGTAATATAACTTTACCGGATATACTCGGAAAGTGAAACGATGATAAATTATCAACGCATACAACATTATATAGTTAATTAATGAACTAATTTATAAAGCAACAATGTTTTGAGTGAAATTGAAAAATTGTTCAGTGCCTGTGAAAAGGATGTGGAGCACATAACTGGAAAAATTGATATTTGATTGTTTATGTGAAATTATGACTTTTTATTAATTAATTTTATTATTTATTTAATTTACGAAGGTGAGTACCTTAACATCATTTTTAAATCATTTTAACCTTACACCTAACTTTGGCTATCATTTTACTTATTTAAATACACTAGATCACTATCAAAAAAAATTATTGATAAAAATTTCCAAAAATGGCGCCAACGTAGTCACTACATTTTAAACATGCGTGAATAAGAGGGATATAGAATTTACTATCAGAATCACAATTTTATGTGGATCTACAAGTATTTTAATTACAAGTAAATTTGTATATTTTTTGTTTTGGTTTTGTTAATTCAAACCTTTAATATATGGGTGTTATGGTTTTAAGGTAGATAAGAGTGAAAGTAATAAAAAACAATATGAGAAAAAAAAAATATACCGCTGAAATAAACCGATTTTATAGCGAAAATTATGGCTGTTATCGAGTGTCAACACGTTCTCGAGAAGTCAACCAATTAACGTACAACTGACAAACTTCGCTATCTATGCAATATATGTATTCATAACGCAACTGCATATAGTAATTTTGTCTGAATAAAATTGTCTATATAATAATACAGTGTAAACTCTTTATAACGTTATCCTTTATAACGATAAACTCCCTATAACGTTGAAGTGAGCCCAAGTTGGTTGGTTTGTTCACTTTGTTTTGTTTTTTTTTTGTTCACACCATATAACGATAACTCTCTATAACGACAAAAAATGCTCAGTCCCTTGAGTTTCGTTATAAAGAGTTTACACTGTATTATGTATAGTGACTACAAGACACTTTTTTTCTCTCATATTGTGCATACCGTAGCTCGTAGTCACTACTACAGTGGATTGCTACGGCGTAGCTCTTGTCTACGAACTATTAAATTAAACTTGAACATTAATATGTTAAAGGTACAGTCATCCGCATATGTAGCTCAATAGATCCAAAAATAATGAAACTCTACTTTAGTCAATTATATATACAAATAGGTGGTTTGTGAATATGTATCTAGGAAACTTACTATTATAATTTTTTACCATATGTTGCTGACTGTACAAGTGAGTACAATCAATACTAAAAGCACACAGTACATCCCTAAAAATAATCTATAAAAGAATTTTAAGGTATTGATTATTAAAAAATAATCGCTAAATAATATCTTTCTTATTAAAGTTTGCAGTTTTAAAACTCACGTTCATCCGTGCATCCTTCATCGATACGTTGGTTAGTAGCACCTATAAAATCAATTATAGCACAGAAATCCTCATTCTCTCTCCAAACCATAACGTCTCAAAAGCTATTATGACTTATTATTTAAAGTGTTCTTGGAATGTATGTGAAAAATAAAATAAAATGTCAGGAGCAAGGTGATACTAGGGATGCTAGCAGGGGAGCAAAATGATAACCTCTATGACAGCTTTATGATGACCTACCAGCCTAGTAGTTACAATTGCTAGACGATTTTGATGTTGCCTCAGACCCTTGCATTCAAGTTTACCTATTTCATAAGGTAGTGCTACTGTGTGCTTGTAGCTATCCTTTACCTGATACTCACGTAATAAAGGCTACATCCCCAGTAGCATATAGCAAGAAAAGAAGTGGAAGTTTAATTTAAAATAATTAATTAATTATATCAAATGAAAAATTAATTATGTTAAATGATCAAGAGCCAAAATATGCGTGGGTCGAATGTAAGCTTATCACGAACCCTTTAGGTCAAAAAATGTAAAATACATAAACAGATTTTTATTTCTCTTTACAAATTAAGATATTACGTAATCTGTTCGACGATCTGAACCATACATATGGTCAAAGTATTAAAAAAAAAAACATAAATATGTTTTCAAGTCCATATTTGTATTAGGCCAGTTTTGTTTCCTATGTTTTCTTCACTTATGCGTCTTACGCGTGAAGATATTATCATTTTAAATAAAACAAAAAAAAAATCATGATATTGATATATCATGGACTAGCTGTCCCATGCGGTTTCATCCGCATTTATCGATATAATACCTATAACTATTCCAAAAAAAATCTGCGTCGAATGGTAGCAGTCCCATCCCGATATATTCAGTAGTTTTGAGGTGATGGTGCGTCAAAGGAACCCTATTTTTTTTTATACATAGATATTATATCAGAGATAATTCGCTAATGTCGGGTTACTATATACGATCCCGATCTAAAATCGCAAGATTGAAGTAGAATTTTGACATTACGTGTATTAAAATTGCTGTCAAAAGGTTCATCAATCCATGGATTTTTGATCGGGATCGTATATAGTAACCCGGCATTAGACAGGCAAAGTTAACACCCTAATAGATAACAAATACATTATCTGTAGGATATCTAATTATTTAGAGCTCCATATCCAAAAAGTTGTACCGTCTGTTCATTTGTATGGCATACCTTTAAAGGCCTGTATTATATTCGCACTGAAGCCTGATTTATAGAATACATTAAACAGATGTATGAATAGACAACTTTGATGTACGAGTATAAATACTTCTAGTATATTCGTTTTGTCAAAATAATTCTTTTCGATAAATAGATTTAACCGTGTTGCACCAAGCAAGATATTTTTACTATTTGTTCAATTGTGCTTGTTTAAATATTGATTATTAAAATATTGCTTAAAAAAATAATTTACAAATATATATAAAAAAGGCTAAGGTTAAATGTAAACGTAGCCAGTAGGCACCTAAAAACTATTCATGTGTAGTTATTATTTTAGGTTCTCGAGTCATGTTTAAAGTAGAAATTAATTTCGGTAAAACTACTGATCGAGTGAAAAGATATTCCATTTCGGTGTGTTAAAATAACTCACCCTCTATTATTATTATATTAATTTGTCCAAGACACACCGTATAGAGTCAATAGATTTTTTTATAAGTTGTTCATTAACTTAAAAGCTTCTTGAAAGCTTAACAAGAAGCTTCGTCAGTTTTACAAAATACGGACCAACATAATTTAATATTCTATTCATTTTCTGTATGAGTTTCTGTGTACGGAATTTTTTAAGAGCTTTGATAAAAACGCTGTATGCTTTTTTATTACTTCATGTTTACTTTGAAAATTATATTTAAAATTATACACCGAAGTTTAATGAATAATATAGCTGCTTACATCGCAGAAATGCTAAATCCGGTTTAGATATGAAATATTCTAATTTGTTTGGACTTAGTGAGCACATGTTAATCATTCCGATAATTAACTCAGCTATGTAGTAAATAGATTTTTTTATACTATATATTTTACTTTTCAATTGTGTTTACTAATGTTTCTAGTTTTCATTTTATATCCTTGTTTTTATTCCTTTCTAATTCGATGAGTATAAGTTCTAATATTATTTTGGGAACAATCACATAAAGCTAATATGGCCACCAAACTTTTTTTTTATTACCGATAGGCTAAAATTAAGTATAGAAGTCCCGTTTAGAAGATTTAATTGAATAACTAGCAAATATATGCACATCCACAAATGTAAAAGATTTTGCTATAAATCTACTTAGTCTTACCCCCTACTTCTAGAACAGCAGGATGTAATAAAAATCAATTACAACTTAAACGCTGATAAAGGTAATTTTTATTCGAATAATCCTTATCTTAATAGTGTGAGAAATGCAGTTAAGTGGATTTGTAGTCACGAGTGAGGCCATGCTTCCTGAACAGTGAGTAATTTAAAGACGGCAACCACTGATATCTGGGGGCGCATCCATTACCCTCAACAACGGAGTAGAAGTGTACCATAAATTATAAGGAGGAATACTTATTCGCTGATATATACGGAGCTGTAAATTTTAGATTCATATAATAGTTAGATGGCATATACTGCCCGCAGTCTCGATATTATTAACTGCATACTAAAATCGGATGCAGCTTCAAATAAAAATAAATAATACATCGGCAGCTATTCTATTTTGTAGAGTAGTATTGCACGAATGGCGATAGTATATCCCTTTGTATTCGAGCACGTAAAGCATTTTTCACATACGTCACAGGTTTAATAGACGATGTTGGACTAATAAAAATTACAGGCTCCGTTGAGACCTAGATTTATGGTTGCTGCTTTTTCCACTCTTTCAAAAGGTGAACATTTACGCTCGTTGTTTAGTTTAACATATTTTTTATTCGTTAAAGAACACTGCGAGGTTCATTACATAGAAAATTAAAGAAAAAAGAAAATAAATAAAATCGACGACAGTGTAAATGTTATTTTAGCTACGCAAATTAAAACACAGACAAAGGTACAAAAACGGAATGCGATTATTACAATTTATAGTGTGCACTCCAAAAATAAATTTGCCTCAGTCACCAGCCGTCGAAAATCAATAGCCGACCAATATGTGCCTATCATTTTGACATCTAGAATATCGTACGCAGCTTATGGCAACGGAGATAGGGGGTTAGATATCGAGCGATATGCGATTATGAATATTTTCACTATTACACTTTTTTGGGTACTCAGTAAGTTTTTGGTGATTACTAAATCTACTATGTCATTTTGTCTAAAATTACATATAAAATGTAAGTATTACGAAAACATTATTCTCTTTTCGAATCTCAAAGCGGACAAAATTTCATTTACGTATAATTATCGCTCTTGGCCTGAGCGTGATGATTAAAACTGGTAGTCGACAGTCGCTTACATTTGAACCATGGCCTTACCTCCGATATTTACAGCGTGTTGTATGACTGGCCAGTTTTTGCGCGACACGTTACACCCGCCATTCATTAGGCCCTCGCTGCTGTCCATGTTCGCATTAATTACTGGATGCCTCTGACGAATGACACGCAAATACAGAATGGTTAAAGCTATAACACTACATGGATATGCTAGATTTCATACATTTTGGATAGACGTACGACTCTTTAAGTACCTCTTTTATGTAATAACAAGCTGTCCCCCACGGATTTACCCGCGTTCCCGTGGGATATCACATGTATTATACATAAAAACCTTCCATTTTAATCACTCTATCTATTAAAAAAAACTGCATCAAAATCCGTGGCATAGTTTTAAAGATTTAAGCATACATAGGGATATAGGGACATAGGGACAGAGAAAGCGACTTTGTTTTATACTATGTAGTGAAGATTATGGAAAAGGAGTTTGGGATATATACCATCCCACACTGTGAACCAACTATCAAGAAAGTTGGTTGAGTCTTTATATGACGACAACCAAAGGTAAAATGAAAATGCAATTAAAATATATTTGGTGGTGTGGAAGTATGCGGTACCAGATTCGGCAGTCCAGACTTAAATGTACATTTTAAAGAATTCAATATAAATGTTTAACGATTCCTTAAAGGTCAACCAAGTAAACTTGATAAGGCTTTAGTTTTCATAAGTTGAATTTTGTAAATTTTCTTTAGAAATAAATATATCTTTCATTATTATTAAATTTATTTATTTTTAACTCGTTTATACATTTTTAAATTGGTACTTTAATAAATTATAAAAAAAGAAAACACTTAAAAATATTAAAAGTAGTTCCCCAACGGCATCGGGAACAGGGTTCAAGCTACCGGCGTTCGAGGCTTCGTTATTATTAGAAAATTTTGTAATCAACATCATGACAAATTACTATGTTGTATATGTTAATTGCTCGGCCGCAGAGGCTGATGCCATGAAACAAGTCTGTATTATTTTGCAAACTAAAATAATTGTTGTTGTTAATGACAATATGTTGTGCCAATTGAGTTGCCTCTGCATGGTCCCAACAAAAATCGGACCAGAACCTTTTTTTGTTTTGTTTAAATACACAAGAATATTTTTAAAAATATAACAGAAATATATAACGTGAGTTTAACATAAAAATTCATGATAATAATAATGATCAAAAATTCCATACAAACAACCTAGCAATTAGATACAAATCAATAAAGTAGCGTTAATTTTGTTTCAAAGGGCGTCCTAAATTGAAAGGAAATGAACTGATAAAACCACGCTAACACAATTGGGGTAGTGCGTGTTTCAACCAATCATTAAACGAAATAAACACCATGTAGTGTTTGATAAAATAAATAGTTTTAAAATTATTTAAAAGCAACCGTAGCTTTGTCATCTTTTTTATCATTTTCATGATCACAGTCCTAATATTAAGGTTTATATTTAACACTAAACATACCACAACCGGGTCAAATGACCCATTTTGAACTTTGCATTGAAAATGCACGTATCATCTTATTGCTTTCGCACATTTGAGTTCATGACTTTTTTTACTGATTAATATACAGTTATACTATTTACTTCCCTTCCTAACAACCATATTTCATACATTCAAGCAGGAAACATAAAGTCACATTTGACCCGCTATGGTAGAAATAGGTACCAAGTAAGTGTTGGTATGATTAGTGTTAAATTAGAATACGCCTTTTATCCCCAAACAGATAGACCTAGGTCTCTATTCCAAAACCCACATTTCAACGAAGATATTTTAAGTTCCATTCCATACAAATTAATATTATATTCTATTCCGGCATCTATTTCCTATTTCATCCCTATTTTCCCTAATTCTCATTTGAAACAAAAATAGATACATGCGGTGAGCATGAGGTTTGTTGCCGTCTTTCAGCTTCAGTGCTAATCCCTGACTACAGATAAGCATTTCTAAACAAAGAATCGTCAATATGTACCTTCCTCGGATCTGGGATTCTTAACCCAAACTCTATCCCAGCTTTATACTGCTGGATTAAATTACCATTATTTTTTTCCAATTTAAGATACGCAAACATTTTCTAGATGAAGAAGATAACCACAGTAACTATTTAAAATCTTCCTTACTCTGTGTTTCAAACAGATCATTCTCCACTGTGGAAAGAGGGCCAGTCCAGAAAGTTCTAACATATCGCCGTCGTATGCCTTCCTTCCTGTTTATCGCCCCACATTATCCACTGCTTCTTTAAAATAAAAGTATAATCCAGTAGAGGTCCGTAACTCAGCAACTTATATTCTTTAATGAATGCCGTCTCCATTTCTGACAGTCCAATTAAACAATTATCGTATTTAGGATCATATTATGTTAAAATGTTGGACGTTACTAATCACAATATTGCCCAATACAATCAAGGTTCACGACCGCATCGAACGCGGCCTGATTACGCCAGCTTATAATTGCAGCTCTTACAAATGAGCCCGAACTGCCAATTCGACGATACTGAAATGTTTTCACTCGATCATTCATTAATTTGAGTATATTGTGTCGGTGCCTGACATTTGGCTGATTAAAGCTGAGCAGCGATTGCTCCATGATTGTAGTATTTGGTTCACGAAATTTCCTAATTATACTTAATACTATTATCACTGATTTCAGAGACAGAAATACGACCGTGACCATTGACCGAACATTTAAACCGAAATATTATTACTCGTACAAATAGAGTGTGCACCAACATTATACAGGCTGTTACAAAACTACCCGTAAAGCCGAAAGGAGGTTAAATGGGGCTTTATAACGAGTCCATTCACAATATTTAAGAACCGTAGTAACGCTGTATAACATACCCCAAAAAAATAAAAATAAAGATTTTTATCAATTAAAAATAGAAAAACTATTAAAGTAGACAAATACGTAGGCCTTTCTGTTAAATAATCTGATTCCCTGACATGACAGCTTACTAGGATTGTTGGATTTGATAATATATTATATTTTTAAGGGGTATTTTGTAACACGATGTATATGTTATTCAATTCAGAGCCTTTTACAAAACAATCTTCACTTAATCCCCTATTCGCTCACAAAACGTATTCACGCGATACAATCCTAAAAACTTGGCTGCTTGGAAACTATTTCCACCACTTGCAAATTGAAATAATTCAGCATGCTCCACCGCATAACTTTAAAGCTTAAGTTATGAGCGGGCACAATGAGGTTGTATACAATACGATAGTGTCGTTCGACGTACACGCAGCCGGAAAGGAAACGCATAATGTGGTGCTGGCATTAATTACAACTTCCGGTGGCGATCGCAGCGTTATCGCACCATGTGGTAACTGCGGTACACTTGGGGTCCATTTGTCATTGCCAACCTGTGGTTTATTGTATCGATTATTACTTTCATATTCTAATAATAAATATTAAGTAGTCAAATCATAATGGTAATAAAAAATGTATGCAAACTTTTTTTATCGAATTTGTCAACCACTTTTTGATTCCTTTTCTCATTAATTTTATAATTTTTTTCATATACTATTCGTAATTATTAAAAAAAAACTATAGAACAAATACCAACTTAAACTCAAAGTATCTTCAAAGCAACTGATACATTAGTCGGAAATAGAAAATGGAATAAGGAAGACCGCATAGCGCAACATGGCTTATAAAAATATTCCATTAGCCAAACGTGAGATGTAATTCACATACTATTTCATAACCGAATAAGAGACCAAAAGCAACCAAAAGACACCGCTGTATCCATTTCGTGATTATACCATGTACAGAGAATAGTCTGGAATTAGGTAGAATAGATATGACAATGAAGCTAAATTTGGAATATATGCGTGGGAGCAAGCAATGTGTGTTGCGAATCACGTAGCGATAAACAGTGAAATAATATTTTTATTTAATTTTTAATACTCTATATCGGTTTGTCCGCCTGTCTCTTCTAGGTGTATATATGAGAGAGGATTAGATTAATTGTTTACCTAAACTCAATCTAAAGTAGTTATAGTACGCCCCAGTTATTTTTATTGGAGCTAAAAATACTTTCGACTTCATTTCAATGCTTTTTTTATTAATAAGCCTCCTATAAAAGCATAAAATACTCTTAAATTTTATAAAGCCAAAAAGGGCAGGCACAGAGTCCGTGTTTATGTTGCCTCGAGCGAATCTTTGATATCAAATTCTTTTAGAACAGACCGCACGTAGCCGCCCCCACATTCACTCATATTCTAGATAACGTTCGACTGTTTCTCTGGTACTCCGCAGCCGGAATGTGAATAAAAATACGAATAATTTTACCGTTTCTCTGAGTCGTGCTGATACTTGAATGTATTGTTTATATAATATCACATTCTGTTTAGTTATACATATTATGAATTAAGAATAAGTGCAAAGTAAAGATTTCTTTATATAATTTGAGACCAAATACTTTAGGAATTGTATGCTTTATATTTACTACATACATATGCGTAGGTATATAAATAAAGAAAGACAATTAAATCTAAGGCTTAGGTACTTTCTTAAGTTACTTTAACATACTTTAATTTTCTATTGAATAACCACAGCACACATTACACATTATTTAAAAGCATTAGATGCTCTTGGTTTTTATAGACTTCTTTTATAAAGTGTTGATTTGGCCAGTCAGTAACATGTATTCTGTGTAAATATGATCTGGCTATTCAAAAATTCAATTCAAAATTCAAATTTGTCAAAATTCTAAATTCAAAACCATTTATTCAGTTAAGCCCTCGGAAGGCACTTATGGAGGTCAAATTTAAAGTTACTGAAGCTACAACCGGTTCGGAAGTCAGCCTTCAACTGAGAAGAACCGGCATGAAACTCAGCAAGGTTACATTATTTTTATTTTTTATATAAATTTTGTCTATTCTGACTTTTTGGCTATTTTATAACATCAATTTTACATAATTTTATATTTGACAATTACAAAATACTTAATATAGGTAACATTAAAAAAGAAAACAAAAAAGAAATAACAAGAATATAAAATAACAATAATTACTTACAACTTAGATAAGAAAATTAGAGGTGCACTGTGCAGAGAGTAGCTAATTCCATACATTTTTATCTTCAATAAAATCTATCCATAATATATAGATAAAGTTACCTTCACCATACAATAATGAAAATACATATATCTTTATATATATAATTCTTTTGTACGTGTGTTGACAGTGAACTCCTCCTAAACGCCTGGACCGATTTGCATGATATTTTTGTATGCGTTTTGGTGGCGCCCTGGGTGGTTTAGATTCACAATTGGACCCGGTCGGTGGCGCTGTGAGCGAATTCCTGCATTTTTGTATGGACTTAGTTCGACAAGATGAAGTCTGTCCGGACAGCTAGTATATAAATATAGTGTTTATATATAGGGATGTTTAAGTGAAAACTGGATGACTATAATATTAATACAACACAAAAGGAGATGTTAGTTATTCGAAACATTAGACAACAAAAAGTTAAAAGGTCCTTTCTTAGTAATTGTGTGCGATTCAATAATATAATACTTACCAATTTCGGTAACTAAGAAGTCTAATCTTAAATTTAAAAACCATAGTAATTAAGTTTTCGAACAAAGAGCTTATTAATTCATGATTCAATTTAGATAACTAAAGTGTTGAATTTTTATATCAAGTACTTCACTTCATTTTGAAATGTTAAATATTTGATAAACATAAATTAAAAGTCAGATTAGATAAATATAAAAACGATAAAAAAGTAACCTTTCTGAATATTTGCCGGTTCTAGTCACTCCGTGGATCTTAACTGAAAAAAGGCTCAATTTCGATTTTTTTCTTTTCTCTAGGACACAAGTCACAGTGCAGCCTCTTGGCCAAAAGAAAAAAAATACAAATATTTTAGACTATGCACAATATGAAGGGTTCTGTACCCACCATGTTCTAAGCAGCATATTATAAAAATACAAGACTATAATTTGGGGTCACTGAACTCAAACAGCAAATAACAGATATTTCAGAAATGTTTCAACGTATCTACTCCGTTGTTCAAATGTAAAAGGCACACTGTGAAGAGCATATATCATTAGGTATTTGTGTTCAAAACTATTGACTAAAGAAAAAACTTTTTGGAATCTCCGTCTAGTTTTTATGACGATTTATTTGCGCAAAAATGCACTAACATTTTTTTAACCATTAATTATAAGTGCAATGTGTATTTTCATTACATATATGTTATATAGTATACATATGTGATCTTTATACGTCAAATTGGCTTTGAGTAAAATACGGACAGACGGGCAGGGTGAATTTATAAGAAATCAATTTTTGCCATTTAGATACGGAACACTAAAATGTGTAAATAAATCAGTATAGAGCGTATATAATATGGGCTCGAATTAAAATAATTTCACTAACTTTGAATCTCTAGTGTAAGCTTATCACCCCGATTATGTCTTCAAGTAAAAGGGCCATGGCAGACAGACGGCCTTGATGAAACTATTTGACTACGATATGGAACCCTACTCTTAAATTAACTTGCATAAAATGTAATTTAATAGACTGTGTGTAATAACCTTCATCGCAAAAGGATCTCAGTTGCACTGTCAGCTTAGAAATAAATAAATATTTAGTTGAAGGCGAAGGTAAAAACTTACAGGCAACCAACAAATAAGTTTTCAAAATTGTAGCCATTTATATATTCATATCAAAGAAAGATACAAAAGTGTATATTTAATAAAGTAATTTTGAGGTAAAGCACACACATGTATTTTTGCTATTGCCTACATTGTTTAGCGACTATATTACTCTGGAAGTACATTGGTTGCTGGGAATTGTAGTACGAACGAAATTTCCGTGCCCAAGTGCCGCATCTGTTTGAATGGGTCTTTTAATTTTATATGTATGCGCTAGATCTAAGCCGAATGGTTAGTTAGGTGACAAGGATGTAGCTATTCAGTAGGAAGGAACACCGCGTCGTTGCTATTGTCACGAATTTTGTCTCAACAAAAATTTGCCAAGGTTGGGAAATGAGGGGAAGAATTCGCTACATTTTAACTAAATTTTTACCGTTTCTATGCTGAGAAAATTAAATTTTACAAATAATAAAACTTCGTCACAGCAACAACGTCTTTTTACGAACATTCTTAAGCAATCATTTACAATAGTTTGTATCAATCTAATGGTAATTACTACCGTGAATCAAACATGATCATACTACAGGTGTTCTTAGTTATAATTATATAATATTTATTTTACATTCCATCCCTAAACATTTTATTAATATTCATTTCCTATACCTTCTCTGGAACATGACTATTTGACTCTATCTATGATCGCTTTTGTAGAACATCAGTACGGGCTAACTCACAATTTACAAGCATATGTTCAACAGATCGCGCATCCATGGAGTAGAAACCATCTATAACGTATAATGAGGAGATCAAGACGATTATTGAAACTCAGAAGGAGTGGTAGATGGCAGCACAGGACGGTGACGCGTTGAGACAAGATGGCAGCGGGTGCGCGGGCGCGAAGCGGCGGACCCCTCGCCAGACTTCTAGTCTTGGCCATTTTACAGGTCAATTTTATTGGTAAGTGAATAAAATTTATTATATCATATACGAGTATTTGATGTTAAAAGTAAAATTTCTCAGGGTTGACAACACCAATGTCCATAGGCGGCGGTGGCCACTTACCATCAGGTGGATGAAACAGCGTCTGCCTGTTTGTGAGCCTACTTGACATTAAAAAAAATGATAAACTATCATCGGCGTTTCTAAACTAGCTTTTGTTTTTTATTATTTTTATTTGTAGAATTTTTAAATAATTCCATGGATTTGCCATGTCTATATTATACACGGTATGCCGTGTATACGTACACGATATCTTAAACCCGCCGTTTCTTCAAATAATTTTACTCTTGTGTCATAGAATTAAATAAATTGAGGGAAGGCCTCTGTTTGGCTAGGATATCAAAGCTTACACACAGCACTGGGACGGCCACATACCTAACACATTGTCGTACATTTACAGCATTTACGTTGTGTGGCCCATGTCCGAACGGTTTTGTTTTGCACTCGGTCTCATTTCACAGAGTGCAAGCTTTCACGGCATTTGCGTGAATTCAAGTTTCATGACCCAAAACTATTCGCATTATGTACCTAGTACGGAACATGATATACATGCGTTCCTGAGTTTTTTCTTCCTATCTATATATAGTGTATGATAGTTATTTTCGCCATATTCGCTACAATTATTTTTATAATCAATTAACCCGAACGTTAATAGGTACATTTTTTTTTAACTGTCTATCGTTTATTATGTTACTTCTTATTTATTAATTTCAATCGCGTATGGTATAGTCGCAGCATGTTATGGCTGATAATTTACACAAAAAATCATTCATCAAATCATCATCAATTAAAATATAGACTATCAATAATAAATAATAATCAATAATAAAGTAATATCTATATACTTGGTTATGCATATTTTTTACTCCATGCATTTTGAACCAAAAGCACTTATACGATCATTATACATAGACAAAAACATCAGCAGCCTACAATAACTCCAACGAGACATTTTGCAAATGGATTTTTTGTAGTCACATTTGAAGCAATTCATTCAACGATGATAAAAATATAAAAGCACCGTAGAGCAACGTGGATAACCCTTTCAGGACTCAAAGCGAGGCCTGCTCGGAATCCTCATTGAAAAACGGCCCAGGGGTCAGAATGTCAGAGCGTACAGTAAAACACGCGTGTCGCCTGTGATGTACAGATTATGGATGGATTCCGTTATTTATCTGTTTTTTCAAATTCAATTCAAAATTCAAAACCATTTATTCAGTTTAGGCCTTCGGGGGGCACTTATGAAGGTCAAATTTAAAGTTACTGAAGCTACAACTTTGTGATGTTATTCGTAGCATATAATTCATTTTTTAGGTCATCCTTACAAATCTATTTCAAAATCCGAGCGTGAAAACCATACCTTATTTACATTTAGAACCGCGACCTGATAGCTACCTGGTCGATTTCAAGTCTAGCTCAGCACCCCATATCTAGACCCCGCGAAGAGCGGAATTAAATTAATCTTGTTGTAAAATTTTCACTTGCCACCTTATCTCCCGTCGTATTGTCGTTTTATTGTGCCTACCCTGGAACCATTAGCGAAAATGTCACAGCGACGGCATTGTAATCGCGCGCCCGCGGCTCGCCCGCACAATGATGCGGCCGTTCGACCTCGCCCGTGTACACCCGGCTTTTACCTTTACGCTATGATACAAATTTGAGTTTCTATAATAAATGAGGATGGCCCGAGCACTCGCATTATTTAGGAAATAGGTGTATTATACCTTCCCACAAACCAGATTCTATTTGAATGTTAGCGAAATGGCACCGCAATTGGAGAGATAACCTCCGAAAAGCTTAGCAAATGTATAAATAAATAAACACGTTTACAAATTGTGTCGTCTACATTTCATCTTTCAGATTCTTCAAATAGGACTAGCAAATCTCACGCGGTGATTCTCGTCACGTTGCGAACGAGTGGCCGACAAAGGAAAGAGGGCTTGCATACCTTATTACCACCTTTTTACCAAATCCCTACTTATGTGAAACACGACACACTCGTGTAGGCTACTCGGAATAATAACTACGTGTTACCCTAAAATGATGTACTAGGTATGAAATTATTTTCTTGATGTGATTATCATACTTTGAAAGTCTTACGTTCTAAAAATATTAATTTAAATTGCAGCCTCATTGCACCTCATTAAATATTTATATTACATTAGTCATAGCTAATGCAAAAAAAAGAATTATATGGTTTAAAAATTATGTGAATTCTTGCTTCTTTCCACAACGTTATGTCAACGTGGTTTCCTTGCAATTAGTCAGAAAGTCAATGAGCCGTTTTGTTTGGACATTGTCGATTAATAATCCTTCCCTAGTGACTTACTGACAGCAGCAAAAATATTTTGAAAGCCATTTCGATCATTACGAGTATAATGACTATTAAAATGAAAACATTTTCATTTTATCAAGCAGAAATGTTTTTATACATAATTTACAATTCATAGGTATTTTTCACTTATTACAACAGACATGACAAATGTTCATATCTATAGATAAAATCATTGATTATTTTAACTTTCTTTTACCAAAATGCTAATTCTATGTGGCAGCATTTCGCACACACAATTTCAAAAGATAAGTCAAGAAACTCATAAAACTCCCCAGCCATAAGGAAATATGAAACAAAAGCAAAGCGCAAAAATTGTATTTATTGTTGTTATCTTATTTGCATGCAATTCACTGTATTGCTGTCCCCAGCATACACCATAAGCCGTACTGCTCTCTGACTTGTTTATAGAATATTCGTTCATAAACATGCAGATTGCGGATGGGACGCGTTTTTATGCGAAATTGGGGGAGTGGGGAAACTGTTTTATTTATTACCCTCTTGACTTCGCGGCACGTCACTAGTGTCAGTACTGTCAGAGTGAGAAATTGCTGGGAGCCATAGCCTTGTATCAAAGTTGTACATTGTAATGATACAAAGTATGTATAGACCATTTGCAAGATGTGTTCTATCTTCACTTTGTCAAAGCCTCTCATTGGTAGGACCGTAATAATTAAAAATAACACATATTAGTTTTATTAACAAGGACGGTTTGTAATAAAAATTCATACTGGAAAATATCTGTTACAAAATAAGAATCCAGTCCATATTTGTCAAAGCTGAATACGAGTAGCTTCGACGTATTCGTTGATTGGTATCGGGGATTACAAAATAAGTTCGTTTTGATCATGTTTTGATACACTGCATCAACGAGAACTCTCTTCTCGGTAGGTACATGTTGGGCAAAATGTAATTCTGACTCACTATAGGACAACTTTGTTATAAGAATTGTATGTTCAGCACTCTAGCTCTCCTTGGTGTTTTTTTTATCAAGTTATGATTAAGTTAAGATTTTTGAAACTTTGTTGTTGTTTGTTTTACTTAGCAACATAGCAATTAAACAATATGCGTCTTAAACTTTTATAATTAGAACAATTACGTGTTTAGCTAAAAGAAACCTTTCATAAAGTTTTGTAAGGGAGAGCTTATTACTTGGAAGCTTATAACATTGCGGAGAAGAATATCTGAAAATAGCTGCATTTTGCACATATTTTATTCATTAAAAATATATGGTTCTAGTCGCTCAAATATAAACGTTCTCACAACATACATACGTATTATTGTTAAAGAAATAACATAAAAAGTCAAAGTTCAAGACAAAATTCGATTACACAATTGTATTAAATAAACAAAATTGTCATGATCCTTTTTTCCAGTTCGTGATTCATCTCCAAAACAAAGGATAAACAATGAGTGAAAAAACGCTGTACGTGCTTACAATGACTGGGAAATCTTTTATATTGAGTGATTCCGATCTTTACAACAAAAAATCGACTAAACTGTTTGAAATAATCCCTGGCGCATTTTTTATTATTCGTTCAAAGCAGTTTTTACACATCGTTCGTTAAGAAATGAAAAGCTTTTAAATTCTTCTCGGAAAACACTTCTTTCATAAAAACTTCTCAGGTAAAGCCTAGGAGTTAGTTAAGTACACAAATAATATGGAAAAAGTGAAACATCGTTTTTCCCTTCTTTGTACAGCAGCAACCCACTTCGTTACATTTTTCTCTTATTCCTTGAACTTGTTTAGTATCGTATTTACTTGTAGCGTATCATTTCCTTTGTAGTAGGTATTCTCAGTCACTGACATCACACTATTTGATCCCTTTGTGTAGTATCGAAGTAAATCGTCAACATTGTTACAATTCTGAAGGTGCTCTTTATGTTTCTAAGTATTGAGAATACTTTGGTTGGATCTCCCAATTTACCTATGAAGATGGTTAACTAACTTGTTTAATGGTTCTGGTTGCATATTGTTTTTCTTAGTCAATTTTATAGATATTAAATATTAAAAGTAGGGCGTGGGGTATGAAATCTAAAAATCAGATGAAAAATATTCAAGCAAAAACATATATGTATGTAGTAAAAAAAGCAAATTATTTAAACAGAACGGGGTAAAAAATTGGGTATAAACTCCATAACACTGTAAAACACAGTTAAGCACTAAGAGTATTTAGTGCGTATATATAAGATCCAATGTTTTTTTTTAGATAATCGTACTTAACTGTGCCATGGAGTTTTATACCAAAAAAATACACGTTGAAATGAAAACCCCCATTATAAAATCCATTGCCAGTTTATTTAAATCATTTGCTTTTTTTTCTTTAATAAATTTTTCCATAGAAATGTACAAATTCGACCAAAAGATTGATGAAGTATGTTTTTTACAATTTCTTCACATAATACCGTACTTCTTACGATCAGATTATACCTGCATCATTGTTTATTCACACGCCTTTTATTTTAATGAAAAGTCTTGCCACAATGAAACCTTCAAATAGATCTGCACGTGCACACTTGTAGACAAACTCCCATAGTGACACGTTACGGATGAGTCTCGGGTAATTAAAAACGTGACCGTCGTCACTTGTCGTCCGAACGCCCATAAGGGTTTTATCTACTTCGCAGCACCCTCTCGAATGAGCTTTGTTTATTTATTATGAGCAAACTCTCAAGCGCGCTTCAATTTCGGTACTTTATGTGCATAATATTTTTATTATATCTGTTACTTTTATAATGTTACTTAACTACGAAATATGTCAAGATTTATGCGATGTTAAATTGTTATGTGTGAGGGTGATCGGGTCACGCACGCCGACAACGACGCGCGGCGCGGCGGCGGGGCGTCTGCGATTTTTATTAACTGTGTTTGTATGTCCTCGTAAAAAAGGGAATACAGATCGGAATTATAAATGTGTCCGCACAAATTTTATAGCGTCGTCTTTCATTTCGTGAACTTTATAGTAAAACACGATCATATCCACGAGCGTATTCACCATGGGTACACATTTGCTTGGAATTTTGTGAAAGTTTTATGCTTAAGTAATTTTCCATAACTAGTAGTAGTATATAAAATAAAAATAATTTTACAAGTGCGTGAAGGGCCATACATATTGTAGGGTTCTACATTTAATTTGTTTGACTATCAATTGTTTCATTTTTGCTTGACAAAATTACTACTACGGCTACATTTAGTTTGATTTTATGCAATCGGAACGTTTTCCGAACACTAATTGATAAGTAGAGTTTTAGTAGCACAGCCTAATAAGCCCTCTAAATTTGATTACAATAATGTTTGATTCATAGGTAGAATCTTTTCTTGGTTTAAATTGATAAAAACTCTGTTATATGCAATCTTAAAGTAAAAAATCTTGATGTAAAAGCAGATGCCTGTCTGTCAATTTCGTAAACGTGGAATTCAAATCAACACCACGTCCATAAAACCATGAGGTTGAAGTCTCTAGGCGACCTAAATTAACATTAAATGTTCTAAGTATCGTAACTCCTATGTATGCAATTTATAAGTACCCATATGATTTAAGATGCATATTATAGTGCAGTATGCCTAATGGACAAAATTGTCTATAATCACAATCTCCCCATGGTAAGTGCAGATGTGGTAGAAGAAAGGAACTGAGTCAGTGTTTTTTTTTTCTTTACTATTGAACATAGAGGAAATAAAACATAATATCATATATTAATTTGTTGTTTTAGTGGTCAAATAACTACAGCCCCCTTATTCAGCTAATACAAACTTCGTCGGTGAGACGCCGGACGGAGGCCTCGGAGAGCTTCCCTCTCAAGTGATTGCATAGAAAGCGAAAGAGACAGAGCATAGAGGCCGCGACGAATGATCTCCGAGCTAGTGTAATTTTACACATTTTTACAGAATTGAAGCCCCGATTTTTGCCCAGAATATTCAGACAGTGTCCCACCGTTCTGTGACAATCTATAAATTGCTGAGAATGATTTCCTTCAGCTCAAACTTAAGGCGCAGAATTCAAATCCACGTAAAAACAGTAATTATTATCACTTTTTAATAAATTCAGATAAATGAAGTACAGTGATTATATTAAATCTAAGTTCCTACCGCTATTTTACGCATCAAACTTTTCGTTGACAAAATTTATTCATGACGTGATCCCTCGTAAATACATTTGGGAGTTTATTGTCGTAATGAATTTGATATGGCTTATGAAAACAGACTTATCTAGCCCTATTTGTTGCTATTGCATTTACATTCATTTTTCAGATATAGCATGTAATTTTGTAAATTCATAACTTTCGTTGCATAAATGAAAAAATTAAAAAAGTACTTGCACTAAACAATAATAACCAATAAATAAAGAAAACATAGTTTTATTTTTAACTAGCTGTCCCCCACGGTTTTACCCGCGTTCCCGTAGGATGTCACATGTATGATACATAAAAACCTTCCTCTTCAATCACTCTATCTATAAAAAGATACCGCATCAAAATCCGTTGCGTAGTTTTAAAGATTTAAGCATACATAGGGATATAGGGACAGAGAAAGCGAATTTGTTTTAAACTATGTAGTGAAGAATATTAATAAATATCTTATCTTTATTATTGAACGGGCAATTAAATACAATTTTATCGATATCTATTTCTATTATAAATTCAATGTTGCAAAATCTGTTCAACTCGTTTATTTCTCCCAGTGCCTTTACAGTAAATTGATACAATAAATTGAAAACTAACCCACTTGGCGGCTGTGCGCCATGCGTTCCTACATGCAGATCTCAGCTTTTCTATCTTCCGTGTGGCCGCATTCCACTATTAAATTGAAAATTCCAATGGGTTATGTATAAAGGGTAGGATTTACGCTTTCCCACAGTTATAGAATAAATTCTAAGAATACAAAGATCTAAGTACCTTTTTTCAAGTAATCATGAAAGGTGCGTTGCATGACTGCGATAGTTGTTGATGATGTTAACATTAACTCTATTTCTTGTTTAATAAACGCAAAAAATATTCAAGCGTTTTAGAAATAGTTTCAAATAGAAAAAACTAAGTACGAAAAACTATTGATTTACCAGTGTGTTTCTTTGATAGAATAAATTAATTAATATTACGACCAGGAAAACTTTATTTCATTAAAATCATTGTGTGACGTCGAGTTTTACAAAATTTCAATTTTAACTTTAGCGCAGCACTTCATAAATTGATGATAAATAAAACCGCTTAAAAACTTTTAATATGTGGAAAGAAATTTATTCACGAAGAACATGTCCTATCAAAATATCTCGGGCCACACGTTATGTCGGCACATTCTTCTCCTAAATTGAAATTCTCGAACGCTCTCCCTTCGCAACCGGGATGGGGTCAGAGCCAAAAGACAAATACTTTGAATGTTCGATTAATGTGATCAAATATCATTTTTCTTTGTAAGAAAAATAGGTTATGATGATATAGGTACCTTTATTGTGCAAACAACTGTTCCTGTTTTGTAAGTAATATGTCTAAAACTGAAAATAAGTAGATTCCTCTTTTTATTTTATATGATTATTATTAATTATTTTCATGTGTGGCTAGAAATATTACGAATATAACTTCATGTAGTAAAATTCACCGGTATGAACAAACCTCCCAGTGCATAAAAGAGTTTATAAATTTAGCATTTGCAGTCGAGCGAACGGGAAATAAAGTAAAAATTTATTCACTGTTAAAATCGATACCGCTATCAAAATGCACCCGTACTAGACCGTTCAAAGGCTTGCTCGCCTCAAAGGATGCGTAACGAAACAAGCCGTACGTTCCCAGATCAACGTACAAGGGTATGAGAGAGCTCCTTTTTCCTACACCTTGGACATTTCGTGTTGAACTCATCCCGTCCTATCCTTGCTTGTGTAAGGACGTATCATAGTGTACTCTATGGTTCAATCTTCCATAAGCTGCACTCTGTTTATTTGATCGTAGAGAAGATAAATTCCTTTTTTATAATGGAATGTATTCAAATATAGACAAGCCAGAAATGCTGAACTAAATTTAATCATCGTATATATCTGGCACTTAGTCCCGACTTGTTATAGCGTAAGTTAGTCGGATTGTGGCGCAGAATCTTGTTTAACAACTCTATACGTTTGTTCGAGTGAAACAAACTATACTCGTGGAGGGAGAAGGTAGGGATTGTACACAGTTGTATTCACTATCAACTAACTAGAAAAATAATAGAAATTGTTTTATTAGGCATTAATAGGACGGTAGGTAGTAAAATAATTGAAGTGAGTGTTTTATTTATCGAGCAAAATAATTTTTTATTCATTCTTCGGTAAAAAATATTGCTGAAAACTCAATTTTTAGTATTACAAGTGAATTTCACCATCTGATTGTGCATTTTATTCAATTTAATAATAACCGTACTCTTGCCGCCTCAATCCCGTTTCGCATCATATAAAGCAATCTTTTAGCAATCCATCTAAGAGCAATCTCACGACTACTCAAATCATATAAGTCGTCCTCAATCATAACTTCCTTCCGACTTAGTCACAGTAAATATCAGAGACCCCTACAATTTTTCAACTTCTCTCGCTCCTCTGAATAAAAATTAAAGCGGAAACTTATAAGAGTAATAAATAATGCATTCCTGCATATAATGATAAACTTATAGACAAAGTTAAAATTTGAGATGCAGTAAATATACGCATTCAGTCTGAATAAATTTACATACTTGCCAGGCTGCAACGCATGCAGTTCATGCATCTATATGTGTATGGGTTAAAAAACGGGTCATTTGGTGTAGCGGTTAGATACTCTAACTACTCTCTCATAACGTTCGTATGTTCGATTCCCATCCATGAGGACAAACATTTAAATCCATGAACATGTTTGTTTGTTCTGTGTAAATATCCATTATAAGAATTCATGAAAATTTGTCCGCTCTGCTTTGTGGGTAACCGTGATTGAAGAATGTCCGTGGATATTTCATTAAAACTTTATAATGTCAACTAAACAAGAAAATAGGATAATAATTTGTGAAATAAGGCGATGAAGCAATTATTCAGCTTAGTCATGCATTGTATTTCCGCTCATTAGGTGTATATTTATTTAATTTACAACGGCTGGGGGCCGACGATAAGCTGCCGGGCGTGCGCGCCTCTGACTTCGTCGACTGAATAACAATGCAAACGGGTGTCTAAAATGCCGCTATTGTATTATGCAAAAGCAACTAAAGAAATAGTACCATACCAGAGTTTTTATTAGCTGCTTTTTAAAGGCTTGAAAGGTTTTTTCCAAGATGTAGCTTGACGTAACTTGGCTAGCAATGGAATTACTTTAATGTTTTAAATGCTTGGATGTTAGTAGTTCGTTAGCATGCTTACACTTGCAAAATTTTGTTGGGAACTGGAAAAAAAATTAACATTCATACTCTAAATAGTGGTACTGTTTAACCCACTTGAAACTACTTAAATTGTGCTGTATAAAATAATAATAAGTTTATATCATTTATGTTATAAAAAAAGTAAAAAAAAAGTCTCCCATCACATTTATCAGAACAATTTCTAAATTGATTTTACGCATCAACTACTTTGTCTTTCTCTAGTTTGTCGATAATGTAGTTAAAATGAATATGACCTATTTTTTAAAATTCTGGTCACTTTCAGTTTTTTAAAAGTTACTAAGCTTACTAATATTGTTTTTACTAATAACTAATGAATTGCTATGTATTGACTTTAATATGACAATCGGAAGAAAACGTTTTCAGTGAGTCAGACAGATGATTTTATACAATAGAATGTACATGATATCCCTAATTGTATCCGACTTGAAAAACAAAGCCCTCAGTGGGTAATCATGTGCCGTAGCAAATACAATTAACTCAAATTAAAAGCGCTTTGTTAATAAACAGAAGTGCCGTAACAACGCTAATTTGGGAAACAATTAAAATATAAGAATATTTTTCTGTTTCAAACATTGTGCTCTTATGACGATCTTTTAATTTTCAATGTTATGAAATGGTGTCACGCCTTTTTAGGGGACAGTTTTATTGAAATATATATATATAAATATGTATACAATGAATACAATTATTGTTAATACCCTATTTCAATATTTTTATACATAGTCATTTTCCAAACAAACCTGCTTATACTTCCGTTATTGTATGACTATTATTTCCCTTTCATAGACCCAAAGTATCCTTTTGAATCTGCTTTATAAAAGTGTATTCGAATAGAATTGTGTAAACCCGTGTACAGCATGTTGTATAAGTTGACCCACGTCAGGGTGGGAGCGTAAAGTGCTCCGATAACCGGCGAAACCGCGGCCTATCGCTTTTTGATAGCATCACTTTGCCCAACTTGCCATCTGGTAGCCATTAGGTTCGGGATATTGAAAAAGTGAGCCAGACCGATCGCCATACGTATAAATGAACGTAAAAACATCTGGCATGTAGAATGTATCTCTAATTTATTTTTGGGTTTTGTAATTACATCCTAGATATGAAAATTTTCGTCGGTAAGTCGGTAAATATTTTGTACCAGCTGTCCCCCGCGGTTTTACCCACGTTCCCGAGGGATATCACATTTTCCCGGGGTAAAAAGTAGTCTATATGTCATTCCAGGATATGCTTTATCTATGTGCCAAGTTTCATCCATATCCGTTAAGTAGTTTTTGCGTGAAAGAGTAACAAACATACTTATATACAAATCTTTCCTCTTTATAATAGTATAGATGACATTTATAGCCCGGAATAATACATTAAAAAGGTATTTATAATGTATTTTAATAGTAACCTAGTCTACCGAGAGTCTGTAATAAAAAAAAAATATGTTGAATCCATTTCAATTACTCTTTTATTGCTTCCCAAAACAAATGGATAAATTAATTGAGATACAGGACAGATAGCCTCTATTATTGTAACACGTCGTACATACACGCGTATTCTGTTACTATTAAGTAAAATAATTGTTGGTAAATTGGTATGATATCGGTTACCATTTTCGGTAAACGAATCACGTATAGCAACTCGGCTTGCAGGTCATGTTAGAGATCATTATTTCAGTTCCCGTATATATACGAATTTAATACAAATAGGAGATTTTAATCACATCAACATAGAGAATTCATCACAGATAATTTTAAAGTAAAGTAGGTTTATACCTATCCTGTTTCGAGCCAAAAAAAGGCTGCTTAAAAAAATTAAAAAAGCCCAAGAACCTGTTTATTAATAAATAACACGTTTTAATATAAACAAGGACGAAGTACACGGCTAACCTAGTAATTTTTACACAGGCTTGCTTTAATTGTAGTACGGTTTATCCTAGCGCGCCGGCCGAGCAGTTTCTTTTATTTATCTAGCGCAGGTAATTCGTTTACCCGTGAGAATAGTTTCAACACGTGCCTTCGTCTAGACGAATTGACTGTAATGGACTTTGTACCCGCACAAATGTGGCCCATCGCTTTAGTGTTAACGTTGCATGAAATATTGGGATGAGAACCGGGTATGCGATTCAATCGTGAACGTTATCTATCATATAACTTATTGACCTTTTACTTCTGTAAATAAAATATGTGAAAAGGTCTTCATAAATTATTTGGCTTGCGGTTTCATGTAATGGAATTTATATATACCTAATTGCACATTACACGATGCTTATTGCTATATACATAGTTATAGGGTATGCCATAACTCCCAGGTCCAACTTTTAGTTTTTAATTCACCTATTAACCAATAACTAAAGGCAATATTTTTGTCTCCTCCTTAAGATTATTAACATTAAGTGCATTTGTTTTGTAAACGTGACTGAAAATAACATTATTAAAGTTCTCGAACTTATTTTATATTCTTGTCTTCAAGTGCACAAAGAAATAAGGGGAACGAATCTGTTCACATCAAAACTTGGTAGACGAGCGACCTCAGCAATTAAGTCACTCGAAATATTTAATGAACAGTGCTAGTTCCGCGGCGGAAATGACACTTAATCGGCTTAACTTCGCCTCAAAACTTACGCCAAGCGATCTCTCCCCCCACAGCGTCACCCGCACCCATCGACCCCCCGAGAGATACCTACGCTGCATCAAAGAAGTTAGAGAATGTGCAATTATGAGATTGTTTTAATTTAGAAACAATGTTGTTGAAGAATTTACTTACTTCCACTGAGCTCTCAAACCCCAAACCAGAATTCTTGGTTTCGTTAAACATTGTTTCTTGGTTATTGCTTGTTGTTGATCTTTTAACTTTTTTTCTGGTTAGTCGTTCCACTCCAGATTAATTCAATTTTAATTTAAATATTTTCGTAGACCAGTAGACTGTAAATAGAGTTTTATATTTTACCTTGATTAGTGAGCTATACATATCTACGTATGAGATGTGAATCATTAATAAGCCAGACGGCTGCTTGCTTTGTCTGAACCTCTCTAAATATACTCGAACAACAATAACAAGGGTACAAACATCTCGAAGACTTCGACGTCCGAAATAAAGTTTGGGCTAACATTTAACTAGTTGGAGCAAACAAATCCAGAGTGTGAGTCTAGTGGCGCGAACTGCAGCCGGGTCGTGGACTGTCCCAGTCTAACTTGTTCGTAACGACTTCAAAAATGTCTAGCAAAATATTCGTTTTGCAAATCGCAATGCGACTAGACGAACTATATTACGCTGTATTTTATTGGAGACAGTCACACAACGACGCTTACTATTCCATACTAAAATAAAAACAGATAGAGTAATGGACATAAAGAGACCGGATAAAGTCGGTGTAGAACGTAAATATATTGTGGATTTGCGATTTTACGATAAAATACAATAAGAATGATAACAAAATAAAAGCTTTTGAGCAATTACAGCAGTTAAAAAAATTGAGTTACTTAATAAAATAAATTATATTTGCTGACCGTACAAAACGTACTGTCGACCAACCTCAGATTGGAATCTAGATACGAAGGCGACCATAAGTGGTAGAAATCCTAACAACTTTCGACAAATCGACTTTGCGATATCATACATCCGAATATTGTATTATAAGCGCTGCTTGTTTCATCGTACGAAAGGACTTGTATACAATGTCATTGTAATTTTATCATGTAGATAATATTATGGGGCAGCACAACATTTGTTAGTGGAACAACAATAGGGCATGATTCACTGCGAGTAGAGAGCGCCTCTATCGTTCGGTCGAGACTCGGAACGAAATCACTGAACCAAATTGCAAATGAACCGACAGCCTAACTCTAGTTATACTCTGTCAGATCTTGCAGTATCGCCTGCACCAATATGTATTTGCACTCAGGTAATGGTAAGTGATTGCTTTTCAAGATTTCCCCTACAAAAAACCTGAGAGAAAGATTCGTAAATTATAATTGAAACAAAAGGTTTAGAACTACATAAAATAATAAATGAATACATTCATATTTACTATGTAAGGCAACATAGTTGTTTCTTGTACTTTTTCATGATTCAGTTTTATTTATAAAAGTTTGTGTAAAGGCATTTCTAAGTTAAGCGACGTGGCGACTTCAGGAAAATCTAGCCTCATAGAAAATCTAACTGCGCCGTTGGACTTTTGGCCAAGAGCTGTTAAGTGAGCTAACTTCCAATCTCCTCGAAAGTACAAAACCATGTTAGTAAATTGTTCGTAGTCTCGTTTCGGTCGAAACACTGGTTACAGGTCGAAAATACCTGAAGTGATTTAACAAATTAAAACTATAAAATTAATTCTTGTTGCCTGGGCTAGCTATTTAAGAAAATTAATATGGCTCTTTAAGGACTTTTAGAACCTTTCGCCGTTCTCGTTTCGTTTCGTTTGTTATAAAAGGATTTTAAAGGTATGACAGGCCAGTTGGCTTGATGGTTAGCGACCCTGACTGCCAAACCGAAGATCGCGGGTTCGATTCTCACCCAGTGCAAACATTTGTGTGCATGAAGATGTTTGTTTGTAAGATTATACAAAAACAAATATCTAGTAACTAATTCCGCTGGATCTAATAATAATTTCGAATCAAATTTCGATAGTTCCAGCGGAATTAGATTCTAGATATTTGTTTTTGTATAATCTTGTGCAATGGATTTCCGCAAGGTCACGCCTGAGTCAATTAGTTATGTCTGTTCGTTCTGTGTCTGGGTGTAAATATATATATAAGCATGTATTTAGAAAAAAACATAGTACATAATAGTAGTATATCAGTTATCTGGTTTCCATAAAGCTTTGCTTAATTTGGGATCATATGGCCGTGTGTAAAGAATGTCCCAGGATTATTATTATGAAGGCAAAATCGCATTATTATTATTAAACAATTCAATAAATCAGCTCAGCAGACTTTACAGATTTCAGCAGGTTACTAGGGTATATTTGCTAGTTATTGGTAGTCCGATCACTCGAGTTACACAAATCCACCAGCTCTATTTGCTTTTCGAGCGTCTGTGCGCTTCGGACACTTGATATTCACTCCGAAATACGAAAATCATTTCACTCAGCGGAAATGTATTCGAGAATGTAATGCAACTTTGCATTTGTATATTACTTTGAGTTCACTTGTATGTTTATTTACTGGAAATCAATTATAATAATAAAACCTTCGTTAAAACAATGTTATAAAACATATTTCTTATATACTAAAATGAAAATATCATTGACATCAGTTTCGCGAAGATTGTCTTGCTACACAGCATAGGCCTCCCCTAAAGTTTCCATAATGTGCGGTCTTGTGTCTTCCTTCTCTATGTGGCGTTCTTTTTATGTTGTCTTCCCATCTCCGACGCTGTCTCCCTCGTTTTCTGTTGTGTTGTCTTGGACATCATTTAGTCATTCCTTAGCCCACTTGTCCTTTTTGTTGGAAATTAAATTTGACTGCAAAAAACATATTTTTATCATTAATTATTTAATTTATTCTAAATAGTACAAAACCAAGTCACTGTTTGCCTGTGTGCTCTTAGTTCTTTAATCTAGGCAACTGATTTTGACCATCATCATCATGACCGATTTTCAAACCGAAAATGTCTGCTGAAAGCTTGACTACGTTTAATACATTTATATTATAATACTCAGTGGAACCGTAAAGGTAAGTAAGATATAATGGTATGAAACTTTATTCATACATTTATCATAATATCTTTATAGTCAGGTTTGTTGATTGATTGTAATGGCGCTACATATGTAAATTTCATTTTGAGCAGGTTGATAAAATGGGCACCAAACAAGCATCGACATTTTGGATGTTCCTAATATAGAATGGGGAAAGCTTGTGAATGTCGACGGCATTTGGCCTGGCGACATTTGCGCTGCCGTTTCAATTGACCCATTCCGGTCGCCACATACGCTCGTATACAAATATGGACTGATATGAATTGGATTTCTGTAGCTGTTTGGTATTATTAATTACGGTAATGAAATCTTCTTTGTTTAGATTGAAATCATGTCAGATTCTAATGATACAATCTGCATTTGTGGTTATTCTTTTTTTATAATTTTAAGCTGGGAGCGCTTTTAGTTTCTTCGTGTCCTTTGATTTGTAATGGCGTTATTAATTACTCGAGATTTACAATTAAAATTTCAGTGATACAGTTCAATAAAAAAAATCTAAATTCAAATCCAGTTTATTCAGTTTAGACCCACGGAGGGCATTTAGGACGGTCAAATTAAAAGTTACTTAAGCCACCTAGGCTAGTTAATGCCTAGTTATAAATACCTGTGCAAAGTTATCAAATAAAATCGCAGCAATATTTTTTTCAAGCATCTCCCGTACTTTCATCAAATTCTGTTCCGTGAAAAAAATGCTCTGACTAAAAATCTCATAACAGCCACAATATACGTACATGCCCACCTAACTTAAATCTAAATCCTTTTTCTAACCCCTTACATGATGTATGTGTCATAACGTAGAATTGTGATATAATCAGCTGGTTCTATATGAGTTTGTATTCGAATAATTCAGTCGGATCGCTATTCTATGAGCAAACAGATAGCCCTCACTTCCGACACATGTTTCCTTGGACGCGACACAAGGAGCTGGTCACGTAGAATATTGACGCCTCTAGCTATCCATTCACGGGGGACAATACCTACATTCGCTGCCAAGGGAGACATTTTTATGCGGAACTTACTTATATCATTCACATCTTAGTAAAGTAACATTTATCATCGAGATAAAGAAGAACCACGGGTTTATTTTTACAATGGAATATTTTTTAACGAATTTAATACCTACATAAATATTGGGTGTCGTTAATGCAAAATAGCGTTAAATAAACATTGTTAAATAAAACATAAAACTTGACAAGAGTCCGCAGTTCAATTATTCAGTTTTTGATACTGAAATTGTTCATATTCAAGTTGAAAAATGAAACTGTTGAACAGCACCCCGTTTGTAAAATTATACGATGATATCTTTTAAACGACTATTATAAGGCTTTATAATAATCCATTTGTCGACTGGAAAGCTCATTACTACGCGAGTCAAGTCGAACATTTAGTTTAGGGTCTTTATGCAAATATACTTCCGTCGTCTGATATCACTTTGCCTCACTATCCGTTAATATTGCAAAATAAACTTTTTGATTCATTGTACTCTAGTCTTGACATAATTAGGTATAACTTTATTTGGTAACAGGATATAGAAATGGTATGATTTTACTCGTGTAATAAAAAAACAAGTTTTTATTCTTTTTTTTTAATTGATGTATTTGTTTCTCAGCTTTAGGTCTGGAACCGGACTTCCTGTATCCCCTGGAGAACGTGACCATCGCCCAGGGCCGGGACGCAATGTTCACCTGTGTAGTCAATAACCTTGGCGGTTATAGGGTGAGTGGCGACTCCGCCACAGCCAGGGTGTGTATCAAACCGACTCATTACAGCTAGCCACTAGAGGAGCACCCTCACTCAGCACTTATGGATTGAGATCTATAATTCTACTCTAAATTAAAAACTATACTATTACTAGTTAACTATGACTTACTTTTCTGCTTATGTAACAATGACTGGCATTGACGAATAGTAATAGAAAGTAGAAAAAATTATTTATTACAAAATGTTCAGGAGGTCAATGCTTACCTTTACCTGAACTTTCATTTTATGAATTAAAACCTATATCGTTAATTTGATTAAAACCATGATAAATAACAGTAAAATGATTATTTTCTATATCCCAGTACTACTATTCGAGCTGTAAACTTTTATAGTTATAGATCTCAACCAATAGACCTCTGCACCAACTTCCACACTTCTTTAGCACACTACCTTCAATGCACTTCTTCAGCACTCCTTCAGACTCAAAAGCACAACCTACTTTATAGAATTTCTCTCTATCCTAGTATAGAGTGTTACACCAAAACTATATTTGCACAAATGAACTGTAAGTTTGTCCACAATTGTAGTTTAGAGTTAGAACACTGCGCACCAGATGCACTAGACACCTCGTACACTCGCACATTGGATTAAGGCTTACGAATATGATGAAGACTAAACAAAATCCGAATAAAACAAGTTCTTAAGCCTTAATTGCACCGTTATATCGTTTATTGTTTTAAAGTGAAATGTTTCTTCAAGCATGCTATTAAGATGCACTGTTTTCTTTCCTAAATTAATCCTTTTTTTATTATTTAATATTATGCTAAATGATGACAGAAGTAGCACTTTGCACGATCATTAATCTAAAGTAAGTCGATCATTGTCAGAACAAAAACCTCAGAGGCCACGACGATAAGACTACTTCATTCAACTAAGGAATTTACGTTGCAAAACAGTCACTTTACGAAATTAAAATAAAGCCGGGACAAAACCCCTTGGTCCCCGTTCAATCATTTCGAGAGGCAGTGCTCTCAAACTGTCCCGAGAATTAATCTAGAACACTATCATAGTAATATTCGATATTGTTTCGCATACGAATTCTAATATCACTTCACGGACATACACATAGCAATTTAACTTTAATATCTAATACTTTATAGAATACCCAAATAATTATAGAATTTTGTGGCTACCTTTGGTTTTTATAACTTAATAAATAGATAATAGGTAGGTATAATACTATAATATACTTATAATATGTACATAGATACATAAATTACTTAGGTAGTTTAAATACATATATCTTATTGATTCGCAAATAATTACTTGTAAACAAAAAATGTACATGTTATGTTTAAAACAAAAATGAAAAACAAATACACGAAAATTACACATTGTAAAGAGATAAATTCTTATACGGCTCGCAAATCTATTCAGTACAAGAAACGAGTTTCGATAATAGTCTCTTTGGGGCCGTTAGGGCAGGTCACTCGATTTCCCCGAGATTCTCCACCAATACATATTTGTTCTCTCATATCGATCCTCCGTAAGTAATTACACAACACTAATAACATCTTGGCACGTGTTTCTTCGATAATTCCCTTGTGTGAAATGTATATTAAGATGAAAATGAAATGGATCATGAGCTCTGATTTATTGAGATTATAATAACTATGGCAACACCGGGGTTGCGAGATCTTTGAGGTAATTTTCTTTTTAGGGTCAGTATCGATTTACACTAATACATATATGTTACAATATACACAAATAAAGAAAAGCTTTTAACACATAACAACGATATGCACCGCTGGTATGGATGGGTTTAAATATGGTAAATATAAATTTATTTATTTTTGTTGTTTATTTTTTTATTTATCACACGATACAATTTCAACCAAGTCACAATATTTTTTTATGAAATTGCATCGTGTCTTTGAACAGTTGTACAATACTTTCTATGTTCATTTGAATTATGGAAAAAGTCAAAACAATATGGACATGGATTTTCAAAACAAGGAATGGTTGTATTACTGTTTATTGCAAGAATCATCTAAGTGTTGCCAGCACTTTGATGTTCTCCTATGTTCCACCACCACATGTATTTGTAGAACTATTTTCACCCTAGGCACTCTTTTAGCGATGCGTTAAGCGTTTATGCACAAGCACTAACTATAATGTTCTCTGTATTATCTTTGTAGTGGATTGTGATCTCTTAATAGTACTTCTCTTAGTGCACTCTTTCTTGCACTCTGTACCTTATATTATAAGTGTTATTCATATGTTTCATTGATTGTTTTATTGAATGTACTTTAATAAGGGTCATGAAAAATATATTTTTTAGGATAGTCATTTAGAATTATTATTTTTTATTTTCAGTCTACACTGTCCCGCAATTATTAAGACCTAACGTGATGTGTTATCTTTTCCATGTTTTTTATAATAACTGTTAAATCATTTGAATTCATGAAAAACTTACAAGCTCTGATGGGTTGTTTATTAAAATCCATGGTTGACTCAAAAGAGAGATATTATTTTTAATAATAAAGTTTTAATACCTAGCTCGGACGTACACTAGAGTTCGTATAAACGCCATATTTCTGTTCGGTTTTTTTGTTACGCGCTATGCAGGAAATTAGCTTCTATTGCGATGTCGACGCTTTTGGTAAAGCGGGTGAAACGAGGGCGTTTTCAGTGCGCCCGCAGCCCGCCTCATAGCGGCGACCAGACGAAAATGTAATTAAAAATTCCGAGAGCATTTTGCGCGGCGCTCGCAACAAGATAGTGTTGCCGGCACTCGAGGATCGTTGTCGTGACTGCCTCTTGGGAAGCATTCGCTTGTAATTAGACTTGTTCGCTCAGATAATCTTCAACGCTTATATGTATTTCTTTATGTCACACGGTAAACCGAGATAATCGTTACAGAAATACGGTGTTCCGTAAATTTACCGCCGTCCTGTTCTAAAAATGATTTTTCCTCCATGCTCCATCGGATCTTTTCATCGCTTTACTGCTGATGTCGTGGGAATCGGAATGTACGTGGAATATATTGACGGATACAGGTAGCGTGGATCAAGGCAGATACGAAGGCGATTCTGGCTATTCACGAACATGTCATAACTAACAATGCCAGACTGAGTGTCACACACAACGACTACAACACGTGGACGCTTAACATCAGAGGTGTGAAGAGGGAAGACAGAGGACAGTACATGTGCCAAGTTAATACTGATCCAATGAAGATGCAGGTACACTTAATTATTTTTTACAACAGACCTGAAAGTTTACTTAACTTGCATGTTTAGTTTTATTTTTATTATAATTACTCACATCGTTGGGTAAACGTTTCCGTTGGAAAAACTGCACTGTTAGCGTAATATTACTACTAGTTTACTTTTTAACGCAAACCCAGCCTTCTACGTAATTAATTTTAGAGGATAAACAATTTTGCATACATGGCCATTGGCAGAGCTTTCTTAATATTTCGCGAGTATTGGACATGATTACAATTTTGTTGGGAATATTGAATCCTTGTTCTTTTATAATAGCTACTTTTATCATTTTCAGACAGCATTTTTGGAAGTAGTAATCCCTCCAGATATAGTCTATGAAGAGACGTCTGGAGATATGATGGTCCCAGAAGGGGGATCAGCAAAATTGGTTTGCAAAGCAAGGGGGTATCCGCCTCCAAGGATATTATGGCGTAGAGAAGACGGTGGGGATATCATTTCTAGAGGAGGCCCACAAGGAAAGACTAAAGGTAACTACATAATAGTGATATTTTACGCATGGGATTTATATTTGATGAACTTAATTCATTAGTTTAAGTAATATTGTTAGAAACGGTTTTTTAATTAGGTACTTATTAACTAGACTTACTACCTTTGTGCCTAACTTAGATACACGGTATCTGGGTGTTTAATTTGAATTAAGAACTGTTTTTCTATAGACTTATCAAAGTAATAGCGTGTTCGAGGTGTATCCGTCGATTGAGAAAACGGCCGAATTGTAATAATGAACTAAACAAGATTTTTTTTAATTTATGTTTTTTATACTAGTTAGAAATATTTATTTTAAAAGTAAAAAGCTTGTTAACTCTCAGGATAGCATTTTAGTTTCCACGCAGCCACCATATTCAAGTTTTCAAACGCCCCCTTGTAGGCTTAGCATATAAATCCCCACGTCGCGTCGTCATATTAATTTTCTTTCTTTTTTTTTATTTTACGTCCTTCCTGGCTGATTATTATTAATCCTCATATGTTATATAAAAAATAGAAATTGAATATTTACAATATGAATTAAGAACCTCCTCCTTTTCCTTGAAATCAGTTAATAACGTTTTTTTTTTAATATGTCCATTGACGCTCTCATTTCTGTGTTGCTTGAAGGGACATCAGTACCGTTTTTAAATTTATGGCACCTAGTACCTACGATTTTTGTTTAGCACTCATAATAGTTTCTAATACTAAACGACTACTACAAAAACTACACAACAGTCTCACCAAGCCTGTGATGTTAAGGAGCCGAACTATCCTAACAGATTCACGTGATGTTGAAGTCTGTGTTCACAATCCTTCGACGTACTTTATAATTTACCAACGCAATCCAAATAAAAAAATGTTTTAAATGTAGTATATCAGGTATCTGGTTTCCATAGTACAAGTGCAGACTAATACAAACTTAGTCGGCGAGCCTCTTCACGGAGGCCTCAGAGAGCTTATCTCTCACGTGATTAGTAGTATTAGTGTAGTTATAAACATCGTCGAGTTAGTGTCATTTTCCTTACAGAATCGAGCCCCTGCTTAGCTTCGGATCAGATGGCCGTGTGAAGTGTATAGCCTAGGGTATTTTTTATTTATGTAACGAATCTTGTTTCTTATTCCCCCCTTTTATTGTTTTATTTTACATAATATGCCTTCTAGTGCAGATTTACGTTGAGACTCATACCATACCTTGGTATCTTTATAAATAAATATACACCATAGTAGGCTGTATTTCTATTTTAGAGTAGTAGACCTACCACCTTACCCATTTCTGTCGTGAAGCAGCAGTGCACTTGCATTTCGGTTAGAAAGGTAAGGGGGCCGGTGACATTACAGGCACATGAGACTTCACGTCTCAGGGTCGACAACGCATTGGCGATGCCCCTAGTGTTGCAAATGTTCATAGGCGGCGGTGACCAATTACCATCAGGTGGACCGTCTGCTTGTTTGTCGGCCCAAGTTTTTAATGTTTACATGGTTTGACTTAGATTCGGTGATTTCAATTGGCATTATTTTTCCATTTTCAATTTTATTTTGAAAGTTGCTGCCAATGCTACCTAGATCATCAATAAAGGTCGCAATTATTTTATTTTCTGATTTAAAAATGTAGTGAATTATCACACTTCTTGACAAAGAGCCTTTCCGTTGAAAAAGCCTAATACCACATTGCAATCTATCTTTCGTGTTGCAAAATAACGCATTGCTAAGAAGGTCATTACGGTTTGCGTGCTCTGAACAAATTATTTACTTCAATGAAGCACCACATAAACTTAGCTTAACCACGATAATTTCGTAATTTACCCGATAAAATATACTACGAATAGGCTTTGCAAGATTACAGTGAAGTGAAAACTTTTGACCCCTTTTTTATGGATATTGCGCACACGGAGGCGATAGATTTGGTATTAAAGTTATATGGTGAAGGAGTGCAGAAAGCTTAAATTTATAAAAAAAAAAAAAATTACAAAAACATTAAATTAATTAAACTAAACATTACCCACTACCATACGTTTGACACACACACATAGTTTACAATATAAATAGCCGACGCTCATACAGCCAATTATAAACCGAAAATTCAAAAAAGTTCTATGCAATGATCATAGAGGTTGGTTATATACTCTGAAAAGAAAACCTCAATGAAGTTGAAACTTTAAAAATATAGAATTACGGTCGAATTTCAGTCGCTAGGCGACCACTAGTATGTTTTAATTACACTACAATATTATGACTTGTGTGTAGTGTTGAATATGTTGTATGTGTGTAGGAGCAGTGAGTGTAGAAGATTTGTTATGGTGTATATGTTACCACCTTAGTCTCACCGTATTTATCTAAAAGGCTTTCTGTATTTGCAAAGCTCATCATAATATATCAGTTATATGGTTATAATAGGAAAAGCATACTTGGTTTGGTATCAAATGATAATAAATGTATGTGATGTTTAATAAAAATATTTAAAAATTAAATTTATAAGTCGCATTGTGATTTATTAAGTATGTAAAGTTCTCTTAGGTACAGTATTTTGTCGTTTGATTCATGACCTACATTTAGAATAAATTTTTAGTCTCTTGTATCCTGACATACAATGTTTGTCCTAAGTGGAAATCTAAACAAACCGTTATTTCTATTGCCTATCAGTGTTACTAACTATTAAAATGTAAAAAAACGTGTGTGAGTACTATTGTACGCACGTAAGAAGTTATACCCGAAATAATAGGTGAGAAAAACTGCACTAAAAAGCATTTTTCACTATTCAGTCGTGAAATTGTAGTGTACAAACTCTTTGTACCTGTCGGTAGCAACGAATAACAATTTTTGACGTTGTTGGGTTATTATTGACAATAACATCATTACTCACTGATTGGCACTGACAGTTGCGATTTGTGCGATGTTCCGGAGAGACCGTTATCAGCAAACTTCATGCGTGAGAATTTCGTGTTACACTGATGCGCGCGCATCTTAAAATTTCACTCTCATAAATTTTTCATAACGCGCCCGAAGAAGTATAACTTCAAAAAACCTTTTTAATCATTATTAATCAGTTTTACTATTTTTAATAAAATAAGCATGAAATAAGTATTTATTTAATTTAAACTGCATGGCATGTTGTAGTGTAAGGTTAATAGAACTTGTACAAGCACGCTTGACCCATCTCAAACAGCAAAGCTCTGTAACCAACCTAACCCAGTTTCCATATTATCCACTCCTAAACTATTTAAATTAAAATGTCGTTACGTTAGTTCTGAGACCACGGCATTTCATTTCATGATATTCTATTCAAAATCACTTGCGACAATAGTAAATTAAAAACGTAAAAGATTATATTCGATTTCTCTCCTTGTTTAAACAAGTTATGCTTACTTAGAGAGAACTAAATAGTTTAATGAATGTTTTGTTGTATTAAGTTCTCAAATACTGGTATGGATTTCGACTTGCTTATAGCTATGTCATTTTATTTATAGATCGGTTTTAGTTACGTTTACGTTTAGATATTTCAGTCTTATGAATAACTATTAAAAAAAAAGTTAAAACTCTACTTTTGTCTCCAATACGTTAAAATAAGGAAAAAAAATATTACACCTATATCGATAGGCATATGACAGTGATAAAATGGAGATGACATTCCTGTTTAACAATATTAGTAAGGAACTACTAAGTTTGAACGACGATGAAGAACTTAAAGAAGCGAGCAACAAATAAATCACAGCTTAAAATATTCACTATTGAATCTTAGCAGTAAATCACACCGCAGCACCTCGGGAACTCCTATTACCATTCACACCGCCCTTTCTAATCCCGCCGGATTACAACCTCGAGACGGTCCGGGAATAATTACTTACCTACTCATCTCTGCACTTGGCCAAATAAAGAGCTGAATAAAGGGTTACCAAGGAATTCTCAAATTAAACAATGTTTAAGTAATGATCCACTTTCGTTATTAACTTCGTCCAAATGTTTTAAAACCTAGTCACCGATTTTCCTTTTTCCGTCTGTAATAAAATATATTGACCGTTGACTAAATTGTAGCAAGGCTTCCCGTCAATTCCATTTATGAAATTGAAAACGTAACAGAATTTTTTTCCGTTGTGACAACTCGATGAAATTGAGCTATGTGCAATCAAACTCACCGTAAAAATTATACCGGGTAAAGAGAATTCGTGAGGAGTGGCAATTGGAAACTGTATTGACGGGGTGATTAATCAGAAGGTCCCACTTAACCCTACCTCTGTTCAGAACTCGTCTTGCCATCAGTCAATTCATTAGGCTAACAAAGTACTACCGGTAATGACTTTCACAACGAACCGAGCATTTCAATACTACGTACGGCTAAGATTAGAGCACACTTCGTCGTTTTCACTTCCACACGTAGCGGCAGCGTGCAAGCGCTCGCCGCATTAAATAGACTCTTCATTAATTTCATACTGAATGAAGCCTAAAGCTCTGTTCGAGTAACATAACTCTTCACAAAGAGTAAGTTTCCAAATTATCCATAATTGAGTAGGTATCAAGGTGAAACCCCGCCCTCGACCAATTTTAAATTAACCAACATCAATAACAATCATTAATTTGAGTGAAGAAGTCTAATTAAAGAAGCCGTTACAAGTTACCTCCATAAATCTGAGCAGGAAACAATACAGGCTATCCATTACGTGGGTCAATGTTTCTTCACGGAATATTCCAATGAGGAAAGTTCGAGGGGCGTCTGCCTCAACAAATATAGTTTTTTAATGATGGTTTGGGGCATTTCGAATCTCCTGAGGTATATGTCCGTCATATTTACTAACGTACATTAATGTATAGTACCATACAATTTGTGTGTCCTTTATGTAAATGTGAGTTCGATAAAATTGCTCTGATATTTCCTAGTGGTAAGATATGGGCAATATCTTTTTAATACCTAGCCTTTGACTCAAGAAATAATACGAAATACTATAAAACTTTAACGAACGTCCTTGCTTCTAGAGAAGTAAAACAAAAAATATAAGGAAAATAGTTCAGTAAAAGTAAAATAAATACAATATACTTTACCTATTTGTTGCATTAAAAGCAGAGATTTTCAGAAAATCCTACTTCGTATATTGATGTACAGACTACTGAAATGCAATCTCAAAGGCAAGCGCACGTCAGAGAAAAGTGCATTATTTAAATGACTGCGCGTTGAAACTGCGGCTTGATTGATGCCGAAGCTTGTTAAATGTACAAGTTTGTGAAATGTGAAGACATTTTAAATTTAATATTTTTATAAAATTTATTTCACGGTGTTCAAGATTGACCGAAATAAAATATTGGTAAATTAATTAAGTAATTAATTCAAAAATAAGAAAAGAAAAGCTGTAAATTAAGGTCAAATTTAGTATATTCAAACAACGACAACATACTCAATCTAAAATTCGTTTATCACAATAAAATCCCGACAACCCAAAATAGGCATTATGACATGTAATAATAATAATTACAATGACGACAGAAAACAGTGGCGACAACAAAGGGTATTATTCAAAATTTGCCCTTTATTGTTTCACATAAAACATGTTCCCAGTGACAACGGCGTGTCGCGCGTACCTATTTGTTTCATGTTCTACAGCAAATTATGCAGATAAGCGAATGAATGGTGGAAACTTAGTCGTAGACTGATGCAAATTAACTCCGGCATCCTTCTATTCGACGCTTTCATCTACTCTACCGAGTTTGAAATAGATACGAGTTCCACGCCGCATTATCCTGACTTAATCCCACTTTTCAAATATCTCTAACTCTTTATTAAGTATGTTTAAACGAAATGGTTCTCTTTTAGTTTATTTAAATGGTTTTAATTCAATGCAATCGTTGCATATTATTTTAAGCATTAAATTGGTAATCAGAGCGTTTTAGAAATAAAATAACTAAACTACACCCAAATACAAAAATCGTCGGTATCAATAAATTATAATACGTAAGTTCAACCAGTTACTTCACCAACTTATAAATCATTTATTCAGAAAAATATTTTTAGTGTTACTTAATTGATATTATAATTTGAATGAAAGGTGGGTAAATGTTACTCTTCTATTTTACTTGAGGACGCTTGAGAAATTATGAATATTTGACTTGATGTTGAATTTTCATACACCTAATATCGCATTTTCAAATATTATTATAAATTTTCCTCGTATTTTAGTTTTATTATTTGATGAATTCTCTTTTTCCGTAGACCTAAATATATTGAAAAAAAAATATTTAAGTAACATTACGAATTTAATCGATTAAATATTCGATAACTCAATCGCTTTCAAAATTATCTATATCTATGGAAAAGCCACAAGGGTCTGCGGGGCTGTAACGTCACTTGACTTATGACACATCGACAGGCCAAGTTTATTTAACGGCCCGCTCCAAAGACAGCTCACAAAACTGTAGAGTCGCACTTTTATAAGGATTTTGTTTTATTACCATCAATGAAAAGTAAAGAGAACTGAATATATTTCTGGCCATGGATAAAATTCCCGTAAATGTTGTTAGGAATTAAATAAAAATATAACAAAATAATTACATTTTACAAAATTTTGTGATTGTAGAATGCGCTTATAAGAAAGTATATTTTTTTTGTAAATTCTTAACATAACATGTGATTCTAAAGCAATCTTATCTACTTATTTAAAAGAAATATATATTTTACCACTAGAAAAGGTAATGAGAAAAGTAACCAAATTGTACAACATAACCACTCCATATTTCTCTCTGGGCCCGCATTGTTTGCTAACGAAGCGTCGCACGGCCGAGCTCGAGAGCTCTACACTTTAAACCATCAACTTCCTACAGCTCCTTCGGAAAATATTGCCCTAGCTTTTTATCCTCTTGTTTGAATAATGGCTGTAAACGTACTTGGGTGCCATTTGAGCAAGGTGTCAGGAAAACAGCTCGAGTTCAAACCACTAACGGCACTTGTTTACCCAACCCGTCAACTTTTGGCGGTTCGAAGTGTTTTCCAGCTGTTATTGGTGAAATGTAAGGTAAGCACTAGAGCGGATAGTGTTCGAACGGTTTCGTTCTTGGCTTTACGAAGGGATATTGACTTTGGGAATTAAATATTAGGTTATGTGGAGTGGTTTGTACGATTTATGTGAGTACTTTATTGATTTATGAAGAAAAGATTATTATCTTTTCAGCAGCATAATAAATGTGTTCATAAAGATTAAGACTAACTTTTTCTGAATTGCAAGAACTGTTTAGTTGTTGGTATAGTATATGATATATTTATCTATACTTAAGTTATAAAGAGGAAAGATTTGTATGTAAGTATGTTTGTTACTCTTTTACGCAAAAACTACTGAATGGATATGGATGAAATTTGGCACATAGATAGAGCATATCTTGAAATAACATATTGGTTACTTTTTATCCCGGGAAATGTGATGTCCCTCGGGAACGCGGGTAAAACTGCGGGGGACAGCTATTATCAATAATTTTAATACACACTCAACCAATAGTGTAAATACTTTAACACTAAACATACCATAACCGGGTCAAATGACCCATTATGAACTTTGCATTGAAAATGCACGTATCATCTTATTGCTTTTGCACATTTGACTTCATGACTTTTTCTTACTAATTAATATACAGTTATTATACTATTTATTTCCCTTCCTAAAAACCATATTTCATACATACAAGCAGGAAACATAAAGTCACATTTGACCAGCTATGGTAGAAATAGGTACATAGTAAGTGCTGGTATGGTTATTGTTAAAGATGTATTTCTATTGTTCTATTTTATATTAGTTGTCTCGGTCCCAAATTACAAGCTCTACTAAGCTTAGGTTTAGAAGGATGGATAAATAATTTCCATATGACAATAGAATTAATGCAAAGCATCTTTAAACTTTTTTTTTATTTACAACCACGGTTGCTAAGTGGTAATTGTTTAGCTATAGACCGATCCTTAATTCGATTCTCAGGTCAGGCAAGGTACCTACTGTGAAAGTATTATTTGTTTGAATACATCACCGATTCGGGTTTGGTAATGGCCCCGAGGAACAGCAACAATGTTAATTTTTTTTTTATTTAGTACAAAATGACATTTTACAATATAAAATTTATCCATACAATCTAAAAAAAACCTTGCTAAGACCTACCCATATGTGACCTTGAGGCTTAATATCTTCAGTACAAAGTAAACCTCAAGGGTGTTAAGATATTTATTAATAAGAGTTTCTTTCTCATCAGTGACGTCACTGGAAGGGGAGATAGTGAACTTGACAAAGGTTACACGCTCAGAAATGGGGGCCTACTTGTGCATTGCCGCCAACGGAGTGCCGCCTTCAGTCAGCAAGAGGATAATGTTGCACGTGCACTGTAAGTACTTTATACATTTAAATGTTCTAATATTTAAAAATATTATTTGTTTGGTTGACGGGCCAATTGGCTTGGTGGTTAGCTACCCTGACTGCCAAGTCGAAGGTCGCGGGTTCGATTCCCACCCAGGGCAAACATTTGTGTGCATGAACGTATCTGTTTGTTCTGTGTCTGGGTGTAAATATTTATATATGTATGTATATAGAAAAGCATAAAGCAGTATATGTAGTATATCAGTTATCTGGTTTCCATAGTACAAGCTCTGCTTAGTTTGGGATCAGATGGCCGTGTGTAAAAAAATATTCGTTCATCCGATTATTATAATTCTTTGATGAATTATTGTGATTGCGAAGATTTCAGAGAAAAAAATGAGGCGCGCCGCTGGCGTACAACAAAAACACATCGCAGAGCTTGCCAGACGCAGCTAGTGTAATATTAAAGTGATTTATTCTACCGGCTATAGCGCATCATATTGTGTATGTAATTCGAAGTCAGTAATCGAAAGCCAAATTGAAACTACGTCGATTACAAATTCACAACATGAATCAATTCAATCATCGATAAAGTCTACTTACCTGCGTAAAACACGGGCAAAAAGCGGTACGTAGCGAGCACACTTATCAGACGATCGTGAAGCCTAATTTATAACCAGGAGTTATTCAATGCTCGGTTAGTCAGGAAACTCGGAGCACACCGGCGGCACCAACGGCTCGAACACGTAAGCAATTGGGAGATTTTCGTGTTATCACGTATCATCTTCGGTGCGTGTCTTGCATCACAAACTCGGGTGTTACGCCGCCTGTAGTCGAGGGGTGTTTAGTGAAAGTAACTGCCTAGTTAACCATTACAATTCAGTTTCAATATTCTTTTTGTTGATAGAAATGCAATGTTAAGTTAACTTAGAATATCGCTAAATAATAATGAATTAACAAATCATTCAAGTTTAGGTATGGCGCTAATTTCCTGCAGTTTTTCTTGAGAGTTAGTTCCTTTCAAGGCTTTATCTGCCCACTACTTTTGGTCCTCACCTATCATGATGATATTTTAAATAAAATAAGAAATCCATCTTATCAGTTTCGAAGGACTATTCTGGTCGATGTTACTACGACGTACTACGTTCGATAGCGTGCTACGAAGCTACGGCGTGCTATGGCAATAACGTATAAAATCTTAGCAGAACAGGGAACTGTCCTGTATTAAACATAAATGATCAAACACTAACCAGTGTCAAATATGATCTAAAGTAATATAACATGTGATTTTTAAGTACCGATCTAATCACAAAGAGTACGTTATTTGATGCTGTACAATTCTGGACGTCACAACTTGCTATTTCATACAAAATTCCATACATTCGATCGTTTTGACATTTCATAAAGAATTGCTGACTTGACCCGTATTGTATTGTAACTTCGCTAAATAGTGGACCAGTATGTTTAATATAGATCTGCCACATGTAATCCTAAAAGCAAGAAAGAAATAAACCTAAAACCTAGTCTACACAAACAAAGAGAATCGTAGAATGACTTTCCAGCGAAGTTAAATGCGTTTAATTATAGCTCTCTACACACATTGAATATGGATGCACTCCGGGACATAGCGAATGGCGAGCTATTAACTAAAATTACAATATGGTATTCACAGAGATTCTTTCCAGGTAGATATATAGATAAACCTCGGCACTCAGTCAAATTAATCTCTTATCTACCATGATCAACTGGTTTCATTCACACGCTGATCGCAAAATCAGTGTAGAAATTATAGTGCACTGCACACAGGTGCATGCGCCCATTTCCATTTACATGGATAGTGCTATACAACTGGGAATTGACGTTGATCAGTTCGTGAATCCGAAAACTCGGGCACAATGTAACTAGATAGGTACTTTGTGTAACGATACTACGTTTTGTAAAATAAAAAGCCATTTGATTTATTGATTACTTGAAGCCAAAACATTTATTGGAAATTTTACCTTCATTTTTTTAACAAATAAAAATAGCATATATAATTTACAACGATCAATCAATCCCCGTGTGAAATCTAAAAGGTTTATTATTTTCAAAAATTCTCGACTAAAATACTCAATCATAAAACATGTCGTCTGCGTTTAATTTTTGACGGTTTCATAATAACAGAAAATGTCTATCACGTATGTACCTTTGGTTAAGGGAAAAGTTCAAACACTGGTTAGTTTAATTTTGTGTAAAAGTTGGCCGTAGCGCCAGGCTAGCTGGGCGCGGGGCAGAACACTCGGACGCGTTGTCCGCTAGGTATTTGCATTCTGTTATTGGCAGTTTCAATGTAAACACTAGTCTGATTGGTTTGTATATTTATAAACATGACTCAACTAAACTAACGTTGAATTGAGCTTAGCGTTGAATAATTGAAGACTCCGGTGGACACTTTAATAACCGATTTAGAATTTCATATCTCATGTCTATAAAACAAATAAAAGTCGACTTCGCTTGACGACAACCGAGAGAAATTCACTTCATAGGAAACGCAATTTGAAGCGAACAAACAAACTACTGCCGTCTGAAACCCTTCCACTCAGTTTAATTACTTCACAAAGAATGCGTCGCGTTCGCTCGATGAGGAGACAAAATTAACGCTCTCAAATATTTAATTTAAATTTCCACCCCCGAAAACGAACGATAACAGCGGTGTCGTGCGGACTTGCCACCGCGGTGGGAGAACATAAAAACACTTTTTTTAGAACGGTGAAAGTAAAGCAATTCATTTGTAGCAGTAAGTGCTTCGTAACGCGATGAGTTTCTTTTAGTTGATTCACTGGAGCCAGCGCAGGCGGTAAATTGAACTTAGAGAAAAATAAATAGACGGCAAATGAAGTGAACAAATCGCGATCAATTTGCAAAGAGAATCCTGCAGTTTAGCGTAATTAATTTGAGGATATACTTTCTTCGTCTCGACTTTAATTATAGCGAAGTGAAAAATCGTCTGCTTTATCAACGGCCTGTCAACTACAAAAAAATTTAGAAATTTAGCCAATAAATAAAAACACTCCAAGTTTTTGTTTAACATTGGTAGTGCAGCCAGCGAAATTCCACAGTCAACTAAAACAGGTAATAGCTACAAAACGCCAAGAAATCCGAAAACGGGAAAGCGTGTGCGCCGCTCGGTTAATCAAACTGTCACTTCAAGAATTCCGCGCGGAATCCTTCCCGAGAAAACTCCCCGTAACTTTTGATTGCTGTTGAGAATCCCTATCTACTTATACAGTTGGAGATTGCTTAATCACGTTCTTTAACTTACATTTTGTACTCCGGTAAGCTTATTATTGTAACAATCGACAATCCTTTGAAAAATAATATCCTTTATGAGTTAGCAAAAGCTGTTCTGAATACTTCGCAATTGCAATTAGATTAACATCTCGACGGTTCATTATTCCGCTTTATTTAATAAGCAAAAGGTTGCCCTCGTTGCCTCTTGGAGTTATTAATTAGAACAAAAATTCTGATCGTTCAGATTTTGCTCGCTAAATTGGCCACTCAAACTCGTAAAAGCCGTCCAAAGGAACTTAACGACGGTCAAAGAGAATAACCGCAAATAAGCTCCGATCTAAGGTTGTGGAAGAAAATTCCGTTTTCCTTAATTCACCCTAAATAGACTTTTGGGGATGGTGGTGCAATTGTTTACATTTGTAAAATTATCCATCCTCTCGGAAATACTTCACGCTTTTCTCTTCTTGAATGACTTTTCGGCAATCGACTTTCTTTTTGATTTCAATGAGTTTGGAGATGTAATTCATACGCAATAAAATAATGATTTTACTACGGATATAAAACAAATTAATCCACATCATTACAAAGTTTCCACAATAATTAGATTAATTACAATTCAACACAAGTGTCTGGAGGACAGTGAAAGTAAATTGCATACATACAGCTAGTCCAATAGTTAACACAAACACAAGTAGTGCAGCCAGTTCCCGGATAATATTCAATGTAAATACCTGACAGTAGCAGAGTTTTACCGCCAAAGTGGCGAAGCGAAGCGGCGTTTAAAGCAAACATGATGCGCGAGCGACGCGCTCATATGATAGCTTGGCTTTTCACTGCGTCGCGTTACCGTCGCCTCGCTGAAAGTGTCAATATGCACCACCCTGTGTTTGAACTTATTTTGGATTACGGCAAGCATCAAAATAAGTGATACTAAAATACATGTTATTAGATTAAGTATTTAGAGTGATTTAGGGGTACGTACTGACATCTATTTTTTCTCCAATAATAATTTGGTAAATGCACGGGATACAATTTCAAAGTCAGTGTTAGCCTTTGCAGTAAAATAGGTAATGATGTTAAAACAGAATCATAACTTGTTTACAAAACTATTATTTACGTTTTTGCGTCAATAATACATATACAGAAATGAAATCGGATGTAAAAGCGGTGGCGGTAGTTGCAGTAGCTTTACAAAAAAATAACTTGTACAGAATATTAATACTCCGAAACTCACAACAGTGAGAAATTTGAGAGATTTTTCATAGAAATAAGCCGCCCAGAATGTTCAAAGTGAATAAGCTAGTACGTCCATAGCCCAGATGCATTCTATGCCAAATTCAAAAGCCTTTGCGTGCCTACAAATATGCGCTCGGTGTATATGGAAACTTGTTAACACAAATTCTTCTGAAACCGCTCAGCGAACTTTGGGCAGTTGGCATGCACTGCTTTTCCTTTTTAATTTAAATTTACAATCATATTGGAAAATATGATTCGTATTTATAAATTGTAAAGTTTAACTTTGAAAAGATCAGGGGATGGTATAGAATTTGGATATAAGGCTTTCTTTTGTTTTCAGTTCATCCCTTGGTTCAAGTGCCAAATCAGCTCGTGGGTGCCCCGACAGGCACTGATGTCACCCTGCAGTGCCATGTCGAAGCCTCACCGAAAGCCATTAACTACTGGACAAGAGAAAACGGTAAGAAGTACAATTTTACAATGAGCTAAGTATTCAAATGTAGCAGCCGTTATCATAAAACATTTGATATATAACAGAGATCAATATTTCTTCGGGACAATAAGTATCTTTTGCTTATTCTAAGGAATCGTCAATACATTCTTATGCCTAGTACATATGTGATAGTAGTAGAGCTCTTAGTACGGAGTTCGTCCGGGGAAGTACTACCACCTTACCCATTTCTGCCGTGAAGCAGTAGTGCAATTATATTACTGTGTTTCGGTTAGAAAGGTAAGGGGGCCGGTGAAACAGTCACATGAGAGTTAACAACTTCAAGGTCGACAACGCATTGGCGATGACCCTGGTGCTGCAAATGTCCATGGCATCGGTCGCCATTTACCATCAGGTGGACCATCTGCTTGTTTTTCGGTCAAAGTGGTAAAAAATAAAAAGTTGTAGTGATAGTTTTTTATCCATTCAACCGTTTGTAAGAAGTATTGACACTTTTCTATATGATGTTTTAGTTTGAACTACACACAACAAAGAAAGTTTGCGTTCTCTTAAAAAAACTTAAGACATTTTGTCGTTATGATAAAATATGTAATAAAAGTTTTTTTTTATCATTGTATTTCGTTTAAACTTGAGCTACAAATTAATTAATATTACACTGAATAAACACCTAAATGAAATTAAAACATTTTTACTTTCTCCTAGTGAACGCAATTTTTTGTATGTACTTATCCACCGCTTAAATAAAAATGATAACGTGAAAATAAAATATTGCATATTTTTCCATGTTACATTACTGGAATAACGTAACATTATTTAAATAAAACTTCAAGAGGCTCTTCAGTGTCATGAATAATACGAATGGAGGAGTATGTATGGGAAATTATTAAATAGCTGGGTAATATGCAGCCTTTTTCACTGTAATAATATTTTCTACCATTAATTACATCTCGGTTAAAAATAGTTATAAAGCAGTTTTAAAGTTAAAAGGCTTCTATTGCTTAAATTAATGAACCTACTAGAATGTGTATATATTAGGCACGGAAATAGCATCTACAAAATGCTTCCGCTGCAGTGAAAGCAGAGAAAATGAATTGTAGATTTTTTTTATACCACATGAGCTGACCAACAAACACACGGTACCATCTGATGGTAAGTGGTCACCGCCGCCTATGGCCGTTTGCAACACCAGAGCATCTCCAATGCGTCGTCGACCCTCAGACGTATAATTGTTAAGTCTCATGTGCTTGTGATTTCACCAGCTCTTTTACCTTTGTAACCGAAACACAGTAATACAAGTGCCCTACTGCTTCACGGCAGAAATGGGTAAGGTACTTCCGTACGAACTCAAACAGAATGAATTTCAGCCGAAACAGAGAATTTAGTTTTTTTCGTTTAAAGTTCTTTTTTAGTGCCTCGTTATAGTTACACTATCAGATAACACAAACTATAATTACAATAATCTATGATTACGGTGTAAAGATGTTTACGAGCGACTCGTAACTCATAAACCTTATTAAGTCCCAAGCACGAAACTCAAGAACGGAACAACCAACTAATTTAATTATTCATAAAGCACATTGAAAGCGTTAAAGCACTCATTAAACGAGCCGTTATTCATGTTTCTACTATCCTCTTTGACAGGCCGCGGGGGCTAGTGCTTGCTTACAAGTTATGGCCTTTTTATGGTTGTATTTAAAGGAAAAAATATGCGCTTATTTCATGTCCGTTTTTCATTTCGCAAAGATTTATTTTCACATTGATTATATGGCGTCTATGTTACGGCTTATTAACGACCTCATAATTATACAGACGATGACAACGTAAAATATTACCGCGTGAAAATTAATTAATGAACTAAGTTTATTAAATACCTATTCTTTTTTTCTTATCATTAACTACCAGAGCTAGAGACAGATAAGAAGTTGGTATAATACATACTCGCACCACACTGCCTAATTCACTTATCTATACAGGCTGTTACAAAACTACCCGTAAAGCCGAAAGGAGGTTAAATGGGGCCTTATAACGAGTCCATTCACAATATTTAAGAACCGTAGTAACGCTTGTATAACATACCCTAAAAAAAAAGAACTGATTTCTATGTATGAAAAATAGAAAAACTATTAAAGCAGACAATTATTAGGTAAAATAGGTACGCAGGCCTTTCTGTTAAATAATCTGGGTCCCTGACATGACAGCTTACTAGGGTTGTTGGCTTTGATAATGAATTATATTTTTACGGGGTGTTATGTGACACGTTGTATATCAAAAATACAATTATTACGTCTAAGGTACCAAATTATTTAGAATAAAAAATATAAGCTGTAGTTTTGTACTTGTATTACTGTTGATCTTACACACGACACAATAAATGTCAAGCCCCGAGCATAATTAGAGGAGGGAATGAATAACAACCTGTGAAATATATAAAAACATGTGCTAACTAATACAAATAAGACTCTTAACCTAACAAAACATCAGCAGAGAGGTCGGGAACTTCATTATTTCTCATTAAAATGGCACCCTCAGGAGAAAAGTTGTTTATTTTGTGCTCCAGTGACAGATGGACAAAAGCATTTCTAGCGGTGGAAGTCGATGAACTAATTAAACAATCAACTTCTTGATAATATAGTTGCAGTAAAGTATCGTTTTTGTAGTGTTTTAATATTTCGCATAACTCGGTTCCAAGTTGCTTTTCGCAAACACTAAACCAAACAGTGAACAATCGTTACCATGTCTAAGTCTGGTCGATGCACCAATATTTAACCGAATAATGCGTTGCAAACGGTCAGCGCAGTCACCCCGCGACAACGCTCGGCCACTAAAGTCGAGTTAGGAATGGATTTACGGTTTGCAGGCCGTTCGGCCATCCCGACGGCCGTACCGTGCCCGCCCGCCGCACGCTGCCCGCTCACCACACGCTCCGCGACATATGTGAGTGGCTCCCGCGCCAACTGAACCCCGACAAAACGTACAAAACTTTTTCGCAATGCGGTTTTTAAACTTATATTTTTTTTTCAGCCTAATCGAACAGTTTGCGGTTCTGTGCGAGTGCAGTTAGAGTTTCATCGCAGTATTAAGTATTAACATTGTAATTGAGATGGTCCAGTTTTAATGAGTTCGTATTAATAGGAGGAAAACCTTTTTGAATGATTTGGAAATTCGTGGTAGGCTTTTAAATGCATTCTGCAGTAACATTGTATGATGCACATCTATTTTTAAGGTTCCGTAAACAAATGCAAAAAACAAAGTCGAATTAAAAACGACAGAATTCAGAAAACTCTTAACAAACAATGCACAAGATACGGCATTGTTTTTCAAAAAAATCATTATTTTCAGTTGTAGTCCATCAAGCTCAAATTAAAACTTCTTAAAATTATCCTTTTTTAACATTAAAAAATATTGTATTTAAATAGAGATCTTAATAAATACACATCAGTTATTTTTTCCGCCATCTATCAATGATCACGTCATAGCAACAGCGGAAAAATAATTTTATTTAATGAATATAGGAGGACAATATTTGGTCTTTTTATTACGTTATGGACCACTCGTGGCCATCTATTGAGCTAAATATACTGGCGGTTCAGCCAATAAGGCTGAGCATTAGAAGAAATGGCGACAATAATTCATATTCCTTACTTAAGCTTTGAGTGTGTAGTCATTCTAAAATCGACCGTATAGGCTAGGCTGATAATAAACATAACCAATCACAAGGTATTTGATATATATACAATACATTCACGCTCAAAAATCCGTAAAAGAGTCCATAATTAAAAATAATTGTTTAATTCTGTTTATACGCAACGGGCTTTATTTAATTATGTACAAGTAGTGGATGTTTTCTGTTTATTTATTTTGTTTTAAAAGGTGCACCAACAGCGCAGGTATTATACACTAACCTTCCGCCCGCGGCTCCGCGTGTACTACATTTTATATCGTGTCCAGCAGTGGGATAAAAAGGCTATAGCCTTCCTCAATAAATGGACTATCTAACAGTGCAAGTTTGCATTTTTCATATCAAACCAGTAGTCCCTGAGATTATCTCGTTCAACCAAACAAACAAACGCTTCAGATTTATAATATTAGTATAGATAAGACACATGTAGCTTAGTATACCCACCATTTTTAGCGATAGTCACAACTCAGAGAAAAATGAAAAAAAACTGAAAGGTATAACATAAAAGAGAAAAACTAAATAAACTATTACAACTGTTGTTACTATTGTTGTTGATGATAAATCGTCAGAGGTAAAAGCTCGTGTGCCATCAACAGAAATGGTTCTACAAGTGGTTCTAGTCCCGGTCAACCGTGTATTAAATATTTAAATGCGAATTTGTTCCAGGTAATTTGGTAAAACGCTAGATTTTAAGTGATTTTTTTTTTAGTTTTACTTAAATTACCACGGATATTATCTTATATTGACAAGGACCAAACATATACTACATATATATCGCCAGCCATGAATGATTAGGAACAGGGCTGGCAGATGATGATGTATTAATTTTTGTAAGGGAAGCCTTATTCGTACGGGTAATATTTTTAATCTGTGGGGAGGAATTGTGCTTGCAAAGAGAACTTAATCAAAAGTCAGCTGTTCACCGTCATTAAAATTATCACATCAAATCAATACTAATATATTAGGCAGTTTAAAAACAAAAATGAACCAACTTAATCATAAATTAAAGAATGAACGTAAAAGAAAGTGTGAGCCAAGCTACACTCTTAAGTAAGTCTATTACTTGAGTAAAATAAAAAAAATATATAAGCGAGTTTACTTCACAATACCAATGTTTCAAATATTCCATAAACTTGTATTGGAAAAATGGAAATAATCAAAAACACACCATTAAAACAGAAGTACACAATCCCTTAACGAAAATAATATCACATTGCGATACTCTTCGTGACGTAAGAACGTCGCTACTGAATAATTGGTTATACCATAACCAGGCTGATACATAGTGCAGGCAGATTTAGATGCAGTTACAAAGGCAACCGAGCTCGCTATTACGCGGCCAGACCGACTGACCGCGCAAAAAGCGGACCAAATTCTATTACCGCCCGATATGCAACAAAGACCGCTGGTCCGGCCGCTTCAAATTGCTTTAGGCTACAGTCACAATATTTACTTTCACGCACATAACCCTGATATTCGAACAATTCAATCATAGACTATATTCTTTTATAATATTTTTTTTAATATTACACACACAGTACAGTTGCCTTCGTTAATTGACTAACAGTGAGCTTTTTTTTATTATTATAATTAATTAATTGACAATCACCTGAACGTTGATGTTCGTTGAATGGATGTGGAGGCGGAAACCAAATTCATTTAAAAGCTTTTTGGTTTGTCTATGCGAAAATTAATTTCCCTCTTTAATTAATTTCAAAGTCATTATACGCTTGTCTGAAAAGCAAGCGATAAAAATTTCCCCAATACAAAAAATGGAACCTTTAAAAGGAACAAATAATTAAATCTATAAGTAATTTAATGTAATAAAGAAAATTGTGCTCCATTGGACCGCTGTGATAAAACCGCGGTGACATAAAATGTGTTTAGTACGGATAACTTCTATGTGGGCGTCGGGGGTTAAAAATATGAATACACTGACCAATTTGTAAAAATTCGTGCCAAAAATATCAATCAAAAAGCTCTTCAAGTGACACAAAACGCATCTGTCTGGGCGCAGACATTACTAACAAACAGAGGGGAGGCAGACGGCTCTTCTGGACCCATAAATTGCGGGGACTACAAATTAAATTAGGTAATACACGGGCGTGACGAGATGGGACAAGCGGCGGGCCGGCCGCAGCGGACATGGAATGGGTGTGTCCGGCTCTCGCAGCCAGGCTGATCGCGCTCGCCCGGCCTGCACACAGCCTCCGCTAAGTTTTTACTGCCATTTTAATAGCCTGTATTTAAATAGACAATACAATGTAGGTTGCGTTAAACATAATCCTGTCTAAGTCGTGATATCATTCTCTTTTATTATAAAGTTAAGACAGAAACTCCTCTTTTTCAACTACAACAATTCATCGTGGTAGAAGTTAAAACATAGATAGACTTGATCACGGGTGAAAAAATCCAACTGGCTATATTTGTTAAATCTCTGTTTAAATATTATTTCATTTTATCACTTTTATCTTAAAGTGAGACGATGAAAATCGTGCCAAAGTTTGGATTCGGACTTTTATGCATAAGAGTCATCGCCTGATCATTTCCAATCGATATTTTACTTAGAACGTCTAGCTTAAAGTATTTATCAGCAAAACCAGATAAATATTAACATGTCTCTGTATCTGAATTATAAATCATTTGCAGACTTCATACGTTGATCGAGATTTTAATTAAATTATACAAAGTTGGTGTATTATTTTAGGAAAACTAATGAATACGCAGTCGCTACAAAACTTGTTAGCCTATCTATACAGTTTAATTAAGATGAACCATAGGAAACCAAAACATGAGCCAATTTGAATATTGATAATTAATTAATAAAGTTGACAAATGATAAACAAAAGAGGGCGTGGCGGTAGCGGGTGGCATCGAGGTGTCAGTTGCAACGAGCGAACCACAGATTTGTGGTCAATTCGGCACCAGCGCCAGCCGACGTCTCTTGACAGACCTCGATGTCTTTGATTTGACCGCAATTATTAATGAACTTTGATATTTACCTTTATTCAAAACCGATTATTCTGTGGTAATGAAATCGAATACCGTGACGAAGGTTACAGGTCAAAAGCGTATAGGGAGTTTGAGCTCCTAGTAAAGGAAAAAATCGTGGGGACACCGTAGTGAGAGGGGTGGTACACTTGTTGTTTCTCACCTGACTAGCTAGTACTCTGACACAGGATATCTGTCGCTAAGCGCTTACTGAAGTCAGCCGACGGTAGCACTACATTAAGGTCCACAATACTTTAAAAAAACAAAAATCTCTTCACTTGTCAGTTATTACTATTTTCATAGGCTACGATGAGCACTTATCATCAGATGGACCATTTTGCTGTCTTAACAAAAACATACATAACAGGGAACTATCCTGTATTCAAAATAAATGATCAAACACTAGCCGTTGTATTGAACATCCAAAAGTACACGGATACATCAAATGTGATCAAAATTTTATAATTAATATGAGTTTTAATACCAATCTAACTAAAAAGAGTAGAGCTTTTGATGCTGTACAATTATGACGTCACAACTTGGTATTTCATACAACACTATTCGTTCGTTTTGACATTTAATAAAAAGTTGCTAATTTGACTTGTCAGTCAACTTTTCACTTGAACTATCAGTGTTAAATATTCATTCAAACAAACACTGCACCAAGAAAACGACATTCGACAGCGAAGATATCTCAGAAATAAAACCATTTAAAAATAACGCAATCCTCAATTATTGATACACATACCTGCTATTTGTTTGCCTAAAATATATAAAAAATACATTAATTGCAATAAATATAATATTATCTACCTATTTTTTTACTGGAGATCAGTTCAAGTTAATAGCTTTTACGGTTAAGACCATTTTGGTACTAAACCCAAAGCAAACCGCATTTGAGGATTCTTTTTATAGGACAATAATACAATGTGTTTTAGCAACGTTCTGGAAGTTTTTTTCTTTGCTATCTTCACTTGTTATATTACCTACTACGGTAGTTGTGTTGTCAATATTAAAAAAAAGAAGAATATTTTTTTTATACCTCATGTACCTGTAAGTTACATGGGGCACATGTAACTTACAGGTACATGTGCCCCTGCTTCACGGCAGAAATGGGTAAAGTTGGTGGTACTTCCCCGGAAGAACTCTGCATTAAGAGCTCAAATACTACTTTATATATTTGAAATCACAACCCAATTGAAACTGACAAAGAAGAAAACTGGTAGATTGGGTGATAACGCGTTTGAATGAAAAAACCTTGGTATGCTTCAATATTTACGTAGCCATCATAAAGTTCCAAAATCTAATATACCGTCAAACTTTATTTTAATTTATTTACTATAGAACCAAGAGTTGCGGTGAAGTATAATTAAATTTCAAGCATAAGCCAATTTGAGTAGTAAACTTTCGACCGGCTCAGTACTTTTTGTTCTTTGAAAAAATTTCCAGATATCATCTATACCTGTGTATGTTCACAGCAAATACTAAACAGTTTATGGATTCAAAAATCAAACATGGAACTTGTTATGTCACTTTTTTTTCGTATTTATATATCTATCAATAAAATCGTAGAAAAATGTTGGACTGTTGCCCACTGGTGGGACTAAAGCGAAAACTGTAGATTAGAAAAATCTGTAAAACATATACCTCATACAGAGTAGATTAATAAATTTTAAATGAAAAAGTTATATGGTTCTTAAGAGCTGCATATATGGTATAACAATTCAAATTTAAAAAAAATCAGCTATACTCGACAAAATTATTTTCCAACAAAAAAGTCTGCTTTATAGACTGCATTCAAATTAAGTCCTAATTACAATCAGATAAACGGGTTTGTCATTTAAAATTCTATTTATTCTGTCTATAAAGTTATTATACATACTGTCGGCGTTTTTGTATTTAACAAAAGTAGTACACGAAATGAAAACAGTTACCACCAGTTCACTAGTCCGTTTTAGACAAACAACTAGCTCACTGATTAACGATTGCATACAGATGTAGCTCTTGCTCTATCTGTAAATTAAATGTTAGATAAACAAAGCTGACTCTACAGTAATGAACGTTGATTTCTATGCTAATTTCACCTTTATAAACATAGCAAAATAAATATATATATTCATGTTAAATAATAATGAAAATAGAACTCAATTACAATAAAAAATGTCCATTATTGAAATACCTATTAGCAAAATTGGAAATTTCAATTTAATATTTTCACGACCCCATGTTGACTGGATGGAAAAAAATAATAAAACTGCCACAAAATAAAGCGGAGCAAGAAGAATGCAAGCAATTTTTAATGTAGAACGAGCAGAACGCAACGTGACCCCTCGCCCGCGGTAATAATGTAGCTAACGACCAAAATTCAACCGAATCGCTACAACCTGTCTCGCTTTAGATATTTTATATGTTTTCTTTAACGTTTAAAGTCGAAAGGTATAAGCTCGGTTTGTTTACTACCCACGTAAATATTGTTAGTTCATGTGTTATTATCCTCATATAAACTTTAGTATTATTTCCTTCCACCACAAGTACACAATATCCACCAACCTACTACCAATAGTCTGATTATCTTCTCCAGATAAGACAATTATGAAACAACATTTATAACATGATACATCCAACTCAATTAATGGATTAACATTCCCAAAGCGGCAATTTATCGTAGTAATTACTATTGTTTCGTAAAGCACATTAAGCTTTCTGACTGACAAATTGAACAGGAACAAATAATGTTAACACTTGCTCTCAAAATCAACATTTGCTTGTTGACATTGCAACGTGGGACTGAAATGGAATATTATTTTAACCGAGTGTTGTGTAGTTCGCTTTAATGTGTAGGTTTGTGGAAAAGTAGGTAGAGGTACATAATAGCGGAACATACAGTATTGTTCGGTGCCCGACATGCCGAAACAACATATTTCAATTCGATATCGGGCGGACAATGGTCGGAAGTGGGCGAATATAAATGAACGGAAAGGCTCCTGCCTATCGAATAAAGGGAGATGAAGCAAACAACTTCGTTGTAACGATATTACAACGAAGACCACTTTCGGAGTGCAACTGCTCCCGATTTGAAACGAGTCTTTGAGCTTAGTTATAAATACTACGCTTCTTTTCGCAGGTGAGATGATAATAACGAATGATAAGTATCAGATGAGCGAGATCAATAGCTCTGCGTACAGCGTGCAGATGCGGCTCGTGATCCGCAACATACAACGCAGCGACCTCGGTGGCTATAAATGCATTTCCAAAAATTCTATAGGTGACGCCGAAGGGAACATTAGATTGTACGGTGAGTATTATTATTATTACACTAATGTTTTTTATGTATATTTCAGCTACTATCCTGTGGTTTACAATTACATTCAACATGATAATAATAATTGAATGGTCGCATTGATATGTATCGAGCTATTTGATTAAATATTTTAAACCAAATAATTTGAAATGTAATACTTGGTAAATTTATTACACTGATAGAATTGAATAGCAATAGTAATATATAGCGATATAATTTCTTAGTCAAAACAATACACTACAGAAATGGAGCTACCAAACCGCAAATCAAGAGACGAGGATGACCGCGAGTACCCCTTAGAGGAAACAAATGACGTTCGCTCCAGTCTTCAAGGTCCGCTGCGGGAAGGTGGACCGCGAGCTGAAGACGCCGGCTTCCTCGGCGGGGGCGGCCCGCCCTCGGTCGCGGCGCGCTCTGCTCCACAAGCAATCTTTTTAATATTGGCCATAGTCTACGCCGCGTGCTAAACTCTCTCCTCTCGTCATGTGCAAAGTTAAGCCTCGTTATACTTAGATAACGCGTGGATGTTATCGCTATACATGATTTTTAAACAACCTAACATTTAACAATCTCCCTGAAACTCGTTGATTTGTCTAAAGTTTGCGCATGGCTTGATTTTGTACAGCGATTAAAACGTGTCTATTTATAACTGGACATTGGACAAGAATGCAGTGTTTGTTGTACTATATAATATTGTCCTAATTTTTATAGTTAGTAACAGTGATCGGAGAACTTATTGAAGTATTATGTGGGAGTATCAGTACACAATATATAGCCATTAGAATTTCATGAACCGTCAAGCTTGTATTACAAATGTATATGTCTACGAAATACAACAAATAAATTATAATATTATGTATAAATTATGCAATGTAACCTTTGGTTAGGTACTTATCTTGTAAAAGGTTTTTGTTCCATTTATTGGTCTTATTAGGCCCATGTCAAGGAATGTTGTTTTCTTTGTTTTAAACTTTGAAATGTAAATACCTTACCTGCCAGTACCTACGGTTTTCCCTAAAGCCTGTGTTCAAAATGTTTCTGCTTTATTTCCTTATAAATAATTATATATGTATTACAATCGAATATCTGTATATCGAAATTATAAACTGTTGAAATCAATGTATATATTCGTAGCTACGCTGTAAAGTTACTACATTATTTGCTCATTTCCATATTTTTTCGTTAATATTCATATTATTTTAGCGTGTATTTATATCATAGTTGCATTATTCACGTGTATGTAAATTTTAAAATGCTATAATAAAATCATTAGGAAAATTTTGTAAAATGTTAATGTTTAAATATTGTTGAATTTTATGAAAAATCATTTGTAAGCCTGTAATTATAAACAAAATTAAATGGAAGTTTCGTAGAAATATTTTATGCAAATGTGTTTTAATTTTAATTTATTACTGGTGACGAATTTGTATGTATTGTACAGCCAGTCTTTACTTATCGGCCTAATATAAATGCATATTATTGCCTGCGGAAAAATATAAACGAAGTAAATAATTTCCAGTCTTTTATTCATACACAATAGTATTATCGAGAACCGCGATAGCTCAGTGGTCATGATCATGAGGTTCAAATAACAGATATCTGTGTTAAAGCTAGAAATTCAGGCATCTAAAGAAAAAATTTCACATAGCTCTTTATGTGACCTATGATTAAACTTCCTTGTTGTTCCTTTGAAGTAGGGACGTGTATTGATGATAATGATTAGTACAACCATCCCTAGTCACATGACCAGCTCACGATAAGTAGCTACATCTCCACTACAGAAGTGGGACTATGGGACTACTCTTCTATCGAGTGGGTGGACTGAAAGAGAAAAATAAGTAAATATTCTATCCAATGTAGGCAATATTTTTTGACGGATTTGATGACGAAACTTTAATTATTTTCCTAAGTATTGCCAGTGTTAAAGTATTTAATGTTAGTTTTATACCTTCATCAAATTATATTTACCTAAAACGATTGTATGAATAGGTAAGATAACTGGTACCTACAATTTCAAAGACAAAGAATAAATATTTTTTTTTTTTTTTTTTTTTTTTTTTTTTTTTATTTCTTTTTACATTTTCTACGGACTCTTAGTCCGTACTCTTTGAAGATTCTACGATTAATTATTTTACGATCTATTGTAATGTGTTTCTAAAAATTAACATCTTTCCGCGCGTGCTCAGCTCGTTGTTTTGAACTGAGGCTTGTGGTTCCTTAATAATAGTGTTACATTAAATTTTTCTATTGCCGATACATGGATTAAAATAATTTAGCATTTACATAAATTTAGTTACACTTATTCATCAAAATTTATAATTCTAAATATTAAAGTTTAAGCTATTTCAGCCTCGGATGGTTTCGCTCCCAAAAGACTTTCCATGACAACTGCATCTCGATGTTTTATGGCCATTTTTAAGTTGTATTCGAAAATGGCTCTTGTCGACGCGGCCGTCGCCCGCTGGATAAACCTGCCGATCGCGTCATCACCGTCGTCTGCATAATAGGTGCAGCCAACGCTGTGTCTCGATATCGCCACTACCGCGTGCGGCACGCTGTCGTGGAGTTGGAGTTTTTTGGCCTTTGTTTTAAAGATGAGGACCGACTCGTACGTGGCTCCTTGCGCTTCGTGGATGGTAAGGACGCGTGACCCTGTGCCCTCTCCATATCCCTTGCTGGTCAAGAATGCCTTTTCTTCCTGGGTATGGACCAGGAATAGGGTGTTAGGGAGTGTTTTGGGTACTTGCGCGTCCGTATATCTCATTAGCTTCATGGAGTTTATTAGAAGTTTGGACGAGTATATACCATTGTATACCTCGTTTAGGGCATATGCCACGTCCATCGGGTTACGATGTGTGCACAACAACTCCTGGCTGATGGAAGTTACCAGGTTTGGGTGTTGGTATTTTAGAGGGAAAAGATTTTCCCTGTCAATGTAGGGTAACTGGTTTATGTCTCCGATAAGGACCACTTCGCGGGCACCAGACAACCGAGCTGCCATTACGACGGATCCAAAGTGGTTCATAAGGGCTTCGTCGACCATTAGACGGTCGCAATTTTTGGGCCCCTTAAACCCGTTCGCAAGAATGGATGCCATCGTGCGCACTTTGGTTTTGGCTGTAGCTCCAATACTTGGAGCCAGCTTTTCGCGCAGGTCTTTGGCTGCCTCGGTTGTGGTGGTGACTACGACGTCGCTCTCCGCATCGAAGTTTTTAGTTACCCAAGTTGTTTTGCCACATCCGGGAACCCCATTTACCCAGTTGAATTTAGGTATGGCCCAGTTTTGCCACGCTGCTCCTGGACCAAGGTCTCCTGAAATGGTTTTGGCCATTTCTAGGATCCTGTCGTCCAGCATGATTTTTGTGCACCGGGCTGTGATGACTATGGGGTCCTCCGATGGAGTGTTAAATTTAGGTGGGTCTGCTCGCTCGCCTTCTTCCTCCACAAAGCCACCAGTTGTGCTATACGCAGCCATATAACTCCCTATCATTTTCCCTTTAAGGACTTTGGAGGTCTCGTTGTTATATATGGCTGCCTCCGCCTCCTCGAGTAATGTGTTTAATAGACTTTCATTTTTCTGTTGAAAGGTTTGCATGATCTTGCTGCACGTCATGTGATTGACCTCTTTGGTCGCCCTTATGGTGCCTAGAAACTCGAGGAAGGCGTTTACTGCGTGTTCTGATGGTGTTGATGCCGGGATTTGAGTAGGCAAGCTGACCTGCCCCATGTCGGCTCTCGTCCTTGCAACTGGTGTTAGCTTGGGACCTTGGGGGGGTGTTTTTAGAAAATCCTCCACTGCGGCTGCCTGTCTTTCCGTGGCTTTAGATATTCTTGATTGAACCCCCGCTATGGCAGTTTTTATGGTTTTCATGAATTTTTTAAACCGGTCTCCTGGTTTGGTCCTCTCTTCTGGACTGCCGCTTTGGTCTACTGCGGCTTTGATGGCGGCTGCCTTTTGTTGTATGCGTTCAGAACCGCTTTGAATGATCGGGCAAGAGCCTGGGTTGGTGTTACTTGGTCTTGGTGCTGAGACGCGTCGTGGAACTTTGAGGAAGCTCAGGTCTTCCCTTCTGTTTTCGTACACGACCACCTCATGCTTTTCTGAGGCTTTGATGCAGCCACAGAGGTCTACGACTTCACCTCTCATATACTCGATCACCATAGCGTCGACGCTTATTTTACGAGGCGTGATGGTCTGGCCTTCAATTTCTCCTATTCTGGAAAGCACTAAACTTGCAAGAGCAAATGGGGTCCGCTCCCCCCATTCCAATAGTGCGATCGTTTTGTTTCGCGATCGCACTATTCGACAAGGGCAGCCGGCTACCCTCGACTCAGGCAGCGCATTGAAAACCTTGCGCTTCATACTTGTTTTGGTGGTGCTTCCGTTTAGGAGGGCGGCTAGACCCGGCGATATGGCTACGCGCTTCGGTGATTTTGCGTTACAGAAGCTTATGCCGAGTCTCTCCGTGTTATTATCCATGAAGAGGGCTACGCCTCTTACCCTGATTCCCGGTTCCGCACACTCCCCGCATGCCATTAGTTGTGAAATGGCAATGGTGTGGACATCTATAATTGGCTGGGGAGCTGTGGGTAGTGAGGACTCGGGGACCCTGGCCATTGGCGTTTGTGATCGAGGGTCCGGTTTATTGAGGGAACTGTTCCTGCTTGTTGCTATGCGGAAGATGGTGTCCACATAAGACAGGAAGTGTAACCTTTTATAGGGGTCTGCGAGGACGTACTGCAATTCCGACAAGACCAGTTTCATGTCAATGACGGATTCTAGGTCATGTCGGGCTGCCAGGAACCGTGGGCAGTAAAGAATTATGTGCCACACTGTCTCCCTAATTGAGTTGTCACATTCGCACCCTGGGGTGTCTTTAAGGTGAAATCTGTACAGGTACTCGGCTATTCCCCCGTGTCCTGTCAAAGCTTGCACTTGATGGGGTGTCAGTTTAGTTGTCCTTACTATCCGGTACGCCTTGTCGACGTCTGGAAGGAACGTTTTTGTGACTGTCCCAGTGCTGGAGGTGTCGTAACGGTCCTGCCATTTGCGGACTGATTCTTCTCTGATTTTCCTCTTGACAAAGGATAAGGGGATTTTGTCGTAGTCTTGGGTTGTTTTAGTGAGCGCTGCCGACTTGGCGAGCTCATCGGCTCGTTCGTTGCCAGCGGTGCCCACGTGTGCCCTTAACCAGAACAGCCGTAATTCTCTTCCTTCCGCTTTAATCTCCTCGATGCACTCTTTGATGGATTTGGCTAAGGGGTGGCTCGTTTTGGGATTTTTTAGCAGGTCGAGTGAGGATCTTGAGTCACTCAGTATGCTAACGATGGGTTCCTTGCTAAGTTTCACCATCTGAGTGGCCCTAAAGAGTGCGTAGAGTTCCGACTGGAATACTGTACACGAGGGATGCAGGCTGAATTGTTGGTTAATGGTCTCCTTTCCCCCCTCCCACCATGTGAGAGCAGCTCCTACTTTGCCCTCTATTTTGCTGCCATCTGTATAGATTTGAGGGCCAGCGACATGGTGGGATTTAAGGGTCTCGGGGTCAAAATTCTCAAGGAGCTCGAAGTCCGTGGATATGAGTCTGGACGGGTGTTTCTGGTCCAAATAGCTAACGTTGTTTTCGAGCTCCTTGCCTGCTGGTAAGTAGTCGAGAGAGAGGTTTCTTTTTGTCCTGTACAGACTTGCGGCTTCTTGCACCCTCAGGTCGAGCGGGAGAAGTCCTGACAGCGTAAGTGCTGACGTAAGTGATACTGTACGGTATGCTTTGCAGATCTTTTGGGCAAAGCCTCTCTGCAGCGAGTCAAATTGTTTCTTGATTAGCTCTAGCTTAGTGGCTGGAGACCATGCGCTCGAGGCATATGTCATGATGGGCTCTATTACTGCGACGTAGATGGTTCTAGTGATCTCTCTATTCAAGCCCCACGTCACCTTTGCTGTGCGTGCCAGCTGTTTGTATATGTCAGCTGCTTTCTTGCATTGTGTGGTGACATGTGATTTGAAGGAGAGCTTGTGGTCGATGATAAGGCCTAGGAGTTTAATTTCCTGGACCAAGCTGAGTCCAACACCGGCCATGTGGATAAATATTAAAGTACGCATAAATAAAATCCTAGATAATAAATTTGACAATAAAAAACAGCTCTCGCCGCTTCATCTACCTAGCTGCACAAATATTCTTGAACATTAGGTATATAATTGTAACTACCTCATGTCGCCCCCTGCCTTAATTTAACACTTAGTCAAAATAGACAATTCCGCGGAAGGTCTCTAGGACAATATACCGTATGTCGACCCTCTTAATAGGTACCTTCGGGCGAAGCCTGTGTAAGTGCGATGTAGATAGGGTGTAACCACTTGCATTAGCGAAATTACCTGAGGCTTTGTTATTTTCATTGCGACAACCCTAGCGTGGATGTAGTTTCGGGTGTAAAATGAAAACGGTGGCTGGGGAGCTCGATAGCCAGATAGCGATGTTGCTATAACCACAGACATTTTGTAATATCCAACGTCAATAGAAAAAAGGTTAATTTGATTAGATTTCAATGTGTGCTTAGCGAATCATTTTTAAAAAAAACTACTTTAAATTTATAAATTACATATTCAACACTATTTTACACACGCTTTTAATAATGAAAGTCAAACAGGTTTTCTATAAGCAAGAAAGTATTTTACAAACAAATGCACTACTTAGTTTTTGTATCTAATTTAAATCATATTATTTTACAACGTCAATAGTCTATTAACTAGGATAACCTGATGTACTTCAACATAAACTGTGCCTGTATTACAATGATACAGGCCATAGATTTTATCAAATTATGCTACCTCCATCTTCATTAGAGTAATGGAGATACCGTCGGTCCAATATAGATTGGTGTATTCACATGTCTTTACTTTCAAACGTTTTTCTCCTGGAACGTTAAATAACAGCTAAGGTCTTGAATAAGATTTTTTTTAAAGTATTTCAAATGACATCGCTGACTTCAAATTAAATTGTTTGCATTATTTTGAGTGTCTAGTTATTCATCAAACAATTTAAGATTTTACAGATGATTGCATTACGTACTAATTTTAGATCCGAATCAAAACAAAAAAGCAGATTGTTTTTTTTTGTAAATGGAGATAAAAAAAATATTAAAGAGGCCTTGGTAATAAAACTAGAAATAAGGTTGTACCTACTGAAGGTTGCATGTACTAGCACCTCAATTCCAGGTCCTGGCGTATGGATATTCCACCATCGTTGTCAGTAATAGTGCCGGCTAACCCAATATAGGGGCCTGTACATTTCTGACGTCCCAAGAGCATCACTGTTTGAATGTCACTGTTTGCATCTTAAGTGTTGACTACATACGATCACATTCAACGTATAACTCTGTTAACTATTGAAAAACAAGAAATAATTCAAAATTCCTAGTAACTCCTATTCGAAATGTTCCAACAAAAATACGAATGTAGGTAGTACTAATAAATCGTTGTATTAATTCGTCAGTTCAAAGTAAAAAATCAATATTTTGATAAACAACAGGGTATTTAGATTGGACTGAACTATTGATATACATGAGTTTGCCATAACATCTCAAATTCTAGGGAATATTCGCATTGTGCGGGACGTCCGGTTACAATCTGCATAACAATGGTGTTCCATAGTTGTCCGCTCTCCAGATGGATGCTAATGCCCTCTCTATTCATAATTCATGTCTTAATGAAGTGGATGAACAAGCCTTGGCTATAAGATGTCACGACCCTTTGTCTGGAAACCAGCTCCATAATGCGCTCTTAATCGGATTTAAACAACATATTTACACAACCACGCATACCTATAGATACATAGACCACATAGTACCTAAATACTAGCTGGAAAATAGCGTGAAAATTGCCTATAACCCAAAATGAGTTCGCGTGGAAAATATAATAGATAGAAGAGCTACATAACTTGCTGTATTTAGTCAATTTACATTATTTGTTATTGTTTTTACAGATCATATCATTGTATACCTTTCATTGAAAAGCCTTGATCATGGTTATCAAAAATGAAGAAATGTATAAATTGGCCAAGTGCAAGTTGGATACGCAGTTTGTTTATAAGAGAAACAGCTTTATTATCTATGAATAAAGCTCTTTTTTACAAACCAAATTGTTTATAGAAAATTCATGATTTAAGCTTACAGTTTGTTTTATAAATACTAAAAAGTTTAATCATTTAAAACGGTCTGCATTGTCTGCAATGAAACCCAATTTCTTTATTTAAAAAAATATATATTTGCATTCAACCATTATGTATTTGAACAACGATACCGCACATGGCAATAAGAATTTTCTTTTTTTTTTTAACTCTAACATGAGTCTTTTCTAGTGTGTCCAAACTTTCAGATTTATTTAAAGGGATTTATAAAAGCATAAATGGATTTATTATTGTAGCACTAAAAAACACAAAATAAAAGAATGGTATTTCATATTGCTTGCTATACTGCAAATATATACTAATCCATTATTTTCCTATGCAATTGATACAGGTCACTAAATATACGGAGAAAAAACAACATTTTCATGATGTTTTTCTTCACCTTACCGACCCACGGCAGCATTACTCAATTCAGACCTTTCTAGTAAAAAGTGGTTTATTGTGTTCTTAAATAAAGTTATTCAGTTTACTTCGCGGGCGTATTGTGTGGGCCCATTGTGAACCCGAGCCCCAGGTGTGCCGCCCTTATACGTTCGCCTACAATAACGATATGAATGTCAAAAACACGGTATTTTTATTTACCTTAAACGATGAATTGTATTGTTACGACCGATAAAGTGGTCCTATACCAAAAAAGCTACATTTGATTTGATCGTAACATTTTTATAGTATACCTTTGTTTCCATATGTCCTCTTTTTGGTGCTTAAGTATATTTATACTATAACTATCTACTACTTATAGATTTTGTAAAACCCTAAAATAAGATAAAGCTTAAAACCAAAATAGGCAAAAAACAAAAATAAACGTTGTTTTTTATTCATAACCTTAAATGCAAGCCAACAGAAATTCATTTTAGTTCATCGAAATTTAATATTTTGTAAATGTATGCCGAAATTTCGTACAAATAAAAATACACTACAGCGTGCCACTGCGAGTGGAAAAAACTGACATCCAATTCCATTTTTATTCTGCTAAGGATCCATAAAAGGTAAATAAATAATGAGTTTTTACCAATCCCCCAAATTTCTTAGCAACTTAACAAATTAAACTTGTTTGTTTTCCCTCGACTAATTAACTGCTTCAAACTGCCTTGTAACCGAGTAACCGACGAATTTTTGATAAAAGCCTTTCTTTACTTTTAAGAACTTTTTATTCTATTTTACTGTATTTAATTACGCAAGGGAATTGTTAAATTATATGCGTGTCACATATAAGTTATTTAACATTATTTGAACAGTTTTCGCCACTCTATGTGCCAAATCTCTTTGTGTTAAAGATTGCAAAATGTATAATTTTTTTTATTTCAAATGGTCTGACAAACTCTCTGAGGACTCCGTAAGGCGGCTCGCAGTCGAAGTTAGTATTTGCTGAATAGGGGGGCAGTAATAAGATGCAGAATTTCTATTGCATATTGTGCTAGTATATGAAACAGGTTAAGTGCAAGTATGCTGAGACTATAAAAACAACTGAATTTAATACGTAAACGATTTATAAAATTGTTAATAAATTAATGTCACTGTATTTATTCTATAACTGAATTATCTTATTTGAATTATTACAGATATTTCGTATCCACGACTGAATAAAGAATTATTACTGTATTATAAAATTGACTCTCGCTTGCTCAAAAAAATATATTAGGTGTACAAATAAGTTTCCGCCGTTTTGAGAAAGATGGCGTGGCACGAGGTTTACGTTCGAATTCACAGATGATAACCAGCTTGAAAATTAAGTTGATCATTTAAGAACAACTTAACCCTATCATATTATTATCTCCGTATTAGCATTATATATTTTTTTTTATCCAAAAATGACAAAATATGAGCCAAATAAGCGTCATTTGCGGGAACTGTTAATTAACTTTTTTAATTTAAAAAAATCTGCTGCCGAGGCCCATCGATTGCTCATAGAAGCATATAATGAGACTGCCTTGAGTGAGAGAACATGTCGTGAGTGATTTCAAAAGTTTAAAAACGGTGATTTTGACGTAGAAGACAAAGATCGCAGTGGAAGGCCAAAAATTTATGAGGATGCAGAATTGACGGAATTATTGGAGGAAGATTCGTCTCAAACACAAAAGGAACTTGCACTTACTTTAGAAGTCACTCAGCAAGCAGTCTCCCATCGTTTAAAATCGTTAGGAATGATTCATAAACAAGTCTTTCTTAATAAATATTATTTTTTCGACAGAAAACAGCGGAAACTTATTTGTACTCCTAATAGTTAAGCTCGAAAAGGATCCTAGCAATTATGCTGTAACAGAACTATTTTTAACTGGCCTTAAAAAGGAGGAGGTTCTCAATTCGGAGAGTTTGATTATATGCGTTTCTTTATATGGTTACGTATGTCTGAATGAAAAAATGGATGAAAATGTCTGTCTATCTATCACAGCCATATGCTCCGAATCTCCTTGATCTTCTAGTTACAAATTAAAAGGTTCAAATATGATATTCTTTAACCCAAATACAGGCGTGTAACGAGAATAAATGAATTTCGAATATGGGCATTTTGAGGGGCAAATTATAAAATGAAAATAAGAAGATTTGCCAGCTGTACCGTGTGATATACCAAATGAAAGGGCTTGTTGAAAATGTCTGTAATTTTTAATTTATATAGTATTTTAAATAGATGAAAATTTACCATTATCTACGAAACTCTTGATCCTAAAATAAAATAAAAACAGAAAATCGTACTTTATTTAGATTACGGGAAAAATTATAAGGTGTCAATGGTCTTAAATTAGCATCGTAAATCTTATCTATAATATTATGTTCAACTTTAGGTACCCTCTTCCCACGAGATCACTACAATTGTCCGCTTTGTATTAATGCCAATATTCGACAGCCTCGAAATTTGACATGGTTCTGCATCTGTTTACTCGAATCTATGGAATATAAAAATATACTAGCTATGCGTAGAAATGTAGCTTGATTCCTAAATTTGAACGTCACTGACCAGTTCGAGTTCGAAATAGACGGCATTCCTCCGAAACCCCTATGGGCACCACAATTTAATTTCAGGGATACATAGCAACCCTTTGACTGAGCATAAATTGGTCAACTGATGTGAATATGCTACCGATGTATTCTGATAAAAGCTGACCACTTTAATGGCCGACCAATTAGGTGCCTGATCCAACTTTAAAAGCATAACCACCGTCACAGCCGATGAACCGCATCGTGCATTTACTTAATTAACCAGCCACTGTGTAATCTCGGTTAATTTCATTTTGTTTGATCGGATTTAATTTGAAGTCTATTATTAAATTTATCATTATTTTATATCAATGTTTCAAGTGAGACAAAATGATATAATATTACTTGCTTGTATAGGCTGAATACCTTGAGGTAGATCTGTAATATTTATGTAACGGTCGAATTTCATTCGAGGATTTTATCTTGTTTAAATTAATTTTGGTCAAGGTTAGTAGTGCGTACGTTTTATATTATAACTAGCTATACCCGGGGTTTGTTTTTATTTCCAGGTGTCCAGCTACCGTTGTACTTTAATCGGGAAAATATTATAATATGCTAAGAGACGGATTGTGCATGTAACCCTTTATTCTACCATAAAAGTACAAACTTTATAAATTTACTTAAAATATTTGCTCATAATATTTACTTTTAATATTATTATTTTTTACGAAAATATGGAATCAATCGGACACGCATAAACGGCAAGCAATTAATTGGCATGTCGATTTATTGCTCCGAGCTCTGCATAAACATACAGCAGTGAATGTTTCATAATTATACACGTTTTTTTAAATATTTTAAAGCAGAAACGCAATGTTTACCACAAAGATGCAGAAAATACGAGCCAAACCTTTGTTGGCGACTTTGTAGCGAGGTAGACGGTTCCGCCGCAGTGTCGCGATTCTCAGCACTATCGTGCGCTGTGGTCCCAGTATGTGCTCGAACGTCGCGACAATGTCGCATACCTAGTAACTAAAGCGTGCACACTCATAGCTTCACTTGAAAAAAATCCATGCACTTAGCGCTGAAAATAAGCGCGGCTTTCGACCGCATTCACTTTTAGCGATGTAGTTTTTCTCCTTTTACACCCTCCACACCCATTCTCCAATCCAGCATCCCCCGTCCCTCTCCAACTTCGCATCTCTTCAACTATACTCCGTTCACTTTAACGTTCGTGACACAAAGCAATATGTGAGTTAACTTCACTGTAACGGTTCTTGTTTGAGTTGCGATTTAATGCCTCCTTAAACTGAGATGGTTTACGGGTTAACCCGGCTGAAAAGGATAAAAGTATCGGCAGTTGTTTACTTTTTGGATCTACGTCGTTTCAATAAAAACTTTGAATCCGGTAAAAGGAATCGCGTTGTTTGAGCATACGCTTTATTATATTTAGATCTGATTGAACTGCTACATGAACGTAGCCATACGAAAATGCCATATGAAAATAGATTGTTTATCTGTTAAATAGTCTTAAATATCTTTTATTTTTTACATTCCAATTCAAGTTTTTTTAGGACTATCCCTCTGAATTTTTCTAGATACTTCATAATTTAATGTTATTTTATAGCTAACAATATATAAGTATGAAATAGTAATAGAATTGTAATTGTCATTTGCAACTAAGTGATAGGAAGCAAGAACTTACTTCATGTTGACAAACAAATATAATAGCGGGCCAACAAACAATATAAATCATTTAATCAGTAATATCCATGTTCAGACACCACATACTCGTACATGAGCGTGTAACTTACACAAAGCAACTTGACCCTTACATCCCAATCCCGAACTAAATCCGAACCTGCTCCCTTCATCTGGAAACAATTTTGTACGAGAAGTGGTCAGATTAAGAGCTAATCTATATTTACCAATGAAACAAGCATCATCCTCGGCCTCAACTTGTCCAATTTACATGACGAAGGTGGCGATATCGCAAAAGAAAGTTTCAGACAACTTTTATCAGATCCCAGCCCACTGCGGCTGATGAGTTGGCACAGAACTTTATTTACTGAAACGACGATCCGATTCAATGGAGACGGAAATACGATATCATCTTAACGTAAGCATAATAATAGGTATAATAGGAATTATTTACTTTTGATCAAAATAAAATTACGCATTGTATAAACATTTTTGTTAAAACAATTTATAACTTGAATGTCTAAAAGTGAAACTCTTAAAATAATACAATTCTAATAACTAAAACCGTAACTTGTTAATGTCAAGTGGAGAAAAGTTTGATTTAATATTAAAAATGCACTCTTTTAAGATTATAATTGAATATAAATAATAGTTGAATAAGAACGGGAATAAAGAATCTCACTCCATATTTTACAGACACGCTCGAGCCACCCGACTCGAGAACTGGTTCCGAGGGACTAGGATTAGGCACTGCCTACAGCCGAGTACGTATTACACGAAGAGATTTAAACTGAATTAACCGTTCGATCGGAAAATTGGAATGCCACACAGATAATTACCTGACACTCACAGAAAAGGAAGTCACTTAGAAAGGAGATTCAAATAAGCGTGTACGAAGGACTAAGAGAGGCGGGTGGCCCGCGCGGATACGGTCCACGCGATTCTATCACAAAAAATATAACTGATACAGCGAAGAGCTATCAGGGAGCGCGATCAACTGAAACCAAATACCCGTCAATTGAATTGGGATCAGTTTGTGATTCTCCTCGACCTTATTCCAGATTCTCCGGAAAGTTTATAATTTCATAGATATTTATTTTTATTGACTTAATGCTTAAACCATTTATTGTAAATACGAGTATACAAACAATGTATCCAAAATATGGAAGTGGTCAAACCACAAAATAAAATTATAGAAACATACTTTTTATATGACTTTTGTAATCAAAAATTAATCATTCAAATATTCGCTAGCCAATCAATCATTTTACAAACGACACAAAAGCCGCAGTAAAGATAAAAAAAAATAGTTTACTTCACTTTACTAAGGGTACAAAAAACATGTTATTTTTAATATTGATAATATTTTTAGAAATAGGCTCTTTAAACATCTGTGGTAAATTATTCATTACAAGAGTTTTATTAGTCTCAGAAATGAAATAAACTGATTCAAAATGAAAAACTTAATCAATTTTTGTCAGCTCAGAAATTTCGAATGGATTACATGTGGGCTCAATCATTTAAGACTTTCTATAGACTTCACGACGTGGCCACCGACTGGGACCAGGCCCGACAAATTTGTGAAGCCGAAGGAACTGCACTATTAGTACCTGATTCTCTCGATGAAATGGAAAATCTCAAGGTGCTCATGAGCAATATGAAAGCACACTACACAGCTATTTATATTGGTTTACATAATAAATTCTCAAAAGACACATATGTTACTCTAAAAGGTAATCATGTTATATTTATGATAGCAATATTTAGGAGAAACTTTATCCATTTTTTTTATCTCAGGTGAATCAATAGCGAAGACTATACTAGATGTACTTTGGGCTGAGGGGACACCGGACAACAAAAACGATACCGAAAACTGTGTTGTGATGACTAGAGAAGGACTTTTTGACGATAGACATTGCAAAGAAATCCACCCATTTATATGCAAGATTTATGGTGACGATACACGTTATAACGAAAATTGTACTAGTTTTGATATGGGTACGTATCTATAATTGTAATGGTATTAGTTTCTGTCCTGCGGTTTCATGTATGTTATTCCAGGGCAAATTCTATCTGAGTGTCAAGTTAGATCCAAATCAACTAAGAGTTTTTGCGTCAAAGAGTAACGAACATAAGCCATACAACCTATCGCATTTATAATATTTGTTAATAATAATATATTTATTTTTTATTTGCTATAAAATACACACTGGAGGACACAAACAGTAGACAGAAGACAACTTTTAAATGCAAAATTTTATTGAACTCTGGTACCCAAAGTAAGATTCAACTTGTGTTATGGGTACCAGGGCCCTCGCACTTATTAATCTATTATAGAACAACTCTTAAGTGTAACGTGGTAGCGTGAGGAAAGTTATTGTTGACTATAAATAGCCTGGGACATTTATATTACGCTATCATCTAATCTCAAACTAAGTAGAGCTTGTACTATGGAAACCAGATGATGTACCTACAAAATATTTTCTTCTAAATATATACTTACACCCAGACACAGAACAAACAGACATGTTCACATACACAAATATTTTTCCTATGGGGCTGAAACTCATGACGTGTGACGTGGCAGTCATGGTGTTTAACCACCAAGAAAACTGATTGGCCTTAACAGGATTGGCCATATCTCCAACTGCATTTTCTTCTGACAGGCCAATTGGCTTAGTGGTTAGCGACCCTGACTGACAAGACGAAGGTCGCGGGTTCGATTCCCACCCAGGACAAACAATTGTGTCCATGAACATGTCTGTTTGTTCTGTGTCTGGGTGTAAATAGCTATATATATGTATGTATTTAGAAAATATAAAAAGTTGTATATGTAATACATCAGTTATCTGGTTTCCATAGTACAAGCTCTGCTTAGTTTGGGATCAGATGGCCGTGTGTAAAAGAATGTCCCAGGATATTTATTTATTTTATTTATTATTTTGATTCATAAGGATATATTTCTGAAAATAATGGCAAATGTTACAAGTTTCACCAAGAGCCGTTATCGTGGCACGATGCATATTTGATCTGCAAGTCAGAAGAAGGAAGCTTGGCCATCATTAATTCTATAGAGGAAGCTTCTCTCGTAACAAATTTTCTAAGCGAACATCTCGACAGCAGGGCACCTGATCCAAACATTTTGTACATTGGATTTAGTGACCTTATGTTTCAATATCAATACAGAACAATAAATGGTACGATTTATTCAATTTATACATATAAAAGTAATATAATCATCATATTTATTTTGAGGATCTGCACCTTGAAATAAAACGGCCGTTCGTCCATCCATCTGTTTAGACCACAAGAATAGGAATCTAAAGGTCCTTTGGATTTGATTTCTATAAATCAACACAATCTAAAGATCTTAGCCATGTATGTAACTTACGGCCAAAATTAATATACGATCCCGATCTTTAGATATAGAGATATTAATCGCAAGATTGAAGTACAATTTAGAAATCACGTGTATCCATGGATTTTGGATCGGGATTGCATATTAATTTTGGCCGTTAATTGGACGTTCACAAACTTACTGTTCAACCCTATAGGGAACTTCCCGGTGACCTAGAATTAATGAATGATTTTAAAATTAGTAAAAGCAATGTTTCTCAGCACAAGTCAAGGAAACAATCCGATCAATGTTCAAATTTAGTCATAAAAAAATACCATATGGTTTTTTAATAATGCATTACTTTCGTTCTGACTTACCTTTTCAGTAGGGCAATTTTCAGTGTTGATGTTATCTATAAGTTCAGTTAATTTATTATTTTGGTGAAAATGTACCTCCCATACTACTTACATGTAGCTGACATTCAAACAGTATTTCTTATTTATGCGAAAAAATCTTTTCAAAGGTCAATCATTAGAAGAAGCCGGATACGCATTATGGAGTCCTATTCTAGATGAATGGCCAGAAATGAAGGAGAGGAGATGTGGCGCTATTTCAAGAACTGGTTTTCTAGAAATGACGTGGTGCGACCGCCCTGCAATGTTTCTTTGTGAAACAACCATTAATTCAACTGTAATGGTTTAAGGAATCTAAAGATTTAATAAAAAGAGCAAAAGTAAACAATTTATTACTTATTAGAATAATAATAATAATTTATTTGCGAGAAATAGTGGTACAATAAGGTCTTATTGAAAATACAGTATATATATATCCTCACCATTCACCATCAGGCGTATTCTATCTAACTTACATAACTACAAGAACTCATAAATTATTAGTCACAAACAGAAACAAAGAAATGACACATAATCCTTGTTTGTGACTTCTTATTTGGCAATGTAATGCGAATGCCCAGTTTGAATTACATATTTTAATACAATTACAATCTCAGATCACAAACTATATCTATAAAGAAACTAAAAGTGGTTTGGCAATTATTTTGCCAATGCTCGCGAAAGGGTTAATACAATAGTTGCGTAATATACATGTCATGTAGGTACATATAGGTACAAATAGTTGAAATTAATGAGCAGGTACACGTCAACATGCTTGAGATGACGTAAAAGCCCACATTAGTGGTGGTTAACGTCGATCGTCAGGACCTCTCGTCGCCGGGTGTCGTGTGACCGACAGCTCTGACATCCGACGATAATACACAGCAATACATTTAAAATCAGTGGTGCGCGTCACTCGATGAATTGCGACTTTGTCGATTACAGACACAAATTGAATGAAGTTTAATATGCGTGAAATATTCGCTTTGTGTTTTGATATTGCTTTGTATTTAGTATCAGCAATGAACGTTACAACTTTCAATAAGGTTAACGTCATTTTATTCAAAGACGTAATTGTATTGCCACGAGAGATAAGCTGACCACTTGAATGTTGAAACCGATTAAATAGGTCCTGGCGACTACATCAATCGACGTGCTACAAATACTTTTAAACAGGGAACTATCCTGTATTAAAGATAAATGATCAAACACTAACCAGTGTATTGGACGTTAAAAAATATACGAAAACATCAAATATGATCAAAATTAAATCATAATGTAATTTTTAAGTACCGATCTAATCACAAAGAGTATGTTATTTGATGCTGTACAATTATGACGTCACAACTTTCTATTTCATACGAAACTCCATACATTCTATCGTTTTGACATTGACATAAAGAATTGCTGATTTGACATGTCAGGACACATCCATATTGTGTTATAAATGTATTTGAATATTATCTTAAAAAAAAACTGTTTTATTTTTATATTGTGATAATAATATTTCATTTTAAGGTAATATGCCTATCGTCTACGCGTCCCTCTCTGCCTCAAGACCTACAGTATCTACTTCAAGGCTTACCCGGACTAATGATGCAATCTAAACTAGTGTTATACATATTCGTTATGTAAAATATATATTATTATAATAATATAAAACTCGGGAATTTCACTTTAATTCGCGGATTATAGAATTAAGGTAATTAGAACTGGGAGAGTACACGATTAGAAGGATGTCCGCCGTCCTCGCTCGCGGCTACTTCACAATATTGTTTCAAACAAATGGTGTAGGTAGGAACCCTAAACTAAATTTATAAACTGACATGTGACAGTGACACCTCTTATCTCATCACAATATTGTAGACTGCAAACAGTATGAAAATTTACATTTTACAGATTTTAATATCACATAATGGGGAACAGATTTTTTTACGGCAAAGTACAATAAAGGTAAATAATTTATTTAAAATTAGCGGTGCCCCGCAGTTTCACTCGCGGTCCAAGTATTGTAGTTTCTGTTCTCAGAGATAGCGTTGATAACGAAAAATTTTTGAGAAAACCAATATTCGTCCAATTTTTTCTTGATCTTTTTATTTTTACTTAGTCTGCTTTTGGGTCAAAAATAAAATCAATAAATCAAAGACCATTGAAATCTGTGCAACCGTAGTTGAGTTATAAATGGTGAAACAAACACTTTGTTATTGACTTTGTTTTATATGTAAACTAGCTGTCCCCCGCGGTTTCACCCGCGATTATCGATATCATTTTAAGCCTATAACCATCTACGAAAAATTCCGCGTCGAATGGTAGTCCCATCCCGATATGTTCAGTAGTTTTGTGGTGATGCTGCGTCAAAGGAACCCTATTTTCCTTATAATAATATATATATAATAGATTAGGTATACTTTATAAACAATATGTGTGTGGGTGTAAATATCTATATAAGAATGTATTTAGAATATAAAAAAAAGTTGTATATGTAGTATATCAGTTATCCGGTTTCACAGTACAAGCTCTGCTTAGTTTGGGACTAGATGGCCCTATGTAAAGAATGTCCCAGGATATTTATAATGTCCCAGAATATTTATTGTATTGGTTATAAATTGCTTTGCTTGACAATTGAAACAAACTATTTCCTAGATTTTTCTTTACAAAAGCATATGGCTTATAACATAAGTGCGCGAGTTCGAAGCGTAATAAACAGCTTTATATGTGAAAGCTTAACGGGCGCTTTTGAGTTAAATTTTATTTGATTGCGAGCGCGCGTCACGCCGACAGCCTGATTGATGTATTGCCGCCGTGCCGGCCCCGACACGGTCAAAGATTACGTAATTGATGCACGCCTGTTACACATCACCATATAAGGTGTTCCGTTTATCTTATATGATTTTAAGTAGCACTTATTGGTGGTAAATAAGTGATTGTCTTAGTCACTTCTTAAAATGTCTCTCATGAACGTTTATCAATTTAGACATATGCATATTCCATTCGCAGAATTCCTTAACCGGAATAAAGTACAAATTTCATTATATAAAACATGAAAATTAAACATTATAATCAGCCGAAACAAAATATGCAATGAGTATAATAAAAAAATATTTAATACCTATATCAATTTTTTTTTATATCCATCTTCATATGAAGTTCTGTCAATTGTTTTTTCTTTAACTTTCACTGCACCTTTCATAGCGGGTAGAAAATACCTACCATGCAATGTTTTCCTATAAAGAAAAGTTATTAAAACTCCTTTGACTTACAAACAGACAACCGGATAGACAGGGCAAAAATTATGAGTTTTCTGGTTTTTTGCCATTTGGCTACGAAACCCTACTAACAAAAGTAAAACATACATAGCATCGCCCACCATTTAACATGTTTAATCTTGTACGATCAAAATTGACGCAACTAAGGCTTTATTGCCCTATTTGAAACTCTAATAGCACCCCATTCAGCATGACAAGCCTAATATTTGTTAAAAAAAATGATCAGGTAATTACCGTATAATATTATTAGTACTGTAAGATATTGACCACTGAAACCACACGTCCACGTCCACGTGTGTCTATATATAAAAGTAGGTAGGTACCTACTCTGCGTCCACGTGCCAGACACCCCTGTTTATACACTATAATAATAAGCGAGTGGGAGCCAATGTTTCATATTAAATTATAACTTTCGCAACGTAAATCCTCATATATTTTCATGCCTGTAGTATCAGAGGTCATGAATAATACCACTAATCATTTATATGGTAGGGCAACGAAACGTCGCGATTGAGATAAAGCAATAGCGCCCCTTTCATACGACATTAGCTACATTAGTGACGCCACATTTCGTAACAATCTGCACCGTGGTTCGTTCGCGTGTGAATCCTTAGATACAGACGCTCATTTCCTCTTCACTTCGCGGGTTAAACACGAAACACGATGGAACTTCTGAGTTAATATTACATTATTGATATGTCAAACAATAGCGCATGACACGTTAGCGTTTTGGATGCTATTAGGTGGTATCTATTTGTTTATTTAATAATAGGTACCTAAACTTTTATTTAAAATTAAATTGTTGAATATTTCGCAAATTAAGAGAACAGCTATGCCAATGGCTGAGGGAAATAGTACTTAAGAAATTGAAACAAGTGGAGAACATTATATACTTAAGACATTTCCCAACAACAAAGTAAGCACGAGAATGTTTGGGTATCTGACTCACAGCCTCTAGTAGCAATTCTGTAGGTAGTTATTTCACGAACGGTTGCATGAAGGTAACAAGTATGAATTTCCTTAAAATTTTCAAAGAAAGTAATAAAATTTCATAGCTTTACTCGAGCAGAGTGACAATAAAACTGCATCTCGATTCTGATCACACTCGTTTCAATATTCAAATGCGGGCCAACACCTGAGACGTCGCGCTTCGCTTGAAAAATGCTTATTATATTGCGTTCCTGTAAATAAGCATACGTACTATTACGTACCTACATACATATTTCATCGGAGCTTCGAACCGTAACGATCCTATTAAGTTGTCTAAACAAACGACTAAAATATAAAAATTCTGGAATTCTTATAAAATTATATCTTTATATGTGCTAATTCAGTATAAAACAAAAATATATTATATAAGTTAAGAAAATCTTAACTGTGAAAACCCATGGAATGTGAATGTAATATAATAAACGTCAATTAAACTTTAACAATTATAGGTTTCTTTTTTTATATTAGTAATGAGAAAGCTTTTAGTTTAAATAAATTATAACTAAAACGATAAATATTATACATAGCAAACTTATAGTAAATAATAATATAACTGAAAAGGGAAAATATTTCTATTTTTATCCAGGTATGTTTCGCCGGTATGTTGACGCTGTAGTAAGGAAAAGAAATTGCTTTATGCTATAGACGTTCATAAGCTACACAACATCGATATGATAAAATCACGACGCGATGGTTTTACTCTGTAAAATAATCTATAGAGTTACATGCTACAAGTTTTATTTTTATAAACCAAAATGTACGCAAAAATGCTTCGGAAAACATCCACTTAGATATAGATAATAGGAAACGAGGGCAACGTTATAACGTTTGGAAGTTTAACAAAGATCTGGAGAAGACATGCTTCTTGCAGGCTTAATATATACGAGTATCGCCTAAAATCGAGGACAGCGAACACCGAAGTCGATACGTAGAGCATGCACTTACAGTAATGGTTCTCAAAGTGGAACTACTATTTCTGTTCCATTTTTTGGCGGCTGGTGTATTAAAAATTCATGCGATCAAAATATCCGGGAGGACTCGCGTGTCCGACGTGAAACCCAATATTAATCTTGTACTTGAACCGACCAGTCACTTTCAATTTATTCCCTCGACAGCCACGGAACTGTATCCTACCAACTTTACATTTTTCTTTGAAAATCGAACTGTTTTGCTTTGTGCTACTTGTATGTTCAATATAGAAATTCATATTTATTGTTGTTGTAACTTTATCATCCACTAAAAAGATTCCCTGGACAATAATGGTTTCATAATTCAGCTATTCCTTCTCCCACATTAAGCCAACCAGGTTCAGCGAATACCATTACCAATAATCAAGCAAATTATAAAGAGCCTTAATTATAAAGCTGCCAATTTTACAGAGACACGGTTCGTGACAGAGTAAGGTCAAATGAATCAAAATCTAATCATTTAATTTCGGTGACGTCGTAAATGTATGTTATTAACGTTGAAAAATCCACTGGATTGTAACCCTGCCTTGTATTATATAAAATAAGTCAAAATAAATACAACTTTAAAGTAAAGACTTCCAGGTATCAGTTGTTACACATGATGGCCCATAGAATCGGGTTTATCAGAGGTTATTTTAACTCTAATGCTAAAAGCCATCTAAGGGTAATATCTTCGAGCAGTTTAAAAATGTATATGATATCTATTTAAAGTAGACATCAAAATAATGGATAAATTTTCAGTTCAAATTTATGGATTCTAACGATTATCTTATTTACCAAGACACAATCAACGGAGGCGTAGTCAAGTGTCCAACGCAGAACTGCTATTGACAAGGTTTTGTAGTTTTTAATCTCCTGCTTTATTATGCATTCCGCACACGCCTATTCCTTGTAGGGCTCCGGGTGCGTTCCACTCCACTCGGCTCGCATAAGCTCGGAAAGCAAAGCGAAACTTTTACAGCAAAACTAACTTTTTGGATTTTTATTGCTTTTAAACAACGTGAGACGCAATAATATTAAATTTTAGTGAAACAGCTCTATATAATACAATAGGTATACCGAGCGTATTCTCTAGCGGATAATATAATGGCACTCTGTTAACAACTGTCAACAGTGTACCATTATAATTGTTGTTACAGAACTGGTTTCGGTTATCGCTATTTGTGATTCAAATATACCTTTGTCGTATTAAAGTAATTATATGAAAAAAATATGTATTCTTCTGTGATATATACGGTTTCACCGACTACAATTAAATAAAATGGTAAGGCGTAAATTATTATCAGAACGCATATTACCGCTCGCACGTAATATTTATCAAAAGAAATCTCCCAAACATGAGGTCGGCGTCGATCCACGTCGCGTGATCATTCGTCTCCCGCACAATTCGTCTGTTTAGGACGTGCGTCTACGTACTTTCGCTAAAAATGCAAATTCCTCGTCGAACTGACACCACGCCCTCAGACTGCGGGTCGCGATGAGAGCTGACTTAGGGACCTGCAGGGGTGAAAAGGGTGCGGGGAGGGTAAACACAGGGCCACAATTTTTCACCAAACCAAAATGAACAAGACACACCCCTAGGACTCGTCGAGTGCGTTTGCGACAGCCTTTGTCGGTATTTCATTATACGCAGTGATTTTGGCGTGGAGCTATGTTTTGTTTATGTTTTTAGGTAACAAAGTTAGACAGCGGGTAAACCTATGAATATATTATATTTTATATCTATTGTAAAAATTATCAAGGGTATAATAGAATCAGCTTATTGCAAAATATAAAGAATAGCTGTCCCCCGCGGTTTCACCCGCGTTTCCGAGGGATGTAATATTATTACCTTATTTTGTTCTTTCTATCATCGATAGCTTTCGCAGCGCACGCGATGTAAGGATTTTTACATCTTGGGTTACATTATTGGAGTTTTAGTAAGGGTCCCTAATTTCTTTGAAAATATAATATAGCCTATGTCACCCGGGGATAGTGTAGCTTCACAACGCTGAAATAATTTTTCAAATCGCTCTAGTAGTTTTTAAGTTTATTCGTTACATACAAAAATACAAATCTTTCCTCTTTATAATATTAGTGTAGATTACTAATTGAAATACCCAAAATTGGAAAGGAACCTTTTGATCTAATATCTTTATAGAACTACCTATCTGTTTATAGAGTAAATCAAGTACGGCAGTCATAACTTATTACTGAATTTATAACAGCAAATGTCTATATAATATTAAATAATGAACTTATTTCTTTACAGAACATCGTCATGTTTCCTTTGCAATGGTTCATAGAAATTCTTAAAAGTTCTCATTCCAAATTAAGGTATTTTGCCAGGATTATTTTATCCTTTGACGATATCTATTTAACCCAAACTCAAGTAAGTATACAAAATAGTTCGTCTGATGTAACTCAATTTGGTTTTGACATTTAATTTAAAACAGATGTACTGAAATTTACTTGTATGTTTATAGAGATACAAAAAGTTAACCATTAACTTAATATAGTTTTAAATTCCTATTGTACAATCTCAACGTTAAACAAAATAGCTTTTGTTCCAAGTAATCAATATGAACATTTTAAGCGTTAATTTTCTAAGCTATTAACACATTAGGAGTGCACAACGGACGCTATCGTAAATCAGAAGTGCAAACAGTGTATTAATTACAAATGCAAACAGCGAGTGTGGTCCGCCGCAGCCGTCTCCATCCTGCTAATGATTTGCAGTGTAGCTGTGGCTCTACAGATCCACACAGCCGCATACATGTGCAAAGCTAACTGAGCTTAGTATGTCAAACAAGAGAAAATTTCCACCAAGATTTATAGCCTTAAGCACCAGGTGTTAAGAGATTAAATGTAGTTTTCAGAATATTAAATAAATGCCATTTTATTTGAGTTTTTGCTGGAGACTTTACAGTGCTTAATAACTTCGCTGTTCCATCGTCAGTTAACTTCGTGAAACGGTTCGTAACTTTGCAGTTAAGTTGGGCTCTATGCATTCGATCGAACAGTGAAAACTTTGTGAAAAAATCTTATTTCTTATACGGATATAGAATTGTGGTTTCTGGAAATACCTTTTTATTTGTTTTCGAAACTGGCTTTTTAGGATATATGTCCATGTTAAGTTATGCCATTCCAAGGTTTTAACAAGAATCAATAAATGATGGTTATTTTTATTGTACTGAACCCTTTGAAAGCGATTTCGCACTTGACCAGTATTTTATCTGTATACATTTACAGGAATTATAAATAAAGTAATAATTACATATTTAATATAGTATGTGAAATGTGAAAGCCTAAAAATAAAAAGCTATACTATATATTTTTGGTGTACGATGACGCGGGACGGCTGGAATAACTAGATTACTAGACCCGTGTAGTTTACACGATGTGAGTTTTTTTTGTATGGCCCTTTATCGTAGACACTTTACCCGCGGCCACGCGGTGGGTAGTTGAATAGTGCTCCAGCGTTTTATTTTTCAAGCTCGCTCAGTAAAATGTTTTGAAAGGACCGATTTCACTTTACGTCGGTGGCTTCCCCGCGCACCCGCGCCCGCGCCCGAGCCCGCATGTCTCCGCCGCCGACTACCATTGTAAAAGCAACTACAATCGTACATTATTGTTTCGACGACGGCGTACCTAGTCCTTTTTATTCCAGTTTTCATGCAAAACCGTATCTTTACACGGTTGAGTTATGGTGATGAAATTAAAACGGGGCTTTTAGTCGAACGTTTTGTTTTCATCGCCATAGCGATAGAGCGCTATCTCCACTTTTATGGAGATTATTATTTTTATATTCCTTTTAATCTTGAGAATGGACGACTAGGCATTATTCACACCGCCGCAATATAAACTTCACTGCTTATTTATCTAAAATTGGACATGAACACATTTATTTCCCATATCGATGGGATACTTTTATACAATACAAACTAGTAGACCCTATAAATATTACAACTTATTGAGATGCTCAAATGTTTTAAAAAAAATATTGTCGAAACTACTATTTCATACCATTTTATTGATTTATTTTATGTACTGAACCAATTCCGTGACTTTTAGACATCATAAAATGTGAACATTACAAACACAGGATCATGGACACCTTTTTTAAAACCATGATTACCCTTATTTCATATAGTTTAGCCCATTAGTATTTGTAGCTATTTAATGGATGCTTTTCACTTATACAAATATAAGGCTATGAACTCATGCACTTGTAAGATGGACGACATTACAAGGATAATTAGAAACAATAATATTTTATGACATTTATGTTAATTTAAGATATTTAGAACCACTAATATGAACCAGCCCTAAAGAATAGTGGAATTCAGAAATCGAGTCGGAAGTCTCGCTAAGGAGCGGGTCGCATTTCCGTAAGTCGCGAATATTCGATTCAATCGTCCCCACCTCACCAAGCTTTAAGTGTGAGAGAACTATTTTCGTTACGGCACAACTGGGACACACTGGATGATGGTAAATGGAAAAACGAAATGTTGTTAACAAAAGCTTGACTTTAAATAAGTCGCTGAGGTCCTTTTTAACCGAAACCATGCTATTTACGATTTTATATAACAATATTGCATTATTTATGTAGTTAAACATTTAACGCTATCATAATTTCACAATACAAAGCCAGTCGAAAATATATTCCACAAAATTTTACTTTGAATAGAAATAATTTATAGTGTAGAGCTCAAGTACATGCAACGAAAATACGAGTAAAGCTAAACTTGAAATAATATGGTGACTTTGGTAAAATATCATGTATTTAGTTGGCTGATACAAAAATCGAATACCCCTTTGCTCTTATTTTATGAAACTGATGTTTAAACGTATACGTATAGGTACGTTTTTTGCACAACTCATAAAGTTGAAATTACAGTTTTCCGCAATTAAACAGATCGTATCTTGACAAATTACGCCGAAGCGAGGAATACAATTAATTTCTTCGTTTCCGTTGGGTAATTCCGTTTGAAACCTCAACGTTTTTTCATAAGGTTTACAAATATTACAGAGGGTCTTTATGAGTAACAAAATAAACATTTGTTTGGATCATATGCTTGTACTTTTCCTGTAAACAATAAACTGTAAAAACAATCATGCTGTTCCATCCTGTACAGTATGTAGGTACCACAAAATGGCCAAGTGTGATGCGAACACTATAATGTTGTTGGCTATTGGAGTGGCTTTTCTGTTTGCGAACTGCATCTGATCTATTTTTATCTCGCGCATGTAACTCTGTTTATCTTTTAAAACGATCGAAACCATGTAGCGGAAAATTGGAAATATAAATCTTTTGCACACATTTTTTCTTATTTCGATTTCAGCTGGACTTGTAACAAACAAAATCGGAACTTTCGACTACTATGTTTACTGTTGCTACATAAATTATGTAGAACTATAAAAGATAAAACATCACACAACACACCCTCTACTAGAAAGAAAAGAAGATAAGTAGGTTGTTTCTATACATATGAAGCCCCATTGGCCTCGTACAATACAATATTTTTCCTATACACTCAAAAACAAATTCACATAAGTGCTTGAAATGAAATTGCATTTAAGCCAATAGGTGCAAGTATTCATCGTCCGTCATATTATTTGTCAACGGCCCGTCATCGGCAGGCGCCGCCGACCGTCGAGTGCGAGCGACGCATAGCGTATATCCAATTACCCATTCGCAATATTTTCTATGCGATGACGCCTGTGGAAAACACAATCAATCTACACAAATAACATCCGAACACGTGACACTGGAACAGGTGAACAATATAAATAAATAAATAATCTATTGTCTTTTATGACAGCATTTTTGTGTTGAAAATAGTAGCAGTAGTAATACATTATGTCGACTAAATAGTTTATTTACTATAGCATCGAACAGTTCGATTATTTGTTTAGTAACTGCGCTCAAGCTGCTACTAACGTCATTTCCATAAATAACTTGCACTAACTCTTCTCATAGGTACAAATAATACTGAGATTATTTGTTAAGTATACCAATATATTTCTTTATTATTTCGCTGCCAAGCATTGAATGAACTATTAAACAAAATAGCAATCGAAAATTATGATAAACAACTTCATTATTTGCACGTATCATATTCACAATGGGCGGTGTCCGCGCGCTAAAATCTAAAATTACAGCTGTTAGGTGGGTGCTCCGAATTCACATAATCGCCGCAATCAGTACGTGTACGTATTGTGTATGTCTCGTCGAGCTGCACGCAACTAATGAAATCGTAAATCAACAATGTTGAACATACATCGACACATTTTCAGCGAACAAATATTTTGCCTTTCAACATTACTCTCGACTCGACGGGTGCCTTGTTAATTAATAGAATTAAAACTGAACTTGATGAACGGCTCAGTAGCGTACCAATTATCTGCGTGAGTTTTTACACCTTTAATAACAGATGTTATTAAAAAAACAACTTTATTAATTGATTATTATAACTCGACATTGATTGAATATGCCTTTGCACAAATCTAAAACCAAAATATGGGTTGCTAAGTTAATATGTTCTAAAATATTTTAAGAGAAGAGCTATTAGTGCTGAGTTCGTTCGGAGTAGTCCTATCACCACAACATGTCCACCAGCAGTAGCACACTTGTGTAAGTGCCTTTGTCGGCCTACGTGGCCTACTAAACTATAATACCTCAATAATATACCATATATAATATACATACTTTTCCTTAAAACTTAAGTAAGAACTATTAACACTCCTAAACGATGAGATATCACTTTACTGAAAACTTTTGCATGGAGCAAGTTCACTCACGATCTTAATTTAATTTAGTATAACCATCGATATTGGTATAACTAGATAACAATTTTTTTATTTTTGTAACATTGTTGGCCTTCATTAAGTGAGTTTATATCAATGATAAAGAGTGTATGTCTCGATTATACAAAAAAAACTCCTGCTCTATCAAATCCCAAACAGCGAAACTCAACAGGAAATCAAAAGCCTTGTTAAGGACTATTTTTTATTTGTGTCGGGTTTGCGATTGACTTCAATCTCACCTGGTAAGTGATGGTAAGTGAAGATGAGGCCGAAGATGGAGCTCGCAATCCCGTTAATAGCCTATTCACTCTTTTCTTAAAGAGCCCCAAGTTGTAAGTTTCTGGGAACAGACGAGGGGAGCGAATGGAAACTTGAGAGAGAAGGAGATCTAGCGGAAATCCTAGATAATTGTTTTTTGTATAATACTCTTCATCATTAATAGAAACTGCCTTAATGAAGACAAACAATTTTATGAAGATGGTAAGAAGTTTATATTAAATTAAGTTAAGATCATGAATGGAACTCATCTCACGAACCATCTTACTATTACTAAATAATTGTTTTTTATATAATCTTATAATGGATTTCCGCAATGAAATACCTGAGTCAATTAGTTAAGTAGTTATCTTATTGTATAGTTCATTTACGTGGGAATACCACTCACTAATACGGCGCGCGGTCAGATATCTGCAAATCCTACAACCAATTTTATGCGTAAGTGTACACGTTTAAATCAACTACTCCCGTATACGATTAACATGGTGGATTATTTATATCGGATAGCTCTCGACCCACACACGGGCGGCTCTGTCGGCACTCGGTACTACATCAAAAACGGTGCACTCCAACTAATTGCATTTGCTATTGATGCAAGCCTATACCCACTACTGGACCAGTGAATACCTAACCCGACCCGACCATCAGATGTAAACTATTAGCAGTATAATTTCAGCGAAGCAGTGTTTGTATTTGGCTCGGTAAAATAGAACTATAAGGTTTATTTTATATACTCTGGTTTGATGTACCGCAAACCTAGCTAGAAATAAAACCTATTTTCAGTCTTTATAAACAGTTTATAAGGAAAGGTTTTATATAATTAATTAAGGGATTAGATTAAATATCTCTAAATTAGTAGACAGTAATGTGATGACTCATCTCACAGATGATATTTTAAGACTCAACGTGACATGTGGTGACCATTGTCACTGTCTCTAGGGCACATCATCATCAGCCTATCTCCGTCCACTGCTGGACATAGGCCTAATCTATGGCACGCCACTGAGCTCTAGGGCACATTGGCCCGGTATTATCGGAGGGGAATCATTTTTAAACAGAGCAATGTTTCTTTATCCGACCTGGGAATCGAACCCAGGAGGTAAGGTCTATAGTTGATCTTAATACCATTCAACCACAGAGGCGAAATATGGTGAAACTTAATCAATGCGAGCTTATAAATATCTTCTATAAAGGAAGGATATCAAGTTTATACGTATGAACTTTTAAATAATTTTATATTTTTAAACTTCCTCTTGCAGAAGTTTTTTATCCGATTGTAAATATCAGTTAATATAAGTGTATATGCCGCTTACATCGTTTTCGTATAGAACCATAAAAGGTCTAGCTAAACGCGCCGCAATTCGTACCTACCTGCCCCTCAAATTACTTAGTTAATGCTTATTCAACAACCTATAAAAACAAAGAGGCGGCCGCGACACAAGGAGGGTCCGAAATTCTATTGTATATTAATGTTAGCGACGCCATTCTCTCGCTAGTTTTGGCAAAGATGCAATTTCATTTGAATATTGTGCAAGTCGACTGTTATCCTGCGTTATACTGTTAACTGAAACACTTTAAATACAAAGTGCTCATAAAAGTAGTGTCTTTAACGCCATTAATGTAGGAGTCACGTTAATTAGTATTGAAACTTCACAAATTGGATATGAAGCGATGCTATTCGGTAATATGCCGAACGTCGTACGTTCAGTGAAACAATTAAAAGGAAATTTTAGCTCCCCCCGAGCGCACATCGCGTGGATGTCTCTCATTCCGCTTGTAAGTGCGCCTCCGCTCGTCACCGTGCCGTGTCTCCACGATTTATACCCGCGCCGTATTACACGCCATTCGACACGTTGCCACGTTTAACGCAGCTCGGAGATCGACGAAATCTTTTGGACAATACACATTATTCAAATTTTCATACTGTATTAATTCCTGCATGTTTATAAATGCACGGCAACGCGCGAGCGATACCCATGGTGTTGCAGGCGTCAATAGGCTGTGGTGGCCGTTTACCATCAGACGGGCCGACAGCTTGATAGCTACCTAAATATCTATACTAACTAATACCTAATACCTTATACTCCATAAAGAGAAGAAAAAAACAAAGTTGGGCCAAACATTTTTTTCGAATGTGGAATTGTTCCACAATATTGTTTTATTATATTTTAGTCAGGGAATGCTGTTTACTTACTCACCATTGCAATACTTTAAACATGTAAAGTTTAAAATAGCATATCAAAAAAGAAATTGAGTAGGTACACATTCAAACAAAATATAGATGGTAATACCACATCTAAAATTCTAATCGTGTATACTTGAACATCCACAGGATCCTCTAGGATGATTGTGCCGCTTGTCTAATTGTTTCTTGCAACGCGGCTATATTAAGCAGTGAGACGCCGCCAACTTTATGACTTCTTGAATGAGTCATTAAGTTGTCGAATCAATTCGTCTTCACCCTCAAATTTATTTGCATGGAACTGTAGAATTATGTAAGGGGAAACAAAGAGGAAATACTGACATGTTTAAAAACTCTCCCCAAAGTTATAATAATAACTGAAAATTAAACTTGTAAAGTTTACACTAAGTTAAAGATACTGTTAATATCAAACGTAGTAAAGTAGTAGACAATTTATTTTTAATTACAATAGAACACGCAAGTTCATAAACAGTGAAAGTTTGTAGCCTAGCATTATTTAATGATCTTAGGACATTTTCTTAACACTTGGACATCTAGGTTTCGATTCTCTTAGGAAAATCACTCTAACTCAACGATGTTTCTCGCGGCTTTGCCCTGTCTCTTTCGCTTATTATGCAAATACATGAGACGTAAGCTCTCGGAGGCGTCGTTGCGCGGCCTCACTGACGAAGTTTGTATGAGCTGAATAGGAAGGCTGATCCGATCTTGACAAACCGTTTACAATGGTTACCAGATAACTGATTATATTTTGATGTTTACATCAACACACAGAATAAAAGACATATTCAGGCACATAGCTGTTTGTCCTGGGTGCGATTGAACCCACGACATGTAGCCTGGCAGTCGAAGTGTCAAACCACCACGTCATTCCGTCAACACTTGATGTCATTATGACGGCCTTCCATGAAATAAGTACTTTAAGCTGGATTTTTAGTTACTTGGTTTCTCAATACATATGTGCAGAATCATTTAAAACCTTTTTACTTTATTAGAATTATTACATTTTATTTTAGATTGTCCTTTAAAAAAATTCAAGAACAACACGAAATTGAATACATATAAAAACATTTTCTGTTGCAATGAAATGTATTTAAAGTACAATACTGTTCCTTATTAAGCTATTATTTAAGGCTAGGGAGCAGAGTATATTTAAAAACAGGGGAGTTCATAAAGAATGTCACTGCACTGCAAAGTAATGCTTTCTCGTTTTAGCGACGGCCTGAGTGCGCATTATCAAAAACGTTTTGCATGGCTTGACTTTATTTCTGTTGTATTATGCTTTAAAACACATAAAAATATGCGAGCATTTTAAGCAAGCAATAATATTTTATTGAAAAAATAATTACTTATCAACTTACTCCGATTAGGTTTTTTTTAACAATGAGTATCATGAAGAATAAGAGAGAGTAAGTAATACGTGAACTTAGATACATATTATGAAGAAATGAGAAAAAAATCACATCCTCTCCCTCTACCACTCGAATCTCGCAAGACATGAGTAGTAGATAGAATATGATGTACTCTTAATACAAGTAAAATTCATAATATCAAGTAAAGTACCTATCGAAGGCTAAAGGAATATTAACATGATCGTCACTTTTAATAAGAATTCTCAAAATTTATTCCACAGCTTCACCTTAATTTAATATATCGATCAATCGTTGCGTAATAAAAACGCTTTTCTCTTAAGTACTGACCTTTAATACATTTTTTTAAATTATTTTATTCTATTAGTTGGAAAAGCACCCCCAGTCAAAAATATCTTGGCGAGGCAAAGAATATTCCGAGATGGTATTAACAGGAAAATCCTTTTTTAATTAATTAAGCAGTGAAATGTAGAGTATATTTCAGACATCGAGTAAAAATAAACCAAGGTTTTGCATTTTGCAGCCAAGTCGGGCTGAATGTCAGTATTTTGTTAATATATGAATACATTAAAACAAGTTCGAGGAAACAGTTTCTCGCTAAATTAAAATCTCTCACAGGCGAATTAAAACTGGGAAAGTTTTAAAGCATACTTTAGGCCCAGTAGCTTAATGATATTAAACTGTTGATTTATTTACAAAACGCCATTCTGTTCTATGTGTGTTATTGTATCGCTCTGAAGAATAAACAGAGAACTGAAATTATATTGAATATCAAACAGTTTTACACTTACAATGTTTTGGTTCCTAACGTGAATTTTATTCCAAAAAACAATGAATTCCTAGCCTAGAGGCAGTTTTGTAAAGTGTAATGTTAGCATTGTAAAGAAATGTTCAAAGCAAAAAAAACTCAAAACCAAACAACAATACACTTCACAGATAATCTAAATTTCAAATAAATATAAAATATAAATTCAGTTTTACAAACGTACTTTTTATTCAGCAGGGAAGGTTTTGGGGTGGTTTATTCGGCGCTAGTTTATAAGAACGTTGTTGGGCGGGCGGGCGGCGCGGGCGCGGGCGGCGGCGGCGTCGTGCCGTATCTATCATCTCGACCGCGTCACTACAAACACGCCGTTACCTCAGCTCATTTTATTAGGGGCCCGTGCCGACGCCCACTGAAACCACTAACGCGATGCGCTAATAAAATGGAATCGGGTTTCTTTCCACTTCGGAAGCTGGAGCGGTGAGTAATGGATATCAGAGATTATTGTATACTAGTAGTATCTTCCACAATTCTGTTTTAAACCTCCATATATATATATTTACTTTGATCCATTTATTTTCTCAAAGTTAAATCTATGCCATAGATGGCTACTAATTATCTGTCATTGTTACTTGTACTTAAATATTGTTTTTAACTAAGCGTTTAGTTTTGAACTGTGCAAAAAAAATACCTCGTTCAAAAACATTTTCACTGAATATTATCAATCATTTTCAGCAATGAAAATAGCACACCATCAAAATGATTTCCATTTTCAATACAAAAGTATCAAAAATATTGTATGTTCTTTCTTCTACTCTTATCTACAAGATGCCAAAAGGTGCTCAGCGTATGTAAATGATAACATTCATCTCGTCACAAATTTAATCAAGTAATGAAGTAAAGCCGTAAATGACGTAGGTATAAAGTGATACGTTTGGCATATTTCACACGTCGGTTTAGTGGCAAGCTAATACGTCACTTCTTCTAGTGCGTATCGCCCGCATCTTGCCACTTGGTCACATAATTTTTTGACATATTGCCCCCTTGAGAGTACACCTTTTTTTCGTTGTTCTTAACTATCTAGGGTTGTTGATTTTCATTTTGTATTTTTATTCCTTTTATTTAAAAAATCTTATGTTAAAAAATAATTATCGCCTCAATCTATCTTAGAAGATTTTTTTTCAAATTATATTTTTGTTCTTAATAAAAACTTTCCAATATAAAGAAAATATATTGAACAATTAAGAAATCTAATTACATTACAGTGTTCAATTTTATCCATTTAAAAACATCTAATTAGTTTCTTAGGTTCGTCCTAGAAATTGACGATGGGCACCAAACTGATATGCCCACAACGAATGCCAGCGGACGCGGTCGAAGGTTACCGAACACCACCGAATAAGGGTTCAAAAAGCCTTCGATTATTTTTAAAAATTTATTTTCATAGTCAATATTTTATATTATATAACAAAATTTGAGAACATCGAATTATATTCTTTTTTATGAAACGTTTTATTTTAGTTTATGAAAGTTTAACATTCAATGCAATTCGAGAGCAAAACTCTGGCTTCGTATTTCCCTAACTGAAGATCAAAATTTAATCTGAATAGTTGAATAGTAAAAGTTCAATTGAGTAAAAATTATATTAAATTCTGTATTATATTTTATTGTTATTAACGATATCAGCTTGTAAAAATGTTAGTGTGTAAATGTTTGACTTATGTAGATTTATGACATCGAGCTGATATACCTCGGATACAATTTGTTCCATAATTATTATCAGCACGCTTATCCCTAATTCCCCTTTAAAACAACTGGTAGTATGCTAGTATGCAAGAGTAACACATACCTGTTACACAATCGTGGCAGCCCTCAGTATACATAACATTAACTAATCAGTTATCATTAAGCTAGTAAGTACGCACGGTTCAACCCTGCAACTATGATTGTGATCAAGAGTGGCTCCGTGGAAATGAGAACGGGCGGCCGGGGACCGCGCACAGATAAAAACTTTCACTTTTTCCGACTACACTCCACAGCGACTTTCACCGACAACAATAACGCCGGCTGTGGACGCCCTTATTACGTTATTGTTTGTGTAATTGTAATAAACATGTTTCGTCATAAATGTGTTGCTATAATTTTTACTTATAAGCATCAGATATCATTCTCAAACACCATAAAGTCATATCATTTAAGAGCGAGCAAATTCTCACATATGCTAGGGTAATTGAATTGCCATACCGCCCTATAAAATTATTAAAACCCGGATTCAATTAACCCCTATTTTAATGTTTATCTTTTCCTCGTCTATGATAGTCTCTGTAAACACTGAATACAGTCCTAACTCATAAATAAATCATAACAAGTTATACCTCAATCGACAATCAGACCACCTGTTGATAACGATTACCATACAATGTTTATAATCAAGACTTACATAACAATGCCAGTAAATTCTTGTAAGTATAAAAGCCCTATTTACGTAAGCATCTTATCATTTACCCGGAGCAGCATTAGCTCCACGCTCAAAGTCTCAAGGTAATAAGTAGTGGGCTTTTCCTACTGAGTATGGGTAAGCGGTACGCCGCAGTGGCAGTTTTATTTACGATCCAGAGCAATATCTGAAGAAGGCAGCGTCGGGTAGGTATACTAATATCGGGCGTGTGGGCGCAGCCGATAGCCGCTCGATAGAATAATATGACGGGCGCGCGACCGGCCCTCTGGCACGTAGGCAATAAGCCGCCGGCAGGGAGCCAGCGAGCCGCCCGGAAAAATAAGATTGCACCCGGACTCTTCGGGCCCGCCGCGCGTGCTTCCACATGCTCCATGCCACCGCACCACAGTCGCATCGTCCTGGCCTGATAGGGTTGACCACTATAAATTCCGTCAAACAAATAAAACGAACTTACAATTTTAAATTAAAATTGAATCTTTATAAAAACTTTCTTCACGTACCTCAGTCACTCATTGCTTTATTACATAATATTTTACATGAGGTGATTTTAGTTCATAAATTAAGGTGCATATTATAATGGACATACATTGTATCTATACTTAATCTAAACACCTGATAGATTCGTTAAAAGCCTGCAAATTTTATTTTACAGTTATTCTCTAACGCTATATCAAAACCTTAATATCGGAGAGACCCAAAACCCGTATTTTAACAGTAGATATTCCATTCCAAAAGCGCAACCGTGTCCGTAAGACATGGGAAAATGAGCTAAGTCAAACTTTCACATTTTACATCCGTACGTGGGCAATGTGCCGGCTAACGTGTAACATATTCAAAAAGAAAACGTCCCGGCGAGGCGCGCCTTGTTTCATTTTACGATCTTATCGAAATAATCCGATCTCGCTTGTTATTTACTGCCGCCTTCCCTCAATTCCGGCACTTACGGCAAGCGGCAAGCTACGGCCACAAATAATTCTAGACCTTAACCCAACAACATTCGACACTAAATGCTCTATTCTAATCCGCCAGTATAACTCCTTACATTCAGAAAGTAAGTTTTGTTATAAAAGCACTAGAGAGATTCTGAAAAACTAGCTATAATCTATCATTCTACCTCGAAAATATAACACATTTTCCAAAGAAGTTTCTTTACGCTTATGCTCTTTTGAGATCAGAGAGTCTCGTAGACATACCTCCGGAGATTGAGAGGAAAAATCTAGGTGTTTTATTTCACATGAGACTGCGGTTGTGAAGCCAAGCGCGCTATCACAATAAACACTTTGCGGTCGCGGCGGTCGCGTAAATTATTCATAAGCCAAAGGTTTGTGACAAGTCTTGGAATAGATACGCCAATAACAACACCAAACGATGTGGAACAGTATTGTTTTAAAGTGTAGTGTATCTTTAGCTCCTGTAACAAAATTAACTATGGTTATAATTCAAGTCCTTTTAATTAACTTAAGTAGATTAAGAATCTAAAAAGAAAAATGAAAAGTCACCTGCCGCCATAAAACACAACATAGCAAGTAAAATGAACCAGAGCTCCGTTCGAATACCTACCATCACATTTTTACTATATATTTAACAGATAGGTACAACTAAAAAGAAGCTGGGAACCGTAGTATAAGACGAAAAATTCAATATGGCGGTTTCGGAACGGTTCCAAGTCTCCTTTCACTACACGTCTGAGAGCATCTAATAAGTATGGACGAGAATGAAGTAAAAATTCCCTCCATTGTCATTCCAGTAGCGTGGCACTGGTAATGAGCTAAGTTCGCCGTAACGCCTCGTAACTTACATACCAATCGGAGGTCCGAGTCTCTCCTCCATTGGTAACCATGCCACAAACACTGAAAACAAGAAACTTTTGATCATGTTTTGTTTGAGATTTGAAAAATATTTTCTTTGAAACTTGACTTTAAATTATTTTCTTTGCTTTACTTTGTGTGTTATACTTTTATGATTCTTTGTACCCAAACAGAATGTGTAATCGTGTGTGGAGCTATGTCTGATTTACTAGTTCTGATGCGTCTACTATAGCGACATTATTATCATCGATATTTCTTTTACCTCTACTTTTAAGGTGATTGGACAAATAATAAAGAAAGAATTATTAAAGCTGCATATTTGTTAAATTAAAACTAACTATGGTAACAATATTGTAGTTGGATACAAAGTGTGGTGAAGGTTTTATTAATGATAACTTAATCATACATAACGTAGTTACTACTGGTACTTGCATATCGATTTGCCGATAAATGGATATTCCAACCCTTTCCTTGGTCTATTCTAGTTAATTACCGTAATGAGTTTTAAAAGTACCACAAATATTTTCGCTACAATAAAAATACTCATGAATATTTAATTGAAAAAAGAGAAACAAAAAGTCAAGTTTATTTAAAATGCTCACTGCTAAAGTCCAAAATATTTTTAAGTTTCGAGTTTTTCTTAATTGGTAGACAGCGACTCAGGCATGGGTAACGAGTGTGAACGCCGCGGTAGCAGTGGCAGACACCAACCAGTTTCTTTTGACGCCTGGCCGCCGACTTCGTAAATGGAATTTGCAAGTAATTTTGCCGCCACTCCGCCGCCCCGCAGCCGCTCCCCGCCCGCCCTTGCCTTGCTCTCTTGTCTCCGCGTGTCGCTTCCATTACAAATTGTGTTGGAATAAAAATATGGCCTCAACTATATTGAGTTGTTAATACGTAGCTGACTTTAAATTTATTTTTATATACTCAAACCTATTTTGCTATTAAAGACTATTGTTTTTCAACTGATTAATTTAATTATTACTTAATTATCCGAGAAGGTAAAATGTAGCGGTACAATAGTATAAGTACCTCCTGTATAGTGTAATAAATAGGACGTTTGTTAAGGTGGCTTTAAATAAATAAAATTACACAAGATTATCTTCACAGTGATATTATTTGAGTGTTTAATTTTAATTAAATTTTAAAACATTACGAAAGCAGTACTATAATAATTATTTATTTATTTATCGGACAACAAAGACCCACGTGTTAGTTACAGATACTTAAATTAATAGGTTAGTATTAATATCTGAAAATAAAAATAATTGTTATCCTACTTAAAAATAAAAACTTTAATTCTACCAAACTAGCACTTCCATGAAGTGATTTAGTATAGGTAAATCAAATTTGTCCATCAACATCCTCAGAATACTATTCCGACTGGACCGCGATCTTTCCCATGGGACGCCGTTTTCCTTCTAACAATGGCGTAGAAATCGTGAACGCGTGCGTGAGCGAACATGCGCTACAAAAGCGCGGCAGTCCCAAAAGCATTCTGAAGCTGTTGTTGTATTGGACTCGTAGGGCATCCAAAGACTTTATAGCATACGGTTTTATCTTTAGTGAATGGAAATTCACATAAATAGCTAAATGGAGCAAAAATAGAGATCTTATTTAAATAATCATTTAAAAGCAGGTAACATCTGCTCCATATAACTTCCTCCATTCAGGGGAAGAAGTGGGCGTGTAATAGGAAATGTTCCGCATATTGACTCCAGCGACGTTCCCTAGATCTCTAAACAATGACACACGGCAGCACTGAGTTACACAACTCACACAACCACTCCAGACAAGAGCACTTTTAATCCAAGCTATCAAAAATGTTTGTGCTGTCTGTTTTACTTACTTAGAAATTGTTACGAACATTGTCTATTTCTTTACTCTAATGGTACCAACTCTAACAATTTGCTAGCATATTTACTTAATAATGAAATAACTATAGAAATCAATTCAACCTTTGATGTTGTTAATTAAGGTAATTTTGGTCTTAAATTAATTAGTTCTAATACTATCTAAGCTTGGTTTATATTCTATGATGAGTTTATATAAAATAACGTCAAATTGTAAAGTAGCTAGATACTATAGAACATTAAATTATTTGAAAACTTTCTGATTATTAAAATACGACAACTAGATCAATTAAAAGTAAAAAATTGTTACTTAGATACACAAAAATATTTGAAAGACCAACAATATCTTGATGAGTATGCCAAAGAAGAAAGGTAATTCCAAAATCGCTACCGCTGCTTGGTTTAAGTAAAGTTTAAAATTGGAAAACCGTCTTGATGATCCAAGAAATACCTCCGGGCAACTTCAACTTTAGGCCCTTTGAAAACTGAAAAGCTGATCTTTACGAGACGTTATTGGAGTGTTTATGTTTACCCTTATCAATATATCTTTACGAACTACTTACTGGTCTATAACAGACTCCTAAGTTAGGTGAAATATTCTCTGGCTATTTGCATTATATGTATAAACATTTGACAGGCTAATTGGCTTGGTGGTTAGCGAGCCTGCCAAGTCGAAGGTCGCGGGTTTGATTCCCACCCAGGACAAACATTTGTGTGTATGAACATGTCTGTTCTGTGTCTGGGTGTAAATCAAAATATATATATATATACTATATACATATATAGATATTATATATATGTATTTAGAATAAAAAAGTAGTATATCTGTTATCTGGTTTCCATAGTACAATCTCTGCTTAGTTTGGGATCAGATGGCCGTGTGTAAAAATAATGTCCCAGGATATTTATTATTATATTTATAAACATATCGTATCAAATAACATTCTTTATCTTATTTTTATGCCACCAATTTCTCTCTTTGCCATGGAAACCAGGTAACTCACAGTAACTAAGTTTTTTTTTTTTTTTTTTTTTTATTGCTACCGCCCAAATTGACTCCATTCTGCCTGATGTTAAGCAGTCAATGAAGTCCCCTAGTGATGGCCATCATCCCAGTAGCCAGCGTAGCATTGTGGCATGATGGCCCTCACCTTGACGGCCTTGTGGGAAGCTTTTTCACGCCCCGCTTAAAGTACAAGTAAAAAAACATAAAGTACCTAGGTAAATGCAAAAGGCAGACATGGTTGTTTATTTGTTTAATAGAGCCTTCGAACACGAGATACTTTTTATTTATTACTTTATCTACTTCTGCATTGATAAATAAATATAGTTATAATAAATTAAACAAAAAAACTATGAATCCCTACTAATATTATAAATGTGAATTTTTGTTTGTTTTTTTCGCTTTCACGCGAAAACTACTTCACCGATCATCATGAAAATTTGTACACATATTCTTGGACGTATTAGAAGTAACATAAAATATTTTTTGTGCCGGGAAATGTTAGTTCCCTCGGGAATGCGGGTGACATCACGGGGGACAGCTAGTAGTACATAAAAGGACTAAAGATATCGTATATAAATTTATAATGATTGAAGGAAATAAACTTGTAGTATGTTTGTTTGCCTACTTTACCAATTTCCAGACCTTTCCCTATACTCTGATACATATTCTATTCTACATTTAAACTGCTTGCGAAAGGGATTTCCTAAGGTAAAAGTTTAAATAAGTTTAGGAGAGTTTCTCAGACCCCTTTTACGAGTGCAAAAGGGCAAAGAAGGCAAATGTTTATTCAAAGCTTTTATAGATAGCGTAGAGTGAAAGGGAGACGAGTATGAATCCTCATAGATCTAGTAAACAAGGACATATCAGCACGGATGAAGCCGAGATAAAGGTAGGTGTGCTTTGGGAAATTTAGCGACATATTTCGATACGAGTTGTACCTACATAGCAACGTAACAAAAGAATAATAATATAATGTCATACTTGTTTAAGTATTACCAGTTAAAATATAGGATGTATTTGGTGTCCAAATATAAGTGTCAACTTTCTTTACATAAATTACGAGAGATGTAATTTAATCTCCACCAACTTCGTTAATTTTATTTTTCCTTTGAATTAATTTAAAAATTCCTGCTGAGATCCGGACAGTTATCGAACTTGGGACGTCGGAAACTTTCAACACTAGTAATATTAGCGAAGTCATTCCAAGAAATTCCGACGTTAGAACGAAGGACTGACTGCAGATGTTAATTTGCTCGCATAGATGGTTTTTTAACGGTATTCTTTAATGAAGATCTTAGTTCTTACTAAGAGTATACTTAACCGTAAGGGAGCGTTTATTTTCATCACGGCTTACAAAAACGGATATTTCAATTGAAAAAGATAATTTTGTTAGCATTTTACAGTGGTACTTTACGCAACAGTAATGGGAAGCAATATCGTAAACGTGGCGTGTCGTTGAGAATCAAAGCTATAAACTGGTACGTCGCGTCGCGTCGGTAGCAAATCGGTGAACGTGTCACAGAGCCTGGAGACTGTAAGAAGGCTTTAGGACAAGCGACGTGCGACAAAGTTTTTATTTCCCAAGGGACGCACCGATCGTAGTGCCGCCCAGGTGCTCCCCGCACCGATGGAAACCTATATTATTTGTTTGAGCGAAACTTTCTGGTCTCACGTGAGATAAGTAAATTATGTTTGCGTCCCGAACGCCAACTTGTATTCAATGTTTCGCACGCTGCGATTCCACTACTTCAAACTATAAATAAGTTTTAGTTTTATTTGAAATATAAAAGGTTTACTCGTTTTGATGGTAACGCGATCGGAATGAAATATGGGGTATTCATTCAAATTACAGGTCCAGGGGATCATATTATCTTAGGGTTTTGTACCCAAAGGGTACCCTATTACCAAAGCTCCAGTGTAATAGATACAGACTGGAAATTTTCATAGACTACTATGATCGCTATAACAATAAATAAAAATAAAATAAAAAAAGAACATTGTAGGCGACCCCTTACACATACAGTGTTTTGGTAAATATTATAAATAGCTGTCCCCCGCGGTTTTACCCGCGTTCCCGAGGGATATCACATTTTTCCGGGATAAAAAGTAGCCTATAATATGTTATTCCAGGATATGCTCTATCTATGTGCCATAGAAAGTTTCATCCATATCCGTTTACTAGTTGTTGCATACATTACATACAAATCTTTCCTTTTTATAATATTAGTATAGATAGTATAGATGGTACCCTTCGTGTGTGAATCTGACTCGCACTTAGCCACTTTTTTTAATTAATCAATAAAGCATCACTGAATAAAAAAAATATGGGTTCGTCTTTTTTATTTACTTTATTTTATTGTTTGCTTGTAATCTGTAAACCACACGGTTCATCTGATAGTGAATAACTATAATGTTATATAAAAAGTGATCAGTTCAGGATCAGGCAGGTGGGTTAATTTAACCGACCTACAATTACTTGAATTTTAAAAAAAATTGACTCACACCTACAACTTCCATTACAACAATCGACGACAATCCGAGCATCGTCATTTCAAATCGATATATGTCCTTCCATATTTAAATCCTTAATAAGATTGTAACTATATCATAACTGCCCAACTGCATACCTAAGTAGGATAAGAGCATTTCAGATATTCACATATTAAATACAGCACAAATGGAATACTCAAAATGAAAAATGCGCATTACCAAGATATATTACTATAATGGTTGGTCGGTACGGTAATACGGTTGAGAGTTTTACGGTTATTACTTTAATCCACCTAATCGTAACATAAGAAAATAGTATGTTAGCATAATATTCGTATAACGACTTCCATCGGTATAATTTCTTTCGCCCGCTTTATCTTATTCTCGTGTATAATAATACTTTACAAAGCAAAATGTAAAGTACGTAACAAAAGTTAACATCACATTGTTCACGCACTCGTTACGAAGTCGAATCGAATTGGTAGCTAGGAGAATGTTTCGAGCAAATGTGCCTGGAAGGCTGATGAATCTAATTTTTGTGTCGAGGGCGCAGTGGCGCGTTTCTTATGAAAATTATGCCCCATTCGAACGCTCCCGAACAAGTTCAGAAGTTGAAATAAACTGTCCCGTCGTGACTCGCACACTAAATGAATGCGAGTGCGACCGGATCGCAGCGGTCTGAATGCTTACCTGAATACATCTGTGACTTAAATAGAATGCAACTTACTACTGATCTATTAAGTCATAGCTGAACAATCAGTTCCATATGTAAGCACCCAGATACGAATTTGCAAAAAATATCCCATAGGTGCAAAACCACAGGACAAATGCTTGTATATACATTCTCATGTTTTTTCATGTCAATTAGGGTGACAAAAATGGCAGACGATCCACCTGATAGTATGTGGTCATCGCCGCCTATGGACATTAACAATGCAGTTTGCAATTAGTATATGCCACAAGATGATGAATGTGTGTATGTATAAGACCTACAAATTAATTATCTTGTGTAATTGTTTATTTTCCCTCATAAAATTAATAAATTGTGGCGACATCTATGAACACACCTACAATTCCTTTACCACCTGCACCACAGTGATGCGGCGACATCTTTGAACGAGAGGAAACACGCGACAATCCTACATCGCGATATCAAGATTCTCTCAGGATTTGACATATATACAAGCATCCAACATCAACAGTTGGACTGCAGTCAGGCATGATCACCTAGCCTGGAAGATCTTCCCTTTTAAATGGAGGAGCCTGATACCTCGCTCCTCCATAAAATAAATAAATGTGATTAACCCACGCCTGATTCCTTAGCTTATTAGTTCCGACCATAAAATAATTAAGTTATTTTCATAGCAAGCAGTGTGTATCCAACCTTACAACCATCAAGAATACTCACGATGCATAATATTATTGCAGTGTAAAAAGGACTAAAACAGGTTCTCACCTGGAGTGGAACGAGGCGTGCTACCACTGATAACAAGATGTAGACGTGTCTTTATTTCTATTAGAATATTTCCACTGTTATAAATGAAAATATTATTTATTTTGCAGAAATTCCTTAGTAACTAACAGAGCACGTTTAATATAAATGTTAATTTGTATTTGGATATTTATATGTGATCGAAAATGGGAGGAGCCGTTAAGTAGTCATAAAATGTTATCCATGTAATTTTTTTATTTTAAAGTTTGATGGACTTCATTCAACTAATTTTTAGGCTAATGTACTTAGTTTAATCAAGGAATAAAATAATATCCAAATAGATTATTCATTATTTAATTTTAATAGAATTGACAGGTTACGCAGTATTTAAATTATAGAAAAATACGAAACTTAACAAAAGAATTACAAAGATATAAAGAAAACCAGAGCCTGCAAGCCGCACCAAAACGAAAACCAATTCCAACTCAAGAAATAGTTCGTTCCATTAACTTTCTTGGTATCGGATCCCGGTCTATTAGTATATAGCATACGAAACTATAAGACACTGTAACACACAATATACACAAAAAAGATGATTCTTAAAATTGTAATAAAAAAAATCACGAAAATTTACACTGGATATCGTAAGATTTGCACATAATTATAAAAATCTATCACTAAAGCATACTAATTAAAAACGTATACCGGTAAAGTAAATGTAGATTGTTTTACAACATGCAATTATACTTCACACGTATCCTTTTTACCACAAATACAAGGGAGTTTTGTTTTAATTCTACCGTCATTATTTTAGAATAATATTCATATATTTGCTACCCGCCCATCAACATCTCACTTTCAATTGTCTTAGTTCTTAACTTTATTGTTACTTTACTTATAAAAATGGTTAAATAAATGAATAAAATGGTTCTACTAAAATCGTGTCCAAAAAAACCCTTCATATACCACAATGGCTATTTGTCATATTTGTAGCCATAGCTCTAGCCGCGGTTATAACCGTAGCTGTAGCCGTAGTTGTAGCCATAGCTGAGCCATAGCTGTAATCGTAGCTCCTGCCGTAGCTGTAGCCATAGCTGTAACCGTAGCCCCTGTCGTAGCTGTAGCCGTTGTTGTAGCTGTATATGTAGCCGTAGCTGTAGTCATAGCTGTAACCGTAGCTCCTGCCGTAGCTGTAGCCGTAGTTTATCGGTATCTATAGCCGTAGCTGTAGCCACAGCTGTAACCGTAGCTCCTGTCGTAGCTGTAGCCGTAGTTGTAGCTATACCTGTAGGCGTAGCCGTAGCTGTAACTGTCAAGCGATGCCATAACACGCGCGTAGCGGTCTCTGTTACTGTAATTGTACCCGTAGCCACGCGGCTACGTAAGCACGTAGCTATATGAGCAAGGCTGGATTATCCATTAGGCAGCATAGGCAACTGCCTAGAGGCACATTGGGCAGGGGCCCGCGAATAAAAAATGGATTTTCAAGTGTCATGTAACAAACCCTCAATGATAATATAATTCCCATTTTTTTAAATTGGGCACACACAATCTATTTTATGGAGAGAGACATTAGACTATTTTTTACCTGCGTGGAACCGCGGGGGATAGCTAGTTGTAAATAAAATTTAGTTTTTGTAGAAAACATATATTTTGGAAGTTAGTAAAGGGCACCCGCGACATGCATTGCCTAGGGGCCCCGCTATGGTTAATCCGGCCTTGTATATGAGTATATGAATCATTGTCGAAGTCGTTTATGTAGCTGTAGATTAAGATTTTAGACTACGGTATCTACTATCAATTATTTCCGATACGGTCTGATCTTACACCTACAGATTTGGAAACAAAGTAACAAGGTAGTAATTTCATAAATATGCACTCTACTGCAGCTAAGCGGCTGAGCGGGGTGCATAAATCGACCGCAGTGCTAACGTGGGAAGAGTACATTTATTATGTCGAGTCACGGTACTCATTTGGGTAGGTATTAGAGATAAAATTAAAATTCACGCTTTGCCCAAAGCAATTTGTAACCGGCCGCTTTACTTCGCGCGGAAAATAGGCTTTGGTTTATCCGCGTTTTACATTCATTTTCATAAGTGGCTTACATTCAGAGAATGCGGCTAAGGTCCGCGGTCTGCCTGGCCAGAACAGGGACAGTTATGAGGGAAGATTAAGGAGGCATCTTCATTCATCCACTTTGCATTGTAGATAATCCTTTCCTATTTTTATACATTATTTTACCCGCGTTCCCGATATCACATTTTCCCGGGATAAAAAGTAGCCTATATGTTATTCTAGGATATGCTCTATCTATGTGCCAAATTTCATCCATATCCGTTTAGTAGTTTTTGCGTGAAAGAGTAACAAACATACTTACATACAAATCTGACTCGCACTTAGCCACTTTTTTTTATTAATCAATAAAGCATCGCTGACACACAAATCGTTCCTCTTTATAATATTAGTATAGATTAAATGCAATTGTGAAAAAATTAAGTACGTTTACAATCGTTCGGTTTTAGTTAAACATCCAAAAGTCGAATCTAAGTGTTTTAATTCTATAAGCCATTGTAAATATAACCATGATTTTATTCTAAGTAAATTTCGTAAATAGGAAAATAATTATAATCACATAGAAGTAAATACAACTACATACTCGGTAATTCTATACACATAATAATATTCATTTTGACTTTTCTCATGGTAATTTATCTCTATTAGTTTACCTAAAAAAACATTACTAATACCTACTGCATAAAATTCTATTCAGTTTGGGCCCGAGAAGGGCACTCATGAAGGTCAATGATGCTGAAATTACCTCCGGCACCGGTTCGAAAATCAGCCTTCGCAGTCGATAAGTACCGTTAACACATAAATACGAAGAATTAAATTCGAATGGCATTCATCTGATTTACTTTAAAAATCTTGAGGATATAATCAAAATAAGTTTGCTAAACATCTATAAGTATAAGTAACTATTTAGAAAAATAAAAATAGTATATGTCCTATGTCAGTTATCTGGTTTCCACTGAACAAGCTCTGTTTAGATTAGGATCAGATGGCCGTGTGTAAAAAGTGTCCCAGGATATTTATATTCATTTTATTGCTAGCAACCTGAAATGGTGTGTTATACCGGAGTATCAAGTAACAAAGGGAAATGCCGACCTACGAACGAGAGGATCAACTAGTAGCTTTTGCTACTACTCTGTATTTACATAACGAAGGAATCTGAACTTCTCACCTAATAGTTATTAGTCTTAAGGCGCCATTAGTCCAAAGAAAGGAGTTTAGAACAAGAAATGGCGAGACAATTTGTCAATGAGAATTCATTGTTGTTTGGTTTAGTGTAACCCGCTAGTGAGACTGATAAATGTCCTTTCAGAGTGCGCCGTCAGTCAAATCGCGGTTGCCTGCCCACAAGATATATTGTGGACCCAAGGCTCGTCCTTGTGGAACGCTCGCCCCGCGTTACTTTAAAATTAAACATTTTAATGATCCACTTCACCTAGATTATTCTGATACATTCAAAAGAAATCCTAAACATCTGACTCAGGGTTAAAACCATAAGCTTTGCATTGCCTAAATACGCATCTACAATGGATTGGTACATTCCTACTTATTTCTAATCAAAATAATTTATTAAAAACGCTCTACGATTATCGAGTAAATAACAACCAATAGCGCAATACATTTTTATTTTTATGGAGAATCTATTAAAGTTTTTAACCACACCAAAAATATTCGAAATATGCTCTAAACAGAAACCTTTATAATACAAAGGCCAGGATTGAAACGTAATTTATCAGCCATCACACGAATATTGGCAACTGGCACTTCATCCGAACTCCTAAATAGGTATTAAGGCTTTAATTATTTCGTTTTGAGTATAAAACTATTCGCTTAGTTTGACGTGGGTTACATTTAATTTGGAAATGCTAACAGTTTTGGAAGCGTTTTCGACTTAGGGCGACCGCAACAAGCATCGCTCGGAACAAGAACAAACAAAGTAATTAAACACATCAAACGGATGAAATTGAAGCTGCGACTCAAAGCGTGACTCACTCGCCGCTGCCAGCACACGGATAAACACCACCATTCTATGTTGAGAAACCATGAACTAACAGCAAGAGCATTGGTTGATCTTCAATATATTCATTTCTGAGTCCAATTACTTTATAGTCATGCATCTACAGCAAATGGTCAAACAATGAGGTTTGTGATCTTTATACCAAGTAGAGCCTCAGCCAAAGCTATTTAAATAGGTAAAGAGACAATATCTGATAGTTGTGAAGCAGCAAAGCGCAATCGCGCTTTAATAGGCAATCATGTCCGATTAGGCATTAATGGAAGTGCATTTCAGCCAATAAAGTGAAATACAGGGGTATTAACAACAATAAGCAATTAGCATGATTCGGCATAATGCTTGTATGTACCTGATTATAATATCATTTAATTTTATTGGCAGTGGTCACTTTCAAACCATTCATTTGGAGCATAAGTATTTTATTTTTTTGATATGGGTTTGTTTCTTTTTTTATATTTGTGCCTGTTCAAAGCCCTCGCCAATATCGACTTTTAATTATTAACTATAATCTTTTCCACCAGTGAAATCGTTAGTAATTTCGGAAATCTGAAAGGAATCGCAGGGCGTAAGCTAGTTAACGTATAAAACCATTTATAAAATAGCTCTCGCCAGAACAAACAAAATTGTGTGAGATGAAAGACGAAAACTAAACATGAAAATTCAAATAGGCAAAGACTCATGTTAGTGGCCAACCCACGCTTGTGTTTTTATAACTTAGGTAGCCGCAATTAATCGTGGAAATGAAATTTCTAACTTCAGCTCATTAAGTTAAAAATTTAAATTGAAACATTCCTACATAAACGGGTGTTTTATAGCGACGTACATTAGGGTAGCGGTCAGGAGCAGGTCTGAGACAGGGTGGCCCACGCGGGATAGCCCATAGCATTTATTACACAATTGAGGCGGCCCCGACGTCTTTCACCGAGTGTTGGAATGTGCTTGGAAGCAACTACTAATGATCCAATTTGGTCAAAGAGAGTATATGTACTTAAGTGAAGTAATTTATCACAGTCTACTACAAAATATTCACTGTAACTGAACTAAATAAAAATTATATAATAGTAGTATTAATTGCAATTAATAAAACGAGGAACAGCTTCAACATCAATACCACGAACTCTATTGTTGTAAACTCATTTTTATACGAGCACCAAGTTAACAAAAGCAAGCTTGATGACTGCAAAAAAGTTTATAATTAGTACCGTTTGAATAGAAACAAGAGTTGGTACAAATTGAATTAATCAATATAAAATAGATGTAGAAAAGATAGAAAAGCCCCCTTTTACCAATAATTTATTTATCCGTGTGTAACATAACTTTTTCCTCACTTTTGTAGCCGGCGTGTTTGTGGTAGGATGAAGGAAAATTCACATATCACAAAACCATGTAGAAGAGTAATTACAAATAACGAGCGGCGTGGGAGGCAATAGGTATATTTTATCGGATTACATGTACGTTATCAACATTGGGCCGTGCACACACCTCGTTCAAGGCTCTTGTCGATGGCTAATTAACACCCTTCATAAAAAATAATAACAACCGTAAGCATGTAATAGTGATGTAAGTAGTAAGATACTATGTATTAGGTAAAGAGAGACAGGGCTATAAATCTGAGTGACAGTGAATATTTGAAGCTATGAAATGCCTTATCTTATAGCTCAGTTTCCAAGTTATTAAGAAAAGAGTGTTAGTTAAAAGATTTGTGGCAAAAATGCAAATTGAATTATAAATATAATTAAAATAGGGTTGTAATACCAAAAAAAAATATTTCTAATACATGGCTGAGACTTCCCAGTAAGTAATCCGATGATACTTGAGTTGGTAATAGCCTGAATGTTCCTTTATTGATAGATTATGTTAAAATTTGATACAGCTGTAATATTATTAGTAAGTACGTTGAAATAAACAGTTTAATTATAATATACCTAATCAAATTTTAAGGTAACTTTACTAGCTGTGTTTATTCAAGAACATGTATTACTGTGTTTCGGTTAGAAAAGTAAGGGGGCCGGAAATTACAGGCCATGAGGCTTAACAACTCCACGTCTCAGGGTCGACAACGCATTGACGATACTGGTGTAGCAAATGTCCATAGGCGGCGGTGACCACTTACCATCAGGTGGACCGTCTACTTGTTTGTCGGCTCATGTGGTAAAATTGAACAAATTATTAAGTAAGTACAAAAAATACAAAAGTGTTATTAAATTGTATCCAAAACGTCGTTTTATTTCCACACTGAGCAAAAAACCTCAAGTATGTCGAGCATGCAAAACTATACCCACAGTAACGGTGCACTTTGCAAATTCTAATTAAATGCATTTAGAACCCGCGAGATACCATAATTAATTTTAGTGGTCGCTTGAACCATGCTTGAAGCAAATGAAGAGATTATGAGATCTTCCTTTAACACTGTACACTTTACAGTTACTTTTACATAATAATTCGTTCCTTTTCCAGTTTCCAAGTTATTTAATAAATTAAGTACGGAGACCACGTACAGCGTTTGGAAAATGACTTCGGTTAGCGATGACAAGAAAATAGCAATGAAGGATGGAATTACTTGATGGTTTTTTTTACTTTTTATAGGGTTGGGTTTCGTTTTAATCTCATATTAGTAAGTCATGATATGTGCAAAGCTAAAAGCCACACAAAGCTTAGAAAGGAACTAGCTCTCAAGTGCGGGAAACCCCGGCAAGATGCGAACCCACAACCTTCTTTAAATAAGGTGTTATTTAAGTAAAACCAGTAATCTAATTTATAACTGTATAGCTGTCTCCCGCAGTTTCACCCGCGTTCCCGAGGGATTTCACATTATTCGCGCACTCGACGTAAGGAATTCTTTTTGGTCCCATTTTGGGTTACATTATTGGAGACTTAGTAAGGATCCCAATTGTTACAACCTGCTTTCCTGTCCTTATATTTATTAAGTAATTATACTAGCTCACCGACACACCAAGTAATAGTCAATCCTCCAGTTCTGTCTTCCCGCTCAATCCATTGAATGAATTGATTCACAGACAAACTGGTCGGCCGTCTGAGTCACTGACCGACTGACTGACTGTATTGCCACTACTTGTATGCATGAGACTGTGTTAAGTATCTATTAAATAGATACACAAACACTACACCAATTTTTTAAGAAAATATAATATAGCCTGTCACCCAGGGATTGTGTAGCTCCTAAACGGTGAAAGAATTTTTCAAATCGGTCCCGTAGTTCCGGTGCCTACTCATTACAAACAATTAAATCTTTCCTCTTTATATAATATACTAGCTGACCCGACAGACGTTGTCCTGTCTTAACAATGAACATTGAATTTGAATCTTCCGATTGAATCGACTGTGAAATGTGCAATAAGAAATTATAAACTAATTATTTTATCAATACAATTCCGACCCTGCCTCTATTTTAAACGATATTTGCAGCGCGCATTCTGTCAATCGCGCTAACTGTCAAACGACTGACAATAATGTCAAACAGGTTACATTAAAAAAGTTTATATGGTCAAAAGCCCTAGAAAAGTGGTTAAGTTTACTTAAATTTTCTAATTTCCCACGCAATTTTCTTAATTTTTTCTTTCATAAGAACCTTTTCCTGACAATAACAAACATAACAAAAAAGAATTTGCGAAATCGGTCCAGCCGTCCATCCGTGATGCCGTGACCAAGGGAAATAGGGATTCATTTTTCGTGTTCGATTCATGACTCTAGAAGACGTTACAAAAGTCCCAAAATTTCCTCAATAAACATGGTACATAATTATAGCACACCATTGTAATAGTTACCTCTTATCTCAAAATAAAGTTTCAAAAGCTTTCTCCGATACGAATATAATAACATTTACTCGCTCTTTATACTTAGCCTACTTTGCCGGCGGTAACTGCGAGTTTTAAAAAGTAAACTGTTTAACGTTTCTCTTTCGATGCACGTCTACGGCTGAAGTTAACCCAGGGCTATCGCCAGTCTCGCTACTTATAACTCAAACGTTACAGAATTAATTTATAAGGTAAAAGATTATAAAGGAAAATTCGCTGAGTTTGTATCGACACATCTAATGTTTAAATGGCATATTTAGTTTCGAAAAAACATGTTAAATAATTATAATCGTATACCATTTGTCGTCTTCAAAACGTATAAGCTTAAAATTTACAATTTTACAAAATACTACGAAATACTTAAAATGGTAAAAGTATTTTTACTACGTTTCCTGTTCCATTATATATTTTTATTTTTTAGGTCACTAGGAAATGCATCCAGAAATGCTGCAGTAGCATCACCTCGTTGGATAGCTAGGCTAATCCTTTGTCTGAGGGTAGAACTATTAATATTAAAGACAATCATTTTTAAAGTAGTTGGAAATTAGGGTATTTTAAGCTTATACATGAAGAGATTGTGGTCGCGATCAAACCAAAAGTATATTCACTAGTGAGCCAATTAGTGGACATAACATATCAAATAATATCTCAAAAATGCTGTCATTCATATCTTTTTCAAAATACAAAACTCATTTATTGCATTGCAAAATATGATTTTGTTGTATAAAATAAGAGTAAAAAATAACAGTATGCGTTTCGTTCCACGTAGAAGAGGCATTTAATATGGAAATAAGTTTTTCACCGAGTTTTCAGTTATACTACGAGTTCTCGTCGGGATAATAGAATTTATGATTGTGATGTGACATCCCTACTATTACAAGCCCCGCGGCAAACGCTTTGTACTGCCCCTTGATTGGCAGACAATCCAAAAATTGTTTTAGGAAACAATTTTATTGACGTCAAACGTTATTTTTTTTTTCTAAAAATAATATTAATTGAATAACTAAATTAAATTATTCTAGTTCGAGAAAAATATTATATTTGAAAAATGTTATTGGCAAATAATTGTTAAAAGGTTTGCACAACTAGACAAGAATGAAAATGGTTTTTTCATGCATTTAACATTGTGTAAATAAAAAATTCTAGCAAATACCAACTAGGTTTTCAGAGGTTGGTTTTCTAAGTATTTATAGTGGATTCAAGCTATACCGCAACATTGTTTAAAGACAATTTAAATATGGTACACGACAGGGTTGCGGCTGGCGTAAGCTGCGGATACGGTGCGGATACGCTGCGAGTCCGAGAGACCGCTGACACGGCCCGCGCCTGACTAATGCCGCGCATTAATAACCCTCGTAATTAATTGTTTGCATGTCGTAGAAGAAACGTCCCATCCCGTAAATTTCACAGTATTATTTAAATTAAGGCGGTGTTGTGCACACATTTGACACAAAATGAGATTACCACTTTGGATTACACCGAGTGGTCACTGAAAATTTCATAATGACGGTACATTAAACGAATTACAATGGTTTTCTTAATTACGCGGGTGTAGCGGTGAACTATGGGTAATTATTACTCTCATTATAATAAGCCTCAGTATGTTTTGTGGCAGAATACTACCACCTTCATTCATCTTTACGGTGTTGGAATAGGCGACTTAAGAGATCACCGATTACCATGTGCTTTCTACACAAGCCCGCCCGATATCAAAATTACCCAATTGATTGTTAACGGGTCAGGCAGATGTTGAATGACCACTACCAGCCTGTCCTACAATTTCTATAATGAACAGTCCTTACTCTGTGAAATGTCATATTTTTTAATTATAAAATTATAGTATATTAACCCTATATTAAAAGATCCTTTAATTAATATTCGAGGAAAACATGAGCCACAAAATATACAAACTTGTACTGTTGATCTCAAACTTTTGACAAGGTACGTACTTTCTTTTCACTTGCGAATTTTCCCACACGATTCTGCATAAATCACCTTTGTACAACTTGCGATGGAACTAAAATAGTCTCGACGATTATGGTAACTACTGAAAATACATGGTAGTTAATAAATAGTCAAAGGTCAGGATCGTAAAGTGGTATTTAAACCAAAGGTCATTTTGTAAAACACGAGGTAGGTAATTTTGTCCACTCAATGCGGATGTTCGCCCTATTGGCTCAGTGGAAGTGCCCTCGAGCGGGATGGATCGTAAAATATACGACACTTCAATATATATGGGTGAAAGCAGCCCGTTTACTGCCCACTTAGAAAAAACGTTGGCTTAATTCAGCACGTCGTTTTCCCTTCTTTCTCCCTCCATAAATATAAGCGAGCGATTCATGCGATTTGATGGCGGAACACTTGAACGGAGAAAGACTCCGGCGGGATAATTAGCTTTTACCTCTACCTGCTTGTATTTTTATTTTGTAAAAATAAAAACGTTTTGGAACCATTGAATGTCTATTCACGATCTCGTCAGCATATTTTCTTTCGTTGTCAGATGTTTGCGAAAAGGGGACTCGCATTTCTATTATCATTAGCATAATTTGAAATGGAAACGTTATATCCTTGATATTCTCTCATTTGTATGTAAATTGTCTAATCTTAAAGCTTTTTAATCTAAATTATTCTTGTAGGTTCCTTCACCTACTTATTAGATAACCACTAAAATTGGTTTGACTTTAGTTCTTTTAATGGTCCCTTCAGATTTTTTTGCTTAATAGAGAACTATCTACACAGCTGCGAGTATTAAAATATTTACATTTGTAAACAATGAATGTTTTAAAAGCTAACATGGACAAGGAGCGAAAATTGCTGGTTAAAGAAACTTAATATGTTTTGAATATACCCTGACTATATGTGGCACACGTCATCGATTTCTAACTGCAGTAGTAACTTGAACAATATGGGTAAGTGTGGGCTCAGCCAAGCTACAGCTCACAAAGGTATACCTGCTGTGGAAAAATAGTGACGGCACGAAACTAACCGCGGACGGGATCACGCTCCACGACTCGTTGTGTACCGTTTGCATGTTAACTTGATTATTTCTGTAAAAACACATAGCCTAGATATTCTCTGTATTCACTACGTACACTAATTAACGACGGTGAATTGGTAAGATAACCAATATCGTAATAGGAAAATACAAAACAAAATTTTCGCGCGCCTTAACTCAGAAGAGTAGGTATTCTAATAAAGATATTTTAATTCCCACCGAGACATGTGATGAGCAATATTGACGCTCGAATATGTACCGCTCAACCAACGCGGCAACAAACAACTATACTCGTATATTATACATTTCTACAATAATATTATCCAATCCAATGTTTCCCACTAATATTGTTATTGCCAATTCAACTTACTTTGTTTATCCATCCGTCCAAAATGCGAATTTTCATATACTGTTAGTAGAATACTAATAATAATAATAATGTTTATTGACTCATAGCTAAGTTAATACATGGTAGTGTCTGATAAAGATATCTTAGACTAGGTTATACTGAGTAAATACAAAATTAACATCTGAACAACGAGTACGTAAAATTTCTCCTTTTTTTTCCAGCGGTGCCAGTGATCGGCGGCGAGACTTAAAAGCTCCAGTACAAAGGGAAACACACATCCGGTCCCGGGGCTATTGTAGCCGGCGCGCGGTGGTAGCCTCTCTTGCGCCGCCTCGTCGAGGGCCTGTCTCGATCTCTCCTTCACCTTTCATTCCTCTATATACATTATAAAGTAAATAAAACTGTTATTGTAATAGACTATACGTACAATATAAGTGTATATTACAAAATACCAATTAAATTTCAACGGTGGATACTTTTGTCGAAAACAATATCATACTTTAAAGAACAACATGAATTTTTTGTCCAAACAGAGGTTCCGCGTTTTATTTTGAAAAGTCTGGTGTTTGCGTAAATAAACTCCAAATAACAATGGCACCCCAAACTCAAAACAAATGAAAAATAAACTCAATTAAATAGACATTACGTATTTTGTGTCCATTCAACATGAAGTCCGCGTATTCACAAAACTCGGCCTCATATAAGTACGAATTCATTTCAAAGGAATTTCTAAACAACGAGATCCCGAGTTCCCAATGGTATTTCAACAAAGCCTGGAAGTTGTAGAGGTATTCGAAATTGTTTACAAAATTCAATCCTAAAGCTTCGAGCCAGATTAAATCTAATTTCAACTTGAAGGTAAGTCTGAAATAAGTCTTCATAAAACCGGAACCCTTTGATTTAACCCTTCTCGAAGTTGGGCTGGCTGATTGCCCGAAAGTTAGTCCCTGTATTTCGCGCTGTCTTTTTTCGTCGGAAAAACAAATCGAAAACAAGCGAGTAAGTAATGGCTTAAAAGTGACTTCTGGGATCCAACGCGACCCCGGCATGTCGCCGAGCTCCCGGGTCCGCGAACGGGGGTATCTATCGAATTGCTACGACTTAGAGTAGCGATAACACGAATCGAATCTCGACAATCATATTATTTGACGCTTCGTACTTTTGAGACATAATCATCGCTTTATTTTTTATATTAGGCGCCTCATTTTCTGCATTTCCTGTTCCCACCCACTTATTTAACGATATTATCCTTCTATTCGTCACCTCGCCATTTATTTCTTATTTCTTTTATCCTTGATACAATTTACCATTTCTACGGACGTCTTGATATAAGAATATTATAAAAAAGGAGTTATACTTTTATAGAAAATCTATTAAAAATACAAACTGTCCCACACAGTTTCACCCGCGTTACAATGATAAAAAATCTTATCTTTAACTCGGTGGTCGAAAATATCTCTCTGCCAATTTTAAAATTGGTTTGGGAGTTGAGTCGTAAAAATCAGATAGATATACTGCACTAGGGCGATGATGTATCCTTTAATGGGCTTTTAATTAAATTAGGATATCTTTACTTTCCATAATCAGATTGTAATAGAATAAACCCGAAATGTTACTAAAAGCTATATTCTTGTGAAGCAGTATCGGAAATGCGTGTTTTTAAACAGATACAGCCAAGAAAATAATATATTTTTCATTCTGTTTCTCTTACATTGCCAGCAAATATAATAGTTTTTGGTTAATGTAGTCAATGTACGTTTATGTACAATTTAATTATGTTAATTTTTATGAATTTTATAGACTTTTTTTTCAATAAAACGTTGTAATATTATCAACGTCAATTAAAGTAGGTACAGTTCGCTACCAAAAACGACAAGGTGGAAGCACTAAGCTCCGGATAAGACCCGAAGGGGCGTTCATTTTTGTAACGCTTCATTTGCTACAGAACTTTTAAGTAGTTCAAGTAACGCTCGAGTTCCGTATTTCCTCAAAACAAATACTGGGTAGGTAGGTATAAGAGACTGCTTTTTGCAATTTCTTCCAAAGTTTTTATTTATGTAAATAAGTAGGCATATAATAACTTACATGTTTATGTTGCTTGTTGAAAACTATGAACACTACGTATCCCACCAGGAATAAAATTTTCAAGCATATGGCAAATCAAATTGAGCTATGAGCAATTTATATCTGAATCGTAGCGTGTGGACGATACATGAACAGCTGATCGATTTGTATATTATTAATATCACATTAAAAATACAATAATAATAAAAATGTCTCAACAAAATAACACGTGTACAAGACAAGTTAAAGTACCACCTAATAACTCCGAGGAGCTTAACGGAAATTTATTGCGCCACCATAAATATTGGTTGAGAACGATCGTATTTTTCAGTTGAACGCCGACAATGTTCTAAGCATCGGAGTTATGAATCTAAACCGGTAGTTGACTGCTGAACGCGCGCCGGAACCGGAGGGGATCCAGCAATTGACGCTGGCGTCCCGCTGAGAAGCGTCCTGCAATACCACGCTACGATCATACTTGTATTTTTACAAGGAAATTTAACAGGTATTTTTCAGGAAACGATTCGACACTTCTTTTTACACTAGCTGTCGAAATTAAAACGACTCCCAATTAATAGATATTCTGGGACTATCTTCACACACGGCCATCTGATCCTATACTTAACTGATCTTGTACTTTGGAGACCAGATGACTGATATACTACATGTACCACATTTTTCTAAATATTTACCACCCATTTATTTGATTTAATTAACGACCAGCCCCCTTATTCAGTTAATACAAAACCTATCACGCAAAAACTACTGAATGGATTTAGATGAAACTTGGCACATAATTAGTTTATAACATGGATCAAAACATAGGATACTTTTTACTCAGGAAAAAGTAACATCCCACGGGAAAGCGGGAGAAGCCGCGGGCGACAGCTTATATAACGGATGGCCTCGTTGTGAAATCTTGTACCTCTTATAAAACTATATTAACGAAACATAAATCATTGATACTTATTCTGCATCTAATATAATCCCTTCTGTATATAATTTTCGTTTATACTCGTATAAATAAGTAATTCCTACACTATTGAGAAACTTTTCACATTGAGCTTAGGTAAGTATCAACTTTGTATAAACTTCCTCCCTTCAACTTCAGTATCATTTGATACTGGAGAGCACAAATAGTAACTTCTTTGACTTTCAAATCTATGCTGGTTTCATAAACGCATTGTTACAGGTAGATATAAATATCTTGCACACGTATAAGTATGTTAACTTTCTCTATATAAGTTAATCGTTTTTGCGCATTTACTTTTTAAAATCTAAAAGTTATTTCCAAAGAACAGTAACAATAATGGAAGGTAACTATTGTTCTTGAAAATCTGTCGTACTATTACTTTACCTCACGACGCATTTTCGAATCGCTTTCAGTTTAATGTCGGCTTTACGTGCATCGACAATGGGCAATTTTATAGCTGCTCTCACAGCCACAAAGAGGTATTATCCAGAAATACCTGCATAACGTAGGTTAGGTATGAATAAGTATATCCAATTGATTTCCCTGTATAATCTGTAGTTTTTCAATGAATTAGAATAAACCTTATCCTTAAACTTCATTTATATTTATAGAAAGGCACCTTTTCGTCTTAGAAATGCAAATTAGCCGCCTCTTATTTTATTTGCAGCGGTCCCTCGCTACGCCCTGTGCTGATAGATGGAGCAATCCGAACCTGGGTCGATGCTGACGCAAAATTCACACCAAGATCTGACCCTGGGTACGGAATTTATTTATCACATGCTGTAAATCTGCCTCGTTTACATAATGCGTACACAGTTTTCGATGGCTTTGATTTAACTCTTTTCGGAGGAGGAGTTTTCGTAATTACTAAACTGGATCAAACTACATAAACAGTCGTAAGTTACTCTCCCTAAATAGACTTTCACCCGGAGCACGTATTGAGGTAGGTACTAATCTTTATACGGGAACAAATCAAATGAAAGGAGAGTTATTTGCGGACGTGTGGGGGGTGACGATTGCCTCACCTGTCTCCGACAAGCTGATTTAAAGCCACGGCTGCTAATAAAATAAGCTGCCTAATAAGAGTTCCTGATAGCGTCCGTTAGGGATTTCTTTTGCGATCACGATATTTTATTATGCATAACCAAATACGACGAAAACCTTAGTCGGTTAGATTAAGTAAAGGCCATATTTACATATAGTAATAAAAATAAAAATCGTTAGATACCTAATATTATTAATTTGCGAATACTTACAAAGTTCCATAAAGCTTTAAATATATTATTACGGTAAGTTGTTTAATAAACAAAAACTTACTTGAAACTAAAGAGTTAAATTAATTGTATAGCGACCTCATTTTTTGAGGAAACACGTGATATGGCCACAGCTTGCATGCACAGCGCATCTTAGTCCATATAAAATACACTATATATTGAGGTAATTGTTGTTTGAAAGGTTTGCCTACATTTAGCTTCATAAAAATAGCGAGAGAATAATACATTTTGTGCGGTACTAACCACATTGAGCCGCACCGTGCTACAGTACAATATAGAATAAAATAAATATCATAAAAAGTATTATTTCTACCACAAACATTGAAATTGGTAATACTAATTCAATTTTGCAAATTTTATCTTCACGAGGTAGATTATATGACGTAACTAATTAAATAAAAAGTTATCGATATCGATGCACCGCACGTCACTAGCAAATACTCGAGTCTCCGGACGGGGACGCCGGAAGCAGGCGCACGTCGACAGTTTTCACCCCATTTGGGGCGAGTTTTTACGGCATCCACTCATCCGCTACCCTCAAACAACACCAACAAACACTAGATACATTGCTAGTTACTTTGCATATTGCATTCAATGATATTTTCGCCCGTTTTATCTTATCATTTTTTATAGGTACCAACATGGGACGTAGTTTTTGACATATAGATATAATAAGAAGCAATTCATCGATCTGTATCTCTATCATTACAGTAAACACAGTTTTAATTTATTACTTTGAATAAAATAACATTATATATCATACATATAATCTTTATATTAAGTACCGTCCTGAGCATAAATATGTAACCACGAAGAGTTGAGCAGTAATATCTTATTTTATGATTCATTTATTAATTTCTCTATATTTTGTAGACGGCTCAACTTTTACAACTTTGTCGCTGTAAGTACAGTGCTGTTGAATTATGCGAAGGGTGTCACATTACTTCCATGGTTATATATTTATGCATGCGAGTGTACACTGTCAGTCTGGTACGATGGGAAAATCTTCAAGAAAATGTGCCAAGGTATTTCAAATAGGTTACCAACGTTTTGGGCAACAGCAAATTTTACCACCATTACTAAAATAGACATGTTGAGGCCTCGTTCTTTGTAAGTAATATTGTCTAACTGTATAGAGTTTCACAAAGTTTCATTCAGCGTTGCTTTGTAAACTTTCAGTATTCACTCCGTACTATTTAAAGCCAGACAAATACATACATTCATACATATGTATTACGATTGAATTGGTTAAATGGAAATGAAAGAATATCGTAAAATATCGTCACTAACGTAAATGCTGTTGCCTGCGTTATTTATACGGCGCTTTTGAACGGTGCCCCTTTTAACGGCAGTTTTAAGTGCTACCCATGCCAGTCCAGTCGGGATCGCTGATCGCTGTAACTCTCCCGCAAGTGACAAGTGAGGAGCGATAAGCGAAGTCTGATTAAAGAACTGAATAAATAAATATCCGAGGACAGTTTACACACGGCCATCAGGTCCCATACCAAACAGAGCTTGTAACTTGTAGCTTCAGTAGCTTTACATTTGACTTTCATAAGTGCCTTCCGAGGGCCTAAACTGAATAAACGGTTTTGAATTTTGATTTTTTTTAATACTATGGAAACTAGATAACTGATATACTATTTTTTTTCTAAATACATACTTATTTAGCTCATATCTATGAGCTGTCTGGACAGACGTTGTCCTGTCTAAATAACTCCATACAAAAATGCAGGATACGATCGCAGCGCCACCTACCGGGTCCAATTGTAAACCTAAACTATTCTCGAATCCACTGGAACACACATAAAAAAAACATCAATATCTATCCAGGAGTTTAATTACAAACACACCGAGATGACGGAACTATTAAGCTAATAAGATAGTGTAATGAGGTAAAGAACAGCTGAAATTAACAAAAAGGACGCTGTAGTTTTTCGAATGGCATTATCAATACGGAGATGTTATATGGTATTATTTTCGTGAATTTTTGGATACTTTATTTTCCACTGGATTTAAATTACTTTTAAAAAATATCAAATAAGTATCAACTCATCGTCTTGAACAACTTTTACTATGAAAAAGATTACTTACTACCACTTAATTTTAATAAACTTACATTGACGCTAATCCCTCAATGCTTGTACCTAATGATAACCTACCGGTGATAGTTATGTCTGTACCTGCAGGAACATTAAATAAAAAGATTTTGGGCTATTTACCTGAATGCAGTAATGGGAAGGTAAATTAAACTCTTTTCAGCTTCTTATTACTTGGTTTTAAAATTTATTTAATCCGTTGAGTCAAATTCCATTAAAAATCGAATTTCAAAGTAACTACTTCATTAATTGGTTTCCTATAATATTTATGACTCATCCACTATTGATTTTCAGAACATATATCGTGTGAGAGAAGTTAAGAGTATACATCAGATGTGAAATTATTTTTTTCATTTCAGAGTTGTTACCAAATGATTAGTCTGGTAAGAATTGTATGAAACGTATGTAATTGTATGAAATCATGAATATCTGATAAATAAATATCGCGGGACATTCTTCACACTCGGTTATCCCAAAGTTATACACCGCTTGTACTACTTGTAGGTACTTTTGTAACCAGATAACTGATATAAAACATACTAAGTATAACTTTTAAAATACTCACTTGTACAGATATTTATATGCAGGCATAGAACACACATACATTTTCATGCTAACAAATGTGTTATGGCTGGAAATCGAACATCCGGCTAATAATCCGGATTAACAACGCTAACTGGCCCGCCAAGAACAAATTAAGGTGAAACTTTTATTGATTTACTAATTTAATTTAAAATGGTTGTCAACTTCAAAATTGTCCTTTCAGCATTTAAAAAATAGTAAATTACATATCTACACTAATATTATAAAGAGGAAAGATTTGTATTTTTGTATGTAATGAAAAACTCAAAAAGTACGGGACCGATTCTAATAATTCTTTTTTCATTAGCAAGCTACATTATCACTGAGTAATAGGCTATATTTAGTACTAGATTACTATAGAAATCTTTAGAAATTCCTATTAAAACCAACCGAAGGTGTAAAAAAGTTAGCCATAAAATGTCTTTCATCGCATACACTGAGAAGAGTATTAATGATGGGACAAAAAAATATTCGACAATATTATAGAATATATCAATATCTACAAAAAACTTTACGAGACCATATGTCTAACTATTGTAGTTACGTCACTATAACTACTTTTTTACATTTAACAAATTGATAGAAATGCCGATCATAATCAGACCGTGTTATCCATACCATTTATAAATTTTTATCCAAATAAATAATTTAATATTCAAGACTGTGCCAATGCCTGATGATTACTTTTCGAATTTTTTGAAATCGGACATTCCATTCAAAAGATATCATGATATTAAAATAAAAATAAATGCCGGCGGCGGCCGCCACGTAGCGCATCGAGTAACTAACTCGACGAGAGAGGGGCAGTGCGGGAGAAGGGGGTGCACCATTATATCTATATAAGTATGTTTTTAAAAAAGTAGTAGGTATGTAGTATTTCAGTTATCTGGTCTCCATACTACATGCTCTGTTCAGTTTGGGATCAGGTGGACTTGTGTAAAGAATGTCCCAGGATATATATTTATTAATTATTTATCTATAAAAGGAAAATATGGTTCCTTTGACGCATCATCACCTCAAAACTACTGGACATATCGGAATGGGACTGCTACCATTTGACGCAATTATGTTAGTCTGTTACGCTTTCACACGAAAACTACTTAACCGATCATCATAAAACTTTGTACACATATTCTTGGAGGTATTAGAAGTAACATAGAATACTTTTAGTGCCGGGAAAATGTTACATCCCTCGGGAACGCGGGTGAAACCGCGGGGGACAGCTAGTATTAAAAACTTGTAAAAACAATGACAAGAATTATTGGCGTTTTACGTTAGCAAATATATCTTAGATATTATATCTAAAGTAGTTCATAGCCGTAAACAAGTTAGTATGAACGAACGTAAGGAAAGCTACCTTCTATCCATGTAGGTATATAGAAGCGACAGTAGAGATTGTTGTGTGTAACATATGTGCAGCCAAAAGTCTCGCCGTCGTCGTTGTCGGTCGTCGCCACTTCTACTCGCACTTCCAGTCGTGTCCAACAAACTCGTTAAAAGTTGGTGAAACAACGGAAGCAGCATTACTTGGAGACACTTGCGACTCGCGACGTTAAGTAGAAAAGTATAACACGACAATAATATGAAACATGCGAGACAAAACTAACTTCTTTGATATTTAAGCTGATAGGTACCCAACTCGTGGAGGAGACTTTATAGTTTTCAATTTTTCAACGTCTTTGTAAAACGGTCACGTAGAGACGTAAGTAGTCTACATACCTACTTACTAAACGAAAGTGAAGCCTTAATTAGTAACGGTTGTTTATTGTCCACGAGAAACAATCCTTCAAAAGCACAAAAATATACAGAAATTAGGTTTGAAAACGCTAAAATACTGTATTACAATGACTACAATAATTCAGTATCTGGAAAACAATAGCGGTTTAGTGTGGTCGTCGTTAAAATTATAAATATCCTGGGGCTCACTAACTGCCCCTGTATTCCGTTAAGAGGATTCCCAAAGCTGTAAATTGCGTTCGCGAAATATTTACGAGACAGGCTTTCGCGGCATTACAACGACTATGTGCATACATTGCACCGCGGCGCGCTTGTTGCAAAAATGCAACAACATGGACCGGCCTTTGCATTAACAATCCGCCGTCAACTAGATAACTGCACTGTTTACTGCCAGGACATGGTTCACCTACTTATATAATATTGCAGAAATACCTACTTATATAGGTACCTATATTTCGTGTACTGATAAACGTCGAATTATTTAGATTATGCTAGTCGAATACATCCTTCGAAAACATTCCTTAACAAAGAAACTTTAATGTCAAATTAAAGATTACCTAGTAGAGATCGTCCGGGACATACCACCAATTTCCGCCGAGAAGCAGTAATGCATTACTGTATTTCGGTTAGAAAGATAAGCGGGCCGGTGTAATTACAATTACAGGAACATGAAGCTCACCAACTTTACTTTTCAGGGTCGAAAAGGCATTGGCAACGCCCCTAGACGAGTACCGGATTAATCCAGTGTAGGGCTATTATTTAAATATTGGAAAGAAAAAAGCCAATTGCTAACTCCTGCTACGTGGCTAGTTCGGCACTGGGTCCGACCCTAATCCATTGCAGGGCCTCCAATCTCTAACCGAGCTTTATAATAGCGGCTGTCGCAACCCCTAAGCTGAATAATGGTGAGAAATTATTGGTTAATTACAAAACATGCGACATGTATTATTCTTTATCGATTGGAAAATGATTTCATTATTTTTCAGAATTAAAAACTTTGCGTTTTATTACATAGAAAGGACTGCAGTTAGCAAAAGAAACAGGTTTAAAATAAAAAAAACTACAACCGGATTTCTTTGTTTTACGCTGGTTCGCTGCAGGAGTCCAGTCGGTAAAAAAGGGAAACAAAAAGCATTCAGCTAACCGCCAACCGTTAATAAATTCTTCGAATTTGCGGAGGGAAAACTGTGGAAAACGCAGCGACGGACATAGTGCAGACCGGCTACAGCTGTTCGGTGACACTACTGCCCGAATGTGCGACACATGAGCCCCAAATTACTGATACTTAGTGTACATATGATGGTATGAAATTCAAACATTTTTACGGCTGTTACAAAATGATCCGAATTTTTTTTTAGATCTAACACAGCAACACGATCATCCCTTAACTCACAGTATCTATCTACCTACCTCACCATTAAACTCTGTCGTAACTTTAATGAGACCTGTCAATTTTATGCCTCTTTCCTTGGCGTCAAAAGATCAAGGATTAAATGCAGAGAATCTTTACTCTCATTTCCTTTTTAAGTTGGAGGGATATTGATTGAAGTTATAACTTAGTACTAATAGGGTTACAATTTATCACACTTCGAAACAAACTAGACTGTTAGAACTTGGAAGACTGTCATAACTTCAAAAATATTAATTAAATTTACCTAATGATGAAATCTACCAAGAATCGACACTCATTCCGCGAAATCATCACACACAAAGATCACACGTGGAATCGGTATGTACTTAGATCATTAATTGGATGAATATACATTCTCTGTGCACGAGCGTTATAAGGCGAAGTTTTAGTTGGTAGGCCTTGCTTCAAAATAAACTGGAAGAAGGCTCGACGGGAAATCGGAATTACTTTTTTACTTATTTCACCCGCGTGTCGACGCACACAAGCACCTTACAGGTGCCAATCCTCTACCATTGGCCACTTTGGTCAAGTGCCCCGTCATCATCAACAGATAATCGATATTACCGAAAGAATAAAATGCTTGATAGAACACGCGGTCGGGCCGGGATAAAAGTAAAAGATAAAATAAAAAACAAAGCAAATATATCTTAAACGGGCCAGTTGGCTTGGTAGTAAGAGTCCCTAACTACCACACCGCAGTTCGTGGGTTAGATTCCCACCAGACGAATATTTGTGTGCATGAACATGTACTATGCCCACAAGAATAAACTTAAGTAGTGTTTTTCCTCGGTAAACTCAGTGCAGTCTGAAGTCCAGACGTCAAGCATAAATTTGTCATGCTCGATTAAAGGACTTTGCTATACCTCGGGACAACCATCTAGTAGTGTGTGTGCATGCACCTTGGGCGACATAATAACTTACAATTGTCAGATGTAGATACACAGCACATTTTACAAGTAATTGAAACTCGATCAATATTATAAAACAAAGATTTTATTTTCAACAAATTACATCATAATATAGTATTTTAATTCTAATCACAGGTATATCAAATTACTTACATCAAATCAAAATATTGTATCACAAACAAATGTAGAACTTAATAATAATACGTATAAATTAAAATACAAGTCTTGTTACAAGTTATCAAATATTTAGGTCATGACATATTAAACAATATGAACGAGAAGTTTTCTACCTGTGAAACAATTCATAAATATTTTCTGATCTTATAATATTTTAATTGTTCAAGATTTTAAACACTTTTGTTAGTCAATCAGCCAATGAAGAGTCGAGATTACTGAAACCTCAAGTAAAAATAATATATTTCAATAACATTATGTCACACTCAATCATTTTCATCATGTCATACTAATAAATAGATACATTACAAGAAACAGTAATCGGATCAGACCTAGATACAATTCAAGTAAGGGGATAACACTTATTATAGGTAGGTAAACTAAAACAATTTTTCAGGAATTAATCACGTAGATAATACATAAATATATTATTATTTTACAGTTTACTCAAATTAATTACTATTTTCACCGTCCTACATCACACAAAATGGCGTCTAAAAATTATACTAATCTAAATTAACAAACTATGCAAACATGCCAGGTACACACCTTAATCAAAAATTCAGTCCATTGTTATATAACGATAAAACCTTAAGAATACAAATCGCGTCACACAAAGGTCAAATTATTAAGGTTCATAATCATATAAATATACGGAATCAACAGTCAGTTGCCAATTCGTAAATAGTTTCACTTTTCAACTGTGGCAAACTTGATACTTTAGCTAATGTTGTGTCTAAGTATTTATTGTACACTGCCTTGTATTTGGAGTTCTCAACATTGATGACAATTTTAGCGACCTTCCTAATGATGGGATTGATGTGTTCTAGGGAGTAACCAGAGTAGTATGACATTGTGGATGTCCATACCTCATCGAGCTTTTTGCTTGACAGCAAATAGAGGGAGAGGCAAATTGCCGCGGCCGCCAGCTCAGAGGGTCGGAAGTGAGCCATAGAATACTCAATTAAACAGAGATCAACTAAGTATTTTGCTAAGTGATGATTTTTTGATGTTCCATGGGCAGCTTTCACAAACCTGAAAACGAGATAACGATGCTCACATTACTATCATCATAAAACTATATGGACAAGAACCCAACATATTCAAAGAAAATATATTTACCTCCTCAAGAAACTGAGTGGAATAGGTCTCGCTAAACAGAATCCAAGTTTTGCCATTATGTCTCTCTCGCACTGAAACACGTCGGCCTTGCTGTATGCGTTGTCTGTCACGTACACGAAGTCACTAATATCTGGTGCATAGATCTCTTCATACTTGCTAGCAATGAACATTGCTGTCACACCCACAAGTTGCAACTGGTTGCGTTGAACATTTGGGACAGCCTGGATGTTAATAAGGAGAAATTATAAGTCAGTAAGCTATAATAAGGAATTGCTTACTATGTTAGTTAGGTGGATAAGAATATAGGTAAGTAGACCAAGATCAGAATATTTTTAAGTCTACATAAAAAAAAACTGATAATACTTCTGCAGTGACTTTCTGATAGTTCCGTTCTAGCACACAGAAGTTTTTAGCAGGTGAACTATTTCTGGAAGACACCTAGAGAAACTCTAATAAACTTATATCTATGCAACATAAAAATATGTACAGATGATTAAACATACCTGTAAGTAGCGATCTATGATTCCAACTGTCAGATGGAATGTCTCTAAAACTAATGAAAACTGGCGCTGAACTTCTACCAGCCAATCAATCAATGTTGCTCTCATTTTTCCAGTGATAACAGTCTGAAAGGTCAATGTATTAATTAAAAGGTATTATTTAGTGGTTAATTCTGATTTTAAAACCATGTTACAAACCTGTTTTTTCAAATGGTCAGGCTCAATAGGATATTTGATTTCTAATTCAACTAAGTATTTGTATATATCCTTTATATAAATTGCCATAAGTAGTGGGCTGTTGTTATCACCAGCGTCAATATCTTCAATATCATTAGGAAGCTTTGGGGCCAAGCTGCTATCTAATGACTGGAATAAAGCCGAGTGTTTTTCTAATCTAGTCAAATTGATAAGTCTAGAACTCTGTTCACAATAATTATTAGTTGTTTCAGCTAACTTCAGTTTTCCCAAGGACTCAGTAGGGTCCTTAAAAATATGTTTTAATTGTTTTTCTTTGGATTGCTCTTTAACTGTTGGCAGCTTGCATTTCTTCTCTTGGTAAGTTTTTTTGGTTTGACTTATGTTGATTGATTCCTTCAGCTCACATGGCTTATTTTGAGCATCTTTTAGAGCAGCCTGAAAGAATTCCTGACATTATTACATATTTTTTAGTTAAAATTAATATTCTGTTGCTGAACATAATTTTTAGAATTAGATAATTGGGGTACTGTGCTCAGCTTTAAGATATCCATCTCATTAGAGATAACTAATGTGAAATAATGATTGGCTCAATATATGTATTTCAATATAGCATTATCACAATGTAAAAAGTTATGATGTAATTCAATATTCATGTCTTTACGTTCAAGCCTTTAACTAAATTATAAGTAATACCTTTTTCAGCAATAGAGACCTTATTGATCCTCTGTTAAAGTGTTATTGTCACTTCAAGTTGAATAAATAAATAAACATTTCATTTGCATAGCAGTTCATCAATTACCAAAAATTATAAAGTATTAAAAGATGATATGTTTACCCGAGTACGAGCAGCAGCTCTTGCAGCGAGATTAGCAGTACTTTCTTCACGTCTAAGCGGAGGCCGGGATGAAGGCTGATTAATACTCCTGGTGATAAGTCCTGTATCCACCTTAGACTGCACATGGCTATAATTGCTGCAAAGTTAATAATTACCAAACTTGAAAGAAACAGCTGATTGTAGGGGTAACAAACAACCCATGGCTACTTTGACGCAGGTTAATGATTTAACTTGTTAAGACAATTCAGTTATTTTAATACGAGACAAAATAATAATTTTTATTATTTTAATGGTAATGTGTGGGTAGATAAATCAAACGTGAAATAGAAATTTACCTTCGCACAGCACCTCGGTTTAATGTGGCCTTTTTCTCGAACTCTGCAGTAGCGCATGCGACTTTTCCGACGTTCACATCACGCTGAGCTTGCACATTCGTATTCAGGTCACCTAGGGCACCCCGTAAACCAAGGCCTTGTTTTTTAACGGGTACAGCCACATTCCCTTTTCCTTTGATAGCGTAGATATTCTCCTGATCTTGGATATGAACCTGAATCACATAGGTACAAACAATTATTTTGAATTATAAATACTTGCATTAAAACAACTTTTAATATTGCATCCTACTTACCGCTCGATTTCTCCTCATTTGGATCTCCATTTTAGTTTATAGTCTCACAATACACAATTAATTGATAAAGAAATAACCAAGATGAGAGCAGATTTGTTCTTAGAATGTAATTTTTAGTTACATTCAAATCCCCTTGAGCAACCGCTCCACTCGCTTGCTTTTAACTTGATCTTGAATGAAACGAGATTAACGGTGAAATTTCAATTTTACTTTTGAAAATGGCGAATTGGTGATTGGGTGTCTGGGATTGGTCAAATGTATATGCCGTAGTCAACTGAGAGCTTTATTATTAGTTTGATAATATTATGTTTTATTTTTGGTGCAATATTACTGTAGATAAAAGAATCATAACAATTAAGATTTAGTTTAAGTTATTTTAATTTGCAGTTTACTATAAGTTTGAACAACATTTATTAAAAATGTTGCATTTTTGGGTTTTACGTATATCCGGTCGCGTCCTTGGACAGATCATAGACAATTTAATCTTTAGTAACACTATCTTTTTCGACTCTGATACGATTGTTGCTTCTTGGTTTGGCATCCCATACCGCACTGTCTTTTTAAACATCAAAGAATAAAAAAATCCCTGTGGTCTCGGTACAGGTAGGCGTCCCGCCTGTGTAACTGTATATGTAAAGAGGGCACATTATCTCTTGTACTCGTATATTTATGTTGCTACTACTATTAACAGCAAAAAGAGGAACCTATATATGTAGGAATATACAAATTTGATAATTTATGATAACAGAAATTAGTTCAAAATAGACTATCGAGATTATTTTTGCATAGTGCCTAGTTTATTGAGATTTTCTTTCGATGAACTTATCTGTAAACAGTGGTTAAAACGAATATGAACGCCTGACCGAATGTTCTCAGGTTTTTAAGTACCCTCCGTCGGCCAAAGACTGATTGGTTGGACCAACCACTGAACCATAGAATGCTTATCTATCTAAGAGTTTAAATATTTTAAGCCGATAATACATTTTGGCTAAACCGCGGTCAACGCGAGCATAGGCATTTTGCAACAAGGCATCTTAGTACTACAGTCTAAATAAAAACAGTTTAATTGCTGTTGGCCTTATCAGCCGAGTGACTTTACAAAAACTTTCAAAAAGTCTGTGAAATTTGTTTGTAGAACTACCATAATATAAATAAACGTAGGCGCGTAGTGACAAAAATCATTTATTAATATTTCTGAATGTTATTCATTTCCCAAATTCGCAGAAGATCCTTAGCAACTCTAATCTTTATTTTTCACAATGCCAAAATAAAACAAAATGGGATTTTTTTAATTGAAATAAAAAATACCTTCATATTTTTTTCTATTGGTAAAAATTAAGTTTATGTATGATAAGTGCTATTCTACGGTTTCGAAAAAAAATCAACCAGGCGTTTTCATATTAGTTCAGAGAAAAAAATTAGACGATTATGCTGCGTGATACAGCCAAATATTTGGCGAATCTGGCCAAGTATACACTAGTACTCTTTTGACTCCGTCCATATTCAGACTGAGCCAGTGTTTCCAGTTAAACTGTAATTAGAGTAGATTCACTATGTAAGAGATTTTTGTTTGAAGGAAATCTTCAAACATGTTGAAAGAACGAAACGCAGTGGTTTCTTTCTTTTTATATTTATATTTATTTATATTAAAAAATACTATAGGTAGTAAATGGATGAAACGATGAATACCCAAATCGCCAATTATGATATTTGGAGCTATAAAGCTATTAAAATATGTTAGACTTAAGTTTCGGTACCGGTGTTAATTTGTGGCTTTTACATTTAGCACGGCTATTTCGTTATTTCGTTGTATTGAACATAGATTTTGTTTGTCTTTGGACTTGAGAAGTTACTGTAAGTTATTTCTTATTTAAATGTTATAATTAGGGATTATACGAAGTAAGAAGATAAAAAAATTGGAAAAGTAGTTCTGAATGTTAGAAAGGTGGACTATCACCTAAAAAAAAAATAGAAAGCAACACTCTCATCAACATCAGATAATAATAAATGACTTTAGTTCAACTATTTACAAAACCAAGCCAGCTCCTGAACTAAATCAAAGTGATAGCTAATAAAAAATCATTATAATGTGATTTTTGATTTACTACAATTTTACTGTAATTCTGTAACTGAACACGGTAATAAAAATAAAAATACTGTTATTTCATTTTTTTAATCTGGAAGCACTGGGCTGAGCTCAGCCGCAATTTGACAGTCACATTCCCACATTGCCATTTTTTTGTATGATGAGTGTCATCCCAGAGCCATAGGCGAACGAGACATTGGTACTTGAAACCCTTCTATTTCCTCTGGATAAATTACTACATCAAATCTGTGTTATAGACATTCAAAGGATATAAAAAAAATATCACCACGAATTTAATCAAATGTAAGAGAGTATTTATTTTTCTGTTATAATATTAAATTGATATTATCATATAATTAAATTAAATACTGTATTAGTTTCTAGAATGGTGCAGAAAGGCCCTCGTCCTTTAGTACTGTGTGGACCATCAGGATCTGGTAAGAGTACATTATTGAAACGCCTCCTCAAAGAGTTCCCTGACAAGTTTGGCTTCAGTGTGTCTCATACAACCAGAGCCCCACGTCCTGGTGAGAAAGATGGTGTTCATTATCACTTTAGTAACAAGATTGACATGGCGGCGAGCGTCGAGAGAGGCGAATTCATTGAAACCGCAACATTCAGTGGCAATATGTATGGAACCAGGTAAATGACCGAAATTTATACTTTAAAAGAATTAGATCAGGCCATGTGCTTGTTGTTTAGAGCAAATTGGCACAGTTCCAAAACCTGTGTCTTGGTATAAAATCATTGTTTACTTGGTTTTCGGTATTTGTGTTATTTTGGTACACTTGTAAACAGTGCTTAAATGATAAATTAATAGACAATCATATAATATATTCAAAAGTCAGTACTGGGCATCATATACCTTGAATAACAATAATATTTTATCAGTTCTTTGTCAATGAAAGTAAACAACTGTATTTCATTTTTGTTATCATGTTTTCTTAATCAGGAGGTAAATAATAATTAATAGTAAACATATTTATATATCTATGGATTCAAAAACAAGATGAAGCATTGTTTAGTTCTAATTAATTAATTAATATGTATAAATACAGATAGCAAAAATATTTTATAATATACACTTAAACAGATAAGAAAACACATAAGAAGCTGAATTACAATATAAGTATCATCATAAATGTTTTGTAGTACCACTTTAAATAATATTTGATACATTTAAAATATTGTTTTCTTATGGTTTTCAGTAAACAAGCGGTAGATGATGTCCGACGCACAGGCAAGATCTGTGTGCTGGATATTGAAATTGAAGGTGTTAAGCAAGTCAAAGGTACAGATCTAAATCCATTACTGGTATTTGTGATGCCTCCATCCATTGAGGAGCTAGAGAGACGGCTTCGTACACGCAACACTGAACAAGAGGAAGCTTTGAAGAAAAGATTGGAAACAGCTTGTCGTGAAATTGAATTTGGTAATCATTTTTGTCATTACTTTATTAGTACATTAGCAACCAGATCTATCAACATCATAACAATGACAGATGGAAAACCTCAGTGTAAAGGTGTAAAAGCCATCCGATGCATACACCATCATTTCCATAAAAAAGAATTGTCAACATCATATTACAATGTTTTCAAACTGTGGGTGAGTGGTGGGATTTGGCTGACATACAAAGCTGTGATTGTTCAATATTTACAAAAATAATACATACTCTCTTTTGCTTAAACTAAAAATTGTTCTTCTAGTGAAGTGAGCAGGGACTTCCCTGTTGGCTGTTGAGGTAACCCATGTGGGTAGAAATAAACTACTTTATTAATATTAAAAATAGTATTTTAAAAACTATTAGTGATGGTAATGAAACCTATCAATTCCATACATTTCAGGTCAACAACCAGGAAACTTTCACATTATAATACTGAATGACAGTTTGGACAAAGCATATTCAGAGCTGCGTGAGTTCATTGCACAGAATGTTGAGGACAAAGAGGAAGGTGAGTTCAAACTTGTTTTATTTTTGTAATTAAAAACTACAAAAATGAATTATTTTACATTCCCACAAAATGCTCTTAAGGACAGAGTACCTTTTTATTATGTGAATTAAACACAATTAAAAAAAACTATGTTAAGTATATATTTATTATTAATCATTTCTTTTATTATCCTGTATATGCACTGGTTAAGTTAAAGGATAATATGTAAATAATACTTGGCCAAATTGATCTTGCTTAAATAAATTAAAACCAATCTATTTTCACATGAAAGCATTGAACCTCTTATTTTGTCATTTATATCGACCAATGCGATGTTATCAAATGATTTTTGGCATAACACTCATAAAAATTCAGTTAAAAAGAACATCAAGTTCTAGCATCTATTAGATTATAATATGCAATTTTAATTATGAAATCGACAGTTACTTTTTGACTTGGTACACCTATATCTTACTTGTCATCTGCAATACCATGTTTAAAACAGTGAAAACACAAACCTCTAGTACTTGTCCAAATATAAACATCATAATCTGAAATAAAAATATTTAAATTCATATTTTGAATACTAAATGTGGTTAGCTCCCTTATTCACACCTACTTTATTGCCATTCCGATCAATTGCTTGGAACAAAATTGTTTGTAATTTATGCTGATGGTGTTGTAATCATAAAGGCAGCCCTGTACCTATTCACTGCCTTATTCTAAATTAAAATTTGATATTACAAAATAAAGGCTATTCGATTCTGTCAATGAATTAATTGGTTCGACTCAGTCTGAATCGGCGCGCCCAAGTAGCTCTGAAAAACTCTGAATATCATCAAACTACCTAACATTAGAATTAGCTGATTGACACACTAATTAAATTTAAATGCATACCAGTTTTGTTCCAGTAAAATAATTGTCAATTAACATACCTCTTTTCTTTATAGCCGTGTATAATTTATAATAGTTGGTTTTATATACAGTAAACTAACTATCATTAACCTGTGCGAGTATTTATCATGAAACTAATGAAATTAATATATTACTAACATTGTTTTCGACAGATTCCAAGCAAGACCCAAACTCAGCCAAGGAAAAGTGAACTGTCATGCATGAAGCATGCTAGATGTAACGTGTATCGCATGTTATATGTAGATAGCAATGGGATACAAAAATAGATGTGCTTATAATAAATCCCTAAATGTTAGATGTGTTTAACACATAAATGTAAACGCCCCAATTTTAGATGTAATTTAACAACATGATGAATTTTCAAAAGATATTTGACAAACTACCTCCTTAACTATTATATAAGTACACAGTATTTATTGTAAACCATTTAATGGTATACTTAAACCGAAGTCAAATTATTTATTAATTGCCTTGAAAATGATTTGTTTCTCACATATTTTTTTATGATAAGTTAATATTTGAACTAAAAGTGGTCTAATTACTTTGAGTATAGTATCTAGTAGTCAAAATATATAATACTTTGCATAATAAGCGTAATGGTTAAAACAGTAACGCAAGTTCAATACAAAGCTTATCTTACAAAGTGAAGTCAAGAAATTAATCAATTGTGCCAGAGACGGCGCGTTCTTGTGCATTTGTACGGACAACCAAATCATATCATTTATGAGTCCTTTGAACTGGTTCTATGTACAGAATTAAATTACTAGAAATGCTTCTGCAGAGCCTTGTGAGTAGAAACATTATGAAAATAAAGCGTTCGTTACAAACAATTTTAAAATCTCTTTAAAAGTGTATGTGTAGTTATATGTTGTTTGTAATAAATGTTAGTAGTGTATTGTAATCTATTTATCCAATTAAGATACTTTTTTTGTGATGCAGAAGAAACCTTACAAGCATTTCAAGTTTCCACGCAATTGTTATTTAATAGCTACCGCCCCGCGGCTTCACCCGCGTTCCCGAGGGAGCTAATGTATCCCGCGTTTGTGACATGCCAGTCACTGAGGAATAGTGTTGCATTCTATTACTGAAATATTTATTCAAATAGTTGCTGTGCATCCCGAGATTACCCTCCACATACACACAAACATACAAAATTCGCAATATTTAATATTAGTTAAGATGATCTTTTTCGCTTTAATGATAATAATAATTAAGCATAATTAACACTAATCATACCAACACTTACTTGGTACCTATTTCTACAATAGCGGGTCAAATGTGACTTTACGTTTCCTGCTGAATGTATGAAATATGGTTGTTAGGAAGGTAAATAAATAGTATAACTGTATATTAATTAGTAAGAAAAAGTCATGATGTAAAATGTGTAAAAGCAATAAGATGATACGTGCATTTTCAATGCAAAGTCATTAGACCCGGTTATGGTATGTTTAGTGTTAAAGAAGGTTCTAAGTTAAGAGTAATTTTGTCGGCCAAAAAATTATTGCGTCTTGTAAAATTATATACGTGGTCCACGCGTTCGCGGTACGGGCAATGAACCTTGGAGCATAATAATTACTAGCTCCCGTTGTGCATTTTTAGCCCCCGCATATTCGAAGGGTTCAATGTATAGAACGAATATAAAAATCATGAAAATACGTACACACAAAATAAGTTAAAATAAGTGATGTGATGTTCTATAGGACCTGCGTTGGGCGATAAATTTTAATAAAGTAAATATAAATTACATTATTTATGTATTAATAAATCAAAGTATAAAAACATAACTCTTTCCTTGAATAAATAAACAAAACTAAGATTTACACTAAGTACCTATATACATTTACTAGTTTGCCTCGGTGGTCCAGTGGTATAAAGCTCGGATGGAGATCCAGCGGTTTCTGTTTGACTACTTGTAGCTCGAGATTGGTAATATGCGATATATCATTGGTGGAATTTAGGACTCAGTACTGATATCTCTGACTACCTTTTATCACACTGGCGATTTGCAAGCGAGTCCAGAGCGAGCCGAGTGCGCAGTGAGCCCCCCTCGCTACGCTCGCCATTCGCCAGTGTGATAAAGCCCTCAAAAACGTTTAATCTATCTTTCCAACGATGCTCTGTATCAAATAAAGAGTCTTTATAAGTATATTGGGTTTTGAGCGTGATGTGTAGCCGTGTGTACGTACCTACTCCAATAACGTTGATTAGATAGGTTAAAGCGCTGTTTCAGCAAAGTACCTAATTTATTTTTAAGATATAGTATAATTTTTTTTGCTAATGACTAGTTCAATTCAATCTCATATGTAGGAATAATTAATCTATACTTAATTATGTATATTCCTACTAATATAATAAAATATAATGTTTGCGTGTAATAATTGTAAGGATTTTAACTAATAGATTTAAATGAAACCTGTACAGTTTAGTCCCGGGAAAACATTCGAACCCTCAGGAATGTAAGTAAAACTGCTGCGCGGAAGCTTGTTATTATTTTATTATAAATAAACTCCTAATGAACTGTTTTTGATACTGTTGAATATAATCATCAATTTTAAACTTTAACCGCTATTTAATTTTATAAAGTTTTGGATGTTTGTATTGCTAAACTTTACTATGAAGGTACTCTTATTGGATTTAAAAATTAAAGTTGTTCATATTAATGTGTAAGGTACTTCTATCTCAGTGAAGTTCTATTTAATATATAATTTAGGTACGTGCTTTCATTTAACACGAGCATTATATGAGGATTGTCAGCGTATTATACAAAAATTACACAAGGCTTCTTAATTATGGTAAAAAACGGCCAAGTCCGAGTCTTGACTCCCAGACGAATCACCGTACAATATATAACAAAACCCCGACTAATCAGGTTTCTTTTATGGCGACCCTTTATATTTTTTTTTATACGTTGTTATAGCAGCCACAGTAGGACACTAATTTCAAGCGTCTAGTTACAGTTCAAAGATACTCTAGTCGGACGGACGGACGGACGAACGCAGCCTTTGGGTATGGAACCATAAAAAGCACCAAAAGTTAATTTTTAACTACTAATGCCTAAAAAAAACCGTGTTCACTTAGATCGTTTTATATTGCGTAATATAGGACCACAGTATAATTCATTATTAAGAAACATTCTCATGGTCGCATTCTCTCGCCTTGGCTCCATGAAAATAGATTGTAGAGCAAGGATGATAATAATCGAATTCAATGGATGTCATAGCATAGGACTAACTCATATCATGCTCGTGTATTGTATAATATATTGTACCATATTGCAATGTATGGTTAACTTTTGCATTTACTTTGTATTTGATTTTAGCTCTCCGCGGCTTGTAATCTGGAGCCACGCGGTCAGAATCGCCTTAAGGTATCTACTACTAAGTATGTATTATAAATAGTCTGCGGTTTATTACAAATTGATTTAACTAACCTAACTTTATTATGGGGATTATTTTTGTATTACAATCAATGAGATATTTTTAATAACAAGTTATATACCTACATTTCAGTGTTGTATTTCAAAACCATTCCATATAAGAGCTTTGTATGCTGCTTCAATATTGAACATTGTGATTTGCATAATTTTAGTAATATATGTATTTTGTTGTGATTGTATAAATTTATTTTGCGTATACAATTTATTATTGATGTTACACTGAATTTATAATGTTTTATGTGTCGTCATTAGAAATAAAACTATTAAAATATAATACATTTTTTATTTATAAATCTATTAGTACTTCTAGTTCCCATCCACATACAATCTGTTTTGATAAGGAATAATGGGTTTGCGAAGTTACTTCAATTTTGTTTATTTCTGTAAGTAGGTTATCACTTATAAAAAAAACTGCTATCATTAAACACAATGGATCTGAAACCTATATTGAATATGTTTTACTTTACCTTACTGTGACTACTTAATGAGGAATACCTAATACTATAGTCTATAGATAGTGCCCATGATAGTGGCATATCCCAAACAATTCATGAATACCTCTTTGGATCTGGCTTATGCAAAGAGGTATTTGCGAATGATATTTAACCCCAAATCACAAAATCACTCATAATTACCAATGGACGCCAAGTTTCTTGAGAAATAAATTTCTTTTTTATACACAATGTTTTATTGAAGGTCAAAGTTAAGATACTTAATCTAGACAGATTAACTATTCAATAACATTTTCTTCCAAATAGTAATATGCAGTAGAATAAAACTACATCTTGCCTTGTTCATCTGCCAGCTGCCCTATTCAGGCCATAGTCATATTACTCACAAGAGATCTTGGTTATTTATGATGTTAAACATTAATTAAATTGTAGAATACTCAAGTCATAATAATTTTAACAATAAACCACATAATAAATGTCAAAGTAAATTAAATTATACAAATCAGTAATGTCACTATTGTAAGAATAATTAATTCAGAGTACAATACTGTTATCTTTATCCCATCTGTCACGGTGCGAGTGTGGTGGAGTATTTTCACAGTCACCTCCCATTGCTGCTACTTTGGAAATGTTCTTTAAAGAAACACTACTGGCAGAGGGAATCAGTTTGGCATTCATAGTATTTGACAAAGTTTTGAGTCTAGGAATATGTGACACACGCTTAGGTATCTTAGACAATACAACTTTCTGATCCTTGGGGTCAAATAAAGTATTTGCAGATTTTGACCTAGTGTGTCCCACATCTCCTTTATTCTTCATACAAGATAGAGGTGTTCTTGACCCACTGTTGCTGCTAGATTTAGATTTTTTGGGTGTTTCATTCAGATTATCAGAAACATCTTCATAAATTAGTAAACCCTCTGTATTTTTATCTTGTGGCCTTGCAACAGTTTGACGAAGTTCAGCATTTGTACACTGTAGTACTTTTATAAGTGTGTCATCTGACATTTCTTCAACATTGTCTTCAGTAGTTTCTTCTTCAATCTTTGCAACAACTATGGGTGTTCTCTCTATACCTACAGATGGAGAACGAGGATCTACATCTAATATTTTATAGAGAGGTGTGTTCTTTAGCTCTATTACTGGTATTTCATGGTGTTCAGTGCTTTGAATGTTTTCCTCACTATCTTCAAATTTATCTTGATCACTTTCCACATAGTCAAAATTGGTTTCTAACAATTTGTTTGGTTTATTATCACATAATTGATTGGAAATATTATTTTCAATTGCCTCATTAGATGCAGTAGAAGACCCTAATGGCTCTTCTGTATCTTTGAGAGAATCATTAAGGGTTATATCAAAGAAACCATGACATAAATTCTTAGGCACCACCAAATCCGGACATGCTTCAGTACAGCTATCATCTGAATCAACTTTTAAGACAGGGCTTGCACAATTGTTTTCAATTTGAAGTCTTAACTGCTTCTTATCATCCTCATTCTGATCAATGTGAGATGTTATAATGACTGGTGTGCGTTCAAAGTCTTGAGTTGGGGAGCGAGGGTCATAAGACTTTAGGTGATTCTTTATGACAGCTGATAGTATAGGATTATTGTGTATCAGCTTTTCATCACCATTAACACTTTCAAATGTTTTTCTTAAATCAACGTTTTTTGTAATATTGTGCTTTGCTCCAGACTTATTCTGAAACAATTAAAAGAACAGGTTTATATTTTAGATTATGGGATCAGAGGGTATGGCGTGTATACAATTTAATAATCTACATGACAATAATAATGTCTTCCTAACAAATAATATAATAAAATACACTTCTCCTTGATTATGTTTGGAGACAACATATAATCCCGAATTAACTACGTACTTAGTAATTAGTTAAACTACCTACTCTCAGACATACTGTAAGCCAATAAATATAATGAAATTGACGTAGAATATGTACAACTTACCTGTAATGGTGTTCGAGATATCTCAGAAGTTGGAGACCTGGGATCTGAATTATCATATTTATCATCATTGTCCAAATTGGTTTTAGATAGCGCAGAGGTGTCATTTGCTTTACTGGAGTTGCTTCCCATTGTGAAATAGAATGCTGTTATTCGTATAAAACCAACAGTTTCTAATTAAACCAGGTGAAAAATGCTCATTTTCAACGTACAAAGTATTTGATGAATGAATTATTCAAGTCTGCGAAGTGTTCTCAAAATATGTAACGGCCACAAACGTCATTCTATTTTTAAATTCAGGAAGCAGTAACAGTGCTGCCAGCCTAGTGCCAACTGCAATCTGAAAATTTGCTCTATGCCATTAACCACATTCTTATAATTTTAATAGTTTTTGGAAGCCAGTTGGTGAATAAATTATATCTTACTGCTACAAAAAAAGCCGTGACTTTTACGCTAAATTATGTCTACTGTTCACTACACACAGTAAAATGGCCAAAACCATTAGACTATACCCTAACGTTTTTGGCGGGAACTTGAAAAGAGAATCTGCGTTTTCGTTTTAAATTCATATGATCGTCTGTTTAGGGTTTTTTTTACAATAATTTGGAAGTGTTTAATTCAAATTTATTTTACACACGGTACCTACACTGCTCAAAACCAACAAAGCTGTAGACATCATTTTTAGCTGTGAATTTGTAAATTTTCATGTTATCGTGTACCGAATTTTAAATTCTACTACATCTCAGTGTACTTAAAAGTGTGCCTTGAAAGGGAACAAATTATGGTGGCGCTGCTGTAGCAAGTGGAAGAATTTTAAATAGAGCGCCACAAATTATTAGAGTTGGATAGAACATTAATTAAAAAGGAAAGAAACATTTCCGTTTTGTTACAGCGCATTTTTTATAATTATTATAATATATAGACAAACATGAGTATGGAATAAAATTATAAACTTATTTTAAGTACCCCAATTAATTGTAAAAAGGAAATAGAAAATAGTTTAAAAGATTTACCGGAAACCAACCCAGCATTTCCACTTGCTACACTAGCGCTATTTCGGTGAGAATTCGAAACCTAATTTGCTGTTTACAAGGGGACACTTTTTCGACTAATCCCCCATACAATGGAACACCATTGCACCACCAGTGGGTAGTGAATACCTGATTTGTGCGTATGGTGGTGGGTGACTGACTTGGATTCTGTGTTATACTATGTTATTGTAATGATAAATTAGCTAGCGACCTAAGCCCTATCAGATATAATAAGTACCCTTAGTTGGTGACTTAATCCTTAACAAAGATTTCTAGAGGAAATATTTGACGTCCACCTGAAACATAATTATTTGACATTGGCAAGATAAAACCAAAGAAGAAGAAGCTGATCTAACCATCACGTACAAAGTTTTGTCTATTGGTTTTTAATGACGTAATGGCCCATGGCGCCGATGGCGGGAGTAATTCAAATATAGTATCGATTGAGTAAAGTTCCTTATAATGTGAAATGTGTATACATCAATTATTATTGGTGTAAAAACATACTATATGAATGAATTGAAGAATGAGGGATGACTATAGATACTGTATGAAAACGGTATTTTTATAATCAAGATATAGTATTTAAGGAAGTTTATATCCAGGAGAGACAATAAAACAATTTTTGTAGATACATAGAAAATCTTTATTTAAATTCTGAGTTTTAACAATATTTCGTAACACACACAAAGTTTAAAGTCAATTATATATATTACTATGGGTAAGTTTTATTTGACCACAATCTCACTATACATTAAAAAATATATAGGTATTATTTTTATTTACCACAGAAACGTAAATTGTAAAGTTATTCAAAAGCTGAACTGTAGTAGGTATAGTAACTACTTGATAAAGTATTTACAGAACATATTTTATCAGTTAAATATAAGTATACATAAATAAAACAGAAGACTTCTTATCACTTCGCAACTTTTTTCCATGGCGATGTAGACTTTACTGAGATTTTAAGAAATATTCGGAGCCATTAGAAATAATTTCATACGTGTCTCACCGTTTCGCAGTGTTTTGGCACTAGAAGTTATTAAAAAAATAAGATTTTACCCTGCTATAACTCATAAGGTATACGAGAGACATTACATTTAAATTGTAGGTTTCGTAATATCTATCTAAAAATAATATATATGCAAAACAGCCATATTTTTTTTATTGTGTTGAGGAATTGATTCTGAAAAGTTTTGCTTTACCTATTTTGTAAGTAGAAACGTATCCACAATGCTACCACTCAAAAGTATTCCATTAAGAGTGAAATGGTGGGGCGATTACTAGTGTTATTATACAATTTAATAACGACTCATTAATTTATTTTAAAATACAAACGTAAAGGTAGTTGCAATTGTCCGATTGTAATACCTACTCCATTATACGTAGGTATTCCTTTTTGGATGACACGAGAGCTGGTGTGTCCAAGTGCCTCGACGACACACGGCGGCAGCGCGGGAGCTCGGTCGCCACCCTCGGGCGCAACGACCCCGGCAGGTTGACCCTTCTACTAACGCTGCACCCTTCTCAGAAGTAGCACCCTTGCAACTGATTCGCCCATGATCCGGAGGTGAAGGCGGCTTACACCAGGTGGGTGCTGGATAAAAATTAAATGGTTATTAGATAGGGAGACACCTATTATAAATACAGGAGATAGGAATTATCGAATAACGATGTAAGAATATTTTTCAATAAATTAGCATGTATGTAACCTCAGCCGACAAAAACATAGGAATTATCTTTGATCACCACAAGGCTTTATCTGTAGGTACCTACTTATTTTTTAATGCTAGACAGTCACATAAATTACCCACCTCTGCAAACAGGTAAATTTCCACTCCATTTCATATCGTTCCCACAAGAAAGTGTAGATTGTCCATGTAATTCAAATTTTGGGTCACGGCACGAAAACATGCACGTTTTATTTTGATCTCTACATTCAAATACTAAATATTTTGGTATCGGGCATGTCTGCATCAACACATGTATTTGCATTCTACATGTTTGTAGAGTCTGGAAAATAAAACATTCTTGTTGAAAGACAATAAATTTATGGCTTATGTATTGACCGAAGTTCCGAATTTATAAATAAACTGACTTTATTCTTATATTTGATTTGTCCGACAACTACATGGGGGCCTGCTCCTAGCAAAGCACTAAACTTTGGTCCGTACATATGGATGAAATGAGCATCTCTTGGAGCTCTTCGCCCAGAGCATGTCAGCAATCGAGGATATAGCAACATGACTCGGTCAGCTCCAGCTCGCGCTATTAATGTTCTATCATGGGGACATCTCACGCAGACGTTATCTAAAATTATAAGAAAACGGATGTAAGTAGGTACGTACGCTCCAAAATAAGAATAAAATAAATATGGTCCGTACCTTCACTAATACTATTGCCTATCTTATTACCCATGCGCAAGGGTAGCAATTGATATTCCTCGCCACCAGCCCTGACCATATCTCTGCCTGGGTATATTGAAGAAACTTCATGGTTTATGTTTTTCCTATTAATTTCTTGAAGATATGTATCAGACTGATAGAAGACGCGTGGGTCTTCTCTTGGCTGGTGCACTTTGCCCGTCTTCGTTTCGGTAAGCGATTTGGTATTGTGCAAAATGTGCATCGGCGCGCGTAACTCGGCGAGCCCACTGCTATGATCGTCATAATCATTTGTACTATAAAACCGGCTTCCTTCAATTGATCGACGAATGTGCGGATAGTTAGATGGATAATTAAGACGGGATCTCTCTCTTAGTATAGGTCTGACTCTGAAAAAACATGATTCATGGTAAAAGTAGTACTTAACAAATCACCATCAATTCTAAATATTTACAAGAACAGGCGAAGCTTTCCCAAACAAGAACGTTTGATAAGTACTTGGAGCTTGGAAAGCTTGGATATACAATAGGTATTTATGAATAGAAATGACGCAGAAAGGTTATTTCAGTCGAATGTTAGCTTTTGTTAGTGCAATTTATCGATCGGCACTTACCTGTGCTATTATAATAAGAAGTATAACTAATAAATAGGTATAAACGTGTAGGTACTTACACAGCAACAGAATGTAAAAAACTAATTCGTATGTTTTTTAGGAAATTAAACGTTTTGATAATTCTTGTCTATAATAATAAAAAAGTAGTTTATTTAAAATCAATGAGAAGAATGATTGAAAAGACTGCCATGCGCTGAATAGTAAGTGAATACACTGAATCGTGGATCTGCCAAATTTTGTGCGTCATTTCACAAACCTGTTGATGTCTACGTCCGGCTGGCGGGCTCCGAGGATGCCTGTAATAAAATGGGATAAAAATATTATATGTATTTGGAGTTTCTTTGCATTTTTTGTAAACTGAAATAAAATTGGACAAATGCCCGCGCGATTTGTGTGGTGTAAGTAATAAGGAAACTGTCAAAGTGTAAAATATCTACGTAGAGTTCTTATTGACTTAGGTTTGACCTAGAAATCGAAATTGAATTATACCTGTTGGTATTCACACTCAAGTCTCAAATTGATACCCTAGAATAGATGAGACTGCCAGATGTGGCTACTATCGTTCCTCACTGGACTGAATAATGCATATATGATAGAGAACCAAATATTTCTGCCATGGGAGTGAAGACAATAGGGCCAGTGCAGAGTGGGGCTGGATGCTCGTACACTTATTATGGAGCATTCCACGAGTCGTAGAGCGAATGGTCCTCTGGTCTATTAGGGTAAGCCTTCATTGTTATTTATTTAAGTAATGTTGCCTTCTCTGTAGTTAGGCCGCAACCAGTAGCTACCGGAGGGCTAGACGGGGCAGTGCCCCAGGGCCCCCAAGCTCTGGGGGCCCCTCGAACTCTGACTTACAAACAATGGCGTAGCTACCGAAGGGCTAGATGGGACAGTACCCCGGGGCCCCCAAGCTTCGGCTGGGTGACAAACGATTTTAAATAGTTTAGTTGGGGCCCTACAATTTTTTTTTGCCCCCCAGGCCTTTGGTTACCTAGCTACGCCACTGGCCGCAACTAAATCTAAATCAAAATGTGATTTCAAGATTCCTTACCAAAAAGGTACACAGCAAACCTTTAAAGTAGGTAAGCATACATAATCGCCTGAGCGGACTACAATAATTTGGCACACAAATACCTATAATATGTTCTGGATTACATTTTATGCCGGCAAAACATTAGAATGCGGTGCGATATTTACGATTATGATGTTGTTCTTCCAACTATTCTGTCTGAACTCACTCTATACTAAAATCAACACCGTAATATGATGATATATATCGCGAATAAATATGACGGGCCAGTTGGCTTGGTGGTTAGACCTTTTTTTTTTATATTACTAAGGTAGCAAACAAGTTGACGGTCCGTCTGATGGTAAACGGTCACCGCAGCCTATGGACGCTTGCAACACCGTGGGTTTCACTCGCGCGTTGCTGACCCTGACTGCCAAGCCGGTGGTCAAGGCCAAGGTCGTGGATTCGATTCCCACCTTTCCACGTTTGTTCTGTGTAAATTGTGTTTGAAGTCCAAAAGCTGTAAACCAGATTGAGTGCCCAGAAAAATAAACTAAATACATAACCACATTTTGTTCATTTTTTTATATTATAATATGTATCTCAAAATAAAATACCAATATCCTCGAGACCCGTAATTTAAAGAATAGAAAATAATTTTAAATACCTTAATACTGCTGGTAACACTGGAATCGTATAAATTGTCACTGTTACTATTAATGATCACCAATTACTACTTACATAACAAGTCATTTAAAATAAATACGAAAAGAAGAACCGCAAGCAAAGTCTTGCATATAGATTTTTAATTGTATCTATTACATTACGCTATTCGTACGGAATGAAGTGTTAATACAACACTTGCGCTAGAGATGTTCAATACAATGATATCATCGGTTATTAATAATAAATGATCTAAAAGCATGACGGTCTACTGTTTGTTTATTTTGATCTTATGATTATCTTATGACATTACAAACGTAAATTTTACTATGTGGCAACGTATGTGTGTGGGATGGTTATAATTAATAACGCTTATCATAACCAGTGACTATTTTGATTCATATTTATTGTGCAGTTTTAAGAACTGTTACTGTCTACATTTTCTGCAGAAACAAAAATGATTATCTTTCGAATTTCTTAATAAAGCATCCATCACCTAAGTATTTATATTAATAGGCTCTCTATATAGGTACTAGTTTAGTAAAAAATGTATACGGTTCGATTAGATATGTATATCTATACATAATAGGTTGGGGAAAAAGTTCCTTCGCATTTTTTAAGAAAATTCAATACATTTTTAATATAGTTTATTTACATTTAACTAAAGTATGTAGGTTCCATTTTGTTCGATAACTTTTTGCCATCTTGTAGGTGTAGTTTGTAGGACATGATCCCATTGCTATAGAAATTTTGGGACTTCTGAACAAAATACTGCGACAAGTGGTTTTGACAGTCCTCTCGTGATGTTAACCTGACACTGCCTAAAGAATTCTGAAGAGACCGAAACAGGTGGAAATCTGAAGGTGCAAGGTCAGGACTATACGGCGCATGCATTAATACCTCCCAGCCCAACTCTCTTAATTTTTGCTGAGTGGCTAAAGATGTGTGAGGTCTAGCGTTATCATGATGAAAAGCCACGCCCCTTCTGTTGATTAATTCCGGCCGCTTTATCTCAACTTCTTGCTTTAATCTCATCAGTTGTTCGCAGTAGAGTTCAGAATCGATGGTCCTGCCTGGTGGTAACAGCTCAAAATGAATAATGCCCTTCCAATCCCACCACACACACAGCATCACCTTGTTGCGAGTTAACCCGGGTTTCGCCACAGTCTGTGAAGCCTGACCGGCCTTTGACCACGACCTTTTTCGCACGTTCTTGTCGTACGTGATCCACTTTTCATCACCAGTTATCAGCTTCTTCAAAAATGGTTGATTTCATGACGTCGTAATAAAGAATCACAAATGAGTACACGGTTCATTAGGTTTCTTTCAGTGAGCTCGTGAGGTACCCAAATATCTAGCTTTTTTGTGTACCCAGTTTTTTTCAAATGCGCCAAAACTGTTTTGTGGTCAATTTCCAGTTCTTCAGCTACGTCGTAACTACTGATATGCCGATCTTGCTCCACTTTTTCAAAAATGGCATCCATTTTATCCGTAATGGGGCGACCAGAGCGACGTGCATCTTTGACATCAAAATTTCCGGATTGAAAACGCTTAAACGAAATTTGTGCTACTCTCACAGACACTGCACTAGGTCCATAAACATCGCAAATTTTTTTCGCGGCTTGCGTTGCATTTTTACCTTTTTTGTAGTAAAATTTTAAAATGAATCGAATTTCTTCATTAGATTCACTCATCTTGGCGGTACGAAAAACAAATGCAAATCACACATTTTCCTAATTTGAATTTGGAATTATGTTCTTTAAAATTTAAACTTTCAATGATACCAAAACCAGCCAGATACAAATAGTATAGCCAAAGAGATTTAATCACAAGTTCATACATACTATAATGCGAAAAGACTTTTTCCCCAACCTAATATATATAAAAGGAGAAGCTGACTGACTGACATATCAACACAGGGCCTAAACTATTAAGGGTTAGAAACTTGAAATTTTGCACAGGGGTTCCTTTTATGACGTGGGGGAGTACTAAGAAAGGATTTTTGAAAATTCACCTCCTGAGGGGGTAAAACGGGGGTCAACATTTGTATGAAACAATGTTTTCTTGGTCTGATCAACTTCAAACAAATCAATTTTTCGGAAGTACCTATCGTCCTATTAATATGAAGTACTTACTGTAATGTAAAAAAAAAGATCTGCAGACTTTTTAATATCTTAGGATTGCTTTGACTATGTTGTCCCGTTTTTTATTAATATTTATTTATTTAGATAAAATTAACTATACAGAGAAGTATGTAGGTTTAGTATCAATTTAATAGTAACAATATTTAAAGTGCCTATTATAATAACATATACAAGTATGTTAAACATATAATTATTATGATAATATTTAAGGAAAATACATACGTAATCATTTAAGTACTTTCTGATAAAACGAAGTAGTTATATCGATGAGGTATCTTCATAAAGTAGATATGAATTACTTACTTAGCAGGCAAAACTAGTTTTTGCTCGTGTAGCACAATTTATTTATTATAGGTTGATTTTATAGGGAAAACCAATATGACTTGGATACATACAATGGAATTCTTTAAAAGTGAACGTTTACAAAGTAATGATGATAATAAATAACTATGATATAAATGATGGTTTAATAATTTCACACAGTATGCATTCTCAGATCACATTTGTTATTTGTGTGTGTTCCCAATGGACTCCCACACGGCTGGACCGATTTTGACGGGATTTTTGAGTATTAAATTTATTATTGATATAATAAACAAAACCACCCATTACCGTGTGATTATTTCATACCCATTCCAATAGTTTGAATCTCAAAAACGAATGTTGTACATATTACACAGAGTTTAGTTTTATTTATTAATAATACTTCTACAAACGCTTGGCTGTTATAAGCTACGGTTCCATCACATATCAATTTCATCCGAGCTTGTTTAGCAGTGGGTCGTATCGGTTAGACGGGAGAAACAACAGGCTTTTAATAAATTCTGAAAAACTTGCGGATCTTGTACTTAGTGGAAAATATAATTGAATGCAAACTTATGTAAACTAACCCATCACGATGCATTAACTCATCTTGAATTTACAAGAGAAGCAGAGCCGGTTCTATGGTACATCGCATCTACTTAACAATAATTAATTAAAACAAGAATTCTTTGAGACACGGAGTATTATCTGCGTGGATAGATAACGCCTGATACAGTAGACTAAAGGCTTTTTACAATATTTTATTTAACTTCAACCTAATATTCATAAGTTTATTTAGGTCAAACTTTACTCTAACTTTAGGATTTGAAATTCGACAAGTAAATTCAGTTCCAGTGACAATGCATTCTTAAGGTAAGCATGACCTGATTCTACGCTGAGCGTTGGCTCCTATAAGGGAACTAAATAGACAACAGCACAGACACGAAAAAGCTTGTTTTGATTTCTTTTTCTTTACTATTGATTAATACGAGGCTATCGGGCGAGTTTTTCATAATTTTGTAATATAATATTTTTTTAAATAAAAGTTTTAAATTGACAGTTAAAAATAATAAAGAAAGGCCTTTTCAGAGATGTAATATTTTTGAAGTAATTATATTTTAGGTCATTTTACAGCCAGACACAATTGAAATGACCTGACTGTACGTAACATGTACACTTCTCCCCGTATTAAATTGAGTTTGTAGCTCATAAAACCGAACTGTACCCATAGCCAAAATCGACATTGATCCATATACAAATATTATTATCAGCTTTTAAAAAGACTTAGTAAAATTTCTATCAATTCGGGAAAAATATTGACTGTAAGTATATGACTGTTGGATTTGCTATATGGGTACTTATGGGTGTAAGTTATTTGCTTATTTTAATGCTGATGAAGGTACCCAGTGATACGAATTCTACTTACATAAATTCTTTGTAGATGTATTTGTTTCTTTAATGATGCCAATTTAATATACCAGTACGGTCTTTCGAATATCTATACAAAAATATGTTAATGAGAAGGTAGGTATGGTTCTTATCAATATACAACACACTCCGGTTATGTACAAAATATTATCTCATGTTTATGAAAGTATAATTATAGCACATTATTATTAATTCAATAAAATGTTGAGCCATTCACCATTATCTATATAAGGGTCACAATGAGTGGTGGATAGATACCATATTATCGCGCTGGGTTTGATTCCCACCCAGGAACACGATTTGTGTACTTGAACAAGAGTGTTTATGCTACGTGTTTCTATACAACTACATTTTTAAATTAGTATATCAATTATCTGGTTATCTTTTTGCCATTTCACAAGCTTTGTTCAGTTTGGGATCAGATAATCGTTAGAGAAGAATTTCCGAAGTTATTTAATTATGGAATAAAAGTTGTAAGCTGTAAAGGGTCAACTAACAACCTACTTTGTAGTCAAGTAGTTTGATATTAGATAGGTGCTTGATTGTTGAATGTAAAATTATAACGCAGGCAATAATTTGGATTTCTGTTCACTCATCCTTTGTACAGCAACATGTTAGTATCATTAAAGTGGATTTAACATTTACGAATAAGAGTAATAAATAAATGACCGCTCATTAGTCAGTGTTGCCGGAAATGCAAGGGATAAGATAGGTACCTACATTTGCTACGCCAGCCAGTTGCTACTCATATCTTTTAAACAAAGCTCTTTATACTTTATTAAATTTACCAAGGTGATCGATCAAAAAGGTTATTGGTACCTACCATATACTATCTACCATTTACTTTCATACGTACAAATTACATCAAAAAATTGTAGAATGGTATAGATAGATTTTTCCGATAGCATCTTTTAGAACTAGTTTTCGGCAAAAATTTAAAACTGACATCGGTATACTCGTATATATTTTTATTGGAGGACATATATTATGTTAGCTTAAATAATGTATGAAATTAGACTAAATATATCATTGCAAATAGGAGTGGGGTTTCATTAATGTTATGACAGCGAGACAAAGTAAATAATATTGTTTTACTAATTAATTAATAAGTAATAATTTTAAAATTAAACTTACCAATAAAACAAAAAAATACGATTAAAAACACGGCATACATCTTGAGGTCACCATTCGTATTACTTTAGTTAAAATTTCACGTGTACTCGAAGCGAATTATTTAAAACACCCGATCCAACAGTCGCCTTGCAATTTGCAACTGGTAATGGCAAAGTTTCCGCAGTAGCCAAAAGCCACGAAGCCAACTGAACGGGGAAACCGCGCAAAAATCACTAATGTCGGAAGCTCAACGGAGTCTGCAGACGTGGGTGGAATGTTCACTGTTGCCAGAATAGCATTAGCACTTTATTATAAACAGGTTATAGAATAAAGCAAGTACACGTAGGTACGTTATACACAAATAATACCTAGACACTTAGTTCAATGTCAGAACTCCTCGGAACTTCTGAATACGAAACGATAGCTATTTTCATAATAATATTTATTAAACGACACCGGTAACGACTCACAAACATGGCTTAAACTATGCACTAAAACTTTAATAAATAACAGATAAATTGAGTCCCAATTTATAATAATATGGTCATAAATCAAACAAGTTTGTTACATGTGTGGTAACAGCAAGGGTGGTAGGGTGGGTTAGGGCATGTGAACGCTTGACAAGGGGAGACGACAGGGCAACATTCTCCAGGGTACCAAACTGTGCGGGCGTAGCGCCCACTGGGTCTGGTGCATGCCCCGTGATTAAAGCAATGTGCTTTGCATGGGAAATCGTAGCAGCAGGGTCTGAAAATAAAAAAAAAAATTGAATACCTATCTTAAAATATTTTGGAACAAGGTTAATATCGCTCGAAACTCAAATGGCGAACTAAATAGTTTCATATCATCCTTTAATAGCTTTTATAACAGGTGTGAAACGGCAAGGTCGTCCGATTGAATTCCATGTGGCTACAACAGTTACAGTGTTTTGGCCTGTTCGGGAATTCTGTAAACAAAGCTCTTTCGAGCTCAAGGCTGTGGTTTGACAGTAATAATAATTAATAGACAGGCAACTAGTTCAAACCTCTTATTCAGAAAATGAACTTATAAAGCTTTTTGAAAAAAAAAAGCGTGTTAATTAGATACTTAGTTACTGATGCTACTATTTTGCTAGTCATCCGCTAATTGGATGAATCAATTTAATTATTCGTCCAATTCTCGGATGAGTTAAATTTATTAGCCGCCTGTTTAGCGGATGAAATAAAACTTAAAATTTATCGGACGACTAATTCATTTTATTCATCGGATGAATAAAATTGTATTATTAAAATTATTTGTATTCGCCAATTAAGTATAATTATTCGTCCTATGGTCGGATGAATAAAATTCATGTATCGCCGTTTAGCGGATGAATAAAAGCTTCAAATTTATCTGACAATTCGCTTTAGACATCCGTTTATCGGACGACTAATTAATGTTATGAATCCGTCAGTCGAATGAATAAAATTGTATTATTATAATTATTTGTATTCGCCAATTAAGTATAATTATTCGTCCTATGGTCAGATGAATAAAATTAAATAGTCGTCCGTTTAGAGCACGATTAGGCATTTTGAAACTGTAAAGTGACGATACCTTTCTACTGGAGCGTTGCTAGGGCCTCCACAATAACAAGCGGTTTCCCTCTGGAATGGCTGTGGCCGAGGCTGACCGCATCGAGGTCTCTTATAATAAATGCTGTACTCTCCTTTAACCCAACCGTATCTTGGTCTGGGCTGACAACATTCGTACCCTCGTGGGAATACGGACATACTTGTGAATCGTCACTGGATTTTCCGTTCCGTTTTCTGGAATTCCTGTGAAAAATGGAAACGATATAATATGAGTAGGTACCTATAATAAAATAAGGAAACTAATGTCTATTATTATACTTACGAATGTTTTTTTGTATTTCTTGATGTAGGTAGTTTTTCAAGTTTTTATACTGTTTATTTAAGATTTATAAATTTTTTAGAAATTTTATATTAAAATAATTTACATGATGGTTGACATTAATGACATAATTGTTATTTTTATCTTATTTAAATGAAGAATTATTTTAAATTACAATTTACTACAAGCAAAGAGGTTATTATAAAAAGGTAATGCTCATCTTCAAGCGCTGGAAGAGCCGTACGCGTCGCCATCACAGAATTTGCTGATTGGCTCACCCACATTTTAGCATCGTACGGGCCGAAGGAACAATCAGAGGTTCACTGTGCAATGAATGTATTTGATGATGTTAAGTTATTATGGCTTATTATTAACAGACGATATTTCGACGATCTTTGTGTAAAAAAAAATCGACAAAACAGTGAAATCGTAGAATTAACTCAAAAAGAGAATCGAGTCACCATCCGCCCACTCGCCAGTGTACCATACGCACCGTATCTTACCCGCCGAATCCATTCTTCATTCACGGGCTCAGGTGTACTCAGTTTACCCACAGCATTTTGTGGCAGAGGCGCATTTAGTGTGCGTTAGCCATTACGCTACTTCTTTGTTCCAGAACAAAGAACACCAGTATGACCGACCATTGGAAAAAGAGCCATTTGACAAAAAAATCTAATCAGACGGGGTCAGTGCCGAATTAACCACGTAGCAAGAGTAGCAATTGCTACAGGCCCCGCGCAAAAGGGCCCCGCGTGTCTAAGGCCGCCCACCACCGATTGTTTTTTTTACCTCTTTATACTGAAGAACCCATAGCAGAACAAAGGCCTCTCGACAGATTTTGCTATGGGCCCCGCGCTTGCTAAATCCGGCACTGGATGGGGTAAATGATATTGTACCTACCCACATACTTTTCTATTGTGTATCTGTACCTAAGGTCTAAATTAGGACCTTATTCAAACTAAATTAAAATAAAAGTATATTCGTGATTATTCAAAAACTACTTGGATTTGGATGGAAAGTTCGTTATTCGACTGCATATTTTTCTGGCAATATTTTTATGTATTTAACAAAGTAAGTCGGTGATTCATTTGTTTGCTCCGTATGTACATAGATGTAATTTATGTAGATATATTAGTTAGATTTTATAATAATAATAAGTGGGTTATTAAGGCATAAGTCGGTTATTATTTTTCTTAAAAAGCTATTAATTTATTTTCATTAAGACCGTAAAATGAATTTTCTATTTCAATTTAGACGATTTGAGTTTCTACTATCATGGCAGGTTACATTCTACAAAAATAGTCCACATAAAAGGTTTTAAAAGTATCTACCTATGTTTTTTCTTGTGTGACGTGGAAAAGTAATTATTAGTACTTATACTTACTTATAAGATATATATCAATTCAGATTCCATATTTATTATGTTCTTTTGTATGATAGTAAACTAGATAATTACAAAGATTTTTATTTTCATATCACAAAAACCAGCACGTTTGAATATTTTCTACGTTCCATCTACCAAACGGGCATGCAGGGACCACAACAACCAGAACAGACAGGTACTCCAGGATAGCTGCAGCGTTTTGGACAGCAAATTCCGGGTTCTGTGCAGCAGTAACAAGGACAAGGCTTGCAGCGGTTAGGCCGGCAGCAAGGTATGGCTATGGTATCACATAGTGGTACCGGTCTTGGAACCGGTGTGCCAGCCTGGACAGATAAACAAATATTATTATAGCTTGTAGGTTTAGAGAAGTGTCTTCTGTTGTTCTCATAATATATATGACAAACTTGTGAATAATAAAGGGCTAATGGCGCGATAGTATAAAGGCCGTCGATTATGCTGTACATCGTACATTTATAAAGTGGTACTGTCCTACAGATTTCTCATCTACCATATCGTTGACGCATCGCTTTTGTTATGACTATGTATAAGCGACTGAGTCACAGTGCTTTTCTGTTACATTATTTGATATATATTCATTGCAACTCTAGTAAATTACGTTATTACCAATTCTGCAATATATACCTACACTAATTTAATAATTATTATTCTTGTAAAATGCTGTCGCTGTGCCAAAAGCATAGCAAATATTATGCGAAAAAATAATTTTCAAGAGTAAAATGCTATTAGTGCAAGGCCAATGGTGTGCAAAATTGGCCAAGGTTAAGGTAAGAAGATAATAAGGTAAGTTGAAACTCACTTTGTCACATGGCGGACAGGGTGGCAAACATGGCAAGATTGGTGGCGCCGGGCACGGTTCTGGACATGGTCTTACTGGAGCTGGACATGCAGAGCAACCGCCACCTGGACAAACTGAACAAACTCTCAGATCATTCCTGGAGGCTACACACGGCTTCGTGCTGTACGGATAGCAAGCTCCACAGGGGAGTCCCGAGCAAACACAGGGATCAAAACTATAGAATGGAGCGCTCATTTCGTCTGTTTTACAATTTTTTGTATCGAAATAGTTTAAATTTTTATAGAAAAATAAAAAGCAGATGAAAAATGTGCTGGTTCCAAAAAATTTGGAGTAGTTATATTTTGACAAATATTTGTCGTTTTGATGGTTCAGATACTTTTGTTTTGTTTTTTCTTATTCTTAATTTTCTTAAAAAGGATTAGGTACTTATTTTATACGTACCAATGAAGGTAACTGGCTGGATAGTTGCTTGAATTTCAGGTGCTGAACTGTCATGACATAATTGTCAAACCGATATCATGAAATGAAATTGTAGTAATCCATAAAAAATCTGTAAATTCTAAAAGCTTAAAAATTACAAGTTCTACGTTAATATCTTTGAAATGTGTTCAATGTGTTTTTGCCCCACTTGCCCGGCAATTTTACCTTGCGGGACGGGACCATGCATGTATTCTTGTCCACCACCCCCTCCGTGCTGTCAACCTTGCTGTCCACCACCAACACCTTGCACTCCTTGTCCACCTTGCAATTGCAGGCCGGTGTTCCGACAATGTCCTGCTCCAGTTATTCCAGACTTGGTTCCACCAATAGTACCCATACTGCCACCTTGCAAGCCGCGGCGTTGCCCACCTTGCGACCCACCTCCGCCCCCACCTCCGTGCCCTGTTTGCTGTCCACCAATGCTGCCGTGTTGCCCACCACCAGAACCTTGTGACCCTCCACCGGTTAGCCTTAAACTATTTCATTTTATAATAATTATCTCCATGTGGTGCTTATAGTACCAAAATATATAAATTTTGTTTTATATTCTATTTTTCAGATGCGACCATGTCCTGAACCATGTCCCTGCTATCAGCCAGTTTTACCTTGCTGCAATCCACAATGTCCTCCCCCCATTATTCCGAAACAACGACCGATATGTCCAAGAGCTCCACCAGCTCCCTACCCTTGTCTTCGTATGTGCCGAAGCTGCTGCCCTGATTGTGAATTAGACCCTGTAACCCGGCGTAGACCATTGATCGTACACGATAGTGTGTACCAAAACAGACCCTCGGGGCTACCCGTGGAGTGTTTCACAAGACGAAATCCCAATGTTCGGTACTCGGTTTCGAATTACGTCAGACAGGTTAATATTCAATTGTTATTTATTATAGTCCTAAAGAGCGATTTATGGAAGTTTCTAAACGATATTTACGTGTTGGATACAATATACCTCCTGTTGATAAATTTTCACAATCATTAGCATGGGACTAACCTTAAGGAATAGCCCTATATACTGTCGTACAGTACTGTTTATGTCTATACAATTGAAGAAATATATCACTTGTTCGTCACATTAAGACAACATTAATCATAACAACATTTTTCGTCTTACCTGGACACAGTCCGATTATGTTTAGAGCAGTGAAACTCATTATCAGCGTATTTATTATAAAATAAATATTTGTTTACAGGGACCCCAAGCTTGCTGCGCCTGTCCTGTGTATGTCCCCCTACGGTAGTAATATTAGTTTTAAAAGATTTTATAGTACATGTCTTTTGAGTGTCGTCAACCTTATACTTCTTTATGAATTTGTTTTGGAATTAAAAATATTATTTGAAAATTAAAGTCTGTTATTTGAAATCTTATTGGGGAATCCTGGCAGCCACACTCAAGAGTCAATAGACATGGATCCAGGATCCATGCGCTCAAAAGTTAAACAAAAATAAATTGATTTGACAACTTCCTGGAGTTATATAGCAAAATATTTTATCCTGGACATTCCATTATCCACTTAATTGCCCTTTTTTTTTAAAATAAACATTTATGTGAGCTATATTATAATCAGTTGTGCACGATAGATACCAAAATGAAAACGGGGTTTTTAATCTTGTTATAAATTAATTTATTGAGCGTTAAAACACTTCCAGAAGATATAATTTTTAGCACGTCGTTATTTGCGTTCACATTTTCGGCATTTTCTTTTTCATCGTTGCCCTATAAATCGTCTTGAATTACATTATTTGGGTGTGGCAGCTGTAGATGTTAATGCACGGATTCACAGGGTAACATCTTTGGGTTGGAGGTATACTATTTTGACACGTGAAAGGTGGCAATCCACACGCGTTCCCGGCTGTAACACACACTGATGGTATACAGGGTGGAGAGCACGGTGCACAGCTATTCATCTTGATTTTTTAATTGGTTTCTCTTCACTTGTGAATTTGAGTTGAGGGAAAGTTGTGATATCCCGTAGTGTATGTCTGAAATTAACTAAATAAGGGACGTTGCTCAGATTCAGTGCTATTTATAACAATTGTGAGACCATTGAGATTTTTTAAAGAAATCTATTGGTACTATCTAATTGGTCGGGCTATCAAGGAGGCTATGCACTGATATTATTATAGGTAGTATTTTTTTAGCAATATAACTAAGTCTGTGTTTAACAATCAAAACTGTTTGAGACCCATTTTACTATAAGCCTGACTTCCTGTTTTGCTGTTTTAAGAGGAAGGGGAACTGCAGCTCCCTTGTTACTTGTTTTTCTTGAATAATTTTAATCAATTTCTCTGTCCGTCTGAACATATTTGTAATCACCCGGAGTTAAGGTTATCGAGTTGTGAGCGTAATCGTTTTATTTCAGTTATTATTAATTTTCTGGCTATGGGTTGTACTGCCTTAATACAATGGCCCTAGCTATTTCAAATATCTTTCTTCAGGTGAAGGTAAAGGAAAGTATTATTTTTCCCTTGGTAACTGATGCACGAAAGTCTGCACTCTAGGATGTCGTTTCCTGTAGTGTGATAATTACTGATTTTTTATTGATTAAAAAGGACAACTTACATTTTGAACAGAATGAACAACTACTAATCGTTAGTGGCACCAAAAATAATACAATAAGTAACCAATAGGCTCTGAGACTTTATTTATGAGCCTAACACAGTCGAGCCGGTCTAGTCCGGTCATATTAGGGGTTTACCTTCGGAATGGGAGATAGTTAGCTATAAACTTGTATAAACCTTTAATTTGACACCCAAAAACTTGTCTCAAAACCAACTTATCGTAGGGTGGCCACGTCTACAGATGTCTAAGGTCAAATGTAAAAAAAAAAACGATTTATTGCACATATTTAGCAAATATACCTATGGGTTTTATGCTGTTTGTATGTATTATAAATATTATAGAGGATAAAATTCTCTACAATTTTTGTTTTATAACTATTTTTTTACGTTAAACCATTTTCATTGAAAAATAAGGAAAAAGTGATTGTAAGAACACTCGACAATAATATCATCATGTATTACAATTCTGTTAATTATTATTTACATTCCCCAAGCACGAACATAATTAGAAGTTAAAAAATATGTAACTTATTGTCGGTTCTACGCCGATGAACGAACTGAATTCAGAAACGGTGGTAATTTCTCGAGCTCTGACCTTAATGCCATTTTAAGGGTCTAAAAATGACTTTGAATTTTGAAAACTTTAAATATCTCAACGATAACACTAGCACGGTAGATAAAGAAGATCTACACTTCATTTATTGACATGATTGATTATTTTATTAGATTTGCCGATATTAAAAAATAAAGGGAGACAAAGAAAACTCGATAAATAATGTTAACATTATTAAGGGCAATGAATACGTTTCTTTAATAAACTACCTAAAAACATACAAGAATTACCGTACTATTGTAAATTTAAAAAGGTGGTAAAGAATACTTTATATCAAAAGTAATTTTATAGTATATCTGATTATTTAGAAGAAATAATCTTTGGCAATGAATTGCTCGCCTGACAAGCTACCCATTTAAGTATTTTTATATGTGAATTTTAAATATATAAATTGATATTCTATTCTAATGTACCTAATGCGTAGGCTATTACTTTTATGACCATGTTATAGTCACAGTGATAACACTTTGTGTGTATTTTAAAATTCAATATTCCTATGTTGATGTTAAGAAGCTTAAGTTAGTCATGCTCACTTAAATGCCTTTGCTTGCGGCGGCGTTGTGTGGCGGGTCGCTCACTTCCCTACAGTATGGCGAGGAAGGCGATGGCTGCCACATGCGTCATGCTTGTGAACAGGTGCTGCTTGTGGGGGCTGGTCGGCTTTAGTTTGTTCGTTTTTTTTTTTCATTAGATATTTATAATATTATATTATTGTTAAATAATTCTGCAATATTGCCATAACACACAGGTATTGTCAATGAGACTAAATAATACTTTATGTAATCAATCTAAGTTTGTTTTTTTTAAAGGAGTAATTGCTGAGTTTTTTTTTTTTTTTTGTTTTTTTTTTTTTATTGCTACCGCCCAAATTGACTCCATGCTGCCTGATGTTAAGCAGTCAATGAAGTCCCCTAGTGATGGCCATCATCCCAGTAGCCAGCGTAGCATTTTGGCATGATGGCCCTCACCTTGACGGCCTTGTGAGAAGCTTTTTCACGCCCCGCTTAAAGGACCCAGATCATAAGAGAAGGGAAACACGTGGGCTGGTAGCGAGTTCCACATCTTAATGGTACGGCAGAGATAAGAGGCGCCGAACCGTTTGGTGCGTGATGGAATCTGTTCCACCGTGTAAGAGTGGCACCTTAACCCAGCACGTGTCGTTCGGGATAGGAAAGGAGAGGATGGGATTAGTTGAAATAGCTCTTCGGAGCACTCACCGTGATAAATGCGGTAGAAGACAGCCAATGAGGCCACGTCTCTGCGTAATTGCAGTGACTCAATAGTCTTTGTGGCCTCAGGATCCCCAATGATACGGACAGCACGCCGCTGCAACCTATCGAGGGCGTCCAATAAGTACTGGGTGGAGCCATTCCAAAGATGAGAGCAGTATTCCACGCAGGAGCGAACCTGAGTTTTATATAACAGACACAACTGCTCCGGCGCGAAAAACCTCCTCACCCTGTTCATGACTCCGAGTTTCCGGGATGCGGATTTGATGACACCCTCGATGTAGTTTTTCTGGTTGAGGTTGCGGCGTATGTCCATACCTAGGATATTGAGGCTGTCCTGAATCGGTAGTGGAGTGTCCAGAAGAGAGGGATAGGGAAGGAATGGAGATAATTTAGCTGAAAATGCACACACCTGTGTTTTCTTGGCGTTGAACTCGACCAGGTTCACATCACCCCAACGCGAGATGCAATTCAGAACCCGATCAAGCTCAGCAACAAGTGTTCGCCTATCCTCCTCAGGATCGGCTTGCTTAGCCGCAGGGTGTCCGAGATATCGCCCATGTACAGTGCTGTCATCTGCATAGCAATGAATGCTCCCAAAAGTGAGCATATCATTGATATGCAGAAGAAAAAGCGTGGGTGATAACACGGACCCCTGAGACACACCAGCATTCACCTCGAGAAACTTAGATGAGTGGCCGTCACAGAGAACTCGAATACAGCGCTCATGCAGGAAGCTGGCAACCCAGTTGCACAGTCGAGGCGGCAAGCCGTAGGCTGGAAGCTTGGAAAGAAGCGCACGATGCCAGACTCTATCGAAGGCTTTGGAGATGTCGAGACTAATAGCCAACGACTCCCCATGCCTGTCCATCGCCTCACCCCAAAGGTGAGTGACATACGCTAGAAGATCACCCGTAGACCGTTTCGGTCTGAAGCCATATTGACGATCGCTGATGAGGGAGTGATCTTCTAGGTAGCGAACGAGTTGGTTGTTTATTATTCGCTCAAACACCTTGCAGAGGATAGGGGTGATAGCAATGGGTCGATAATTGCCTGGATCAGAACGATCCCCTTTTTTGGGAATCGGTTGCACGTTCGCCTCTCTCCAAGCTTGCGGCACTATGCCCGAGGCATAAGATAGGCGATACAGGCGTGTAAGCATTGGAGACAACTCGGCTGCGCATTTCCTAACCACAACCGCTGGAATTCCGTCAGGTCCACTGGCTTTCCGGACATCGAGAGATCGCAGTGTCGCGCGTACATTTACATTGCCTGATTTTGATATCAGGCATGGACTGGCCGGAGTAAGAAATCGAAGGCGGTTGCGCACTACGATCATCGATTCGGGAGTTAGCCGCAAAGAGATTGACAAGCCGGCTCTTCTCAGTAAAAAACAACCTTCCAAACCGGTATTAGAGTCAGACTATTCATAAGTGCTTGTAAAGGCCTATTTGAATAAAAATATTTGAATTGCTGGACGATACTCAAAATATATTTTACCAGTTCAATAATATACTTTTTTAAATATAAAATTGCATAATAAGAAAGTTTGAAATAACATTCTGTATCAAATTACTAAAAAAGGTTTATTGACACTTCACGTTACATTATGTCTCAAACACATGACTGTACAGAACTATCTACTTAAACTTCACAACCGGATTTACTTAGAATGTTTTAATACAATTATGGCCGTGGTGACCGATGGCTATGGTGGCCTTGTCGAAGGCTGCTATTGGCCGCGGAGGCTGGCCCACAGCGAGCACAGCATCTGTTCAGGAAAGTTAATGATGAGTATGCTATTAATGCTTCAATATTATGTTAATAAATAAATAATAAATATCCTGGGACATTCTTCGTACTAATTCTTTTTTCTAAATACATACTTATATATTTACAGATATTTACACCCAGACACAGAACAAACAGTATGTTCATGCACACTAAATGTTTGTCCTGAAAGGGAATCTTATCTAAATCGACCTGCGACTTGGCAATCTGGGTCGCTAACCACCAAGCCAACTTGGCCTGCCATTAAAACACATGTTATAAAATTTGACGCAGGAAGAGTTTAATTTTTCTGTATCTTTGTTTAAAAGCTGAACAGTTCAGTCGTATCGAAATTGAGAGACGGCAAGAAACTATATCCTAACAAAGGGAAAACGCCGGTGATAAGAGGGAACATCGTCGCCTTGTGATCACCAAATAGAGCAGTTAACTGGTAAGCTCTGACCACGTTAAAAACAAAAAATACCTACTTTGTACGGATAGAATAAAACATATTGACTTATATTTAGAGAGATTACCTTCTCTCCCACCCGCATAAAATGTAAATAGGAACTAACTAGGTACCTAATAGTATTATAATTTGTTATTTGTGTTAATGTCCCAATGCTTTTGAGACAGTAATGTGAGTAAATTTTATACATAAATCAAAATGAAATATAGCGTATTAAGTTGTGTCATGCATGGCGCCATTGCGTTTCTGTTGAGCGGCAGCCAAGTGCGTAATAACCTGCGATTTTTACATTCTGTCTGATGTTTGAAATACATTACAAATATTTCCACAATGTTGCAATAGATTCCAGGTAGCGGCATCTTAACTTTAAACGTTTTTGTATCTATATCTGTTATAATGAACTCATACCGTTTTCACTTTTGCTTAAACTAATAATATATTTTGTCATGTATATAACTATTATGTACGTATGTACATAATAGATTCTCCTGCTAATATTATTAATACTAATTTGCGAGGACGGTTGGGTGTTTGTTACTCTGTCACACAATAACCACTAAGCGGATTTGGTGACAGAAATGAAAGTTCTTAACCCGAGTATTCGATATAAAGAGAGCAGAGGCATAATGGAATGCATGGTGATAATTTCATAAAGTTATAGAATAAGTGACTTGATAAACTGATGCGAGCGCAGTAGCAGCGCGTCACTGGATATGTGCTACTTGACTGTATACTGTGACGAGGGAGCCGGCGCCCCCGCAGCACGACGTGCAGCATGGTGGAGGGGCGCAGCAGGATCCAGGACAACCACCGCCACCGCCACTATATAAAAAAAAATGTAGATTTATTTATCGGCCGGGTCTATTAGGTACGTCACTTGCGTTGCAAACGGTTATTAATCGGCGGGTCTGTGATAACTTGCCTATTTACGGTCCGATAGAAAGGCTACTCTTTGACCCGAAACACAAAATCTAAGTAGTAGATCTATTAGTAGATCTTGGTGGAAACAGGGTTATTGCAACTAGAAACTGATTGGAACAAAGTTTCAAGAACAGTTACAATTTAGGCTTTCTAGTTGTTCTACACACGTATTGACTATGAAATACGCTTCCGTAATAAAAATTTTCAGTATTTGAGGTATCTAATTGACTCAGGTTTGACCTAGCGGAAATCCAGTGTTAGATTATTCAAAAACAGATATCTAGTAACTAATTCCCCTGGATCTCCTTCTCTGTCAAGTCCCCAACAGGAAATCGACACGTGTTATGCTTCTACACGAAGCATCTTCAGGACGTATTAGACCCGCTGTCATTGAGTCGACGCACTAGCACCACAGACGTGTTACCTTGCCGACCGCCGGACAGAAAGTCCAAAAAAAAAGACGCGAAACATGTGTCGATTTCCTGTTGAGTTTCCTTGTTTGGGATTTGACGGAGAAGGAGATCCAGCGGAATTAGTTACTAGATATCTGTTTTTGTATAATCTTAATATTAGAGGTTATTTTTAACCTAAGGTGACAACAAATTTTATTTGAATGAATGTCGGTCACCGCCGTCTTTTGGCGTTTGCAACACCAGCAGTATCACGATAAGACTCCATGGCAAAAACAAGCTAGATCCACACATAGAAAAATATGCCCTACGGCTACAGGGGCTGAATTTAATATTGGTAGGTACTCACCGAATTGCTGACATTATTGTTTGTAATTGACTGATTAAACTCATACGATCGCACATTTTTCTGTTTTTCTGAAATATGAACGTTTAAAATTAATGAACTTATTTAATATCTACTTAAAAATTTTACGCCTTTGCTTCGAAACCTTATGAAATTGACAGATATTTCAGTAATGACATTTTCTATTTTCAAATTTGTTGAAAGTCAAGCAAAAAGCGTCCATGGACAAAACTTTTAACAAAGAGATTTAATTCCATAAGTGTATAATTAAAAATCTTGGAAAATAAAACTCAAATTAAAAGCGGTAGACACAATGGGCATATTTTGTTAGTTGGGGTTTCTTTTTAGGTACTTGGTTGATGAAGGAACCTACCTCTTACAATTAGGGGGTCAAAGTAGATTTTGTATACGTCGAATTCTTCTGAAGAACTTTACAAAAGTTAGAATACTTTAAATTACATTACCCTTCAATCAGACCTACTTGGTTGTTATTCCAATCAGTATGTGCAAATCTAATATTTTGAAAAATGTATTTTTGAGAAATTGCAAAGTGGAGGAATGTATTCATTAAACATTTTTCAGATAGATTAAAAATCTACTCTGTCACATATTGTTAAGGACCACATTTGTATATAGAAAAATTAGGCCAATATCAATGCTGTAAAATCTTGTTCTTTTACATATTGTACTATTTATTTATGTATAATGGGTAGGTACTTACATCAGTAATTATATGAATGTGCACACGATGGATAGTGTGATTTGACCTAAACGAAGACATAGTAGGGATTAGTAAAATATACAAACAACCTTAATTTTTATATGTATGTTGGGATTAGCCCCCGCGGTTTCAACCGTGTTTGGTGCAATCGTGCAATCACACTAACTAAATATCAATTTTCATCAAGATCGGTCAAATCGTTCTTGAATTTTAAAATGAAATAAAGACAGACAACAGACAAAATTTTAAAATAGTAGATTTGGCGTCTGTAAAATAGTTGCCAGCCAAAAATAAATGTACAGACAGATCCTACAGATTTAAATAGTAGTATAGATAAATATAGATGACGTTATATACATACCGGGCGCTGATAATTAACAAGTTGATATCGAACTTTTTTATCTTGATTGTTGAGAATCATGCCTGGCCAGCTCGTCGGCCGGTAGTCGAATGTGCTGTCGTGGACTATCAGTGGTCTTCGAAGCGTGACAGGATCCATTCCGCACGGGAGACATCGGGGTCCCTAAATAATTAAAATGATTATAAAACCGAAAAATTAAGACTTCCTTTCAGTAACTTAACATCGCAATAAAAGAAACACCAATTTATTGAACTTAATAGAAAATACCGGTCAACAGGTATGCAGAAAAAGTAGTAATTAACTCACCTGAATTGGACAGCAAGGATATATTGGTGGGGGTTCCTTGTAACATGGTAAATTAAGCACCGGGCTGCACATTCTTCAGTTTTAATGTTATTTTTAATTAATTAGAATAAAAGGAAAACAGATAATTTGGAAAATATTTTAAAAATATTTATTAGATTTTTCAGAGATTGCTTTTTATTATTTTTGATAGACAGTTGTCAGTGTAGTATGTCAATGCGGTTGTTGACTTCTTTATTGTTTTTTCCATATTCTTTCAGAAAGGAGATCAGAACTGTATTTTGTAGAGCTGTATTTAGCGCCAGGTAAAGCGTTAGATTTTTATATAAAACTGACACGCGACTCTTAAACGCAGAGTTATTTTGTGCCATGAGCAATATATACTGTCAAATATCGCACGGGCGCCAGCCGTAGGTACACGGGGCGGTCTAACGCCGGGAATTTTTATATTTATCATACTGTGCATTTTTATGATAGTTAAAGGCCTGGGTGACAGAGCTTCCCTTGGTGGAACAGGAAACGTCTTAAGTACTTAGATAAGGCTAAGGAAAAAAAGTGTCTGGTGCCAGGTGTTGGTAAACGCAGCAACCCTCCCTGGGTGCAGATATAGCCAGATTATGGTCCAATAAAAAATGCGCAATCAAAATCATCACCTGTTTACCGTTGAGTAGCTTCTTCGCCTGTAGTCAATCCTAGGTGTAGACAAGTATGTAGTTTAAGAACTAAACCAAAATTTCATCTCCGTAGGATAAGACGAAGTTGTGCTAATACAGTCTGCAAGACTTGGCCCTAACAAAGAAGTATTGCAATTTAATAATATCTTGTAATGAAAAAGCTTCTTTCAACGCACTCGAGGCAGGCCGCAACGAAAGCCCCTGCAAAAATTCGCGGCACCCGCCGCCCTAGTGCGTGGCGTTGAGGCGGCTCCGCTATAGACCACCACATGTTATCTTTTTAATCCCTATATCACATTTGGGCTCTTTATGCAGGTACTTTGTTTAAATAATACAATAGTAGTTTATCTTTCTTTTTAATTGAGGAAAAGAGAAATGGTTTGAGGTTTAATATTTAAGCGCTTTTTAAGTGTTTTATGCGTATTCTTTTTGAAGTGTAAAAGTTACCTTATTTATGGCTTCTGTTTCTTGTGTGAAGGCACAATTCTGAAATTGTGGAAATCTACAATTCCGCCATTTCTTTCGTCTTCACCTTTGTGGTAAGCGTTCACAGTGCACCATCGCAGTTGCATGCAAATAATATTTATCTGTCTGATATGATGCGTCCGATGCGTAAAATGCTGAACTATGATGGACGTTTAGATTTAGGCGTTAATAATAACTTGCGTTAAAACATTAAAAAGGCTCTCGTGCGTATGAAACCTTAGAGTAATTTAGTCCTGGCTTAATACAGATTTCGAAAACATTCAAATTCATATTAATGTTCTAGAATATATTCTTGAAATTCATTAGATTATCCAACGGTCAATCCACCTCACTCTATTGAAATCTTTTGTGAAGTAATCATTAAAATTAAGAAAAAAACGATAAAACTGAAAAATATTCTAAATAAACAACAATAAACTAAACATACAACAATTTTATATTTTAGAGTAAGAGTATTGAAAAACAAAGCTTAAAATGTAAGTATTTTTATTTTCCTTTGTGCCTTTATCTGATTTCCGAAGGATTGGTCCGTGTCAGAGCTTCTTATTTGCGCACTTATTAGGTTTTCATAAACCATGGTCGGATTATGGCCAGTGGCGTAGCTACCGGAGGGCTAGACGGGGCAGTGCTCCGGGGCCCCCAAGCTCAGTGGGCGCCTCGGGACTCTGTGACTTATAAACAGTGCCGAAGCTACCGGAGGGCTGGACGGGGTAAAACCCCAGGGCCCCCCTAGCTTCGGCTAGAGGACAAAATATTTTAAATAGTTTAGTTGGGGTCCTACTTCTATTTTTTGCCCCAGGGCCTACAGTTACCTAGCTACGCCACTGATTATGGCACTCATAAGGATAGATCATTCACGCTAGACCATTCTGGGTCCGAGACATGTCCAACCATGCCACGTCCGAGGTACTGTTAAACACTGATGTTTGTCTCGCCCATGTCACGTCCTGGGAACTGCAACATAGCGTGAATCGTCCTTATTTGTGGTCAGGTACATAGACATATTTCATCTAATAGAAAGATATCTCTAGGAAATTATATACGCATAAGAGCTGCTCTTTAGTCAATTCCCAATTATCTGCTATCACGCCGTTTACAGGTGTGGAGGCTGTGGAGGCTGTGGTAGTTGCTGTGGAGGCTGCTGCGGAGGCTGTGGCGGAGGTTGCTGTGGATGCGGCTGCCCCAGAATAACTATCTACACATGTTGTACGAAGATCTGTTGAAGGCTGCATCGAGTCCCGCTAATCCAGTGCTGATCATGTCTTGTCATCAAAGTGTTGTTAATAAATTTTGATTAAGTATCATTTTCTTTATTTTCCATACAGCTCTAAGGTCAACATAGGTTCGTCGTAGCTTTTGAATATAGTTCTCGTTTGTGATAGCCCTATTTTGATCGCAATTTCTCATTGCCCATTCTCAGAACAGCAAAAACTAGGAAAATGTGCGCTACCGCAGTCATTATTAAGACAATTAGTCTATGATAATGATAAAAGTTTTCCGCTGGGGAATAGTTTTTCCAGTGGAACTTTTATACATCCGTTGGAGGTGATCTTAGGGTCCTGCCAGGATGTCATTAAACTTGGCAATTTAGCTGACCTTCCAAAATTGTTATGTAATAAGGCTTGTTCTACCGCCAACAATGAGAGAGTAGCGAGTAGAGCTAGAAACTAGAATAGTTGGCTAGAAGCGTGTGCCGAACTATAGATAGTTTTCATCTGAGAAATCCATACTATCACTGGCCATACCACCATAGTGCTGACCTAGTGCGATAGCTGTTATATCTATTAATATCTATTCGCAACAACTTTTTCTATAATTGATAACTCTTATTCATGACCAGATGTGCGACTTCCTAGGCTAGGTTTCCAAATACACTGTAACACTAGCTTGTTCTCTGCGTCAACCGCAACTAGTTTTGGCAAATATTTTCCATGACTGACCCATCATACCACTGGCCATACCCCTGGTGGTATGGTGGGCCCCAAACATACCACCATAGTGCTGACCTATTTCGATAAGTCATGTATTTATTAATATCTTTTCGCAACAATGATTTGACAACCATGATTTCGTACGCGTGATAACTTAAAATTATAATAACCTATCTATTTTTTATGAGTAATATTTATGAAATGAAGCTAATATGTTACCCGGTCTGCAACCGCCAGTTTCCAATCATAGCCCCCATTAAAATTCGTCTTGTAGCAGAGCGCAGTATACATGTACAAATAGACAAACAGAAAGACGGGCAAAGCTTTAAAAAATGATCGTATTATATTCTGGTACCAACAACACACTGGAACACTCCTTGTTTTCTGCATCAACCGCAACTAGATTTTGGCAAATCGTTTCGATATACCTCCTCTTACGACAGTTCTATTATAGTATAGCTTTTGCTCGCGACTTAGCTCGCGAAGTCTTTGGGATTTAGTAGGTACCTACAAAAAGATTCCTTCACAGGCAGATTTATCAAAAATCTGACTCTACCTTTCATAGATTAGCGCGATCAGCCAAAAACATTCAACATTTTTTTTTAAATATCCGAATCGTTGATCAATCTTTCTCATAAATAAAACAAATTCTGTAGGTTGGTAAAAGTACCAGCTAGGAAAGGTAGAAAAAAAAATTTTTTTTAAACATCTAGTGTTGTATAAAATGAAATCTAAATAATTGAATTGCTCGACTGCACATTAACATTGTCATTAGGTAAGTTATTTAAAAGTCTGGTTAAATATCACTTAGGTATATTTTTTATTCATAATAATGATAATATGTCCCCCGCGGTTCCACCCACGTTCCCTCGAGAGGTAAAATACTTTTTACCTATAGACTACTTCTATGAAAATATTATACATTCTAGACCATAAAATATTTCTATAGAAAAAAACCACGTCGATTAGTTGCTCCATTGCTGCGTAAAAGAAAGACAAATCAACAAATCGACAATTCATCGTTTCGAACAGAGGTCGCATTGCCTGCCCGTGCTAGGTTTCGCGGATGCGGTTTCGCTCAGCGTCCTTTCTAGTTTTTCTTTTCTCAGCTCCTAAGAGATGTTCAATCATGTTTAGAAACGCAGGTACCTTCAAAAAGATTCCTTCACAGGCAGATTTAGAAAAAAATCGATTCGACGTTTTATAGATTAGCGCGATTAGCAAAAAACTTTCATCAATTTTTTCTAATTATCCGAAGCGTTGATCAATCCTAATCTTAATATATATAAATCTCGTGTCACAATGTTTGTCCTCAATGGACTCCTAAACCACTTAACCGATTATAATAAAATTCGCACACCATGTGCAGTTCGATCCAACTTGAGAGATAGGATAGTTTAAATCTCAAATTATAGTCGCAATTTTAATTTATTGCTAATTATTTGTCTGTTATTATTTGACAGTCACAATTATCTGTTAACTCCAAATGATTCTAAGAGATGTCGATACCTTTCGACTGGGTTGAGTAAGTCATCAATAGATGGCGCTGCTATGGTAAATCTACGAACGTGTCATATAAGCTACAATTCAATATCATGATTACCACGTGTTATTGAGGCTAATGTATAAATTAAATTTATTTTGTAGTAAACGAAATACCGTGAAATTCAATTATTTCTTCTTTTTTAATACGGCTGGACCGATTGGAATGTTTTTTTTTGTTTGCGTTTGGGTGGTGCCCTGGATGGTTTAGATTCACAATTGGACCCGGTAGGTGGCGCTGCGAGCGAATTCCTGCATTTTTGTATGGACTTATTTCGACAGAACGACGTCTGTCCGGGCAGCTAGTATATTATAAACTGTTTGTCTGTCTCGCTTTCACGCCAAAACTACTAAACCGATTTAAATTAAATTTGGTAAACAGATAGTCTACCCTCGACACCGACAACTTCCGAAAACGACAATTTTCGAGAACGTATATTTTAAACTTGGCAAATTCCTGAAATGTCAAATTCCTAAAACGATAAATTCCGATAATCACAACTTCCAAAAATGACAAAAATTTATACGTTTATAACGTTTTCTGCTCTATTTTGCTCTCCTTTGCTCTATTTCTGAACATCTTTTAATTTATTAAGTAAAACAACTAAAACTTTTAAACTGAGGCAATGAGGAAGAAGCGTTTCGAGAAAAGTAAAGGTGCACTTTACTCGAGTATGAATTGTTTGTTAGCTTGTTGATATACTATACATATACTCATGAAGTGAGTCAAATGACAAAAAAACGAATGAAAGTATAGTCAGCGGCAAAGTCCATTAAAAAGGGTCGAGCATACGCGTTGTCGTTTCAGGGAAGATCTCAATTTTGGCGGTTGTCAATTTAGGAAAAAAGTAGTCCAGTCCATGCTACGGTCCAGTCAAGTAGTCCAGTCCATGCTACGGTCCAGTCAAGTAGTCCAGTCCATGCTACGGTCCAGTCAAGTAGTCCAGTCCATGCTACGGTCCAGTCAAGTAGTCCAGTCCATGCTACGGTCCAGTCAAGTAGTCCAGTCCATGCTACGGTCCAGTCAAGTAGTCCAGTCCATGCTACGGTCCAGTCAAGTAGTCCAGTCCATGCTACGGTCCAGTCAAGTAGTCCAGTCCATGCTACGGTCCAGTCAAGTAGTCCAGTCCATGCTACGGTCCAGTCAAGTAGTCCAGTCCATGCTACGGTCCAGTCAAGTAGTCCAGTCCATGCTACGGTCCAGTCAAGTAGTCCAGTCCATGCTACGGTCCAGTCAAGTAGTCCAGTCCATGCTACGGTCCAGTCAAGTAGTCCAGTCCATGCTACGGTCCAGTCAAGTAGTCCAGTCCATGCTACGGTCCAGTCAAGTAGTCCAGTCCATGCTACGGTCCAGTCAAGTAGTCCAGTCCATGCTACGGTCCAGTCAAGTAGTCCAGTCCATGCTACGGTCCAGTCAAGTAGTCCAGTCCATGCTACGGTCCAGTCAAGTAGTCCAGTCCATGCTACGGTCCAGTCAAGTAGTCCAGTCCATGCTACGGTCCAGTCAAGTAGTCCAGTCCATGCTACGGTCCAGTCAAGTAGTCCAGTCCATGCTACGGTCCAGTCATTGATGCTATGACAGCTTAATAATATAATGGATAGATGATTAAAGAAAAGAATCAATAAGCTTATTTATAGTTTATTTCCACAAAACGGCACTGATAACACTTCGAAGACAAAACATTGACGCAAGCTGTCAATGCACCTAACGAAGTAGCCACAGACACCCATCATCCTTGCGCAACAGAGCGCAAGTCAGGGGTTTTAGCAGATCTTGGTGCAGCACGTGTAGATAGTGATGCACGGGCAGCATCCGCCGCAGCATCCGCCACCGCAGCAGCCTCCACATGGTCCGCAGCACCTGCAAGCAAATGTATTTTAATTAAAACAACCTGGCGGCCAACCAAACCTTGCCCCCTGTACAGGAAATTGTTCCATATTACTTACATTTTTAGAAGATAGGCGTAAGAAAATTGATAAAAAAACCGAAAAGGTATATTTGATGAGATCGAGATGTGGAAAACTCAAATGTTTTTCTATTAGATTTTTGTGAGATTTAAATTTTTTTGATGCTTTTTATAATGTGTATCACTCAAAGGATTTGATTGTAATGATTTCTTTTAAAAAATGTCCTCTACAGAACGACTAGCTACAGTTCATATAGAGAACAAAATATATTAAATTCTGTGTTTTTCTTTTAATTTTCAAAATGTAGGTGGACAGTGTAGTGAAAAACCATAAGGAATTTTAAGCAAAGTCTACACTATTTACTGCTTCATATGAATGAATATTTTAACGTTCAGTAAATAATTAAATTCAACTTTAATTAAATACATTAGGAATTCCGAACAAAATAAAAATGCCAAGGATTGCAACGGAATGTTTGAAACATACGAGTATATGCCATCATGTACATATATTAATTACTTTTTTACTTAATTTAAATACTTATTCATTCTTAAATCAATATTTTTCCAGTGAATATGTATGATTGTCTCACAAAGCTAGGTCATATAACAATTGACTTGCCGTAGATCTTTTACATTAAGATATCGAACTCATTTCCAATGACCAAAGAATTATGTGAATACTAGCTGTCCCTCGCGGTTTCACCCGCGTTAACGAGGGATGCAACATTTCCCGGGATAGAAAGCCTATCCATATATTATTCCAATATATGCTCTATATATGTGCCAAGTTTCATCCAAATCCGTTGGGTAGTCTTTGCGTGAAAGAGGAACAAACACCCATACATCCATACGTACAAACTTTCGCGTTTATAATATTAATAGGATTTTCTTTACCTTACATGACTATACTGAATTTCAAGCCGATATCATTTGTAGCTGGTGATAAAAACAGCCAAGAGGTATACACACCGACGTCTTGCCTTAATGGTATCCATTTAAAAATAAAATGTTACTGAAACTTAAAAGGAAAATACAGGATTAGAAACATTAATTCAAATAAAAAATAACAGACAGAAGAGGTGCCTCTTAGTAGATAACATGTGTTTATGTGAACAGTTGATATATTTCGTTCTAGCAGTGGGTTGGATAAGCATTCATCCGATCATAAATATTCAACTTCCATCAATTCTACAGACTTGGCGAAGTAGTCAGTGATTTGTTATGCACTCAACCTTTATAGTAGTAGTTGCCGATTTCCACTGCGATGGTTTTCTTCAATTTCTTAAACTAATTGTACAAATCACTTTAATAAAATAACATTGCTCCTAATTTTATTACCTGCTTATATTTTGGTCTAAGTTACTCTTATTAACCAAACCATTCTCTCAATATGTCGTGGACAAAGGGACTCGATGTTGTTGACTAAAACGTAACCCCCTAGATTGACTAATTATTATATACACTATTTGTTCCCGTGGTTTCACGTGCATTAGAGAAATACTTACCTATATTTATCGATGAACAAGGATCAAACTCCTCTTTAATTGTTCATCATAATCAATTTGAGGAGTAGCTTTTTCTCGAAATCGTAGCAATGTGGAAATTGGCGAGATAAACAGACAGATAGAATCACTATAGCATTTTGATGTAATAAAAACTATATGGTCATGCACCACGACCATCTTGAAATGGTTTTATATTGTGATCTATCTAAATTAATTGCAAAACAATGCTCACGTAGGATATACAAAAATACCATAAAAATAAAATCTTTTGGCATCAAAATTTTAAAGTGTACAGCAAATCGTAAGCAAAATTTGAAGTCACAGAGTATATTAAATGTTATTTATGTATTATATAGAAAAAAAGCTGAAAAGTATTTTATCTACAGAACCTGTAATCAACCAACCATGGTGAAATGTAAGCCATGTGTACCAGCTCGACCCTGCAGAAGCCGTGAACTAAGAGGTGGCATTTTGTATACAGACTGTCATTGTCTTCGAAGGAATGGGCTTCAATACGACTGTCGGAGGAGTGGCTGCCAGACATCTCCATTATGCCAAACGCTACCAGCACCTCTATGTGAACCTTCACGCGTGGCCTGCATCAGACATCAATGCAATCCTCACGCGGAAGCCTTAACTAATATTTGTAAAATGCGACCATTTCAATAAATTATAGTAGAAGATCTTATTATCTCCGGGTTAATTTGTAAATGTTTACTTCTATTCCGTGGGTTATGTGGAAGATTACAACATTCAAATAACTGAAAATACATATCTATTGGCAAGTATTGTTTATTTTTGGTCTTGTGTACTAAGCGTTAAAAGTAATTTGAATAAAGAACAAAAGAAGAAAAATCAACAAATGAATAAGCAAATTTGACATAACACTATTCGGCTGCAACTCGTTCAGATGTATTTTGTAAAAAACTAAAAAATTTAAAAGTATTTTTAATAAAATCTTAAAAATTACAAATTTTAGGTTTTACACAGTATCTTATTCATGTTATACTAACCAGTAAAAATAAATAAAACATAGAAAGCCCTTCTCCCCTGATTTCTGAGAAACTTTGGACCTTAAGCAAATTTCATTATGTAAGTAGAGAATTGTTACTTTCTTTATTATACTATATAATATATAATTATACTATGAAAGACGTGCCGACCGATTGACTGACTGACTGATAGTAACACAGAACTCGAGTCTGAAAGACTGATATGGACGTAAGTCCATTAAATTATAAAGAATAGATATTTAAATCCTAAGGCCGTTTGGTCATTAGATGATACGACAGCATTGCGAGACACGGTAGATTTCGGTGAGGATACAGAAGCGCCATACATTTCTATTAAGTTTTCCCCACGACACCGCTCCACATACGTACGTTTTGCGATCGTAATATTTTTCTCGCGACGCATCCCACCATCTACTCCGGTCACTCGCTGTTGTCCATCGAGAAAAAACGTATGATGGCATGTCATTCCCTGCATATCGTCATGTCATATATGGCGCAGAGAAAATTCAATAGAAGGGGTAAAATGGCTGTTGCTAGTCGTCCGCTAAACGGATGAATAAAATAAATTAGTTGTCCGATTATTGGATGTCTAGCAACAGCCTCTCGAAGTGTCTAGTCATCCGCTTTTAGCTGTTCCTAGTCATCCGCTAATTGGATAAATAAATTAAATAATTCGTCCGTCTGTCGGATGAATAAAATAGATTAGTCGTCCGATATAACGGATGACTAAAGAACTTACGTAAATTGTAAATAAATTATTCAGGTAAAAGAAAAAAATATATAAATAAAAAAAAATAACCCTAACCTATATTTTACTCTTGTTTTGGTGTTACATTAATTTACAGTAGTTCTCTGCTTTTTATGAGTACTGGACCTATCACAGAAGAGCCACGTTAAAAAATATATATTGAACAGATTTTTTAATTATTTAGTATAACAATAATATAAGATGTTATCGGACGATTAACTTATTTTATTCATCCGTTTAGCGGACGACTAGACACTTCGGGGGTAAAATCGGGCGAGTATACATTTTTTTGCCTAAGCGAAATTTGCTACATCGTGGGTAAAACTGAGGCAGAAAACTTATTGGCTCATGGTACGAACTGGGTTTGTTACAGGTGTTCCCCTTGTGGTCCTATGGTATGTTATAAATATGAAGATTGCGGTCCAGCTGTAAGTTCCTTACGTAATTAATTGATAATTTAATCTAAAATTATTATTAATATTTATAATATATATGACGCTAATAGTGAACGTATAATGTTTAGCTACAGTGTTTACCGAGATCCGCATTCAAAAGAAATGGGCTGCAAGATTGCCAGTTCTTCCAGCAGGGCTCTATCCGATACCTTTGCCGTGCGGGCCCATGTCCGCAACCGTGTCCACCATCCTGTCCGCCGTGCGTGCGTCGCCCGCCTCCCGGCAAGACCTACGTAACCCGCTTCAGTGACTTCGACCTGATATCGCAGTGGTAGCTCGTCTTTTGACGTCGCTCACTAGCCGCTGGAGAACTCGGTAATGCATTTCCTATACTCACGGCGGACAGAGCGATCATACTCCATCATACGTGTATCTCATTTATAATATTTTTCCACAGAAAGGAAAATCTCCCAGTGGACCCTCCAGTGCGGAGGAGGGCGGCGTTGTAAAAAAGGACGAAAAAGAAAATCAGTTGAAGAGGACGAAGAGTCGTGAGCTACGTGGCGGGATCATGTACTACAGTTGTCACTGTATTAAACGTAATGGACTCCAACACGACTGTCGTCGAACTGGGTGTGGCGGTGAGCCAACATGCCTGGCCCTGCCAGATCCACTGTGCGCGCCCAGTCAACTGGCTCGAGCTCGCGGTCTGGCGGACCCCGCACCACTGGCAGCACATATGCGTTCGCAGGGTGGTGGCGGTACAGGAGGAGCTGCTGACATTGGGTCGGGCAGTGGAAAGAGATTTATCGTCTGCGAACTCAAGGGTATTTCTCCAGATGTCTCACAGGGCAGATCTGGAAAATGCTGTAAGTGTTCAACTTCACATAATGTACAAAACATAAATGGTGTCAATATACGTAGTCCAGTCTGTATTTGTAATACTGATACTGCATCTCGGGCTCCCGTAACAAGTACTGGTTCATCGAAATACTCTTGTTCATGCGTTTCTGGGCCATCAGATAAACAAGCTATGTTTGTGTTCGATGATCAAACAATCAAGACCATAATCAAAAGTTTTGAAAATAAAGATTTATCCACGAACGACACTGTCATAGGACCTGGTGGACGCCCTCGAAATGCATCGAAAGCCGTTAATCAGGAAGAGCCGTGTACTAGACCGGGATGCATTCACTGGAAACCACCACCGCCCTGCGTATGGGATGCTCCCTGTAAAGCGGACTGCTTCGAGACACCGCCCGGTATTCAGCCGGGCCGCAACCCATTAACCGGTGGCGGTAACAGCTCGCAACCCCATTGATAACATTAACGCTAGTCGGGACATTCCCTTATGTTTGTTGCATCCCCATGAAAGAATTCGTGAATGTTATACAGGTTGCTCTGCACCGAGTGACGGCGGAGGCGGTGCAATAAGCGGTGGGCCTGCAGCGGCGCTTCCGGTACTGGTGATGAAGTTATGCTAGATTCTGATACTCGCTGATTTTCCGAAAGTTTAAGAAAAAGTGCAAAATACTATTTAACTTTACGCAAATACCAACTTAATAAATGTTTTTTTTTTTTATTTTTTTTTATTTAAATAGTTTAAGAACCCTGCTTACTTATGTGTGTGACGGTTGCATACAACAGCAGCGGTTCCATCACATAGATGTGAACGTAAGACTACCGTAGCAACGCCGGCGATTGACAAATTTTACACCGCGTTTGAAAGACTCATAGGAGACCACCCCATATTCATAAATGGGAATTTTGAAATGGATGTATGAATCTATGGATGGTTGATACTTTCATGCAAAAGTTACCCAACACATGATTGATGGATGAAACCTGCCCTCCAGTGACTCTCCCTTCACCCTATTTCAACAGCACCCTATCCTTTCTTCCATTTTCATCCCAGAAAAATATAACATCCTTGGGAATGCGGATGAAACCACGGGGACAGCTAGTATTTCTATTCATATAACGGACGCTGTATTGGACGCTCGCTACATTAGGGCCTCTATACATATAAAGCCTGGCGTCATTCTATGCAGAGCGAACTCGCTGCGTAAGTGGAACATTTATGATTTACAAGTGCGTTAATCATTGTGGCACATAAAGTACGTACCTATTGTGTCGTCATGGAGTTCCACATCGAATAGCAGTTGACAGGGCCCTGGCCTGAGACCTAAGCATGAAAATCTATCACCGGTGTATCGTCATCGTATTGAGTGCACCAAAAATTGATTTGTATGGAAAATTTTATTAGTTTATGGTACACTCGAGTCAATGACGCTACCCTTACGATAGATGTTCATGCTAGGCCTCAGGCCTTATCTGTCGATCTACCAAAGTGAACTACAGCGATGTATATATTATGTTAATGTCAAATTCTTTTCACCGATGAAATCTGAAAACGATTCATCATTAATGAGATACCCCAAGAGTTGATGTAGGGGGTGACTTTAGGTTCAAAATTTCCTATTTGGTGCAATCTCCAAAAATTGATTGATTCGTTTGGCATAGGGCACTCGTCTGAAAAGCAAAAAATTCATATTTGGAGAAAAAATGAATGGGCGGTTGAATTGTTAATTTTGCTATAGAAGGTGGAAATCTCTACATACTGCATTCACATCACCTCCGAAACCACAATTCGATTTAACTCTGCAAGCCTAGTCGAAGCCTTAACACCGTTTTTCTAGGAAACCGTAGATGAAATGAGTGATAATTTAAATGATTTCATAATGAACTATTACCCGACACTGGCTTAAAATAACTCTTAGAAAAGGTTTTGGTTACCATACATACAACTGAGCAGCTTCTTTATTTAAATTCAAAGTATAACGCTCATATGGATACCCTTAGTTTTATTCAAGCTGTAACCAACTTTCGTGTTTTTTATATTATATCTACACACAAAAATTTATTGATCCGGATTCAATCTACTATTCCTTGGTAAATAGTTTCTGCTTTCTAGTGGGTATCTATATTAATGTCACACCATCAATGTATATCAATAAAAACCTATGCCCAAGTAGCCCATGTCCTCTTCACTGCGCTAACAAACCACGAATCGTGAAAATCAAGTCTTACTTGAAGGAAGTCTTAACAAACGATCTCCATATTAATAATATCTAGGCCGACTCTATTAATACGGGTACTGTACGAACAATTTATAATTATTAATACAGGGTACAGTGCGACCAACTTAGATAAACTATAAATATAAAAAGTGTATTTAGGGGAATAAAGGAATTAAATAAATAAAATAAAAAAATATTTTATCAGGATATACTAAACTTATCACGGTTCATTTTTCAATTATAGTTTATTATTGTATGTATAGTATATTTATAATTTATTCGTCCAGTACCCGTACAAACAGTCACTTCGTAATATTTATTTGTAGGCAACAAATATTTCACCACTACCAAATTAGACATTTTTTCTTAGTCTCCACATATCTGTTTATCTCTCCCTATCTCTATTTATCTAGATTATGGATTCAATTTGACTGAATCATTCATACTCTTATTCTGAATGCAATAAAATACGCTGCCAAATGTCACTGTCATTCATTCTGACTGTGCATCATTTTTATAATATGACTAAATCGTCAGAATTATTACAAAATGATGGTATTTGAATATCAAAAATGAAACAGAAGTACAGAAAAAATTTATAAATAGTAATTTTTTATAAAAACATTATTTCAACGCCTTATGAAAAAGCAGCTGCAATGGCCATGATACAAAAATCCAGGATTCCAATCAATATTTTGAGTAGGCGTCGCGCCCTACTTATTTTGGCAAAAAACGTAGCAGACACACGTGGTATAGGATCGGACGAAAGAGGCACTGGTTCAGAAAACAAAAATAACGGAAATGATAACTACGGTCTTTACGGCTTATTCACACTCCTTCTGACTCCTAGCGATTGCAATCCATCTACTTCTACAATGTACGAAGTAAGTATAAAACACTTTCTACGGTGATTATAAGTATTGAATCACCAGAAGAAACTACGCCTATTTTGCTCAAAACAAAAAAAATATGTTTTTTGCTAATACCGTAATATTTCCGATTGCGGTGAAACTTTGGTGAGTTGTTGCGTGAACGTCCGATAAGGTTTCTGAATTAGTACAACAAGTTTACAATAGATGGCGCGCAAGTGATCTACACAACCACGCGACCGAAATATGTATTATAATATAGCAAATACCTAGTTAACTATTTAAGAGATACAAGAATATTCTTATAACTAAATAACATGATGAGCTGGGAGTAGGTATTAGCCTACTTTTATTGGATGTCAAAACGTCCCGGAAGACTTTAATATTAGAAGTAAATAAATAAAAATGGTTTTTATTTAAAGAAAAACTAAATTCAAATACACGGCCGAGACTTCCCAGTAGAATTACTGTTACCAGAAGTAACATACACATTTATGTATTGCAGTGCATTAATATCTCAAACGGATAGTTAATTTATTACCATAATTTATTATTTTTCAGAGTCGTAAATATGGTCACTGTTTGCCTAAGAATGACGTAGTCTCAGGTTTTGATTCTTTACCAAATATACCAACGGGAATATTTAGATGTACAGTTGGAGAAGTAAGTAAATAATTACATATTTATAAGGTAGGAAGATATATAAATAAACTACATTTCCGATGGAATATTACTTCGACTTACATTACAACACCAATCGGAGGAGCAAAGGAGCTTAAATGGATAAAGATATCAATTTCCAAACTACTTTAAACAAAGATAATTAAAATGTCTAATAATAAAAAGGTACCAGGTACTTGTCCCAACTTGATATTGCGATCTAATTTCTTGTACTACTTATTCAAGAATGATGTACCTAATTTGCATAGTTATATGTCGAATCGCATATTTAATGAGACAGATTTTTTTTTCACTAACAATAAGAAAGATTCTGCAAGAAGATGGTAGGCTATCTGTGACATTCGGAAAATGTGATATGAAATTAATCATATTTTATCAAGCAATGTCTTGCATTGCAGGTGGACTGTCGAGATATCATGACTTAAGGCAATGCATGCTATAGGTATTTATAAAAATACTAGCTGACCCGACAGACGTTGTTCTGTCTTAATAATGAATATTGAATTCGAATCTTCCAATTGAATCAACTGTGAAATGTGCAATAAGAAATTATAATTTTACACGATATTTGCAGCGCGCATTCTGTCAATTGCTCCAGCTGTCAAACGACTGACAATAATAAAAGTTTATATTGTCAAAAACGCTAGTAAAGTGATTAAGTTTTCTTAAATTTTCTAATTTTCCGCGCAACTTTCTTAATTTTTTCTTTCATAAGAACCTTCTCCTGACAATAACAAACACAACAAAAAAAGAATTAGCGAAATTGGTCCAGCCGTTCATGCGTGATGCCGTGACCAAGGGAAATAGGGATTCATTTTTATATATATAGATACGGGGAAGTACTACCACCTTACCCATTTATGCCATGAAGTAGTAGTGTACTTGTATTACTGTGCTTCGGTTAGAAAGGTAAGGGAGTCAGTAAAACTACAGGCACGTGAGACTTAACAACTTCACGTCTCAGAGTCGACAACGTATTGGGGATCCTCTGGTGTTGCAAATGTCCATAGGCGCCGGTGACTACTTACCATCAGGTGACACGTGTGCTTGCTTATCGGCTCATGTGGTATAAAAAAATTAATACTTAATAACTTTTTTTGTTCCAGAAACTTGGTACAGGAGCTGGTAAGTGTTGCTACTATAAATGCCCTGAATATTTTTCCTATCATCATATGACATTCTACGACATGCATCTCCACTTAAGACCTTGCCGTAAACCATCCGTTAAAACTGGAAGAAAACCTTAACCTTTAATCTTGACCTGTAATAAACATCTGAATACAATAAATATATCTCCAATATCACTTTTATGTTCTACTTGCCTAAATCTATACCCATGAATAAAGGTGACCCGACTACTACTGCAATGCATATCAAGAAAATAGGGTTCCTTTGACGCACCATCGCCTCAAAACTACTGAATATATCGGGATGGGATTGCTACCATTCGACGCGGAATTTTTCGTAGATGGTATATATAGGCGATATGATATCGGTAAACGTGGATGAAACCGCTGGGACGGCTAGTATTTTTATAATATTTTAAGCTTAGACCAATAAAATTGCAAATTATTATGTCTCGGTCCATCAACAACGCTATTATAGCAGTTCAGCTGCCAGGTTGAGGAGAACACAAAAAAAACTAGCATTACGTTGCACGCATCATTGAATTGGACCGCGCGCAGCACCTTGGACTACGTAAAATATGAGAACACTAAAAATATAATAGTAATATCAAATTATTGGCGCGATCGACGAAAATAAATGTTTTGTAAAATTTACTACGTTACAGTCTGACCATTCATAAGTGCCTATGAAGGTCTATTTCAGTATATTTCATTACTGTATATTTGGTTCTTCTTCTGCCTGTCCTATTCCTAATCAGTGGGGGGAGCGATGTGCTAGCGGTTTTGATGTTTTCATACCATTTCACGTGAGATTTGACAATATTCAACAGCCGGCCTGGCTGACGCCTACTCTGGGAATGCTTGCGTTCCCCTACTATTCTAGTGTCAGATATTGAATGTACGTAGTCATTACTATACTCTTTAGGCGCCTCTTACGACACACTTGAGTTTAGTGAGGGTGGTAGAATTCGTCGCTAACATGACATGACATAACATAACAGGAATCCCAATAAATTATATTTACCATTTCAAAAATTCATATAAAATTCGTCACTTTTTAAAAATAGATCATGTAACCCCATAGATGATCGGTTATTTCCAAATGGGACAATACTGCCTAAACTTATTTAATTTCTATTACAAGCTTTATTTGGTCATGTAAATGCGGCATTATTACAACATGAGCTCAAGCGTTGTTCTTTGATCTTACGGTACCTATTTGCATAGAGTTGGTTACGCAGACTGGAGGCACCATATTGACAGGGAAAATATAGTAATATATGAACGTGCGTGTCACGCTTCCATTACATATTTTATGGGTACAATAAGTGTGTGACAACTATTGACTGTGAAAACGGTAATATTTCAATCAAATGAATTTTCCAACTGTTTAACGTACATAAATCATCAACTATCAATAGTTGTTCAGTCCTGGACATAAGCTGCATGGCGTCTTCTACTCTGCGCAACCATCTCGATTCATATACATAACATTTAACTTATAAGGACTTGTACCCTAACTTGAAGACGCATAAAACAGTGAAATGATGTTTATCTAAAATAAAAATCCTACTTCCTACTAATATTGTAACGCGAAAGCTTCTATGTATGGATGTATGGTTGTTTGTTCCTCCTTCACGCAATAACTACCCAACGGATTTGGATGAAACTAGGCACATAGATAGAGTATATATAAGAATAATATATAGGCTACTTTTTATTCCGCGAAAATGTTACATCCCTCGGCAACACGGATGAAACTGCGGGGGACAGCTAGTATAATATCAATCAAAATAGACATAAGTACGATAAAACTGCCATATTGATATTTGCATTAATTACCTATACATTGGAAACTCTTAATGTAAAAAAAAAACAATTCCAAACAACAATAGCTAGTTACAAAGCGATCAGACAAGAAGCCTTTGCAGTAAATTTATAGACATAAAAACAAATTATCACACCGACCGGTTTTTGAGTCACTCTCATTACTATCGGGTCGAACGAATCTGTTACGTGGTAATTAAACCAGTCTGTACTCATTACGGTGAGTGTTTCTCAAAGTTTAAGGAAGCAAGAAAGTATAACATCGATACAGTTTCCTGAACGCTAAAGTAGCCAGAGAATTTGTTTTTCAAGCCTAAGCACGAATATTGCAAGCGTAGCGCCATCGTATCAAGTGCGCTAAAAAGCTGGTTTGTATGGAAAATTGAACACCGCGCATATCGTTATGTTGCGCGATGTTCAATATCCCACTGCATTGGGTTTTGGCGTACACGATACGATGACGATACGCTTGCGATAGATGTTCGTGCTCAGTGGGGCAATTCCACTAACATATTATGCACCGAACCATTACCATATCACACCCAAACGACAAATCGTATTTTACTAAATACACCAACGATCGAACTGCGGTTGTGTTTCGGATTACCGAACCATTAGGTTCACATTCGTTCGAAAGATTACGTCAAAATGTATGTTTGGTTCGGTTGTAGTGCGTAGGAATACCATATTTATGAAATTTCAATTTGACATTAATTGTAACCATACCATTGCCGAATTAAACGTGCTACTCGAATGTTGCATTTAGTGGAATTGGGCCCCTGGGCACAGAACGAGATCCGTAAGTTCGTACACCCAGCTTACATCATTTAATTTAGCCAATCCGTAACGCAGTACATGTACTATTCCAAAAGCTACATAAATATTGTGGTGACTAAGATGTATAAAGTGCAAACATTATAAGATGCAGAAACTCAGACGGGGACATTCATAAATACAATAGTTGTTGTCACGCATCTCACAGCGTTTCCAATTTCCCACAGCCTTTCGTGAACGACAACTGAATAAGAGACCCTAGAAAATATGCGATCAGTTGCGTATTATCTCTAGCTAGACATAGCATTGCCAGGCGTCCGGATAAAGCCGGAAATAGTAAGGCTTTTTGAGTGCTTGTCCGGCTGAAATAAACGGTGTCCGGCTCGTCCAGCTTTTGTTAGGCTGGTAATAACCTTGATTTTACATAATTTACTGAGACACATAATCCTCAATAATGTAGAATGTCCGGCCAAACTGACTGGTCTGTCCGGCTATTAGGTTTGGAGCTGCCAACCCTGTCTAGACCTATATTATGTTGTATTCATATTCTAGGATCTGAATCTGATCGGCTCTTGTTATTGGTTTAAATGTTAAAATAAGATAATTTCACTTTAAATAATCATAAAATTTTCTCCAAATATCTTCATAACGAAAATTTTGGGATCAAATTAATTTTTTGAGGACCTCGCATAATTCTTAATATGCGTATTATTAATTTGAAGTAGGTGAAAAGGTTGGGAGGTAATTGGGCATGCCTACGTGCACAATGAAAATATTGAAGAAATTCGCGCCAAACGAGAGGCGTATATGACAAATGATGGTGATTTTTTTTGTAGCCATAACTAACAACATGGCTATGAGGTATCGTGTCATAGTGTTAGATGTGTAATTTACACTCTTCACAGTCTGTGCTTATAAACTTAATTGATTGATACCTATTAGTCGGTAGGTACTTACATTACCAAAGATTCCGGATTCATATGGAAATTTTTAGGTACTTCATCTTTCTTTTCTTTCGAAAAATGTTTATTTCAGACATGATCAATTTGTTCAAATAAAGACTTACCGTACCACTATTCATGTTGTAATCTATAACTTTGTAGGTACTAGAATAAAAAAAATGCATTAAGTATATACGACGGGTTACAAAATACTCCGATAATTATCAAAGCCAACAACCCTAGTTGTCATGGCAGGGATCCAGATTATAACAGAAACGCCTACGTACCTTTTTTACCTAATAATTGTATACTTTAATAGTTTTTCTATTATGCATTCATAAAGATCAGTTTTTTTTATTTTTTTTGGGGTATGTTATACAGCGTTACTACGGTTCTTAAATATTGTGAATGGACTCGTTAAACCTCCTTTCGGCTTTACGGGGAGTTTTGTAACAGCCTGTATACTCGTATAATGTCAAACAGGTTAAACTGACCATTGACTTCAACCGAAAGTAAAATAAGCGCTTTTACATTTGGAAAAAAATATTTTTTTTGTTACAATTTTCAAATTTTACCAAACTGTGAAGCAAAAGCTAGTAATATTTTTTCTTATATAAAATTTCATCTACCACAATACCAAACCAGGACCATAACGAGATACAAATCTTTGTCTATGAGACATTGTACGCTTTATAAATATGTAATTAAACGGCTATAATGTGTCTGACAACTTCAGGCTTCATTGACTCGAAAGAAAATGTCTCCGTACACGCCACATCACGAAACCCGTCATTATGATATGATTGCAGTATTTTTAATAATACGTTCCGATTATATAACAATAGCCTCGATAAAATTTATGATTATGAAGTGAGTTTATATGCATTCTTCGTGGAAACATACATGCAAGAATTCAGTGATAAATACGAGGTATATTTTAAAACCATCTAGCCCATGGAGTATTAGGCGTGAGTACAAAAAATGCAAATTTTATTAACATCATTATAGTGGTGTATGTATGTATAATTAAAACTCGCAGTCTTACTCACTAAATAACTTTTGGAGGCGTTTTGAGGAATTTATTCCGTTTAGTTATACTGACCAAGTTCAACTAAGTGCTCTTAATCATTCTTGGTTTTGTTCCGGATACTTAGTTCAACATTTTGCTGCTTAAATCTCATTTATTATTCTAAATGGTTTACTATTTTTAAGACTATCACGATCGCACGCAAATTCTACTTTATTTAACCTTGTATCAATGTCAATGTTTATATAAAAGTCAAGACCTTTATTTGTCATGTTGAAAGGTTTCAAGCTAATCCTACTTGTGGAAGGCTTAAAAACACCTTCAAGTGCTTAGTTATTTTGAGCAAATTCAATAATATATCGAGCTTCCAGCTACGCCCGCAAGACATAGAGCAGGGGCTTGATGCTGTAAGGAAAATGACACTAACTCGAGGATGTTTCGTCGCCGCCTCCGTGCTTTGTCTCTTTCGCCAACTACGCTAATACTACTAATCACGTGAGAGATAAGCTCTCCGAGGCCTCCGTGAAGCGGCTCGGCGATAAAGTTTGTATTAGCTGAATAAGGAGGCAGGTTCGGGAGAATTGGCGTTTCATCAGAGCAAAACATTTTGGATCTCCGAGCCGTCGAGGTCCGATAAGTTTTGCTTTGAGATGGCAATAATCACCATTATGCTGTAGATTAAATAGCTCAATAATGCCTAACGGGCTGTCTTTAGGATGTCGTACAGACACAAGTCGTTTGCGGTAGAAATTGAACACTGCTTTTATATTCTGACCGTCAGATTTCTAGTTCAGCAAGATTTCTACAAAATTGTTACCTACAGCTACGTTTTCCCCGCTGTGAAAACATACCTTTTAAATAAAACATAGCCCAAGCAAAATTAAACATGCTCTAGAAATATTTTAAACAAAAGCCCAATAATGTAGGTCAGGAAATTAATACCATCTGTTTTCTTATTGCCTAAACAGTGAATGCAATGTCTTCGTTATTTTTTATTTCTTGAAATTTTCAATATTATATCATTACCTACAGTAGAGCGGATATATCTACAGAAAGAAGTGATTTTATGAGCTTATCTCCATCAAAATAGGAGCCAAACATAATATTCTGTTCAGTAATCTTACATATTGTTTTTTATTTAGGTCTCAACGTCATTCGTAGGTCACATCTATAATATTAAAAAATATCGTAAATTAATTTAATGTATATTTATTCAAATATATGCATGAATGTCTATTAACGCTATAAAAGCTACCTAACTATTTTTGATTGATATGACCCTACATACACGTACATATTATGGAGTGGCCTATTGTCCGTGAGTGTGTGCCTTCGCTTCGTTAACAGAAAGGGGACGGTGCTTGAGGTCAAGTAGCGTGAGGTCCATAGTTTCGTCTAAAGATCAAGGTGAGTGGTCAGATAACATCGTGATCGTGGCCATGTGACGAAGTACACCTACCTTTTTTTGCATCCATTCTAAACTATTGAATGGTTCTGTAGTTCTTGGGGTGAACATAGATTGTGTTTATCATTCATTTATTTTTCGTCACACAAAAAGGTTGCGGATCAGAATTTCAATGCCCACCCTTAAGTTTTACTTCAAAAAAAATATTAAAATTCGATTTATACTTAAATTTAATTGAATGAGACATTTATAGATTTTTGTGTGAAAAATTCGCTTAAATAATATTTATTTATTTACAATGTTTATTTGCACGCCATTATGGCAAGGCTTGGATGTATTTATAACCATGTTCCTAGCAAATAAATAAATCATATATAAGTACCTTCTCCTTTTACGAAGTCGGTTAAAAATATACGCTTTATCTTGTTTGAATATTTCAAAGGTAAATAAATATATACTTAAAGTTTTATTAGTTACCTTGAATAGGCATTTCTAGCAATTAATCAGCTACAAGTCCTATTTATCGTGATTTGACTACAGTAAGTAAAATATGTAACTAATATAGGTATAGTACATAGTCATGTAGATATAAAGTAGAATGAACCACCTTTTATATGATATTACCATTAAAAAATCATTTCTAAATTCTGCTTTCATATGAAATATGTTAATAAACAAGATACTTTATAACATGTTGTCATTTTTAGAAACTACTAACTTGGTGCAGTTGACAGACCGACTGATTTGTGCAACTTCTTTATTAACTATATGTGTAATAGTATCATTGTATTGTGCATGATTGCAATTATTTACTGAAACAAGTGTTAAAATATTGCCGTATGCTTGCAAAATGTTCATTGTTGATAAGATTATCAACATAATAATAAGTATTTGTCCTTATGCTAAACTTACTTAATATTATAAATGCGAAAGTTTGTGAGCACGGATGTTTTTTTTTTTATTTATTTCTTTTTTACATTTTCTACGGACTCTTAGTCCGTACTCTTTGAAGATTCTATGATAAATTATTTTAAAATTAATTGTATTATCACTACATAGTATAAAACAAAGTCACTTTCTCTGTCCCTGTATCCCTATGTATGCTTAAATCTTTAAAACTACGCAACGGATTGAAGAGGAAGCTTTATATGTATTAGTATCTACATTGCACCCGAGCGAAGCCGGGGCGGGTCGCTAGTGTTTTTATAAATTAACATCTTTCGAGTATGGATGTTTTTTACCCTTTCAAGCAAAAATTACCGAATGGATTTGGATGAAACTTGGCACATATATAGAAAATGGCCTGGAAAAACACATAGGATACATTTTGTGCCGGGAAAATGGTATATGCCTCGTGAATGTGGGTGAAGCCGCGGGGGACCGCTAGTCGGTTATGAATATGAGCTCGTTATGCAAGATAAATCTAAGCTACCACATGAAGTTGGAATTAGTAGGTATTTAGCTGAATAAATAAATATTAGTCAACTTTAAAATCCTACGATGAGCTTATGTTTTAGTGAAGGTAAAGATTGTGTGGTAGGGACACCGAGCTGGTACTTAAGTGACTGGCTACGCTCTTAAGTCGGAAAATCTGTCGCCAAAAAACTATCGGTATGTGCATTTGTCAGTTGCCTTCACGGTCATGTGTGCATAGCACATTTGGGCACATCATCGCTTCAGCTTATGCGTATAAACATCTTCATAAATATAAATTACGATTCGACTACATTCATTCATATATCAAAATCGATTTCTAATTATTATTTAATACCAAGTTTATTATTATATAAGGAGGTGGTAAAATTTAGAGGTCAAAATGTTTACTCACAAACGGTACCCTAAAGAGGACCACGGTCGTTATTGGAGCATGCAGCTGCCGTGTCGCACGAATTTTGGTGTCATTCGAATCACGGCACGCTTGTTTTGTGAATGTTTGTTGGACTCTGACTCACATTGCGTATTTGCTTAACTTTGCACCTTCTGTTAGTTCATCATCATGGATATGTCGGTACCTAAATGACTCCTTTGTTCAAATTTGATCCTTATGCTGAAGTTTGTAAAAATGAAAATGTATAATAACCCAAATTTGATGTGAATAAATTTGAAAGCACAAATTTAAGTTGTGAATAATTAATATAATAATAATATTCTGGTGCACTGTATCACACAAATTTACCATCCCCCATATCTCCGGATTTTCAGACGGTTTTCTCAGGTTAAATGTAAGATTTATGCTTTTAGTCGGTATAAAAATATATTACATCGAATCTTTTATGTTTAATCAAGTGTTAGGTTTATTGACTTTATGAATTAATATAGAAACAGTTATTGAAATAACTCATATGCAAATACCAACACAATCCGATGATGACTGCCAAATCTATCCAGTATTCGAAGTGAAATTCAGAAAGTTTAAAGGAAATCGAGGTGGGAAAGATTAAAATAACAAAGTGCCGCGCACGGTAAAATTTGTTTAAATCTGGAGATCGATGAACTGCAATGCATATAAACGACTACTTAACGAGATCTTCTTACTTTCATTGAACAAAAGTAAAATCTATTTTGATGCGAATCTAGAAAGTAGTTTTGCTTGAGCATGCAGGGCTTGCCGTGAAAGGCATAAACGTTTTTCGCTTGGTTGGTGCAGGCAGCCTAAGTTTGGTCATCAATAATTCAAGCAACGCGGTAGAGCCAACGCGAGAAGTCGAGAGCCGAGCTTGCCAGTTATGGTAATGCTTTTGAATATATTTTAAATTCTGTCTAGAGATTTTGTAATAATCTTTCACCTCGCGGATTCCCTCGCGCAGGTGTTCAATTCTGTATTTTTTTATACTTTTCGTTTCGGTCCCAGAACCAATTGCTTGGAACGCAGGGTGATGCATCACTATGAGAAGTCAAATTGCAGAATTATGCTTGCAGGAAAATCTTGAAGAGAATTTTTTTTTTTTCAAATAAACTCTTATAATAAAATATTAATTTTAAATAGCTCGGTAATCATAATAACATTTTATGATATACTAATTAACAATAGGTTTTAAAATGACAAGAAAGTTGAAATCCTAGAACAAGCAAAGACTTCACGAGTATCCTACTCTGATTTTGAATCAAGATTTTGATACGAACTTCAATTTCATCTTTGAATTGCAAGTCATGTGCATCGAATATTTTAAGATATTGCATCTAAAAACCGTAAAGAAACTCGTATATTCAAGCATTTTCACGCTATTCAATATATTTAATTCATTCCGATGAATCTTAATTGGCATGAAAGCCCCGTTAGGTACAATATGAATATGGGTAGTATGTTGTTTTTTAATAACTTATATCTGATTTTTCTAAGTTTTAGTATTCTTGAACATTTTGTTTCTTTCGTGCAATTTTATTGATAACTTATTTATTATTCTAAATCGTTGAAATCAGATCATTCGAATAAGATCCCATTGCGACTATGCTATTAAATATGCGATTCCATAAGCGACTACCAGAAGAACAATAGTTACAGAGGAATGGTAACGTCTCGTGAAGCGAATCACAAATCACAAAAAAGTGCTTCGAAATTTAAAAGACTAGCACATAGACTTCTTGGTAAACAGGCTTAGAATTTTTTTTTATTGTTATTTAATGGTATCAGAAAGTACAGTGTTTTTATATCATCAATAATAACTTGTCAAAAATGCAAAATGAGTTTGTATACCTATATAATCAGTATAGCCTACCAAGAAGGTTAATGTATCTACTATATTATATCACTATAAATTTATTCATGATACTTTTAAGCCGATATTGCCTATGTTATATTTTAGATGATATAACAAGCATTATAGCCTTACATTTTAATAATGATGATGATTAATAACCTTTTCAGATTGTAGGTCATACATAAAGATGTTCCAAACGTTTGTCTATACTTCAATACTCACAATAGATACAAACGAAATGTATGACGACACCTCTCAGTTGAACTTACATAACATTGAGTATATCTTTTATTTTTGCTATTTCCATGGATGTTTATTCGAGGTACTAAAACTGCTTATTCGAGGTTCAAATTAAGCATAAATATTTTTTTAAGTTGTAGAGGTCTTAGTGCATAGTTCGTCCGGGGAAGTACGACCTTACCCACTTACGCAGTAAAGCAGTAGTGCACTTGTATTACTTTGTATCGGTTAGAAAGGTTAGGAAGCCGGTGAAATTGCAGGCAAATGAGACTCAACAACTTCACGTCTCCGGGTCTACAATGCTTTGGCGATGCCTCTGGTGTTGAAAATGTCTATAGGCAGCGGTGATCACTTACCATCAGATGGTCCGTCTTCTTGCGTGTCACATAAAATATTACAAGCTGTTGCAGTTCATAATGTCAGAAAAATTTTATGTTACCTCCTGTCTACCTGCGTTAATACTTCGATTTTACAGTATGGGCCTCTATTCACAGAAGCCTACATTTTAAATAACTTTATAGAATCAGTAATAATGCGTATACAATTTTCCTTCCTACACAGCTGTCATAAATGAGTAATAAAACATGGTAGGTATATGTTTTAACTCTCATGATGATGCAGGAACAACTTCCACATGTCATATCTATTTCCTTTTACATTTGTTACATTAACTACTATTTTTGTTACAACGGAAATACATTTGTTTCTTACAGTCGATGGCGTGTTGTGTCATGGGTCGGACCGTAACAGCATTCGAAAGGTAATTATTAAAATCATAATTTATAGACAATTTCCAAGCGGCGAGCAGATCTCGAGCCGTTGCGTGACATATGGTTTCTATACAATAACTCATAATCTTATCGATGTGAATGAACCTTTCATTTTCGGTTGGAAATGTAATAGGTCCGGTTTCGCAACGAAGTCACGCACTTCTGATCCGAATAAAATCAAAATATGATTACTTTTAGTTGATGACATCTGACGTTTGTCCATTTCCCACGCTGGTGCAGTCCACTAGTAGCCGTAAATAAACAAGGTGCTTATCTTGGCTTATCTATACGCTTATCTCTGCGAAATGCGAGTGGTCTGAAGGTGGGTGGGGGGCTACGTCCCGTTAGCCGCGCTCGGCGCAGGCTACAGCTGATTTCACATGTGCCCGACTGCGGAGCAGTGCGCTCGTCTCGCGTTAAGTTTTCACGAAAATGCCGGCAAACTAAAGCAGTTATCGGACAATAAATACTTGTTATGAAAAGTGAATGTGCTATTTCAACATATTGAATGACTTATATCTAATATATTGCAAAAGTGATACTGCAAACTGTGTTGCTTTGCTCACACCATTCTATTTCAGTGGGTAAGTTTTGATAACTTTATTTATAAATATATAAATTTAGGATTTATTATAAGCTTTTTTTATTTTTATTTAGCTTCTAAGGTTAATGTGCACATGAGTAGGTAGAGGAAAAAAATTATAAAAAGAATCAAACTGAAAATGATATACTAATTGGAGACACAATGTTAGTTATTGGTAACCAATTAGTATAATAATGATGTCACGATGTAGTTCAATAAAAAAATACTAGCTGTATACAAATTAATGGTATAGCGTTAGGTATGAACTCATTGACTGGTTGACTGCGTCATTTGATGTATGACCCTGAAAGATAATACTCTTTTGAGGAAGAATGATCGAAGTTTTCTTTTGTCTTCCCCTTTGGCTGACATGGTATAAATTAAAATGTAAAATATATTATTTTATACTTAAATGTATGTTGCCACTCAAAGTTACGAATTGAGTTATAAGTTAGTAACGTAAAGTGAATATAACGATGCTTAGCCTGAAAATATCTCGTTTTGTAAAATGTAATAACAAACAAAAACGAAATACTTAAACCCAGAGTCAAATATAAACAGACAGTTCCAATCCCATGGAACTAGAAGGGCCACTAGCCATTATTAAGTGGGCCAATTGCTTGTTGCACTATTTGCATGAACTCTATTTACCTTACCATATTGTAATCATGACCTGCTTATCTTAATTACTTATTTAATGTTTTTATTCTTCTTACCATATACGTTATTTGCATAATACTCCTTTTGTGTGAACAGCTTGGCATACGAAACAATGCTAAATTTAACCTTGCAAATTAATGGAAGGGATTCCCACGACAAACTACATCACAGGCAGCTAATACCAAAAGCTTTAGTATTTCTATATTAAAGGCTTATTAGATGTTTCTTAGTTTAGTCCCTTAAGGGATTGTGAAAAATATGACATTTATAGAATTCCCAATAGGTGTTCATGATTATAAAGAATAACGGTGTCGTAATCCAGCCAAATTATATAGTGTTCCACAGTAGTACGTACAGGTAGCTCTCGATGGAAAATAAAAAGAAATTGTGGATCAGTCATGCAATACTGTTGCAGTTGGATTATGTTTCCTAACCTATTTTTTATCTGTGATAATGAGAATAAGACAGATAATAACTTACTTAAGGCTCGTGTGGCGTGTTACACCTTCCTAAGAGTTAGTTTTATTTCGAGCAGATTTATTAGATTATTATTTAAACTTGACCTTGTCTTAATAATTAAGAGATAGGTGTATTTTACTTAGCGATCGCCGGAGTCGCCGCCGGGTGGTTGGCACGTATATTGTATTGCGCAAACAAGTAATTGCCGTTATAGGAGCAGCATCGATGTGCATCGAATCTTAGGGCTACCAATAAGATAAATGCATGTTATTGCTGCAGTAAATAGTTTATGTTGCGTATCTTTTTACGAGAATTCGGTTAATAAGGGAATAAATACGATAAAGGAAAGCCTTATCTCGTAAGATAAAAAATTTTCGCGACGGCTTTCTTTCGCTTTAATATCTGTTTTATAATAAATAATAATTTGAAGTTATTCAACATATAGTTTTATGTAAGCTTTTCAATTCGTTGACAACCCTAATGTCAGGTATTTATAAAGATGTTAGCGCGCTCGTGCATCGCACTGCACGCCCGCGTTTAGGAGATCACTAAACTCGAACAAACCGATGCAATTGAATGCTCTTCTCATTTTTTTTACTATCATATTGTATCCGCGTACGTACATTATACGTGGGATTGTTTTGTACAAGATTGTTCTGATGTTTTCACATGATTTCCTATAGAGCACCCACGGTTTTGTTCGATGAACTGGCTCATTCTTATACCGGAAAGTACAACACAAGAACGGTATATTTGATTCCCATAGTAAGGCGGGTGAATCAATGAGGGTTAAATTATTTTTTTCTTATACATCAGAAATATAATTATTAATTATACCTACAGAGTTTTAAAATAATATTTAGATTATGTTAAGGTCTTGTTGAGAGTCATATGACATTTTTTTGGTACTTTCGGTTACCTATTACTTACGCGGTAGCAACTAAGTGTTTACAGCGAAAATGTATGTTCCGCGTTTGTTTACCTTCAATTTTAGTCAATTTACCGAACACAATCGCGACAACGCATTAGAGACGGCCCGTGGTTAAGGCGCAGGTGAGATTCTTCCGGATCTAATTGTGAAACGGCGACATCGCTCGGTCCGTGTTCAACTCCAATAGAGAATGTTTCAATTGGTTTCATATTTTGCGCGGCTCAGTCGTGTTATTAATTTTATTCGAGTATTGGTCGCGGTCGGAAAGTGTTCCGCTGGCGATACGACACGGGCGGTTGTCAATCAGAGCGGACGGAGCAGGGTGATGCGCTTACAATTGCATGATATCGACCCCGATCTCGACTCAGGTTTCACTACGCTTGCGAGTCGCGCCCCGCGAGATTAGTGCAATAGTTCAATTTGTACACAGTGATGAAATCGGTATTGCACATGCCTTAGTCTAGACTAGGCTTTACCTACGCTAGAAAACTTTGTCTATAGAGACTGGCGCTCTACAAAATTACTTCATTATGTTGCAGCTTTCCTTTGTGGTTTTGAGCTTGGTTGTTGATCACTTTATTGGTTATAACAAAAGCATTTCATCACAAATAATAGTCTAATCTATTTTATTCCCTATTAACTGTTAGGAATAACCATTTACATTGACTATAAAATAAATTAAGAGTTTATAAGATAGTACAATTATTAATGTAATGGTATTTTAATTAATATTAATTATTACACTGATCGTGTTATTTCATATATTTTTATCATCTTGATTCACTAAAGATATTTATAATTAGTTACATAGATAAAAAAACATAAATTATACTCATGTAATGGCTCCGAGAAACTTATGAAAAAAAAAAAACGAAATTTCTTAATTGTGTATTTTTTCTTGTTTTTATCAAATATCTCCTAAATTAACCTGAATAACTATAGCATATGACAAATCATCACTTGCCTAAGAAAAATAAAACAAATGTCATATCTTACTGAAATAACTCATACCTAGTACGTCATATTACAAAACAGAGCATAAAAGGAATGATTGAGTGATTACATACAACTTCAAATAATAATGTACATAGTATTACAATTAAGGCTAACGACTGTCCTCAAATGGTGAAAAGAAAGCTTTACTTCAACACAACACAAAGAAATTGTATTGTAATGTTTTTGTAAATATCGTTACGTAATAGATATTCGAAATTTAATATACCAGATAATTGTTCCTTACATAACTAACTGAAACACGTGCGTTATTAGCGAAAACGATGAAGATACCTTTCAAAATAAAACTCAATCTAGGTAACTCCCACAACATTTTATACATAAATAAATAAAAATGTTTATTTCTGTATCCATTTACAATTTAAAATTAAGTTTGGGACCTTCTTTTAAGTACAGAAATACTTGTGTCAGAAGACCCCGCCCTTCAATAGCCATAATATAAGGTTAAGTTTTATACCGTAAAAAACATCTATATTCGATATTTTTTCGTATTCTAAAGCCAGTGACTAAATTGATAGTTTTCCTTAGTCATCAATAATGAACTAGACACATTCCCAGAAGTGCACGATAGCGATATAAGTATAAAGTCTAGTGATGACAAGCTCATCGCATTCTTGTGCAATGTTTACTGTGAAAAGAACCCACTAGGCGTGTCGGTCGGTAAAAACAATAATGGCATAACATAATAGTTAACGGTACAGATCAAAGTAATAAATTTTGTTGCAGTCGTCGAATGAAAAATTTCACAGCGAATTATATTTGACACTAGCTGCGTCTTGCGGCTTTGCCCACTTTCAATCCTGGTTATATACCTTCCTCTTGAATTACTTTATCTATTGCTGAAAACTGTATTAAAATCCGTTGCATAGTTTACGATTCTAAACATTCATTTTAACATTTTTATATATATAGATAGATGATATATGCGAGAGATGAAGTGATAGAACGAACAATACAAATATAATTATTGGCGGTTATTTTAGTACTGATGACAACAACGTTTTAAAATACAGTTTCCAAGAAGTCTAGACATCAGAGTATCAAGTCCCGAGTAGGTAAGATAGGCCATCTAACGATTACAAAATATCCAAAAAAACAGTTATCAAGCATACGCTGAAAATACAAATAACGACACGACGACTTGAACGAACATTAAAGTCACGACCAGCCCCCTTATTCAGTTAATACAAACTTCGTCGACATGCCGCCGCGGAGGCCTCGGAGAGCTTACCTCTCACGTGATGGCATAGTTAGCGAAAGAGACAGAGCATAGAGGCCGCGAACATTCTCGAGCTAGTGTCGTTTTCCTTACAGAATCGAACCCCAGAAACGTATTCCGATACGAAGCAGTAGCATGAAGAAGACATAGCAACTCAGCAACGATTACGAATCAAATTAACAGCAATTTGAAACATCATTGGCATTGTCGGCCAATTGAAATTGATGGCCAATGATTCACAGCCCACAGGTTAAGCGCTGGTCGGTATTGATCAAGCGGTAACCGATTAAACTCGTCATGGTTTCTAATTCACGACCTATACCCCTATTGTGTGAAATGGTACGAGGTAATTCAGCAGCGTACATAAAAAGGCTAACACAAAACAACAGCATGATAATATCGAAAATTACGCAACGGATCTAATTGTTGAATAATTAAATTACATTCTCAAAAATAAATGTTGTGAAAATCCTGGGTCGTTGATCTATTACCAAAATCTTGATATATCAAATTTAATAAAAAACTTTGGTGACTTTGTATTCAAAATAAACGTACCTAATGAGATTTTAATGTATAAAAAAATACAATATATTTTATCCACATCATATAGATATGGTTTATCTTTCACATTAAATAGCTGCATAAGTAGCGTATGATTTACATTAACATTATGATTGTACATCTGCATGTAATGAGATATTCACGATAGAGAAACAATCATCTCGAGTACGTTAATAACAATGAGGAAATAATATCTATTCTCAGAATTTTCGATAAAATTTCCTTTCTAAAATTCTAATAGTATCTAATAATGAATAGAATGTAGGTAATGTAGTCTTACATAAATGTTAATATAATGTTTATTCTCGTAATAAATAATAGGAACAGGAAGGTAAAACAATTGCTTGTTTTAAAATTATGAGATGAAATGTAAAAATTATTATAACTCATCAGAATGAACTTGTTAGTATAAATCAAATATCAAAGTGTCTCGTTGTCTTTTAGTCAATTTATTTCAATAGTATATCTAATTGCTGCCTTTAACTAGAACAATAATTAGGGTTGTCAAGTCTTACTAAACAATGATATGAAATCGTACTAATATAAAAAACGCGAACATTTGTAGGTATAGATAGGTAGATAGGTATGGATGATTGTTCCTCTTGCACACAAAACCTACCCAACGGATTTGGGTGAAACTTGGCACATAGATAGAATATATATTGGATTAACATTTAGGCTTTTTTTAATCTCGGGAATATGTTACATCCCTCGGGAACGCGGGTGAAACCGCGGGGGACAACTAATTGTAAAATATACTTACATTATACCCAAAATACTCAGTAAACATAATCTTACTTCTTCTTACCAAATAGTTTGATGAAAGAAACGTTAACGAAAGTTCCAAATGATAAGTACACATACACTACAATAACTAAACTTGCGGTACTCTATGATGGCCGTTTTGACGTTTAACAATGTCAAAGAAAAATAACCTTTATTCCTTCAGTAATAAGGTGGATCTATTGATTCAACAGCTAATTGTATGATGATGGAAATCGACCTTCCAGAGCAATACAGTTTCTTTTCCTATGACAATCTGAACGTCAAAACGGCCATCATAGCGTGCCGGTAGTATCAATCAACCAGTGTGAACTGGTATCGCAAGCCACCGTGGTTTCTAAGACATTTACAACAAATATAATGTTAGTCATTGTTTTTAAAATGTCTGCTAATTTAGGACATTATCTAATGCCGCGGAAAAACAAAGTAAGGTTTTTATTTTAAGTAGGTCTATTAGCGCAAAACTTGTCTTTTAAATTACATCTGTATGTACCTACCAACTTTAAATACATATTAAAAATTTGATTTCAAAATTGTTAACAACTGGTATTCTCGCTGTGTAATTTGAATTTATCAAAATAGTAAATTATGAGAAATTCAAAATAGAAATGCAATTTACATTGCATTTTAACAGGTGAAAGAGGTAGTGTCGACTTGTTTTCGAACAGGTTTTTATTTCTTTGCATATCTTTTTTGTGTTTCTAATATTTGTTTTCACTTGACTTTATCGATCATTTTTTTTTTTTTTTTTATACCACTAAGGTAGCAAACAAGCTGACGGCCCGTCTGATGGTAAACGGCCACCGCAGCCTTTGGACGCTTGCAACACCGTGGGTATCACTCGCGCGTTGCCGACCCTGCAAAAATCTCTTCACACCCTTCTTGAAGAACCCCATATTGTACTCCCTATAATATATTATATAAACATACCAAACGTTCGTCAATAGAGTTAATATGGTTTCCACGTGTTCCGAACATCAGCCTTCGGAGGTGATGGCCAGGGATTAGCCTTGCTCATGACATTGTCTATCAGTCGAGGCCACCACGTGATGATTACTGTAGCTTAGTAATTAGGAAGCCTTTTCAATGCAAGAAAACTGTATGCCTAAAGACTTTCCACTACTACCATTAGATACTTTACCCAGTGGATAGACATGACCACTTTTAATTTGATCTATACTTCTATACTAGTATTAGAAAGAGGAAAGATTTGTATGTAAGTATGTTTGTTACTAAAACTACTAAACGGATATGGATGAAACTTGGCACATAGAAAGAACATACCATGGAATAATATACAAGCTACTTTTTATCCCGGGAAAATGTGATTTCACCTCGGGAACGCGGGTAAAACCGCGGAGGACAGCTAGTTAAGCAATAAAAATGTGCGCTTAATAACTTACCGAGTTCAAACAAGCTATAATCTATCGTTATAATTCAAGTAAATACAATATTTCATATTTTAGGATTTTTTCACAGCGTTCAGAGAAAGCTTAATCAATCAATCAATTTAAATGAAAGATAAATGAATAATCATTGTTTAATTTGCTAATTGTAATGTATAATTGGAATAAACAAGTACTTTCGTTTCTTTAAAATCTTTCCAAGATTTGTCTCGTAATTAATGCATAACTTTTCTAGAGAGCATAAACATGATTCTTTACGACAGTTCTTGATGAATCATTTGACATGTAACACTAAAACTAGTTTACTTATACAAACAGGTACTTTTAATTGAATACAAAACGCACCCATGAGTCGAAACTGCTTGATTATGTCTGTTGACCAACACGGTAACTTTTAAGAGTGACTATTCAAGTATTTTCTTAGGAATTTGGTCTGTATCTAGTTTATTCAAACAAATTCGATCGCTGGGTCGTTGATCTCAGTTAGAATATTTTATTTTGGCTAATTACCTATCTGATTGTTACATATACAACTTGTTACAAAATACCCTGTAAAAATATAATTAATTATCAAAGCCAACAACCCTAGTAAGCTGTCATGTCAGGGAACCAGATTATTTAACAAAAAGGCCTACGTACCTATTTTACTTAATAATTGTCTACTTTAATAGTTTTTCTATTTTTCATTCATATTTTTTTTATTTCCTTGGGGTTACTACGGTTTTTAATATTGTGAATGGACTCGTTATAAGGCCCCATTTAACCTCATTTCGGCTTCACGGGAAGTTTTGTAACACCCTGAATATTCAGCCTCATAATCATCATTACGTTCAACTGTAGAAAATCATTGATTTTATTAAGCACATCTCTTTCGAAGCGCACGTACATTCCATTGCATCCATGTAACAGTATTCTATTCACCAGTAAATCGGTCAGTTAGCCCCCTGGTTCACGGTCCATTGGAATAGTTATTCAGATTGTATTGTATAATTGAACAGCTCTGCACAACTGTGGAAGTGCGCTTCACTGGTCTGACTTTGTTTGCTTAATACTCTTGTAAATGGAACTAAATCAAACACTTAATATTTAAACATTCAATGTATACGTTCAATGGCAAATTGCGAAAGGACTAGGCACGTCTCACTCTCGTTGTTTGATTTCGAGAATGAAGGACACTGTGATCGACATAATGCTATGCTTATGATTGAGCGTGTTAGTTTTTAAAGTATAGTTATTTTAATGTCCTTACACCTACTGATAAAATGTATAGTCATTCGGCCAGTTTGCTAAATTAACCGAATTATTGCCTTAGCTGCCAACAAAATATCTTTTCAACTTTTTTTAATTCAACTGCAGTTTTTATTTGAAAGCATTCCGGGTCAAAAATAGCAGTCAAATACCATTGTGATCTATTACGTCACTTTCACAGAGAGACGATACAATAAACATTCATCTAATATTTAACGAGCGTAGGTATTATTTGTAATTGAATTACGAAGTTATAGAAGCACTATAGTCTACCTGGAAATGTAATTTGTTAAATAAGAATTCAATTTTATATCGCGGTTTGAATGACGCAATGTCTTCTGACAAAGTGTTTGTCCGATATCCTGTCTGTGTTAAAATGGGCTTGCAATGGCATACGTGTGGTCTCGATGCTTTGTAAGCAAATTATTTGATTGTCTGTGCTTGTACACCAGCTCCCTATTTTGTAATTTATTACTTATTCACGCATAACCCATACAAATAAAAAAAACTGACGCACACTGAGGTTGTTCAATAATAATATAATTAACTTTATTTCCCATGCACTAGACATGTAGAAGTTTTAGTATAAATCTTATATAACCTTGCAATATCCAACATACAATATAAACCGAAGAAAAATAATAAAAAATATTCATTAAAAAAAAACAATAGATTGCAAAACTAATCGCATAACGGTAAAACAGCGAACCGTTAATAATTATCGATTCACAACGGGCTGCGCTATTAATAAGCATAGGCGCAGACATTCTACCATGAATGCTCATGATAAGTCAACATCCAACAACAGCATACCGGTAAAATCAGAAGTTAAATAAATAAATAAATAAAAGAAATACGTAAAATTTTGTGCCATAACAAAAAAAAGTCGAATTTACTCGTTTAACAAAGTTCTGTGTGTATTTTATTGAGTTTATTTTTTTGCTTCCAATAAATAACAAAACAGTGATGTCACGAGGCCGAATGCAGTCATGCTGTGTGACCTTTGCTGAAGTTGTTTTAGAGAGCAAAAAATATTTAAACTGTGCCTACATATTGGCGTCACTTTTAATATTTTTTACTAATTAATTAATAATAATAATATTATTTACTTGTACTTATATTTGGAAACCCTTTGATGTCTTTACGTTTTTTTTTAAACCAACTCAAAGAAGGTTACCTATCTAATGATGCAGGAACTCACACCTGACTAAATAAATTGGGTACCTGCGCTACCATGAATTCCGGTAATATTGATATTATTTCAGATTTTAATTTAAATAAAAAATATTTATTTACGGCCACTTAAAATAGTCAACTTTAAAAGTTTCTTGAAGTAACATTTTAAAAGTAAGTTATATGACTTGTTGATAAAATAGTCTCTGTTTTGACTTTTCTATAAAGAGCTACTTTCTTACCCGTTCCTATTTTGTATCAAATGATTTGTAACCGCAGCAAAAGATATCGGAATACATAGAAAATTATTTTTACAATTGATTACGCCTAGAAAGTATTACTTTCTCATCACGGCGGCAACAATTGGTCGAACTTCACGTTTATTTCGAAGAATTCACAGGTATCTACACCATAGTTACGAGGCTAAACTGAGCTAATTGTTACTGTTAAATTATAAAAATATATTCAGGTTAATTCTAATAAATAAATAAACAATCCCGAGACATTCTTTACACACGGCCCTCTGAACCCAAACTAAGCAGAGCTTGTACTATGGAAACCAGATAACTGATATAATACTACATTTTTTTTGGTAAATACATACTTATATAGATATTTACACCCAGACACAACAAACAAAAATGTTCATGGACACAAATGTTTGTCCTGGGTGGGCATCGAACCCGCGACCTGCGACTTGGCAGTCGGGTCGCTAACCACCAAGCCAACTAGCCTGTCAAATATCAAATGAAAATAATAATATATAAATATAAAAAATCTAGGAGCCTTATTTGTTACTTAGTTTTATCTTGCAACAAACAAACCGAAAAATTATCTTTTCCGCATAAAGTTGACTGGCATCAGTTACATTTCACGATTTGATCGCATTATAATATAAAGATAGATATACATACTTAAATAAATTACTTTGAATTAATACGTCCAAAAATTGGTGACTGATAAAGTGCCTAATCCGTTAATCCATAAGTTACCTACTTATTACGTAGTCTATTCCTATCAAATATCTAATGGAATACGTAATTTCAAATCGAAGATATCAGATGCACTAGCTGTCCCCCGCGGTTTCACTCGCGTTCCCGAGATATGTCAATATCTCTATAAAATAGATATTCCTTGGGATAAAAAGTAAGATGTAAAGTATGTGATAAACCAGGTTTTAAACTATCAAAACTTTCGTAATATTAATATTAGTAGGTACGATTATTAGTTACAGTTGTGGAGAATTGATCTCTCTAACATATAAATGAGCTCCGTATTCATTATAAGCATATACTTATACCGTTATGACTAGCAAAATAACTAAAATGATGATCACCCGTATTGAATTATTGGCACGCCTACTTCAATCTACCTACTGAATGTTACCATAATGAGACAAGTAGGAATATTGTGATTAGTTATATCTTTTTAAGATTAGACCTACCTATATAAGGTATGTACTTATTATGGATGCGTACATGTTACAAGAATATCTATTCTATTGGATATTCATAATTTGGCAGACAAATTCAACAGTTTTGAAAAGTTAAAATAGGTTTAGATTTAATTTTAACTTGATTCAAAGAATAGGCCCATCCAAATGTGAGGCGCGGTCCGAAGGGGAGGGTCACCCCAAAATAGTACATGTCAATTTACAAAATCATAAAAAGCATTTTGTAATATTATATTAGTGACCCCTCGAAAATTTCAGGCTGCGACCGCGCCTGAATGTGACCTTGAAACCTGTGAAGGTCACATTCAACAAAAAAATTGTTAGATAATTTAATTTTAACTTGAAAGAATAGGACAATCCAAATATGACCCTAAAATCTATGAAAAATCGAACTTACACAAAAATCAGAATACAAATTTCCGTTTAATGTTATTACTCACAAGATCTTCTGTAGGTGTAGTCTTTGTCACCTTATATTTCGCGTAATGTAATTTGAACTTGAGTCAAAGAGTAACACAATCCAAATGTGACCGAAAAATCTGTGTGCCGATTACCATATCGCCCCCCTTAGTGTTCAATGTGTAATATTACTACAGAGGTGACGTATCCATAGAGTCGTTGACAGATCTAAGGTTTTGACACTTCTTCTTTTATGGGATAAAATATTGCCGACTATTTTACGGATCACATGTGTTTTATTTCGCATGTTCGGGAGCTGCTATCTCCCGCATCTGTATTTTTACATAAATAAAGAATCAGAATACAAACTTCCGTTCAATGTTATTACTTACACAAACTACTTCATAGGTGTTGTACCTTTGTCACCTCATATTTCGCGTAAGTCAGCACTTCACAGGCTTGAATTCCACCGTTGGCACGTAATACCATCTGCCGTACAGATACACTAACCCCACTGTGACCGTGGTTGAGCATTATAGGATAAGTACCTATACTTTAATGCTATGAAAGGATTGCATTATGCAGCTTTAAGGCTTCGTTGTATTACAATATTGAATCAACAAAGCTAAATCCGATGTCTTACAGTTCGTAAACGTGATAGAAGGTCATGTTATTTGATTAGTGTAGCACTACTATGTAGACTCGGAAAGAGAATTTTTGATCTTTGATATCTGAGTGCAAAAGCCGTTTTTATCCGCTAGAGGATAAAGTAAATTGAATTTAGAACATCGTGTGCACAAAGTTTGTGAACATCATTAAACCTATTTACTTCTACCTCCATGGTGCTGAATTTATCATACAACCTTTTTTAATTTGTTAAAAACTCAGACTCGGAACCTTCTTGGTGTACTTTCTTTTAATTTGCTTTGCGCGGGCCATTAATTTTTTTTTTTGCATTATTTCATTCCTCGCTGATGTGAGATGAAAAGTTACGTGTTGCACTCGAGTGCAAAGATTTTTCACCTCATGCTCTTTTGATTCCCTCGCTAACGCTCAGGATATTTTTTTGTAAATTTTTAATTTTAGAATCCTGCCCTTGTTCGGTCGTCAAAATTGAGCACGCGGTTAAAAAGCAACTTTGCACTCTTGTATAAAAAATAACTATTATTTCTTCTATCTAACTAAAAGAAAGAGTTGAATAGTAATGAGGTCAATAGAACTTCGTGAGCAAATATTAGTAAAAAAATACGCTTTCCCGACGGCTGTGGGTATAAAATTGATTTAACATGCATTTTAAGAGAAGTGGTTATCGAGGTTGTTGTATATAGCTGGCAGTATTTGAAATTGTTTATTAATAGCGTGTACGAACGCACTGAACGGAAGCTAATGGTCTTACACCCCTACAGAATAGTTCAAAATGATGGGCTGTACACATCATTCTGATACATTCTCTACACGTGAAACGAACCGTATACTGTATACTTCTATTGTTAGTATATTATCGTTGTAGATTTTGATTGTAACATATCAAATCAGTTCTCAGACACATTATTTCCAAACTTCAATAAAGTAGGTAACCTATTATCATATAAGAACTTCTTTAATTATTAATATCACTAGCTGTCACCTGCGGTTTCACCCGCATTCCCGAGAGATGTAACATTTTCCCGGGATAAAAAGTACCCTATATTTTATTTCGATATATGTTCTATCTATGTGCCAAGTTTCATCCAAATCCATTGGGTACACATCCATACATTCAAACTTTCGCGTTTATAATACAAGTAGGATAGTAGGATTATCATTGTGTACAGCAAAAAAGATGGAAAAAAATCATTGTGTACAGCAAAAAAAAATGTAAAGCCTAACTTATAGTTATAATTAGCAGCAGGAAATTACACAGTTGAGCCTGGGAACACGTATCAAAATAGTCATGTGAAAACTTTGCCCACTAATTACCTAATGAAAATATTTTAAAGGCTTTGAAGTTGAAGTTACCTATTAATTACGTCTCGAATTATGTTGATATAAAAGTCACGGTCTAGATTCTGTGAATACTGTGGTATAATATTACAGTGTAGTTATATACAGGTACGAAGTCAAAGTCCAAAGCTTTCAGTACTACAGGTGTGCGATTTAAACTTGAGCCGTTTACTGTACTTTAAAACGAAAAGTTATTCAAAAACTTTTATAATAAATACGTAGAATGTGTTTTTTACTCAAGTAAAGTTTTTTTTTTTTTATTCATATACCTTATGTCGAACAGGAATGTAGTAAAACTAGACTAAATAATAATAAAAAAATGTTGGTAGGCACGTTTCTTTCTACCAATCGTTTTATTACATTACATTATGTAGCCTGTCCGTTCGTTGAGTGAAAAATAATGATCGCTATTGCTTAATCCATCTTTGATTATAATAATTACAATGAGAATTAGCTAGTTGGCCGTTGGCGCGATCGCTCTACGTGACAAAAACAAACAGTGAAAGTGTCGCTGAGCCGCGTCCGTTCCGTCAGTCACAGTAAGCGAGACCTCTTTTTGCATGAAAATATTTTAATGCCCGTATTTACGGTGTATTGTGTACGGTAATTACCGATGTCGTCTGATGGATTAAGTTCATCGCTCCGTGAACGAGACCTCGCCACTTTTAAACCTTGTTGAAACTCCGCTGCTATTCTGAACTTATATAAATGTTCGGGTGGTATTGGTGTGGTTTCAGTTTCAGTGTTTAATTGTATATGGAAATATAATTTCGATTGAGCAGAAATGTTTTTGTTGGTAGATAAGTTTCTTCGATAGATTTTTTTAACTTTAGCAAACTAGGTAGGTTGGTACCTACAAAATTGTTGTTTTTCGCTTCATATTATATCGTCTATTCGCACTCTAACTAGTCTTCTCATAGCCACAGTCAATGCAATGGTGATTCAAAATAATATCATGATAATAATCAGCCCCTTTATTCAGCTAATACAAACTTCGTCGACGAGCCGCTTCACGGAAGCCTCGGAGAACTTATCTCTCACGTGATTAGTAGTATTATCGTAGTTAGCGAAAGAGACAGAGCATGGAGGCTGCGGAAACATCCTCGAGTTAGTGTCATTTTCCTTACAGAATCGAGGCCCTGGTAGCAAAATAGATCCAATATACATAAACAAAAAATCATTAAGTTTCTCCAATCATTGAACTGTTGTAATTTAGATTCGAAATATTTTTGAAATATTTCTGACCGCAAAATATATATTTGCCATTTCGAAAATGTTATACATCTTAGCAAATTTATTAAAGCACGTTCATTGGGTCATATTTACATATCAACTGCGAAGTCACCTTTCTTACGTCGAATTAGCTCAATAGCACGCATATTACTGTACAAATATTAACAAGTCATGTTACTAGTTACGACACAACCATTTGTGCAAGGTTGACACCAATTTAACATCGCGCTTGTGTAAAATAAGTCAATAACGAACATTATGTCACCAAATGTAACTGATATTTTATATGATACTAGCTCTCCCCGCGGTTTTACCCGCGTTCCCGTAGAATGTCACATGTATTATACATAAAAATGTTCCTCTTCAATCACTCTATCTATTAAAAAAACGCATCAAAATCCGTTACGTAGTTTTAAAGATTTAAGCATACATAGGGATATAGGGACAGATAAAGCGACTTTGTTTTATACTATGTAGTGATTGAAACTTTATATTTTGAACTTAAGTTCTGGGGCTCGATTCTGTAAAGAAAATTACACTAACTCGAGGATATTTCGTCGCGGCCTCCGTGCTCTGTCTCTTTTGCTAACTACGCTAATACTATTAATCATGTGAGAGATAAGTTCTCCGAGGCCTCCGTGTAGCGGCTCGTCGACGAAGTTTGTATTAACTGAATAAGACCTAAGCAGCCCGTACGTGCTATGAGTATTCATAAGTATTTAATAAGCCAGTGTTTTAATTTAAATATCATACTCTGAATTGTTAATAAACTTACACTTACCAGTTGGGTATGATTTCATAGATTGTATATACCTACTTCTCGTGTTGCTAAAATTGGCGAATTAAACTTTGGTTTTGTAAAAAAAACGGAAGCGTTTTAGTAAATTACTACTTTCTTGTTGCTCATAAACGCGTGCAAAGTCTTTAGAACGTTGTCGCCTGCTTCTTTTATATACCTATTAACTTTTATGTTAGTTATAATTTGGTGGTAACAGACATTTATTTACTTAAATCCTTGTCAGAATCCTCGCACCTATTACTGAACGATCTGTTTCATTACTATAAAGAATTATAGCATTATTTTATTGGCAGCTCCACCTCTTTCAATGCGCACACGCAGCGATGCAAAGGCGCACGCGACGTTCGGTATATTTTATTTATAAATTCCATTTCCTCGAACACCACCTTATTTAGCAACAAGAGTAAAAAGAACCAACACAGTTATGTATCTAAAAAATATTAGTATTAGCTGTTAGTAAATATAATAAATTAAAAATACAATCTATTACTTCACTCATCGTCATCATTAAAATAAATCGAGTGAATAATTTAACATTCCACTTTCTATTTCGTTATAAAAATAAAACTGCTATAAAAACGTGTGTAGAAAGTGCCGATCTGTGATCAGATTTACACAATTTAGTAATTAAAAACATATAAAATAAGATGGATTTGTTTTCGTTAAAGGTCAATAAAACTTCCAATAATAAATGTGAAGATCACGGTACAGCTCTTCATCAATCGAGAAACAATGCACTAATGGGGTTAACAATGCGATAATTAATTTGCGATTTGTTCGTGTGAGAAACGATTATTTATGAGCTAACAACACACAATTATACTTTTTACCTAGGCTTGGTTTTTGATCACAATCTCACCGTGATAAGTAATGATGACGGTTGCGGCCGCCATTTTGATTTTATAAAAAAACTTTAGCCTTTAATGCACGGCATGACGATGTTTAGTAAGTTCTTGTATAGGTAAAAAGGTACGCGTGGAAACAGAGCTTTCTGTCGTACAGACCAGTAAAAATATAGCCTATATCAGAAAGCCTATGTTTGTACGTTATGTTAGACATTAGATCCTTCAAATATCGATGGATTACCAATTTCCATACTGTCATCTAATGTCCCAAAACTGGGAGTTTGGTTGTTAAAATGCTAAGAAGTGTGATTGAGTCACGACACAATTACACGGCTGAGCAGATTTGAATGAAATTAAGTATTTAGGTAAATTGTGTTCTGGATATTTTTATCACACGAAACATGGGAAAAACTACTAGAAAATGTCAGATGCGGAAGCTTTTTTATTTTCTTTTTGGTGTCTCATTTTGTGTGACTGCAAGGAGTCCAAAGGCTCAAGTCTCATTCGTATTTCAGATGCTAGCTCAATGTGAATCGTGAGCCATGCGCAGCGACGTGGCGTACCGCGGGCTCTCGCAGCACGTGGAGCTGGACCGAGCGGCTGACCCTCGGGACCGCTTCACGCTGCAGGAGCTCATCGGAGAAGGAACTTACGGTGAAGTCTACTGCGCCAGAGATAAAAAATCCGGCAAACGGGTCGCAGTGAAGGTTAGTATCACAACGACCTTCTGCGGAATAGGTAAAATAATAAAAACAAAACAAAAGATGTGAAACTTTTCTATTGCAGGGAAACATTTTAATTATTCGCTTTTGAATAGCATCGATTGTGTTTATTATTCATTTATTTTTCGTCACACTAAAAGGTTGCAAATTAGAATTTGATGCCATCACATAAATGTTTCAATTCAAAAGAAATTGGACACTCTTTACACACGGCCATCTAATCCATGTCCTCGTAGAGCTTGTATTATGGAAATATGGAATTTTCTATATAACATGCTTTTATACATACTAACGCCCATTATATAGGTATCTCGTTCATTAGTTTCAACAAAAAGCAAAAATGATGAATGAAAATAAATTGTTCATTCGCAATTGTCGGAAATGATTGACTTGCATCGAACGATACGCAACACTCAGTCTGGTTTCTTTATTATTTACTAGTAATGTATATTGTACCCCACGTATCCGCGTCGGTTCTTGGGAAAAGTTGACGACCTTATTTTAAGCCCTGTATGTGAGTCACTACACAAGCTCACTTCAAGTTTATATAAGCTAGATTATTTATGATAAACGTTCGTTGCAAAAATATTATTGTAACGTGTTATTTAAGTAGCAGCGACGAGACGTGACCAAGTTCAATAACATTTGTAGGGCTGCCTCGATGGCTACACGAGGGACGCGCCTCACAACCTGCTTGCGTGTTTATGGTCGACTTTAGTGAAATCTGAGAGAAACCTCAGCTACACCATCACGCTAACCCTATAAAGCTTGTATTTATTAAGCATTATCACAGATATTTTCATGAAATGGTTCTGTCTCGAAAACCTCAATTTGCATAAGTAGTCAAATTAAAATATCTAATGTTTATTTTAATGGACAGATAAGTAAGTGCTGAGAATAAACTCATTATAAATATAACTAATGACTGGCAATTAAAACACTGCCATGTAGATACATTAGTGTAATATATAATAATTAACATATGCACACAAACATAAGTTGACTTTGCATAATAAATAGATCGGTATATTTCACGAGAGTTTTGTTAGCATACAGCCTCTGCATTCTTTAATACACACCTCATCGGCGAGCTAGCGCAAAGAGGCCTCGGAGTGCGGACCTCTCACGTAATTACGTAGTTCACGAAAGGGACAGAGCATAGAGACGGCGTTGATACATCGTCGACATTGTGTCATTTACCTTACGGAATCGAACCCCAGCTCGTAATTGATTGCATACAATATAGTAACATACATAGTTATCTCAAAACATAGCATTGGTGTCAAGGCCGCAAAACAATACACGTAGCCTCTCATTTTACCACAGCCTAGTGTCAATGGTAATCTAAACTGATTGAATTTATCTGCAGCATTATACGTGCCGAATATTTTACTTATTTAATTATGTTAAAATTTAAACAGATATTGGAAAATATCACGGAGAATATTGAGGAAATCGAAGAAGAATTTCTGGTTTTTCGTGACCTGTCGACCCACCCAAATATTCCTGAGTTTTTTGGATTATTTTTGAAACGCGGCGTGAGTTCTGATGATGACCAAATATGGTTCGTAATGGAGGTTTGTATTATTATTTCTTATGTAGTTATATGATGTTTATTATTCGAAAGGTATTATATGTGACCTGTTTTAACTTACAGCTGTGCACTGGTGGTTCAGTGACAGATTTATGCGCTGGAATGCGGGCTCGTGGAGTCACTCTGACGGAGCCTCAACTCGCTTACGTATTGCGTGGGACCGTGCGGGCGCTGACACATCTCCACGCTCATCGGTGCATGCACCGCGACGTCAAAGGGCACAATATTCTTCTTACAGAAGATGCAGAAGTGAAACTTGTCGATTTTGGAGTATCGTCACATCTGGCTGCAACAGCTGCTAGAAGAAACACTTCAGTTGGGACGCCATATTGGATGGCTCCAGAGGTATAATTGAAAATAATATAGTTATTCAGAAAAGAAAACAAGAAGTCTCTGAGAGCATTTTTATGACTTTTTTATTATGATGATATTACCTCTTACTCCTTTTACTTGACCTCAATTCAATGTCAATTTCGAGAGTAGTTGTTACGAAAGCATATTATTCAGTTGATTTGATATGCATACCATTGTTTAAAATTGCAGGTGATAGCGTGTGAACAACAGCTAGACGAATCTTATGACTGCAGATGTGATGTGTGGTCCGTTGGTATAACAGCTATTGAACTAGCCGAAGGTGAACCACCACTGTCTGGGCTTCATCCAATGAGAGCATTATTCCAAATACCCCGCAACCCGCCACCGTCCTTGTCACATCCAGAGATATTTACACCACACCTCTCAGACTTCATAGCTGACTGTTTAGTAAAAGATATGAACCAAAGACCGTTTGCAAGAGAGCTTTTGGAACATCCTCTACTACTCGCTGTCAGTAGCTTTGAGGACAAGGTCATGACTTTTACTTAATTTATTTAGTTTTTAGGCACAAATCTTAAGTAGAAATTATAATATAATATTAAATTTGCAGATCCGGAAAGAACTGCAAGCAGAAATAAAACGACAGAGAGCCGAGGGTCGAAGTTGTCGTGCTGCTGAAGCTACAACAAAAAGAGGCAAACTTAAATCGCATCGAAAAGCCCGACCTGAGAAAATGTATACAGATGATTTAGCCACACTCGAAGTCTTAACTGAGGACGCTATAGTTGAGCAATTGCAGAAAAGATACAATCAAAATCAAATCTACACATACATAGGAGATATTTTAGTGGCTGTTAATCCTTTCACTGATGTTGGGATATACACCACAAAGGTGGAGATTGCAAGTATTATTCATTGGTAGATGCTGATTACACAAACATATATGAAGTTATTTAAATATTCTATAAAATTTTAGAGTCAGCAAATCTATCAAGGTCGATGTCGGTCGGACAACCCACCTCATATATTCGCAGTGGCCGATGCGGCTCATCAAGCATTAATGCATCAGAAGCAGCATCAAGCAATAGTCATATCTGGTGAGAGTGGTGCTGGGAAAACAGAATCTGCTAATCTTTTATTGAAGCAACTTGTATTTTTATCAAAGGTATATAATGCTACATTAATATTATTTTTTGTTGTTGTTTTTTACAATATATTATAGAAAATTGTCTTTGCAGACCCAAAATCGTAATTTAGAAGAGAAGATTTTGCAAGTGAACCCAATAATGGAGTCCTTTGGAAATGCTCGAACCGGCATCAATGCGAACAGCTCACGTTTTGGCAAATATTTGGATTTGTCGATGATGAGAGTTGGAAGGATATCTGGGGCGCGGATATCTGTTTACCTCCTCGAGCAGTCTAGAGTCGTGCATCAGGCGTTGTAAGTTCATTGATATTTAAATATAGCAAGTAATTCGTAATTATTGTATTTTTTAAGGTTCAGTATAGAGGTAAACCGGTCACTGAATTTCGATATTACTATAAAGCTGACACTACTGTTTCAGAAATTATTTATGATGTCTTTTTATATTAACTCTCAGCAATCCGTGCAACACGTTAGTGTTATAATTTCAATTCTACCTCATCATCATTATACGATCAATTATAACCATTAGTATCGTGATTCAAGATAATCAATCATTCAAAGTTGCTAACTATTGCAAAAAAAAATAAGATAACGTGTATTTTTTTAAGTAATCACATCATTATAGTATTCAATTATGTAGCATTTTCTTTTTCTAGGGGTGAAAGCAATTTTCACGTATTTTATTACTTGTACGATGGACTGGAGAGCGAAGGTCGTTGGAGGAAATTTTATCTTGATGAGCAACTGAAGTCCAGGCACCGATATTTACAACCGTTATCAGTTGTCCATAGAGAGCATAATGTACATCGATGGCGTCAACTGAATCAAGCATTTAAGGTAAAGTTGATCAAAATTTTATATAATACCAGTAGGTTTGAAATATCGGATTGATTTTTAATGATATAGTATGATTGCAGGTGGTGGGATTCCAAGAAGAGGAGGTACTAATCATATACAAAATGTTAGCAGCTATTCTACATCTTGGCGATATAGAATTTGGAGAGGCGGCTGGCGAAGATAACGCGGACAATAAAGCCACTATAATTGACACCGCGCCGTTGCATCGAGGTGAGATAATGACTGACATTATTACACACATAAGTTAAGACCACAACTTCCTAGAGATTAGAATGAGTCATTAACTGCAAGAAAGTGTAATTTACAACCTATTTACTAGTTGCTAATTTGCAAAAAACGTTGTAGTGAAATCACTAAGTAGAAACTATTGACTTTGCTTGGAATCAAGTTCAACATCCTACTAGTGAAGACATTTTTTTTATTAACTTGTACATACTCACAATATTAGGAACATTCTACACTGTATAGTGGTAGTATGAGCATAGTTATACAACTAGGATTATTATTTATTCTTCATCCCTCACTTTTACAAATATCCCCAATATTTTCAATTTTATCGCAACATCCTGTTGAACTGTTTCAGCATCTTGTCTCCTTGGAGTAGAAACAGCAGATCTCCGAGAATGCTTGACCAGCAGTAGCGTTGTCGCAAGAGGTGAAACAATTGCACGTCACAGTTCACCAACTGAAGCAGCCGTTGCGAGGGATGCAACTGCGCGAGGATTATACGCAAGAGCATTCGATAGAATCGTCGAAAGAATAAATGCTCTGTTATGCCAAAATAGACCCAATGGGTAAGTCCATATATAGAATGCTGTTACAGCCGACTTGAAGGGAGCTTCTACCAGAGTGTTTATTGACTATCTTAAATCTTGAATTGTATTAACATTGTCCTTGACGAATTGCTTGCCCGAGATGCCTACATTTTATAACGATGATAGCCGTGACGGGAGTCGTAGTTTAAAAAGAAAACTAGTTCCTCTAAAAATATATTTTCTTTTCTATATTTATAGGGTTGAACAGCTATCCGTTGGAATTCTGGATATATTTGGGTTTGAGAACTTCACAAGGAACTCCTTCGAGCAGCTCTGTATTAACATAGCAAATGAGCAGATCCAGTACTATTTCAACCAGCACATTTTTACGTGGGAACAACAAGAATACATGGCGGAAGGCGTTCCTGTAGACCTTGTCGAGTTCTCGGATAATCGACCGGTTCTAGACATGCTTCTCTCAAGGCCTATGGGATTACTAGCATTGCTTGATGAAGAAAGTCGCTTCCCCCGGTCTACAGATAGAACTCTTATTGGTAATTATGTTAAATATTCATTTTCTGTTCGCATTCTGCTTGACCCAAACAGACCGCAGATATTGCAAAATGTTTATTGTGTAGAAATTATATTGTATTGACTTAGATTTATTAGTTTGAAATCGAAGAAACATTGATATTTTCCAACCGGACGGCGCTTCCTTTGTTGCAGTACTTTTAATTGAATGAATATTTAATAACCTACATAGGTTATTACTTTACTAGGTTACAACGTTACCTACGTTTTTATACTGTTTAAGATTCCTGACAATTATTTCATAGCATTGTAACACAACATCTAAACTACATGTTGCAGAAAAGTTTCACAACAACGTGAAGAGCAAATATTACGTCCGTCCAAAGTCTGATGCAATATGCTTTGCAATCCACCATTTCGCCGGTCGCGTGGTGTACCAAGCTGAGAATTTCTTAGAGAAGAACCGCAACTTTTTACCTCCGGAGGTAGTGCAACTAATGAGGCAGAGTCAATACGACATCATCAGATTCTTGTTCCAGTGTCCAATAACTAAAACAGGCAATTTGTATTCACCGTTGCAAGGTGATTTGGATTCAAGGGGCTTAGAAAGTCCATTATCAGGAGACACTCGGGTAACCAAATATTTTGTTTGTTTTGCATTTCATAATATTTTTTTCAAAACGCAGAATTGTTGCTTCAGCCTATTAAAAAAGCCTAGTTAAAAAAGCAGTTGATTAATTGGTAGATTGTATGATTTTTACAAATTATTTCAGGATCGTTTCAACAGTCGAGGTCTAGCGTCACAGTCTCGAGCTCAGCAGACGGTTTCGACATATTTCCGATACTCTCTGATGGAACTGCTCCAAAAGATGGTCAGTGGCACGCCACAATTCGTCCGGTGCCTCAAACCAAATGACTCTCGATCACCAAAACATTTCGATTCAGCAAAGATACTGAAACAATTGCGATACACTGGAGTGTTAGAAACTATTAGGATTAGGCAAAATGGTTTCTCCCACCGGCTCACGTTCGATGAGTTTTTGAAGAGGTAAGTTGGTTAAATTTCGACCTATGGACCCATTGACTAGGGATTAGGGAATAAATTGAACATGCCTAATGATAATAAGCACCAAGATGTTTTTTATACATGATGAATGGAAACTTACCAAATCGCATTCAATATTTTCCCTACCGCAAGAACAGAATTAATATAATAGCACTATATATATTTACATTATTACAATTGGAACTTCATTTTTGTAGGTACGGTTTTCTGGCATTCAGTTACGATGAAGAAGTAAAAGCGAACCGTGATTCGTGTCGCCTTCTACTATTGAGGTTGAAGATGGATGGTTGGGCCCTCGGCAAGTCTAAGGTGTTCTTGAAATATTACCACGTTGAACTACTTTCCAGAATTTATGAAGAACAGGTGAGATAAATAGTAGCACTGCAACACACTCTAAAATCCCCAAGCTTAAAACATCCATATTAATGACGTATCTAAAGTCTATTTTCGTTTTTTTTCCTGGCGCGTCGATATTTATTTTGACCAAAATAAAGGTATCGGTGTTTCTTTGTTTTTCCGTTTTCCGCTATTACGTAGATTACACTCAGACTTTATGTTCACGATTTTTGTAATCACATTTTTTTTAATGTATTTCCATAAATATGTACCTAATTGAAATAGCTTTCTTTATACAAATGTCATGTTCACTCTTAAACATTATTGAGACCGCTGTTTACCTTATCTGCTATTGAAGATATGTGTTACAGATTGTGTGTGGTATTTACAGATAAGAAAAGTGGTGCTAGTCCAAGCGTGTGGACGCAGGTGGCTCGCTCGCCGCTACTTTGCGCGTCTGAAGGCGCAGATGGCGATCTCGGTGCTGACGCTGCAGCGGCACGTCCGCGGCTGGCTCACCCGTAAGAGACTCCAGGAGAGACAGAAACAACTGGCTAGGGAATTCCAGAGGGAACAGATGGATCATGATAGTAGGAAACATCAAAAATCTGGTAGGTTTAAAAAACAAATGTAGCAAAATGATCGTGGTGACTTGCGTCTTAGTAAAAATATTGTATAGATGAAACACACACCACATTAACATAACATTATATTTAGACTGATAGCAAATCGCGACGAGGTATACCAATTAACAACAGGGGCTCGTCGCGGCCTCTATGATCTGTCTCTGTCGCTTACTACGCTAATACTACTAATCACGTGAGAGGTAAGCTCTCCGAGGCCTCCGTGAAGCGGCTCGCCAACGAAGTTTGTATTAGCTGAATAAGGGGGCAGGTTGATTGCTTCATGTTCTTTGTAATTAGGAGTATCCAGGTATATTAATTTAAATTACAAAATAACGGATCTACTGTAATGTTTTAACATTATTTAGGCAACATTGTATGACATTATAATTGTTATATTTTCTAGGTATTCCACACAAGAATAAAGCAATGATGAAGGCAAAGATACTGAGAAGGATGACATCTCAGGACAGTGATACAAACGAAACCAACCAATCGGGCAATAAAGAGAACGTCGATACCAATAGAGCTGCAGTCGTCATACAAAGCCGTATGTATCCATATTTTAATACATGCGTATTGAAATACTAGGTCATGATTTTTTTAAGTTCATGATGCAAGTACAATTTTTTTTCCTAAGTTGATAATTGATTAACACATAATTTATCTATCGCATCTAATAAATTTATAGCTTTTAATTTTGAATGATGATTTATAAATTGATTATTTGGCAACTAGACATAACCCTCTGTTAAAGTATATGTTACGGATATATTACTCACTTACCCAAGTATTATATTTATATCTACTTAATTACAAATAAGTCGTAATAAACAATTATCTAGTTCATAACCCACTTTTATCCAAATTCCTTGTTTTATTTTCGAGGGGGACGTTGCTGATAGTCCAACCAATAGAAATCTTTTGACTTTTCAAACCATCTTAGTAGATTTATCTACCTTCCAGATTTTCGTGGATACACAGCTCGTCGCAAGTGGGCGAAGGGCCGAGCGCCACCGCCCCCAGTCCCTGGGGCACCTGCGTCGCAGCAACTCATGCAGCAATACTCCGTGCAGGAACGAGCTGCTCAGCTGCAAACTTTTGCTGATCAGGTAAACTCCTTTAGATTTTTTATGTCATATAAGCTGTTATAAGCTAAAACCAATGTCTTTTTGTGATAATAGCTGTATTATTTCAAAACTGTGTCAAAGAGATTTCACAAAAAGACATTGGTTTTAGCTTTTATTATAAGTATTCTTGCTTGCAACTACGAATTAGCCCACTATCACGCAGCGACGGGAATATACATCTCAGACGAGTCAAGGTTTAATAAATAATTAACTCTCAGGTCCACGACAAAAACCAAGAAGTCCACAAGAATCTAAGACGCAATAAGCCAGGTATACGGTTGCAGCAAGTACAGCGGCCGCCTGACGAATACCGTCCACCACCTGGCTTTACCCTCGTGCCGGCTATAGTGAGGGGACAACCTTCACAGATTGAAAAGGATGCTAGTCGATTATCTAGGTAATTTTATATTTTTCACCTTAAGGATACCCTAAAACTGAGACTTCCCAAGCCAAGTTTGATTTGGTAGCGGGCTGTATCTATCTTTTATTTTTATCTTTAAAAATATTGTTTGGTGACTATTCTGTTAAGGTGATGGTATTTTAATCAATTTGATCAATCTTGTGTATGTGTTCATGCTTACTTTGGACAAAAATAGTCCATCGCCCGAGTTTCTTGAAAGTCCGGCTAGACCGTGGGATGAACCATTGCTGAGTAAGAAAGACATTGAGATCAAACCCTACAGGTTTGTTCAAACGGTTAAGCTTTTGAATGTTTTGTGCTGTATGTGTGTTCCATGTGATTGTCTAAACATGTTATCAAATATTACCTTCTAGCTGTTACCCGGGCTTTCACCCGCGCTCTCTGGGAATGTTAGATTTCCCCAGGATAAAAAGTACCCTACTGGTTATTCCGGAGCATGCTCTATTTATGTGTCAAGTTTTGTTCAAATCCGTTTGGTTGGTTTTGCGTGAAAAAGTTACAAACATACATACATCCTCAAATTCATTCGCATTTATAATATTAGTAGGATAGGACTTCTTTGACCTTCTAAGCTTCAGTTAATAGAAATTTCATATGCGTGTTTAACATTACGACGTAACTTGTCAAAGATTTTAAAGTTTCATATATGAACTTTGACCTTTCATAGAATATCGTAAAAAAAAGTAAAATCACTAGGAAAAAAATATGGGAAGAACATAGTTGCAGTTAGGTACTACAGAGGTTAACGTAACTAACTTCTAGCTATGTGTTGGTTTGGCATTCCTCTACCCTTCCCCGTGTGTAAAAATCGTTACAAAGAAATTTTCTTTCAAATTTTAAAGGTTATTTGAGCTGTGAAATGGTTTTTTCAAACAGATTTTTTTGCCAGATTTATTATATTTGAAAAAAATAAAACATAGTTTCAGCTTTAATACGCAAATAATGGCCCAAGTAAACTCAAAATTTTAAAAAACAGATACCAACAAAGCAATGGCCACGACTACAGCGAGGACAGACACCTACAGACGAACCACAACTGGCAGAACTTGCCCTGTAGCCGCCAGTGCAGTGGCCTCGTCAGGTACGATACTGACAACTATATGACGAGCTATTGGCCTTGAACAACTAATCAATCTTATAAACTCTGCATGCATTACCTATTGGAATAGTATTAACGATGGGTATGATTTTTTTATAATAATAATAGTAATTTGGTAGTTAAATACAGTAGACCATCTGCACTTAAGAATTCCTTTACATATTTGTACAGTATTAAAAATTATGTAAAATTACAAACGTTTTACGCAGCAAAGTATGAGTAAATTTACAAATCAGTGTGCTAACACAATATATAATATTAGCTGTGCCCCGCGGTTTCACCCACGTTCCCGTGGGGTGTTACATTTTCCCGGCATAAAAAGTACCTTATATTGCTTCTAATACCTCCAAGAATAGGTGTACAAGATTTCATGATGATCGGTTAAGTAGTTTTCGCGTGAAACCGTTACAAACAAACTTACATTCGCATTTATAATATTAGTAGGGATATATCGAGTAATTCACCAAAAACATGTGAGGAAATCTACTAAGATAGTTGATTCTAGAAGTTGTAATTACACAAGTTAAAATTGATGTATTAATTCTAAACATATTGTAATTTTACCAAACGGTGGGTCAGTAATTTTTAAATTGTAAAAAACAAAAAATGTATTGTAATTATTCAAAATGAAGTTGGAATAAATTGCAAATAAATCATAAATCAACAATACTGAATTGTATTTTTACTATATAGTTGTGCGCAAAACTTCCAACGCTGTATGTGAATTGCACCAATTCATATAATACATTAACAATAATGCATTCCACAAATTCGCCATTTTATCCGTTCCAATCGCAACCATCCAAATTAATTAGCGTTCGAAAGCTATTTCCTTCATTTCCGAATTTAATTCGAGATATTCACCCATTGATGTTTGCATAATTTATTAGTCACAATTTCCACTGTAATAAACTTTATTATTCATAAATTATACTGCATGTAAAATTTATTTAGCTTACACTTTTACTGATAGTAATTTTAGTATTATTCACGTAATACTACACCCGAACCCATTTCATGGATTAGGTGATTCATATATATGTATATGTTAACTGTATTAATTGGCCAATTGGCTTGGTGGTTAGCGACCCTGACTGCCAAACCGAAGGTCGCGGGTTCGATTCCCACCCAGGACAAACATTTGTGTGCATGAACATGTCTGTTTGTTCTGTGTCTGTGTGTAAATATAAATGTAAGTATTTAGAAAAAAATATGTAGTATATCAGTTAGGGGGCGTCCATTAATTACGTGAGGCATTTAGGGTGGCGTGGGGGTCTAGCCGAATCTCACCGAATCTCACGTGGAGTAGAGGGGGGGGGTCTCGGCAAATATCACGTAATTCTTTTACTAGCAAGAAACAGTGTAAAATTGCAAGAAGAGGGTTATAATATTAGTAGTAATATACTTTACATCTAAATCTAGATCGTATACTTATGATAATATCAAATCTCACGTGAGATTAGGGGCGGGGGGAGGGGGTCGAGCAAAATCTCATGACATCTCACCAAGGGGTGTGGGGGGGTCGAAAAATCGCCAAAATCACCTCACGTAATTAATGGATGCCCCCTTATCTGGTTTCCATAGTACAAGCTCTGCTTAGTTTCGGATCAGATGGCCGTGTGTAAAAGAATGTCCCGGGATATTTATTATTATTACAAATGCTCCTTAGAGTAATTTTGTATAATATTAAGTTGTATTAACGGGTTGGTTGGTGGATGGAGACCTTAAATGCCACACCACAGGTCGTATGTTCGATTCCCACCCTGGACAAATTTATTTGCCAAACATGTCTGTTTGCTATGTGCTTGGGTGTAAACATGTATATAAGTATGTATTTAAAAAATAGTTATAAATATGTTATAAATGTGTATGAATAATGTCCCAGGATATTTATTTATTAATTTAATGTGCTTTCGCATGCATGTTACGCTTTATACTGTAAATCTAAATCCAAATAATCACATTTCTTTATTTCTACACAGCAACAAGATCAACGAGTTAGTACGTAACTCTCAAAAGGCGGACCCACCGCCGCGACCAGCATACAACCACGCCTATGACCCCGAGTCGGACCTGCGAAAAATCCTTCGAAATTCACCTGAAATCTTAGCAACACCCATCTTTAGTTCCGATGATGATTACACCGAAGGCCCTTTTAGATTCAAACAACTTCTAAGACCCACCCTTGGACCCACAGAGAGTTTGAGAAAGAGAAAAGTTAGAAATTCCCCAGGCCAAAGTCCTTGGATGTCAGATAGTTCTCAAGACAGTAGTAGTTCTAAACAAGCCTTGTATAAACGACGTCCTCAGATCAGTATGGGTGTTTATTATAACTAGTTTGGTAGAAAATACAAAGCCAAATAAAAACTCACTATGAAATAATTCTAATATTTGATAACATCGTACTCAATCCAAACTCACGACACGTCGCATAGGATCCAGGTGATGTTATATATTATATATAAGGTACATAATATATGTAACTCCGAACACGTTTCGCTGTTTTTCCGGTATGAATATATAAAGAACAAAATTTGTAAGAATATACACCATATTCTTTTTAAATTACTCTGTAGGTATATATATCTAATTCTGCTCGTCTAAAATGTTAATCTTTATGCTATATTAATTACTAAGTTATTTTAATTTTGTTTTGAAGTTGAATTACATTAGATATGTATTCATTTAATAAACTTATAATTGAGTGCCGATGTAAAACAATAATTGTAATTATTATAACATAGTTTAATAAACCAAACCCTGAGAGAAATCAATGCGAATCAATTTTTTATCAAAGCATACAAATTCAGGATTGGTTCTTTATTACGAAAATTGTTAAAGCCACCTGAATTAAATATCACATCATAAGCAATTACCAAAGTTAAAAACTAATATTAGTAATTTAAGTTAATTTATATATACGTTTATATGTTTATATATTATTGATGTTTATATGTAATTGGAAAAAGCATAACATTTTCCATAATAGTAGGTATATCAGTATTATTATAACATACTTAAACATACTTACTTATGTACATGAATTAAATACTTACTAAATTGTATGTATTGAAAGTAGATCTCACCGGAGAAGTGTATTTAATTATTGCCATCACAGTTTCAGAGCCTTATTGAAATGTTATCTTTTGTTAAATTATAAATCATTGACAACTATTGTGATAACGTGCCAATGATTATTATTAAGTTTAATTAGTTATCTATTTGGATCATGATGTAAAATAAATCTCGTGCAATCAAAAATACTTCATTGTTTCATTTATTTCGTCCTGCAAAATAATATATTATTGCATATATATTATTATATTATTGTTTTTCGTTTCGATCTACCGTACCAGTAGGTTCATGTTAATTTGCTCCGCATCTTAAATTGCAAATCATTGGTAAAAATCAATATTATAGACATACAAGTTGTGAACTCATTTAGATACTCAACTATAGTGTAAAACAGTGTTTCAGTGATCAAAATCCATCCAGTGGTTATCAAGTTATAAGCAAAAACATTTTAAATTGTTTTATAACGACATTCACCCCTGACCTACGACAACCCGCACGGCGATCGTATCTCCCGCCCCGCCCGCGCGTCGCAGTACTGCACTTGCAGCACACCTACGCTTGAAGCGCTTTACTACGCTGCCGACAATTAGACGCGACGCTAATATTTTATTCATAATTTTTACTTTGTGAAAAATTATTATAAAAATATTCTTCAGCTGTCATGTCGCGTGTCTGCTTGGGATGTAGAAAGGACATAAAGGATAATAATTTTATAAAGTGTATGAATTGCAAAGAGATATGTCATCTACTCTGTGCTAATACAGCAGCGAAAAAACCACCCAAAGATTCTAATTGGACATGCCCTAGCTGCGCAAGCAAAAAACCTAAATATGATAATACCAACACTCCCATACGACGTGTGGACAACGTCAACGAGCCCTCTCCAAACTGGGTGACACAGACTCGATCGCAGCCAAAGCAGATGTTATCCCCTACACTTAGCGACCATGGGCCAGACCATCAATGCCTAACCAAGGAAGATATAAGAGAAATTATACAGTGCGAATTAAAATATGCATTATCTACTCAGGTAACCGATATAATTGAAAAGACCATCAGTACTGGATTGCATGAAATAAAATCCGACATAAGTGCTTTAAAACAAGAAATTTCAACATTTAAAGAGTCTATGGATTTTATTAATTCGGAATATGAAGTCATGAGATCTGAGGTGAATAAGAAATCTGAACTGACTATGCGTCTCCAAAAGGAACTCACAGAATTGAGTGCTGCCAACAAGGAACTGACCCACCGTTTAGCAGAAATAGAACAACACAGTCGAGCCAATAATATTGAAATACAATGTGTGCCCGAGCATAAGGCAGAAAACCTACTTACATTGACAATGCAGCTGGCCAAAACGGTAAAATTTAGCTTGGACGCTGGTGACGTCCACATGTGTACAAGAGTAGCTAAAACCAACCCATCATCGTCGAGGCCGAGATCGATAATAACCAAACTACGCAGCCCCTTGGTTCGTGACGGATTACTGGCTGCAGTAATTAAATTCAATAAAACTCAACAGAACTCCTGGGACAAACTAAACACTACTCATCTGGGCATTGGTGGAGATAAAAAATCAGTTTATGTAGCGGAACACCTTTCTTCGCATAACAAACAACTTCACAAGGCGGCTAGACTGAAGGCTAAGGAGGCAAATTACAAATTTGTTTGGGTAAGAGGCGGTCGCGTATTTGTTAGAAAGGCTGATTCTACACCAGCAATCATAATTAAAGATTTTGTTTCAATAAATAACATCACCTAAGGTAAATAAATTGATTTCAGCTTTTCTATCATGAACTCCATGCCGAACCCATTTAGAGTTCACGTACTTAAATTGTTACTATCAAAATTGTAGAGGTTTGAATACCAAAACTGATACTTTTTATAAGAATGTGTCTCTTAATAACTATGATTTAATATTTGTTACCGAAACTTGGCTTCAAAGTAATGTAATGAACTCAGAACTGTTTGATAATCGGTATATTGTGTACAGGCGAGATCGTAACCTAGCAGGTCACCAATCAAAGAAAACAGGTGGTGGTGTAATGATAGCTGTTAACAAAAAAATTAACACAGACTGGAGAATTTTGAGAATAGTGGTAGAATTGAAGATCTATGGATAGTTATTAGTCTGAAAAAAGGTAATAGCATAGTCAAAGTTTGCATCTGCACCGTCTATATACCACCACCAGTCCAATTAGAAGATTTTGAGCAGTTTGTGGACATGGCCAGTGCCAACCTCTCAAATTATGACCACAGTTTAGTTTTGGGTGACTTTAATCTTTCTAAACTAACATGGATAGTTGACGGCAATGAGAATGCTACTGTCTTACAAAGCTCTTCTTGTCCATTTTACCACTTAATGTCTGAGTTTATGGCTATAAATAATTTGAAACAACACAACATAGTAAAAAACCATCAATTTAAAATACTCGACTTAGTTCTTTCATCTGAATCAAGTATACCCATCATCCAGACAGACGATATAGTAACCTCTGTAGACATGTATCACCCTCCACTTGAATTCGAATTCACCATTAACTCAGACGCTAATCTTGGGACATGCAAATTACCCCGACGTAACTATTACAAAGCGGACTATGACGTAATTAAGAATGAGTTGGACAAAGTTGAATGGACAGATTTATTTTTAACTTGTAACAATACTGATGAAATGGTAACACGATTTTATGATATATTACAAACTATAATAAAAGAATTCGTACCAATGACTAAACCAAAAAGCAGTAAATACCCGGTATGGTATTCAAGAGGTTTAATTAGGGGCCTTAAAGAAAAGCACCGAGTTAGGATTCGTTTTAAGAAATATGGCAATCCTATGGACAAAATAACCGTTGAAATATTAAAAAGTAGAACGGAACAGTTGATGCAAGAATGCTTTAATAAGTACTGCGACAGTCTCGAAAAAAGTATTACCAGAAATCCAAAATATTTTTGGACTTATATCAAGCAAAAACGCAATAGTAGAAGTATTATACCATCTGAAATGCATTTAGACACTGAAAAAGCCACCGGTGTGAGTAAAATATGTGACTTATTTGCTAAGCACTTCTCATCTGTTTACAATAAATGCGCGTACACTCAATCTACTCCTGCTACTCCCAAGCACATTTCTGATAATGATTGCCTTTTCCTAAACACCATAACTTTACCTGAATCAGATATTTTTAATAAGCTCAAAAGGTTGGATTTAAATAAAGGGCCTGGTCCAGATGGTGTGCCACCATTATTTTTATCAAAATGCGCTAGGCAATTATGCAAGCCATTATCTTTAATATTTAACAAATCCCTACACTCGGGTCAATTTCCTAACTATTGGAGAACTGCCAAAATAGTCCCTGTTTACAAAGATGGCCCCACAAATACTGTTAAAAACTATAGACCTATATCTATTTTATCTATATTACCGAAAATATTTGAATCTTTAGTTTACCCCCACCTAAGCAGTTTGACCAAGACTCGCCTTATTGAACAACAACATGGCTTTATTCAAAAAAGATCCACAACCACCAATCTCGTAGCTTTTACCAACACTATATCTTGTCATATGGACCAGGGTACACAGGTGGATGCTATATACACGGACTTCAGCAAAGCCTTTGACAAAGTGGACCATGTTATACTATTGTCAAGGCTTGCAGAAGCCGGAGTAGGCGGACCCATCCTGAGATGGATTGAATCGTATCTATACAACCGTAGATTTTACGTAGTAGTGAATGGCGCTCAATCTCATGAATTTGCTGTTACTTCGGGCGTACCACAGGGATCACATCTGGGGCCTCTTTTGTTCCTAATTCTTATAAATTCTATTACGAAATGTTTCCACCACACAATTGCTTACCTGTTTGCTGATGACCTCAAAATTTTAAAGCCTATAAATAGCGCAGATGATGGTGTTCTTGTTCAAGATGACATTAATCGTTTGGTTGAATGGTGTGATCAAAATAAAATGATTTTGAATGTAGATAAATGTAATTACATATCCTTTAGCAGAAATAAAACTAAGTTCCAAACATCATACAGTATAAATAGCCAGCCTCTTGAGCAAGTTGAATGTATACGTGATTTGGGCGTTTTAGTAGACAACAAGTTAACATTCAATGCACACCGAGATAAAATAATACTAAATGCCTCAAAAATGTGTGGATTCATAATCAGAAACACCAAAAAATTTAAACTTCCAAAAACTAAGATTCTCTTATTCAACTCATTAGTTCGTAGTATACTAGAGTACTGCTCCCAGGTTTGGTCACCGCATTACCAAGTTCACAGAAGTCGGCTCGAACGCGTTCAGAGAAGGTTCCTTAGCCATCTCACGTATAAAACAAAACTACACAGATCCCTACATTCGTACAATGCCCGTCTGAAACACTTCAATGTCGTCCCACTAAACCATAGACGTAAGCTCCTTGATTTATCATTCTTATATAACATATTAAATAATAACATTGACTGTCCTGAGTTATTGACTAAGATCCATATCTCAGCTCCAAGTAGGTTGCCGCGCTCAAATGTCTTCAAACTGTTCAATATAGGTAGATATAAGACCAATTTAGGGCTTAACTCGCCAATTACTAGAATGACGAAGTTATATAACGATCTCGCTCATCTGTTAAAGTTTGACATTTTTTGTGATACTTTGCATAAATTTAGAGACATCATTTTAGAATATTACAAAATAACAGAGCTATGAGTATTAATATATCTCTACACTATTAACCTTTGTTAAAAATTAATAATTTTATTATTGTTTTTCTCACTTCCATTTTTATTATTTTACATTTATAATTATAAGTTAACTTTACTGGTGCTTCCTGTGTTAGTTGTGGTTGCCTATAACTGAATGAGCACAAGGCACGTATTATTGTAACATCCTTTATTGTATAACTGTGTATCATTTGTTGGCGATCCTTTAAATAAATAAATAAATAAATAAATATACCTTTAATTAATATGGTAGTTTCAATACAACAAACTTTACCTACAAACATCGAACAAAACTGTGTAAATACTTATTCACGTAACGAATGTAACTGGCGTTTCAATTCAAAACAAATTAAAACACGTACAGCTGTAGTTTTAAGAGTCCGCGAGAGTACGTGTTAAAACTAAACACGCAGTCCTTGTTTACGGCGGGCGGGCGGCGGCGGCGGCGAGGGCGGCGGGGGTCAGGCGGGGGTGAGACGGGCGGCCGGTGCCACGTGACCGAGCGCGCTCCGCCAATCGCGGCGCTGCGACCGCGTGCGCGCGCACTCGCGCAGTCGCGCCCGCGCCAGCCATGGCGGCCGCCGGCCTGCCTCACGTCGACGTCTCACAGATAAAAACGCGCTCCATCGAGAGAACCTTGCTCCCCCTCATCAAGCAGGTACGCATATGTGCATGCAAACCTCGATCCTTTGTGGATATTTCGTCGTTATTAAATCCACTGGCGAATCCGTGACGTCCTCCGGCCGTAAGACAAGATTGCGTCGATGGCGCCTCTCTGACGTCGCTCGGGAAGTCCGACAATACTCCCGCTCGTACGCACGTCGGCTAAAACTGTACTTTTATTTTCGGAGTTGCAATAATTTCTAGCGCGACGTCGCGTAGTCCGTTTTACGTTAGCTGTTAGAATTTCCCGCCCGCTACGACAAACTGTTGCGCATCGGTTGTCTCGTCTGGTTCGCGCAATCGCAATGACTTCGATATTAAGGCGCTCGTTTTGAATCTATCTATAGGTACTCAACTTCCAAGCAGTCAAAAGTTGTTTCTATGTAAATTACTGTGTAATCGGTCATGGTGGCGAGAGTATTTCAGAGTTAATTAAATCTCTCCTGAGGATCTAGAATCCTATAGCTTTTGGCGAAAGTTGTTAACGATAAGTAGTTAGGGCCACGTGCACCCGTGGCGGGCGAGGAGTTGTGTAGCGGGCGGGTAGGATCGGATCGATGTGCGCCGGGTCCGTCAGTACCGCGGCGGACGCGGGCGGAGCGGCGCGGTGCCGCAACGACACGCCAGCACCACGGAGCACGTGCGCGCGTCCGCGGACAGCGCGCCGCCGCCGCCGAGCGCGCGCCCACCGCTCGCGTGCCACGCGCACCTGCATACGTCATGGACGCGCTCTCCGATGACGATGAGTACGCACGCCGGGAGCCGCAGGTACGTTTGTGATTTCGTAGCTACTCAACCGTAACTTGGCCTAGTACCACCACATCAGCTCTGGTGGTCCTCGTGCAGTTACACTTTAGCGCAACAAGTAGCCACAGAGTGGCAAAGAAGCTAGCGTGCAAGAATGACCTTGATCAAAGCCCGCGCCGCGCGGTCTCGCCCCGCTCCCCGGCCGAACGTAGTGAGCGATGTCTAGGATAATTCATTTGATCCCCTAATTGTTACGTAACAAAATACGTAAATTAATGATTGTGACGAGATCTTTATTGAGATTACTCGCATAATACCTACACTAGTAAGAACAGTTTAGTTTTCAGTGAGTCTGAGATACATTTGATATTTTGTTATTGTTATTATCATACCACGTATAAGTTTGCTACGGGGTAGCGTACGTGATAGAACGTGGGATATTACGGGTTTTGCCATCGTAAAGCTTGAAATCAAACTTACCAATGTGGCAATTTGGTGCTACAAACAGCAAAATAAAATAAACGTTTACAGAAAACGCAGCAGTTTCTTCTAAGAATAAGATTGTAGATAATTGTGAATAATTTTGTAGATTGACCATCTCATTGTTTCCTAATCTTAAGTATTGACGGGTTGTTTCCTAAACCACTTTTTATTCAAAGATACATTGGTTTTGTTTACTATATATACTATATATACTTTACAATATATTGATTTGTTTATCAATATATTGTAAAGTTATATAAAGGTATAGATACTATTTATCATTAGTATCCACACAATATTCAAAGGATAGGGTTTCTTTACATCCGATGATGTTAGCTTACGAACTTCTGCTTTCGTAAGCAATGACAACTCGGTAATAGGCATGAAACAGACTATGCTCGTTATTTATTCTATACGTGTCAGGGTCCATAATATAAGATACGAACGAGTCGGTTTTCGTTGTGGTTAGACCACCAAGCCAAGCCTCAGGTCGTGAATTTAATACCCACATTTGTGTCTGAAAGTTTATATTGTTTCTGTGTCCGGTTGAAAGTTGTTTTTCTAGTATATTAGTTACCTGGTTGAAAAGTTCAAGCTCTGCTTTGTTTCGGGATCAGATGGCCGTTTGTAAAATAAATGTACTAGGGTTTATGTTGATCAACGTTCGTTAAAATAATAGGATACGGAAACTCGAAGAGCCATTACGTTGAAGTAGTAATAGGCAATTCATATAGCTCTAGAAACCCACAGAGAGTTTTTTCAACGCTGATACGTGAAGTTAAGTGTCTGTCATTTCCCCGGCCCCCTTATATTTTTCACCGAAACAGAGTAATACAAGTGGTCTACTGTTTCACGGAAATGTGGCGGTAGTTCCTCGGACTAAGTTTGCACTATAATACTTCTTATATTACCACATTATACACTAAGAGCTTACATAAGATAGATAATACCCACATGATAAAACTAGCTTTAGAACTCCACAAGAAAGCCTTAGTTCAAGTTACTGATAAAGAGCACTTGTAATTTAAACTTTGCTCTCTATTTTATACTAGCTATAGTTTTAATTAGCCTTAATATGTTGATGGTTTATGTTTATTATATTATTAAGCTATATATTGTAGTCCAAGCGAGGAACCACTGGTGACTCAAAATACAGGTATCCACCTAGTTTGAGAGTCAGAGGCAAATCGATTTTGAACATATAATTTTATAGCCTGTCTCACTGTAATTTCACATATTATACATTTTATATTTGTATCTGGCTGATGAAATAAATTATTATTATTATTAAACCACGTTTTGTCTACTTAGGGACATAAGGCGAGAAGGAATAATACAAAACCTAAAGTGAGCAGAGTAGTATACCTCTTAGTGCAGAGTTCGTCCGGGGAAGTACTACCGCCTTACCCATTTTTGCCGTGAAGCAGTAGTGCACTTGTATTACTGTGTTTCGGTTAGAAAGGTAAGGGGGCCGGTGAAGTTACAGGTCGACCACGCATTGGCGATGCCCCGAGTGTTGCAAATGTCTATAGGCGGCGGTGACCACTTACCATCAGGTGGACCGTCAGCTTGTTTGTCGGCCCAAGTGGAAAAAGAAAGTGAACAATAAAACATTAATCCGATTATTTCGAGGAGTTTTACCTCTTTATTCCTTCTTGCCTATGTTCCTAACTCGACAAAACATGGTTTAAACTACAAGTGCTCTTTATCTTTACGAAATCAAAACAGGATATTTATAATTTAGGTGTGAAATCTAGAAATAATCACGCTTTGAAATATAAATTAAATAGAGCTGCAAAAATAGGGATGGCAGCAGAAAAGCGATAGAAAACAAATTAATTGTTTTATGCTGGGTTTTCTGACACAAACTGTTGGTAACTTATTGATATGGAACACGCCATCACGAGTCTATTCTACTCTCGTAAATTAATAAGACCTCGTGAGTGATTGTATTAAATTAAAGAAATTCAAAAAAATAGGTTTTTATAAAATACATAATTCTCTTAATATTGTGTTAGGTTTGTGAAGATGGATGTATAGACCTACAGATGTATAGATATTCGGTACTCATCCACGCAAAAACTACAATCAGATTTAGATGAAACTTGGCACATATATATATATATGTAGTTCATAGCTTGGATTAACACATGCAATCCTTTTTATCCCGAGAAAGTATAATATCCTTACAGATCCTGGATGATACGGGCGGACTAGTTACTCATTATTAACATTAAAATAATATATAATATTCTTTATTGTTCTCTCATAATCACAAATACAGTACAAAGTCAAGGTAACACTTAATAGAGACTGGTGTCTGTTGTAGGTAAAACCTGTATTACAGATCACCAGGCATTCCAGGCTGGACAACTCACTTTTGTTTCATGTTCATTGCGTGTTGAACTAACGTTATTTCTTTCGCTTCATAACAGATCAGCAGCTTGGTTGCAACACGAAGCGAAGCGGCATCAGGTGGTGCGGCAGTGCAGCGCGTGGGCGCCGCCGTCTGCTGCGCGGTCGAGAGGTTCGTCGCCGTCGGGGAGACCATCGCAGATGACAACCCCGATGTACGACACAGTATGGTGCTCGCTTGCAAAGAAGCACGCGCCGCCGGTAAGTCAGTCAAACAAACCGATTAGCTCCATAAGAAATGTGAAAACTTATTACTGCGCCCCGTTAAACTTATCGCTAGATAAGTTTTATGCTCCTGTGACTCAGATACTTAAAATAAACTACGACCGTTTTAACTGTCGTGTGGAATGGCAAAATTAAAGTTTTGATAGTAGGTACTCGCTCCGAAATTTTTAAGAAAATTTTACAATGTTCGTGAAAGATACCGACGCGACGTAATGGAATAAATAATAAACTTTTAATGGATTTGCCGAAACGGAGAAGACTGTAGTTACCTTTGTGTTATAGCTGTAGCTCGTAGCGGGATATGCTACAACATGCACAATGTGCTACGAACAAAAGATTTCCTTGTAATTATGCTAGTTGCTGTGTAGTATAGCTCTAACTACGACGTATGCTACGATCTAAGCAAAGTGCTACGAAAATGTAGAATACTTATAAATTGTAGTTACAAAAGTTAAAACACAAAGTTCCTTATTTTGCTAAACAATATATAAATTAAGTAGTAGTATCTATCTATTAGTTAGCTACTAGATACTAACTCCTAAAATAGACATGGCCATAAATTTGCATGGAAATTGAGTAACTTTTGAAATAGTCTATGTTCGCCGTGCCGTTTTGCCGAAATAGTTCCTTAGGTATTTAATTAAAGCTAAGCTCCTTTAATAATTACGTCACCCTCTCGCGCCAATAAACTTGAATGTATTCGTTAAATTTGCTAATGTGTTTATCTAAGAAAACAGTTAAATACGTTACGTAGATTAAACTGTTTCGAAACAATTACGATAGCCATTAAATAGCGTGGGTATATTATTAGCTAGAGAAACATGGAGTAGCTTCTCTGAAGTGAAAATGGGTTGACCACATCATACGAAGCGCCGAAATTTCGAGACCACGGGTTTTTAAACGTCGACCTGGCATTAGGTGTACTGGCCATCTACCGCTTCATTTATACTTGTTTGTTTGCATTGCTCCGAAACTACGGGACCGATTTGAAAAATTCTTTCACCTTTGGGAAGCTGTACTATCCCCGAGTAACATAGACTATTATATTATCAAAAAAATTTGGGATCCTTATTAAAACTTCAATAATGTAACCCAAGGTGTAAAAAATATATTTAAATCGCATGCGCTGCGAAAACTATTGATGATAGAAAGAACAAAATAATGTATCATACCTCGGGAACGGGAGTAAAACTGGGGGGACAGCTAGTATTTTAATGAAAGCCTAGTCGGAGCCAGCAGAACGAGGCTTCGGAGAGTGGATCTCTCACTTAAGTGCGTAGTAAGCGAGAAAGACAAAGCATAGACCCGCGCCGATTCACATACCTGGTGTTATTTACGTTATGAATTCACCTCTGGGTCAGAGTCGTGTGAGAAAGCTTTAGTTTGGCCGTGAATATTTCTGGACTAAAATGAACCCTATCTTCTTCTTTCTTTGGCCTCGCCTTTTCCCGCCACACGAGATCGGCTTTTCCAATCATGCGAAGCCACGTGGTCCGTCGCTGTGCGTCCTCTTCCCTCAGACCCAATTTCTTCATGTCCCTCTGGACATTCGTCAACCAGGTGGTCTGAGGTCTTCCTTTTCCCCTCTCTGTAGCAGCCATAGAAAGGCACTTCCTCACGACATGATCCTCCGTTCTACGCATTACGTGACCGTACCATCGCAGCCTGGACTCGCTCAGTACTAAAATGAACCCAATAATCTAATCAAAAAAGAAATTATTTGCTTGTTTGTTCGTTTGTTATTTGTTACTAACAAATATAATTACCAGATCCGGATGTGTACCTACTTAGAAAGAAAAGCGTAGGAGAAAAGATGAGGCGATAATTGTACGATGATAAGTGTTCAACTCTCAAAAACTTGTAAGAATTCAATTATTATAATTAAATACTTACGTAAATCGTTGAAATGTACGAAAAATATAATAAAACCCACCCGCATAGATACGTAACCATTCAGAAGGTTTTTAATCAAGGCTTGCGTGACCTATAAATCTCTCCGATATCTCTATTGTGTGTTTAAGGGGGAGCTACATTCACCGATCAAGTGGAAAAAGTTCCGTATCGGTTTTTTTCAAATTGCTATGAACAGTTCAGTTCATAAATATATATACTAACTGTCCGCTTGATTTTACCCGCGTTCCCGAGGGATGTTATATTTTCCCGAGGTAAAAAGTAGCTTTTGTGCTATTCCAGAATATAATCTATCTCTGTGCTAAATTCCATCCAGATCAGTTCATCAGACGCCGTTCTTTAAAAATTCTTTTCACTTTCGGACACATCATTAGGTACATAACATTACAAGATTATATACACAAAGACTATCCATATTAAAACTATAACAATACTCTTCTAAATACTTTTGTGAATGCTTCATAAAAACCACACATATTTTTCAACATTAAAATTACTCGTACCAGACATATTTGCCATTAATATATCATGAAATCGCTGATTGAAAATTAACCTGTGCCTAAAAAGTGATTGAATAAATCTTTTCCTTTTAAATATGAGTTAAATTGCGGTCAAATATTTATATTACCTACCTAAACGCTTTACGTAAAATCAAGGCTACCCTTTTCCAAAGCCCTCATAAATTTGTGTCAACAACCTGACCCGAATTTTAATGCCCGAACGTTATTACCGGATCCAGCATGCCAACAAACAAAAGATGCAAACAATAGCGGCCACCGTCTCTAGGGAAACACCGATCAATTTCGACAAGTACCTGTTCTAACATAAGAATTCCTATAGGCTTATTCTGCTAGGATCATCACTACATAGTATAAAACAAAATGGCTCTCTCTGTACCTATGTCCCTATATCCCTATGTATGCTTAAATCTTTAAAACTACGCAACGGATTTTGATGCGGTTTCTTTTTAATAGATAGAGTGATTGAAGAGGATGGTTTTTATGTATAATACATGTGACATCCCACGGGAACGTGGGTAAAACCGCGGGGGACAGCTAGCTATATTATATAAGTATATCCTAAGTCTATCCTAGGTTCTAGGTCTAGTCTAGTTTCGTCCTAGATACAATTTTAATAATTCACACCTATTTAAAACAAAACGACATCAGGATTTGAAAAGCATAACTTCTAAACCAACAATAGTGGTGGTAGATGAAACATAATGTAGGTTACTTAGTAGATCAATGCAGTTAGAGTTTTGTCTCAAAAACCGTTAATATACTACTATACTTATATGTATTCATGATTAAATAATAGGAGCTGAATAGTCTTTTAGCTCCCATGATTAATTTCGTTTCAAACCTGCATCATTAAATGTAGTAGTGCTGACACGTTTAGATCTTATCAAGTCCTGGACGGAGTTCCTGTCGTGTATGGGGTGAAATGTGCCAGGCTGCTGTGTGCTCTTTCCATTATTTTTACCTAATATCCACTATGAACGTATATATAGTTATAATTACGTAAACGTAGGATTAGTGGCAGACTGCTTGAATAGTGTCCTTCATATTTGGAGATTTGGTTCGCGTGTAAACTTTATGTGAACACCTTTAGTTTCCCTCAAGGTGGACAATTTACATTGCTACATTTGGTACTTGACAAATTTGGTATTTTTTAGGTTCATAATTTTTAGTACTGCAACCCCTCAAAAATTGCAGCAGAAGAATTTATCAGCTAGCTCTTCTGGTTTAAAGATTTTTATGTGAATTCTAAATTTATAAAAACAATACCCCTTTTTCTTTTAAACGATTAACAGCCACATCACGCATTACAATGCCTATAAAAAGCCTATAAAATAGACAAAATCTAGGTAGTTAATTATTTTCAATCGTTGGGGTTGATGACTAATAATTGGTAAAAATATACAAATAGCCTTTATTCACATTTAGAGTATTGCCGGGTTGGCTTCTTTAAGCTTCTTTTTGTGATATCGGCTCCTTGCCCACAATAATCGTTTGGAAACGCGATAATACTGTTAGGTACTGTTAGAAGACAGCGAAAGCAGCAAATTTCTCCTGTAAAATAGTTCCGTAAATTTCTGTTATATTTCATTTTTCTATTCAATATTTTTTTTACATATACCTAAATCATTTCATCGTGAATATTATTATGTAAAGTGAATTTGTTTGTGAATAAAAATAACATACTTACCTAGGCCCACGGTTTGATAACAATCAATGAAACTTTGTTATAAATAACTTTTTTTCTCTTATTCCGCTTTTTATGGGGTCACTTTTACGACTAATAAATTAGTTATACGACACCGAAACCTAAATCCGTGGGTGTTTTGTTGTATAGTGTGTTTGTCAACAACCTCTTAGGAGATTAGATATTTACAACAAATGTCTAATCTCCCAATGTATTTTTACGTAAGTGAAGGAAAACAAGACCCAATTATTTTGTACCTATCAAACATATAAGTAGATGATACATATTATCGAACTTAAGCTTACATATAGGTAATATAGGTTTATTATACTATAATATTATATTTATTATTCGTAAAAATCAAATGATTGGAATGAAAAACAATCTTAAGAAAAATTGTGTATACAGTGGCGTAGCTACCGGAGGGCTAGACGGGGCAGTGCCCCAGGGCCCCCAAGCTCAGGGGGCCCCTCGGACACTGATTTAATAACAGTGGCATAGCTACCGGAGGGATAGACGGGGCAGTGCCCCGGGGCCCCCTGGGGGGCAAACGATTTTAAATAGTTTAGTTGGGGCCTACTTAATTTTTTGCCCCGGGCCTTTGGTTACCTAGCTACGCCACTGGGTGTATAGATTCACTTAAAACATTTCGTTCCCACATGAAACCCAGGAACATGAACCCTGAGATTTGAATGGGAGATGGAATGACGTAGTCAATTAAAAGCAACATCCATCCATAAAAACTGGTCACCTTTTTCATTGTATGAGGACTTCAACTTTGACGAGTTTCAATAACCTGACAAGAGCCACATCGAGAATCGTTTTCAAACGCTAAAGTCATCAATCATGAACGGAAATTAAGTCTTAGAGGTATATTTAATTGTTCTAGAAATGTTAACGTAGATTTGCAATTTATATCCACTTTGGTAAAATACAATCGGTTTAAAAATGCTTTAAAAAAGCCGGCCAAGTGCGAGTCAGACTTGCGCAAGAAGGGTTCCGTACCATTATCTATAAAAACGGCAACAAAATCATGTCATGTTGTTGTGAGCCCCACTTAATAATTTTTTATTTTGTTTTAGTATTTGTCGTTATAGCGGCAAATTTCAACTGTCTAACTATTACGGTTCTTGAGATACAAGGCCTGGTGACAGACGGAGTCTTAGTAATAAGGTCCCATTTTACCCTTTTGGTACGGAACCATAAAAACCACTACATTTTAAGCAACGAAATAACACATTTTAGCATTTCCATAACTCGGTTCTAAAGTTGCGGACAGCAGTATCTCAGTGACTATATTATTTCCGCAAACATTGCGCTCTAGTTTTGGCTTTCTCTACATTCACAATAATAATACAAACTTAAGTAATAACATACTCATACCATGTTTATTTCATGTACAAATAATAATCACCTAATTAACGCTACAACTCAAGTCGATGCGTTATGACGTGAAATAAGTTCAACTGAGTATTAAAATCTGGATATACTCACTAAAGAGCCATTCATACAAGCAATTATAATATTTGTAGGATCTAAATATGACAGAAGAATTAATAAATTCTGTGATATGACATGAAAAGGTAAAAATAAAAACTCTTATACTTTTTCAACAGATTTCCTATCGTAAATTCAGTATATATGTATATAATATCTTATAATAATTATAATTGACATTGTCATTATACAATGACATAAGTGAATAAAAAACGTGAAATGTGCGTGATGAGTTTTTGAACTAGCTAACAAACCGCAAGACATTTTAAATTTATTATCTGCCTACATATTTTTCGAGTTATCAAAACAGTGAAGATTGGTGGAAAAGTTTCCAAAAAGTTATAGAACTTTAATTCTTACGCCATAATCACAACGATGAATATTTTGAAGACCTCCTAAACCTAAATCGGAAGCACTTAATGAAGGACCTAGTTACCTTCGCACGTAGATTTGAAATCCTAAAAATGCTCCTTGCATTCATATTTGAAATTACTGGCTGCCGGTAAATTATGGTTTATTTTTTATAAGAAAGTAGAAAGAGTATACACCAAAAAATATGTTGGTTCGCCGAGTCACGAAGGGCGAGCGCAGTGGGTCACCTGTAACGAGATTATCCGGGATCGAAACAAAACTAATAAATAACAGGTGTCGACGTTGGCCTTCGACCGTCTACCACTCCCACACTTCTAAGCTAATGGCTGATAGGCAGAATACCTTCGACTATTCTTTTCTAACTATTTACGAAAATGGCACGTCAATTCAGTATACAGTAAAACCAAAATAGAAATTTTGGGACTGATTTCTATTTAACCAATTCTTTTCCCGGTTAATTTTACCGCTAAGAACATCTCATAATTTTCTCGAATTTGTTAGCAGCTGTTAAACAAGCCCAAATAGTGGCCAAAAATGGTATACAGTCGGTATCGTGACTTATTGATGAGCCTTTATGGAGAAGGAAGATTTAGAGCGAGGAAAAATAGACTTTTATATTATGTGTTACGCTATGTGTATGTCTATTGAAGGAGTAACAAATCAGGTTAAGTAGTGGAACTGAAAAGTCATGCATATTTTGTGTGACAAAGAGTAAATATCTATTCTAGATGTAATATCGACATGATTAGACTAGACCTTACTTAGAACGTCAAAGTAAATATTTAGGTCCTTATACGTGATATGTGTGTTTTCGGGATAGGCTGTTATCGTAGACTTTGCTAGCTAGCGCCAGTACTAACGGAGTAAATAAATGGCAACGGAGTGAATATTTATTGTGCTCGAACCCCGGTTATACTGTTATTATATGAGGTGATATTATACCGTGTTTTTCAGGAAGCCAGTAATAAAAGTGTTATCTACCAACTCAATATATCTTCTAGATAAGATTGCTTCAACGGAGGTCATAAAAGGGTATTATTTCACCAAAGATATTTCTTTTCGGAACATTTACAATCATGCAAATTATTGGTACTATTCATAATATTTAAAGTCAAAGCATTTTAAAATTTATTGAACAATAAAAATAATTTCCTACTTCAATACAGATAAAAGTCGAATCAATTCAATATTTAATGTTTGTCTCTCTAGTCGTAAACACGACCGAAACCGTAAATTACCTAAAAATATGTACGTCTGAGGTAGCAGTTACCTGAATTTAGTTTCAGTTCAACATTTACTGTTACCTAAAACAAACACGCAACACTCGTAAAATCATCCCAACATCATTTTCCAGTTTTATCCCTTTATTTATGTTGTGAATTTTCATTACATTGTTTAAAAGCAAAAACAGTAAGCTACTAATAAATCTATGCTATTGAAAAAAGTGGTTTTCTTTTGTTATCATTAAGGAACTAATGTATTAGTAACCACTTTGTTATAAAAATTAATACCTACATTATTTTAACTATCTCATAAAATCGTTTTTGTTTTAATATTAAAATTAATTTATAAAAAAGTTTGATGATTCTGTTTTATTATGTTGTATGACAGTTCTGTTACTTTAACTTAATAAATAAAACTACATTCGTTTAATAATGGTAACAGTTTTATAACTCGCATATAATTTTATAACTACAACACAAATTAAATCGTAAATTCAATAAAACCTGAATCAAATAAGTTTTAATCTGGTTACTTATTTACACCCAAATAAGGTTGCATGCGAGAATGTAACTTTTACTCCAGTCAATCACCCAACCCCTACGTTCGTGCGGTTGCCTACATTTTTAATAAAATATGAAATGGATTATTTTGAAATCCCTTTGCGTCCTTTATGAACATTTTACTGTCGCAGGCGCTGTAACGATTAGGGTACATAGATGTATAGTCCCAGATGAATCGTAAAAAGGAAGTTGTGAAAGCTTTATTGGATAACGGCTCAGCTTACAACACTTTTAACTTCGACTAGCTAACTTGGACCACAAAAGTTTTATATCGGACTCGAGATTTCAAGAAAGTATAGTCATTCTCGATCTCTTTAACCTACATCCGGATGAACATGAACTTTTTGAAACTAACTCCTACCTTCTACCGTAGAACAACAGAGAGATATTTTTGTGTAGAATGACGCAATATATCCGATTTCTTCTTATGTAAGTTATTTACCAGTTAACCAACTATTATACTGAGTACACACACTTTTCAATAAAATAATTTAGTTTAATCGAGTCAGAACAAGACATAACGTCATTTATCATAATCGTCGTGTTTTAGTAAATATTAATTGAAGTAAGGCTATCGTAAATTATAATATTACATCAACTTTATATTTCTTTAACCACAACCCCTTCTCGTTCCGCTAAGTGTCAAGTAACTTTGATACAAACTCAGTGACTGAAAGTGCGACGGAGGTAACGTCGCGAGTTCTGATAGAGACGTCAACTCCAGCGTTCATCTCTCAAACTAGAAACAACTTAAAAGTAATTTATTTTAGACTAATTATCGCAATGAAACGATTTTACGACTCGACCACAGATTGCCGTAATACTACTTTATGTATAAATCTGTAGGATCTGTATCTATTATACATTTTTTTCTCTAAAATGTTGTCGTATGTATAGGTTGTATGACTCACTGAATCATTAACGATTTGTCCGATCTTGATGAAAATTGGCATATATTCAGAACATGTGATTGCGCATTATTGGCTGTATACCTATGATATCCATATACGCGGGTTAAACGGCGGGGCACAGCTAGTATATATAATATAATATTAAAAATCATTCTTCACACATGGACATTTCATAACAAACTAAACAGAGCTAGTTTTAGGAACAATAATACATAATTATACAACTTTTACATTACATACCTAATAGCACAAACTCAGAGCAAAGCGAAACCTCATGCAAACCAATAATTTTCATTTTTGGAATCGAACCCATAACCTGTGGCAGTCCATGCATCCAAAAACCAAGCCAACAGACCCTCATTAATTATAATTTATGTTTCTCTGCATGAAATGAAAGGGTAAATACCATGTGCAAGTAAGTATTGTATAATTATTGTGTTGTGGGAGTGTGCCTAAGTGTAGCAAAATCATTTTCAACTTTATATTTACGTAGGTAAGGTCGTAAAATAATTAAAATCTCCTTTAGGTTTAAATAAATACTGTTTTAATCTAGTAATTTCAAAGCGCAACAAAGATATAATTGGTTTATTTGGTGTACAAGGTTCGATGTTCCCACGCTCCCCATTTAGTAACAAGAGACATTTTGCAAGAAATTTAGAGGATAAACACATTGACTAATATTTCTTGTCGTTTAGTAATCGAATCTGGTAGATGAAGAGAACTAAAATCCTTTATTTTTATTTTGGACTAAATATATTAAATATAATAGAGCTTATATGCAAGTTAACATATGATAAAAGAGCCTAAATTTCAATAAATCTCGTAGTATTTTTTTTGCATTTAAATTACAAGCGAAAATAAAAAAGTACTCCAACATCTTTCTTGTTTTGTTTGAGATACAAGTACACTTGTCTGCTCTGTCTGCTCATCGCTGGCAGGAATGTAAATGAACGGGGCACGAGGGTAGATTGTGTGTGTTAAACAAATATGAGCCGGGGGCTTACTGGGGATATTGCTATTGCACCGTGATATGTAGGTACGTATTTTTCATACAATATTCAAACCTTTAATACAAGCATTGTGTTGCTTATTAACCAAAGCCCGAGTTGGATAAATCCATCAAGTCCAATAAGACAGTACGGACTTTTTCTTTTCCAGTGACATTTATATAAGAGTATTTAATTCAGAGAATATTGATACTTACTTCATATGATGTTCCTGTAAATAAAGGCTAATCAGGAAAGTCAGGTCACAGTATTATTGGTATAAATCCGCAATAAGTACCTACAACCAGTGTGTTTAGCAAAAATCCCAAAGTGAGACACATCCATCAAATACAAGGAGGCGGTATACCGGTTTCTATATAATATCTTTTAATTTCAGTGACATTTATGTTTGTCAATTTAGTTCAAAGAATATTGATACTTACTTCATATGATATTCCTGTAAATAAAGGCTACTCAAGAAAGTCAGGTCATAGTATTATTGGTATAAATCCGCAATAAATGTGACGGCGCCGAGAGCTCGGGCACGCATCAGCATAATGCCGCGATAATGCTCTCCTTGAGTGCGGCCTACATCCCGCGCCCTGTGGATTATAGCCAGGGGCTCTGGTCCCAAATAAGCTCTTTATGCTTGCCCGGCTATCCTTTGTACCAGATAGATTGTAATTTCCCGGCCTTTTTATGATTTGAAACGTAAGTATTGTTACAATTTTTTGTAACGTAGTATTTTAGCATAAAATATTGGAAAGTTACAAATGTCGATCTAAAAAATACATATGTATAGGTAGGACACATTATTCCGTAATATTTCCTCATCAATGAAAAACCTATTTAACACGTAGATGAAGAGTGTATTTGTCGGTTTGTTCCATAACATTTCTGTAATAATCACAAGTATTATACCATTCTTCGTAACAACCAAGGAAGTTGAATTTTCCTCCCCTTCTTCACAGCTCAACGACGTTAAATTGACACTTTCCTTGACCTGCCAATTTCCACAGGCATTTAATTTAAAGTTGTCACTTTGCTTATTTATTCGCAAGGAGAGATCTTTGTTCTCAACCGTGGCATTTCAATCAATACTCAGTGTACGCACTTCATGTCTTATTTATATAGTATGAACAATATTTGAAATAGGTACTTGTCAAAAATGTCAATGTAACATAGGGAGGAAAATTGTTTCGCGAATCGTATCATGAACTTCGTGTAATTTTTTTGAGGGTGTTTGAGGCACTGTTCGGTTTCATGTTATACTAGCTTCTACTTTCGATTTGACCCATTTTAACATTAATAAAAATAATCAAAGAATGAATTTGAGGAGTTAAAATTGATTAATTGAAACTCTAGATCGGTTTAGGCCGCTAGCAATAAAACGTAAGAAACAGACAGACACTTTAAAATTTAGCATAGATAAGTAAAAATAACAATACTCATTTTAATTTACTTGTTTGTTTCATATTATACGCTTGCAAATTTCTCCTGCTATTTCACAAAGTAATTTTCAAATTGAATAGCAATCTTGAAAACTACAAAGAATCGCTGTTCCTGTAACTTACGTACTTTCGAATATTTATTACTCGAATTTGGCTCTAGTCTGAATGCATATCTCGAACTTATTTGCGTTTCAATGCCAACTGACAACCTTTGTGGAGCTGCCAACAACTTCCGGTTGTTTTGACGGATGCCTATTACCTCACAAAGTTTACCACAGGGCTAACTTTAACATAAATTGTTATTTATCAACATAACCTTGGTAGGTAAGAGCCGCTAGATTTGTAGGAGCACGCAAGTTGATGTTTTGTCATTTTGACTGAGCACGTTCTCAATATTAGGGAATGGTATAGTTATTCTGCGCCATGTTCGCTCTCTACAGAAACCATTAGTGGTAGACTGTAGGCCTGACGGTTAATAACAAGTTATGGAGTTTTCACCTGATGCTATCTAGACTAATATATAAAATAACTAATTGACTCAGGCGTGACCTTGCGGAAATCCATTATAAGATTATGCAAAAACAAATATCTAGTAACTTTATTAGTAAAGATATTTGTTTTTGTATAACCTAATATATAAAGCTGAAGAATGTATTTGTTTGTTTGCTTGAACGCGCTAACTTCAGGAACTACTGCTCCGATTTGAAAAATTCTTTTAGTTTTAGATAGCTCATTTATCGAGAAAAGCTATAGGTATATATTATCACGCTAAGACCAATAGGAGCGGAGCTTCAATGATAAATGTAGCTAAAACGGGGAAAATATATTTCTTTTGAGAGCTTTCATTGCGTGCGCTGTATAAACGGTTAATATATAATATAGAGATTATGATCTGGATTAGCACCTAGCCTTCTTTTTATCCTGGAAATATGTAACAACCCCCAGGAACGCGGGTGAAACCGTGGGGGACAGCCAGTCTTATTATAATTATAGTTGTATCTGATTTTTAATCCGCACTTGTATCTTATCGAACATATCATCGCCGTCTAGACTGAACAGGAATTTCATATATCCAGTGCAAACTGGCTGTCTATACCACTCTATACGCTGCGCAATATATTACACCGGCAAGATACAATCGCAGGCAGTGCAGTATGAGACATCGCCTCTCGCGTACCTCGCTTACCTACCGAAATGACCTATCATAAACCATGAGCACAATGACAAAGCTAATAAACTCGTTGTATGTGACATCTAATATTTAAGAAGATATGGGGACTCTATGGGATGATAGTACCAAGGGGGCGTCCATTAATTACGTGAGGCATTTAGGGGGAGGGGGGGGGGGGGGGGCGAATCTCCTATACCATGTAATTTTTTTATTAGCAAGAAACAGTGTAAAATTAAAAGAAAAGGTAAATAACCCTTATCTCGCAATTTTAGAAAAAAAAATGTGGCTAAATTATATACTTATGATAATATTCATCACGGTATGTGAACACCATAAAGTAACAGTAGCAAATCTCACGTGCGATTAGGGGCGGGGGTCGAGTAAAATGTCACGATATATCGCCAAGGGGAGTGGGAGGGTCGAAAAATCGCCAAAACTCCTCACGTAATTAATGGATGCCCCCCAACCAACATTTGCTTACTTACAAAACAATTTTGAATCCAATAACGATCAATGTTTGGAGTCTGTCAATGAGGTAATTCACTGGCGATAATCATATTGCGCCACTGTTTTATTGCTCGTTACAAAATTAATTACTTTCACCTCAATTTTAAATTAATCATGGCTAAGCTTAGCTAAAGTTCTCGCAAATTTCTAGTACCTACGTTCGAAAGCGCAGACACGTAGAAAGGCACTTAATTTCGTGGAAATAGCTCCGCCGGGAATTGCCCATGTCTCTGATAAACTTGTCTCTCAAACTCTTCGCCTCACGGGTAATTTGCCTTTGCAATTTATTTTAAACGTAAAACACTTAAAAATTTGGATTATCCTACTAAAATAACTAAATTAATAAATATTCTGGGACATTCTTTACACACGGTCATCTGATCCCAAACTAAGCAGATCTTGTACTATGGAAACCAGATTACTGATATATGTACTACATATACTGCTTTTTTAAATACATACTTTTATATATATTTTCATCCAAACACAGAACAAACAGATATGTTTAATGCACACAATTTTTTGTCACGGGTGTGAATCGAACCCACGACCTGCGGCGTGGCAGTCAGGGTCTGTAACCACCAAGCCAACTGGCCCGTCAAATAAACTAATATTATAAACGCGAAAGTTTTTATGTATGGATGTTTGTTAATCTTTCAGACAAACTACCAAACGGATTTAAATGCAACTTGCCATATGAGCATATCCTGGAATAACATATAGGCTACCTTTTATCCCGGGGAAACGTGACATCCCTCGGAAACGCGGGTAAATCCGCGGGGGACAGCTAGTGATATTAATAATTATAAAAGATCATACATGAAGAAACTAATAGGCACTTACCTACTTTATTGCAGTTTGGAAATAATGTGTCTGAGATCAGATTTGATATGTTACATACCCTCGGAAACGCGGGTAAAACCGCGGGAGACAGCTAGTATTACATAATTATACTTATGTATATTGTTTAGTGACTACTTAACTATTTCATATAAAGTTTTCGCACTTTATTATTCTAGCTTTACTTTATAGGTTACCTCCAAAAATAACTAATTTATAAAAACATGGCCGACAAAATTTAAGTACGTCAAGCAAGAAACGATATAATTCGTGTTAATGCTTAACCCCGGACTATAGATTAAATCACTATGTATCAGGTAGTGTACTATTATATATCATATGTTGTACTATTAGGTACTCGTTATAAATAATCTATATATATATAAATGTATGTTTGTCTGTATTCCCTTTATATCATCGTAAGATATGCAACGGATTTTAATGCAGACTTCAGCAATAGATAGAGTAATTCAAGAGGAAGGTTTATAAGGATTGAAAGCGGGCACAGCCGCAGGGCGCAGCTAGTAAATAAATATCCCGGGACATTCTTTACGCACTACAAACTAAGCAGTGATTGTACTATGAAAACCAGATAACTGATAAACGACATAATATGACAACTTTTTTTTTCTAAATGCCTACTTATATAGATATTTACACCCAGTCACACAGTTGTAGTAATATAGTTTAAAAAGCTATTCTACATAAAAAAAAATACCCCCCCATACATAAATCTCAAAAGGAGAAGATAATATTAACAGTTCCAAAACATTTCTAAAAGCGAACATTAAATCTAATAGAACAGAATTTTTTTTTGAGTTTTTACGTTATTACGTAGACTTTGTCTAAATTGTAATTTTCAGATATTTTAGAAATTATGTACTGTAACCAAGTACTATAGTCGACAGGTGCGTGTAGGTGACACTGTGCGTGTGTATTTACCTGCCTGCATTACAAAACATACTGCAGAGAACTAGGATTATGTAAATCGTGCAACCTAGGTATGTACACGGCAGGGAGTGTCATTCTCGCACCGCAGCGCCTCGCCAACTGTCAGAGACACACCACACCGCACACAGAAGCAAATATTAAGTTACATTATATCCAAATATGACCTACTAACGTAATAAATCAAATCCCAATAATCTGTTTACAAACATTCCGATAACTACATCCATTATAACGTTTACGTAAATATATTCGCTCCCTCAGCGGCACATTGACATCGCCTAATAGTATATTATATGAAAAATGACACGACTCCCACGCTGCCGATACATCCGCCATATAATATAATACGGAAATAAGAAGCTTATCGTTAAAACGATCACATGCCCTGCCTGTCGCCGTTGTTTGTATATTTTATTACGGAATGAAAATAATTGAATTATAAAACATATTTGTCCCCGCGGTTTTACCCGCGTTCCCGAGGGATATCACATTTTCCCGGGATAAAAGTAGCTTAAATGTTATTCCAGAATATGCTCTATCTATGTGCCAAGTGTCATCCATATCCGTTAATTGGTTTTTACGTGAAAGTGTAACAAACATATTACATAATACTAATTACTATAATATAATTACATAATATAATATATACCTATAACCTAACCTAACCTAACCTACTCAATCTTGAATTTATTACATAACTTTAATGAATAGGTTTATCATTATTAAGTGAACCTATTCATAAGTTCTAAGTAGCTATACATCTTTCATTATAAAATTCCTGAACTATCGTCATAAATAATGAAGAGAAAAAAAACCACCTCCGCTAGCTAATGCATCCATAGGTACTCTATGATAAATGTGCAAAGTTTCCTTTCTAGGTCATCGGGAAGCGAGGGGGCACAGACACACCGTCATTAGGGAAATGTATGGGGTGCCACGGTTACAAAAACAATGAGAGAGGAAGTTTTCATATGAGGAGGAGTATCAAAAGCGGAACGCAACAGGCCTAAGCCAGAGATTACGGCCCTGAGGGGCTTCGCGTTGCAAATTGAATGAACGCAAACATTTTCCTTGTATGTACAAAACACACAAAATAAATGCAGTTACTTCAAGAAGCTAACAGAAGCCCTGTGTGTTGTATGATATGCGCAAACACAAAGGCAAAATGTTCCAAGAAATATTGGAAATACTAAAATTATTATTTCGTACATAATATACGAGTTAGCCAATATATATTTTTATGAATTGGACAAGTTTTAGCGCAAGATCAGTTTGTTCATTTGTCGCTAAAATTATTTTGCGTGTCGTGTCTCTTAATTATTTTCAACTTCCTTCAAAATTACCAAAATAAATTATAATGCAACGGAAAAAGTCTCATGAAAACATAAATTTGATGCATGTTATAATATTAGATTTCAGTCATTATAACAATCAAACTGTCTTTTGACTATCATGTGGAAAATAAATGACATCTATTTATTTTTTGCACATAAAAAGTTGAGAACGTATTTATGGGATACAACTCACGGAAATTCCCAAAAGTAAAATAACATATTGCCACTAGTATCGTAAATGTTTTCAGACATGTTCATAAAGAATGTGGTAAACATTTTTATTTTTATAGTGATGGTTTGGGCATAGTGCTCGTAGTCAGTACTCAAAACAATTACCATTATCTATATTGATTTCACGGAGTTAGATCCAGATGGATATATCGTTTATTTTAGTATTTCATGCGACAATTTCGCTAATATCAAATTAATTGGAATATGGTATAATGCTTTAATAGCGAAGCCCTATTAGGACATATGTGAACGCTTCATCATTTTCAGGAAATGATCGAGCCGACCGTCGGAAATTCATCGGAGGCGCGAGCAATTTGTAGCTCCGTTTGAAAATTTGCAGGAAACTAGTGCGAAATACCTACCGCCATCAAATGGACTGACCGTTTAATGGCGCCCACTTTGTAAAGATAACATTATTAATGGCGCTGCGTTTAGCTCGCCTTGGTTCTGAAAATAACTTTGGCGAATTACCCTATTTTGCTATTGTTTGTAGTTTTAAGCCTGCACGATTATGCAAGATTATGTTGTAGATTCACAATATTTGTATGTTTAATTAATATTTATTTTTATATCTTGTTTCAGGTAAGTCCACAATTACTTGAATTTTAAAAGAAGAATACAAGAAACTGAATAAAATCGGTAAGAATTTAAAATAGGTACATCATCAATCATGATCCGGCTGTCCTATTCCCAATAATTTAAGGTCGGTGCAATATATTTTTATGCGGCTTGATCCTTCGCCATTCGGAGTATTAAATTGGCAAGATAACCACTTGATGCAAGGTATTAACTGCACGTGGTCATTGGGATACTGTACATGTATAATGCTGTTACGTCAACACATACCTATTGCACGACCAAGCCCCATAGCAATTAAAGTACCTATATACATCAAATATTAATAACCTTACCTATATGAATCAAGAATGAAACACGACATGCGATGTAAAATAATAGTATACCATTAACTCGTTAGCGAAATAAACTCGCACAGATACTAACTATATCCATATATATCTAGGAAACTACGGTAGGTATTAATGGACATACATAATTATTCTACTTTACACTGATTGCTGTAACTTTTTTAGGTTGAACGACAAAAAATACGGCTTATCGCGATAGCCTACTTTGTGTGTCGTAATAGGTGAAGTTTCTAATCATTTTAGAGTTTAACTACCTATTTCTACCCAAATTAGTAGCTTTAGGGTAGAGTAGACCAGAGCCAGATAACAATACCTTTGTTATGACAGTTTTATGCGTCACTAAACTTTAGCACAGCCCTAGTCGTGCGAACCCGTATAAAAGGGATCCAACTCGGGTCGCGCCCGGTTGAGTTTGAATAATATTTGTGTCAGTACGGCAGTCTAGGGAGTCTAGGTATATTTTGAAACATAAATAAATATTTTAACGCCCATTACCTACCTGATGAAGTAGGCAGAGACCTAAGTTTTCAAGGTGAGATATGGTGAGCATTATTGACGTCAAATGTTAAATAAATATTCCATCTATCAAAGAAACGTGAATTATTCCTTGACTGACCAGGGAATCGAAGCTATTAAGCTCAAGCTGAGATCTATTCCACCCAGTGCCGGATTAAGTAAGCGCGGGGCCCGTAGCAAATTCTTCGAGGGGCCTTTGGTCTGCTATGGGTTCTTAAGTATAAAGTGGTACAAAAAACATCAGTGGCCTTAGACACGCGGGGAACCCTTTTGCGCGGGGCCCGTAGCAATTGCTACTCTTGCTACGTGGTTAATCCGGCACTGATCCCACCAATAGACCATCCAGTATAATTATATAAAAAAGAAACAAAATTAGGATAATAGAGAGATGTTTCATTATGAATATCGGTTTTGCTTATTATACCAAGTGTCTATATCAGTAAAAGCGCATTAATCAATGTCCGTTGACAAAAGCAAACGGTACACAATAGAGTCGGAGTCACGTTTCAGGCCGTCCCCTACAAAATTACGTTATGGTTTCCGTGACTTCAGAACATAATGACGGCAAGCTAATTGTACGTCCAACACGGTACGATGGTAGTTATACGTGATACAAGTCAATTATACTAATTAAACTAAAAGTTAGGTTAGGTAAGTTAGGAAGGTGCAGTACCTAACCAAAGACATTCCACTTCCGCACCAAGCATGTTAATGCTCATTCAAGAGAAACGAGATTGTTCAACACTTTCAAGGAACCCAGCGAGATAAAAGCTCGGAACTCTCTTCAGCAGGAAAATTTATATTTTGATAGAGCAAGGCCTTTAAAGTGTAAATTATTAAAGTTTCTAATATTTTTTGAGCTGAAAACTTTGAAAACTGAAAACGGTGTCGAGCACTTTTCTTGGGATGGGTATACAATGTTAAACTCGCGTCAGGATACGTGACCTGATCGATTTTTTTTTATTTGAAGCTGGTGGCACAAGCAGTAGTGTTCAAAGTAATTTAATCTAATTCAATCTAAGCATGTTGTAACGTTTAAGTGCTTAAATGCATACCAAATCAAAAGTTACAATAACAATTGGTCTCTATATAATGATAAAATAAACTATTTGAGAAAGGATCGATCTTAATTAATAAATAATTATATATAATATGAAGATTCGTGAGCATTTCCCTGGATCGGTTCGACAGAATCGTATACTAAAAACTACTTTCTTTGTATGTATTGCCACATATAGAATTACTATGTACGTCTTCTTATAAAACGTATTTAATAATTAACTCTCTTTTTAATAAATTGACTAAGAATTATTCTCAGATAAATGATTTAGATTGGTACAGAAGTTTAGCACGGCTATAACACCAATTACATAGATACACGAGGATTCCGGTCGAGTATAAAACCGGTTAGCTATAGATTGATCGTGGGGCAGAAAGACGGCGGTCATCACTTAGCCCAGATATCGATCCCTTCCCCTTCATTCGGCGAACCGGCTCATTCATGCGAAGTCACACGCTGATGCAACCAACTTCAGATAAAATTTCTTACGGCCTCTTAAACACAAATTCTTGTCCCATTTCTAGTTGATTTGATGAAATTGCTTGTAAAACTTCGAATTGGAAATCTATTTATTTTTTTCTTTGCAACCTTATTTTCATTTATAATATCAGTGTATCTTTGATATCGTAAAAAAGATAGTATTTTTGACGAGACGTAGATTTGCAGCAACATTGCAATTTGTTGGTTATGATATGAAACGTCAATAATTTCCCGAGAGGCGGCGAGCGAGGCGGCAGGCGAGGCGGCCGGAGCGAGTACTTTCAATTTATTGCCCGGATACTACTTCAATTACAATTTTCGGATGCATTCTACTCTAAACGGATGCTTTGATGGCACACGCCAAACGCTTGTGAAAATGTTTTTATTGGAGCAATCTATTGCTATTCTCATATTCCTAACTTTTTGACTAGCGAATTATTTTTATTTCTTTACTGTAGACAAAAATTGTTTCCTACCTAATAAGCTATAGAAGAATCTGCTCTAAACAAGGTCTCGTCTATTTTGATTTACCTTGTCACTGTCTTCAGGCTGTTAAATTTATTAGTCAAAAATACATCCATGGTGTAAAGCGTCGAAGTCAAAACTTTTGTCTCTTTCTTTTGATGAGATTTTCATTTTAAATTACTATTCTATATTTTTAGTAAAGTCTAAAACAATAATTGTTTATTAGTTTACAGTCTAATTCGATTGCTCGGCAGCTATTATACTGACTGAATAGCACAAAGCATCGGCCGGCACAGCAATTAATTCTCAAGTCATCTTGAATCGACATGTGACACTTCATGATTTATTGTAGATCGATAGCATAGCGTAGCTAGGTAAACAATGGTGAAATAATCAACATAAATTTCACCAATGAAGTTTAGATTTTACGAGAATATAGGGTTTCAGGAGCAACGTTTATCTTGGCATCCTCTTTGTGATCAATAATTTTAAACAAACGAGAATAAAGCACATCAACCTACATTTAGTTTGCAATTAATTACAGTTCAGTGGCGAATTGAGACGGTTGCGGTTATAATCCAGCAATGAGCTTGCCATTCGATCAAAAAAAGCATTGTGATGAAACAAAGCTTGGCGGTTGGGAAATTTATAGAATTTGTGGCACCAACATGACTTACTGATAGTGCTGGTAGCTGAAGGTACCTAAGTACCAGACTTCGAGTAGCAGAGCTCTTAGTGCAGAGATCGTCCGGGGAAGTACTACCACCTTACCCATTTCTGTCGTGAAGCAGTAGTGCACTTGTATTACTGTGTTTCGGTTAGAAAGGTAAGAGGGCCGGTGAAATTACAGGCACATGAGACTTAACAACGTCACGTCTCAGGGTTGACAACGCATTGGTGATGCCCCTAGTGTTGCAAATGTCCATAGGCGGCGGTGACCACTTACCATCAGGTGGACCGTCAGCTTGTTTGTCGGCCCATGTGGTATAAAAAAAAACTTCTAACCCTTGTGTAATTATCACCTTCTACCATATTATGTCCAAATGTACGAGTATACTATATGGTAAACAAACAGGCGAATATATATGTACATAAAAGCATTATATACTGATATAACCGTTATATCTAATGGAGCAATATCTGGCGCATCTGACCTTTATAACTTTTTTATGTACGTAAAAATCAAGTTAGTATGTCATTTGCAAATTTGAATTTGGTAAATTTAGGCCATCTGGTGCCAACGAGAGACGAGGAATTACTAGAGGCGTATGCATCGGCACGTGCTGGCAATTTCCTCCATATCTGGCTGCTACTGTACAGGGGGTTACTATGTATGAGGAATTCTAAGCTAAACACCTAATGCGATACTAGCACCTCTAACACAACACGCTATGTAAATACATTGCATACAATCTAGCAAATTCCAAATGCCTACATTAATATTGGCGGCTACATTGAAATTCTCTAGTGGATAACTTCGAGTCCCGTAACTTTCTCGTTTGCGGATAGTTAGAGTTTCCTAAAATAAGCCTGGACTGTGCGAGTTGAACTCGCATGGACGTGGTTCCGCACGATGTATACATTGACCATTGACTTTTATATGTTTTCCTGTATTGAAAAAACTGCTCTTAAGTTTATTTTTTTTGTTTTTGGCTTTTTGTATAATGATTTTTTTAACCATAAACTTTTTTTTTTATATTAAAACACAAGCCGTTTCTTTGTCACACACGGTATAGATGGTACAAAGGAAAATACTAATTTGCCAAATTATATACACTATATACTTTACACTTCCATGGTTAAGCCACAGTTATATGTGTACCAAATTTCTACTTTTTCTAATTTACTAATCGGTCCAGTAGATTCGGACCAATTTGGCTATAAGAGACAGACAGACAGTCACGAGTAATGCTATACAAGTACCTTTTTCCTTTTAAGGTACGGAAGTCTTAAAAATATGTATAAAGATAGTTTGACGCAATCTTACAAATGTTAGCCTCATAATAAACAAACAAAGACGTACAAAGACCAAAACCACTTTATACTTATATGAAATCAGAACAAGAAGTGACGTAAACTTCTCAAAGAAGACATTAACAGCAGACCAAGTTTTATAGTGCGACGAAAACATTCAACTTTTCGAAGATATTAGGTACAGTCACGGGCATAGATAGATAACTATGGACAGTTTGGAAACAATATAAGATACCCTATACATAATTTAACAGCACTCTTACTACTTAAAGCGACAGAATTTTTCTAATACAGTGCAACCTCAATATAACAAATCGGAGGGGAACAAGTAAATATTCGTTATATCAAGTAATTCGTTGAACTGAGGTTTGTTATGTTGAGGTTAGGATGGTCTAAAATTCGTTATAAAGAGGTAAAAAAATAGTTTTTTTTTCTTACATTAATAATCAAAGTAAATGCAGTAAAAACCGTGACAGTAGGTACATATCTTTGTGGGTACATACATTATTTAAGTAATTTAATGTTAATTTCAAAGATTCGCACAACAAAACTCACGAATTAAAGGTAAAGAATCAACAATGTGGTTATACATATGTAGTAGCTTAATCTCAATTTGTTCATTTTGATTAGAAAAAGACAACAATGATTGGTTTACGAATAAAAGCGTGTCGAAACATGTCGCGACATGAATCACATACTATGAGATTAATAGTCATACATTGGTGACACTACAACTTTATATAAAGGTTTTGGGTTGACAAAATTCGTTAATTAGAGGTATTTATACTTTTTCTTGATTGTTGCAAATTCGTTATAAAGAGGTTGTTCCCAAAAAATGTTCGCAATGTAAAGGTATATTTTATATTGACTCTTATGGACAATTCAAGGGGATTACGAAGAATTTGTTAAATCGAGGAAGTCGTTATATTGAGGTACGTTATATTAAGGTTGCACTGTAGTTGTGACGTCTACAAAGAAATAAGATAAATGAATGAATTAAACATGAAATCCGATATTGATGCCGATATCTTCATGGTTACATATTTATGTTTGTGACTATACGTATCCATAATATTAGGTACTAACTGTACCCCCAACTTTTTACGTGAAGATTTTTATGAAATGAAGCCTAATGTTATTTCAAGTTAAGCCCCAGTTTCCTATAAAAATGATTTACAATTCGTATAGTTATTTCAAACAGATATAGTTTTCAAAAATCTTTTATTGTATTCTGCTACAGTCTCTACAACCACAATTACTTTTTACCTAATATTTTCAATATACAGACACGACGCTTCTACAGTTTTATTAAAGTACCTTCTGGCTGTCCGGACAGATGTTATACTCTTGTCGCAGCGCCATCTACCGGGTCCAATTGTGAATCGAAACCATTCTCGAATCTACTGGAACACACAAAAATATCATCAAAATCTATCCCGCCGTTTACGAGGAGTTTAATTACAAACACACGAACAGAAGAATTATGTATATAAAGATAGGTAGAAAAAGAAGAAGATTCATTAAGAAACCTCTTGACATGCTGCTTTACTAAAACGATTTATATAGAGCCCAAGCATTATATTTTTTTTAGATACATTAATTTGACATGTAGACAATTAATGAATTAATTATTGAAGATATACTTCTTTAGGCGCGTTATGAAAAAATTATGAGAGTGAAATTTTAAGATGCGCTCGCATCAGTGTAACACAAAATTCTTACGGATGAAGCTAGCTGATAACGGTCTCTGCGGAGCATCGGACAAATCGCAACTGTCAGTGTCAATGAGTGAGTAATGATGTTATTGTCAATAATAACCTAACAACGTCAAAAATTGATATTCGTTGCTACATCACCTGTATGTGAAAGAGTTTGGTCACTACAATTTGACGGCTGTATAGTAAAAAATGCTTTTAGTGCAGTTTTTATAGCAATAGAATATAAATAAATTAACATTTCACTTTAAAAGTACTAGGTAGATATATACGTAATATAAGGACAAAAGAATTATGAGAGCGAATCGACCGCACCGTAATGGCTTGGAAAGTTTAACTGGATAAGTTTCTCTTACATTACTCCGGAGACACCAGCTGGTTCAGCCATTGTTTGTATTTATAGCACCTCGTACTTTCTCTGAATTAGGAGCAAATGTTTGTGCAGTGTCAGTTTGACCTGACAAGGACAATGTTTTTACTGAAGAAGGTCATGTCTACGTGGAACATTTAGTTTGAAGAAATGGGACTGATTAATTTATTGTCAGAGAACAAATCTTCAGCCTGTTTGTCGCTATATAATGAATGAGAATGCTGCAATGCCATTATACAGTGTCGGATGTTGCGTGTAGTGTTTTTGGCACATTCAAATTTAACGAAAAGATATTTTACTTACAACAGTGTTGTGATACGACCAATACCTAAATAAGGTAATTTGTTACACAACAAAATACCAAATTTCACTTAAATTAAATCAATCAATGAGTTAAATTTAGTTATAAATTGTCATATCAAATTAATAAACTTCAACTAAGAGTAACTCAGAATCGTACTACTAATTTAAATGCAAAAGTTTAGATGGAAGGATGGTAGTTACATGGTTGGCTTAATCATGCCTGTTAGGCTGAGCGAATCTGGATGAAATTTGGCACAGAAATAGATTATAGTCTGGAATAGCACATTGGCTACTTTTTATCCCGGAAATTTGCAGCATCCCTCGGAAACGCAGGATAAACCGCGGCGGAAAACTAGTACAAAATAAATAACCATTATAACAGCCGCAGCGTTAAAACTAACTATGCAATACCATAAGCGCATAAAGTTCTGCAGAAAACAACTAGACTAGATTAGAACTTTCATACGAGTTAAATGTGACGATAAATTGCATTGTAAGCTTATGTAAAGTATGGTACATAATAAAACAGATGACGGAAGGATGTGGACCGCATGTGGCAGACCGCCCCGCGCCAGCCCCCGCCCGGCACCCGCCCGGCCCCCGCCGCTGCGGTGCCCGTGGCTGCTGGTGTGACTCTACCGTAATAATGCTTACTTTAACATTGCGAAGTTGCAAATCTCTAAATGCGGCTAACCGCATCACATATCATTTTAATACTTCCGACATCTAAATCGTAGTCATTTTATCTTTCCGATTAGTTAAGATCAGGTAGTTACCGATATGGAGGTATAATTATAATGTAAATAGGTGTTTTTGTATATGATCTACTAGTTGTCCGCCGTGGTTTTACTCGCATTCCGGTGGAATGTTACATTTTCCCAGAAAAAAAATTATTCTACGTGTTAATCCAGGTTATCACTACATAGTATAAAACAAAGTCGCATTCTCTGTCCCTATATCCCTATGTATGCTTAAATCTTTAAAACTATGCAACGGATTTTGATGCGGTTTTTTCAATAGATTGAGTGATTGAAGAGGAAGTTTTTTATGTATAATACATGTGACATCCCACGAGAACGCGGGTAAAACCGCGGGGGACAGCTAGTACATTATAAAAGGTTTCATAAAAATCCGTTTGGTCGTTTTAGAGTTACAAAAATCCATACTCACAAACTTTCGCATTTATAATATCCCTACTAATATTATAAATGTGAATGTAAGTTTGTTTATTACGCTTTCACGCAAAAACTACTTAACCGATCATCATGAAACTTTGTACACATATATTCTTGGAGGTATTAGAAGTAATATAGGATACTTTTTGTGCCGGGAAAATGTTACACCACGGGAACGTGGGTGAATCCACAAGCGAAGCTATAAATGTGCAATTAGCTTAAGACATTAGAGACAGAGACATTAAGACGTTATATCGGTGTAATTGAGTGAGTACACTACACAAACTCTCGTATTGATAAATATTAGTAGAATAAACTAATACAAAGTTGCACGGCGTTCTGTTTCGGTTCAGCTAGAAGTCTTTACTTATAAAATCGATCATTTTATCATTTTGACATTTTTAGAAGCAGTGGTTTAAAAAATAAAAATGAACACGATACGAACTGTTGATCACTACACTGTGAAATTCCATAAAATAACTACAACATATGTAATTAACCACAAATAAAAATATTTTTAATATTTATAGCAAAATACTTTGACATTTATAATAATTTTCAAGGAGATACCTTCTGATATATAGAAGTATTCTCCAGACAGATAAGTATGTACATAGCAAGTCGAACGTCCCTGACCGCATGCTCCAACAAATAACTGAAGGAAGAGGAACATTTTTGTATCCTCTTATACGGAAAATAGGTAAGACGGCTTGTTGGCGAGATGCCACGACAATACGGCGGCAGAGACGGGATAAATAAAGTCTATAAAATATCTTAGCCTATGTTTTAATTCTCTTTTCACCTAATTAACCGACTTTAAGAGCTATTTGAGATAGATGAACCACGTTATGTTCCGAAAACAAAATCTATATACAGTAATAGGTTGCTATTATTCTAGCCTAGAAAATAGCGCATTGTTTATAAATATTATACTATATCCCTTACGGAATTCAAAGATGCTGCAGCACTGCAGGTGTATTAAATATTAATACTTTAGGCGCGAATACAAAACTCAGGAAAATTAAATAGCGAAATGGACGCGGTACCTTATATATATCTGAAAAGAAAGGGATTAGGATAAAATTTAAAAGAAAGAATGAAGCTTATTTGGCTCCCCGGAGGAACTCCAGTTTTATTACTTTCGTGAAATGAAGACAATTCCGAAACGACCCTCTTGACTTGAATGAGGTAGTGAAAGGAACGCACTAATTGGAAATTTAAAATGTTTATTTGTTGCACTAAATTGTACGGTAATACGATAAAAATAGCTGTCAAATTATTTTAAACGATTCTTTGTATTTAGCATTATATTACAGAATGATAGAAACTCGGAAATAAGCAAAAAAAAATAGTTTCAACACAAAAAAATATTTAAATTTGCTATCGCGAAGTTTTGAGGACTTTTGCGGGAACTTTCATGCTTCGCCAGAATAATTATTTTCTGCTCCTCTAAAGTTAAAAAAGAAACAGGGCTTTAATAATAGTAGGAAGCAGTAGGAATAATATTTTTAAATAATAATGAATATAAAATTTTATACCAATACTTAATACATTTTATCGAAATTACGTTGTTAATTATTTCGTGCTAATATAGAAATGCATCCATAAAAAAACTTTTTATCAATAAAAGCAACACATAAATAATAAAAATAAATATCCCGGGACATTCTTTACATACGGCCATCTGATCCCAAACTAAGCAGAGCTTGTACTATGGAAACCAGATAACAGATATACTACATACTAATTTTTTTTAAATTATACATTCTTATATAGATATATAAATACAATTTTATATACACAAATAACAATATTTATACCAATATAAAAGTAATGATTATTCTAGAATCTGACAGGTTATCAAAGCTATGCTACGAGGCTACGAACCGTAGCAGGGGCGTAGCTTTAAGCAGGTCAGCGACACTCCAAAATTAGATATGTTTTTTTTACCGTTCAGCCATTAACTTAATAATACATAATAACCACAGTGGGCCTTCATAAAATGCATGAAACTATGGGCCTGATTTTAGAGGTGACAGACAAATAACATGACAAAACAAATTAGGCTGAAAGGGTCATCACATTCTTACTACCCGTGAAGGCCAAAACTGGCTTTACTGAAAAATATATCTTCAATGTGATAAATGAATCGTGAAAAATTGTTTTTAAATGATTGCCAAACTAAATTACAGTTAAATTTTATGATTCCAACTCGAATAAATGATATCTTCATTATATATCTATAAATGAGATCCAAGAAGAATGGGGGCCAAGCGGCGCAGAAAGTGAGGATCATATGTAGTCAGTCCATCTTCAAGCTTAAGGATTCTATCCCTATTGAAAAGTTGTCATATGATACAATGGATAAATTATGATCATTTAATTGATCTCTAATTCAGAATTCCTAATTCGAATCCCATTCGAATCCCTAATTCTTGGAACCCAAGTCGCAAGGGCGTAGTGTGCAAGCTATTCCCTCCTGAAGGCGTCATTACTGGCATGCTGGGTACAGTAGATGCAGCTCGTTATCGCAAGGTAGCGAAGTTGACGAGACTCCACGCTTAGCACAACAGCCGGTCCCAGATGCTCGTACCAAAACTAACCGGATAATTAGTGCGCTGTTTTACTTACCTATTGTTGTTCAGACTCGCGCTTCGCGATACTGAAAGCTGTTTACTCTGAGTCGCAGCCTAATGAATGATTAATGAGACTAATGTACTTTGGTAACGTATCTTTGATCATTTAATATGCTGAATGTGTAGGAAATTTTAATGGAGTAACAACCGCATATTGAGTGAACAGTAAGCTCGCGAAATATTAACACTAATCATACCAACACTTACTAGGTACCGATTTCTACCATAGCGGGTCAAATGTGACTTTATATTTCCTGCTTGTATGTATGAAATATGGTTGTTAGGAAGGGAAATAAATAGTATAACTGTATATTAATTAGTAAGAAAAGTCATGAAATCAAATGTGCAAAAGCAATAAGATGATACGTGTATTTTCAAAGCAAAGTTCAAAGTGGGTCATTTGACCCGGTTATGGTATGTTTAGTGTTAACGACTCAAACGTCAAACGCACCTCCACGTTCATCTTTCGTCACTTAGAATAGATTAAAGGCTCTCAAAGTAAACAAATAATATAATTATTACAATTTGTATTATCTTTTATCATTTATTTATATATATATATATACATATCTTTTATTATCTAATATTTCTTATCGCATAAAACAAATTCATTTTAACGGAGTACGTCATACGGAGAGTTATTAATACAAAATAAATAATAAAACCTGTAACAATATATGCATCTTGAATATAATGAATTTACTCAAACAATAAGGAAGATAAATATGCAATATCTCCCACACCTTGCAATTATAAGGCTTACAATATAAGCAACCATATGTATATTGTAAATGAATAGATAAAATTTATATAAAAAAATATTTAATAAAAATAAAAAAGAATGTAACCTTGCTGAGTTTCTTGCCGGTTCTTCTCAGTTGAAGGCTGACTTCCGAACCGGTAGTAGCTTCAGTAACTTTAAACATTTAATTTGACCTTCATAAGTGCCTTCCGAGCCTAAACTGAATAAATGGTTTCGAATTTTGAATGTTACCAACTCATTATAACGAATTTACTCAAACAATAAGCATAAGAAATATGCAATTTCTCCCACACCTTGCAATTATAAAACCTGTAACAATATAAGCAACCATATATTGTTAATGTTACCAACTTATTATAATGAATTTATTCAAACAATAACCATAAGAAATATGCAATTGCTGCCACACCTTGCAATTTAAAAGCTTTGTCACATACTAAAAAGAGATTATTTTCTAAATAAATACATTTTGTGAGATTAAAAGTAAAATATGAGCACGTGATATTAGCATACACTCAAGGGCCCCATTTCATTTTGAATACGGTGTGATTTTCATAAAGGGCTTCATACGTAACCGACACCTTAGATAAATGCTTGTAGCCTACATTTTTTCACCTGAATAGCGTCAACCTCGTGAAGTCTTTATGTTGAACACTGCTTAGTGGCATCTCTGGGCTTTATGTTAGGAACATCATTCGAAAGACTTAAATAGAAGATTGTGAATCTGGTTTTATCCACGTATAAACTGTTATTGTACCACAGTTTATTAAGGTTTAACATTTTGTGGGAAGTGTATTTTTTTTTTGCGTGTCGATCGTTTTTGCTAAATTTGTTTAGACCAGAATTCTGCCAGACGTACTGTGTCGTCTGTAGCATTGTACTGGTTTTCTGGGGTGCAATGTGAGGGGTTTAGCAAATAAAGTCTTCGATTACAAAGTCTCTGACTACGGCTCGCGGACCGGGTCAGATAGCGCCCACACAGGAAAAAAAAACTCTCTCTCTCTAACTCTGCAATTATATTTATTATTGAAATGATTGGCTACTTACAAAAGTGTAAAAGAAAGTAGAAGGTCTGAATTCTGCTGACTGCTTATTAATGATAAAACGCGAGTTGGACACGTAAAGATAGCCTTCATGTCAAGTGATTGCTATAAATTTATTTATAAACTGCAATACTAAAATTTGTAATTGGTCTATACTGCAGTACTATTTGCAAAATTGCACTGAATTTGTGTTATTTAATATACATACCATACAATACTGTAGTAATAATAATATCTGAAGTAACCAAAACTTTGGCAGCATGATGCGACAATAATCAAAAAGCTATTTAAATTTCATCAACAAATAAATAAAACTGGAACTCAAATCTGCGGTATATAAATTACACTTGTGTACATCGAAAAGCTGTTGCCTAGAGTTTTATTGTGGCTGACTGTATACATCCAAAAATTTGATGCGACAAGCGTGCGAGCGAGCTTCGCGTGCTCTCGACCGCCCTCGAACGAACAAAGGAATGAATACATATACAGGTGCTTGCAAAGCGCTTTTTTCCTTTTCATACCTCCGTCGAAAACGGCATTCACTGCCTCTCAGACACATCTAGTGGATGAATGCAACTCTTCTTAAAAGCTTCGAGGTAGACATCTCGAACTCAATCACTGTTTGCAAGGTGAAGTTATTTGAAAATTTATTTGAGTTCTGTTTCCATTTACCTTCTTGTTCTTTCTTTAATAATAACAGTACATATTAACCACAAGACAGACTCTCTGCCTGTTAACCATTTCACAAATAAAAAGAAGACAGAAGCAATCTATATTATTAATTATTAACAATGAGCTTTGTTTTATAAATATATTCACTCATAAAACAGAGAAGACATTATTTTTTCCATATACGATAAACTCAATGTTCTTGCTCACCTTTTTCACATTTTATTTTCCAGTTTTATAAAATGAACACGCGATTGCCACGTTCAAATTCCCTGCAGTAACTTCCTATGAATAAATACATATTCTAGCTTACTCTATACTGATATTAGAACTCCCGACATTTACGGTATAAAAGATCCATTGTTCTAACGTGTTAGGGTTGCGGCACACTTCATTTAATACTTCCCAGACCTTCATAATTCAAAAGTATAAAGATTTATCTACTTTATTCACCGAATAAGAATTATAATGTTCAGAATTTTTATTCGTGTTACGTGGTAAGGTGGTGCTTATCTCAGAAATTAAATTAAAGAGTCTCACTGTTGTAAAAGTTCTTTCAGATAATTTATAAAAGCTCAGGCACCCAGTGTACAAAAGCTGCATAATTAAAAAAGGGTTGAGCGTCGCATTAATCTTGAGGCTCGGAGAACAAAATATGGGAATCATTAACCGGGAGCACCTTTCATTCAGCATTGCATCATCCGTCACTATCTATAGTCACCTAGCAGCACAAACATCTTCATCTTTACCTGTTTAATAGAACATTATTTTATAGCTATATAAGATTTAAAAATTATCAAAAATACCAATTATCACGCAAGTATAGGCGTGGATCACTTTAGGGAATTCTAGATCATTAATATCATTTTCAAATGAATCTCAAAATTTAATTTGTTTGGTAACATATGTAAAGTACTAAAAATCACAGTATTATAGACCATTTCTATATTCATATTTTTTTTTTAAACCACAAGTGGTCTACTCGGCCCTCGGCCCTCGGCGTTGTCGACCCTGAGACGTGAAGTTGTTGAGTCTAATGTGCCTGTAATTGCAGCGGCCCCTCACTTTTCTAACCGAAACACAGTAATACGAGCTGCTTCACGGCAAAAATGGGTAAGGTGGTAGTACTTCCCCGGACGAACTCTGCACTAAAAAGTCTACTACTCAAAAATCAAATCAATAATGGTATCCTGGTAAAGCACTGACATTAATTTTAAAAGAGATCGTTTAATGTAATAACTGATTGATTTTGCATAAAATTGAGATGGAATATTGGTTATTAATTAAATGGCCGGCTTTCATTTCGGCGCAAATATTAACCAACGTTCATATAAAGCGCTTGCTTATTAATAAATTATTGATGCATTTCTGTTTCATTTAAAATTGTGGTAAAGTGGGAAACTCAGTTTCAACACCTTAATTTAAGCACATTACGCAAATCTCTAAAATAGTATTTACCAACAAAAATCACTGATTATGCTAACTTAAAAGACAGTAGAATTAAATAGGTATATAAATAGGTATATAAATAGGTAATTTACATATCATGTAGAAGTCTATGAATCCAAATAGTAATGGAGTATTCTAAAAAAAAAATGTATTCTATTTATTTATTTTTATACTACTAAGGCAGCAAACAAGCTGACGGCCCGTCTGATGGTAAACGGTCACCGCAGCCTATGGACGCTTGCAACACCGTGGGTATCACTCGCGCGTTGCCGACCCTGCAAAAATCTCTTCACACCCTTCTTGAAGAACCCCATGCTGTATTGATGGTAGGTACAAGTCATAAGATCCAAAAATAGTTATTCCACAGTACATAAAGTTTAGAAGGCGATTGTCTATACAGCTCGGTATATGCGGATGACCGCACACGACCATATATTTCTTTTGTAAAAGATATTGACTCCCAGTTCTGGCTGAGAAGTGGTCGTATGTTTCCATCTTTATGGAATCCTCTAGCGTACGTAACCTCCTCTTTTTTATCGTACCGGCCCGTTATTCTTATTTGTTATACCTTCTTGTGTTTTTTTACGTAAGAAAAGTTGAACAGTACTACATATTTTTTATTTTAATAAATCTACGGGAGAGCTTGAAATGTGGGTGTGTCTATATTTTGGTCCCCGTCACAAATGTTCACATGGATTTATAATCTTTGGTAAACTCTATTGTAGGTCTGTCGAGACTGTCACCAATATTGATTAATTACTTCCAATTCGAAGCGTGAGTAATAGTCTTAAAAATGTGCGTGTGTATGTGTGTTTGTGTTTTTGGTCCCATGTAACAAATGCTCACTTGGGTGCGTTATCATTCGTAGAATCTATTATAAGTCACTTACTGTCACCAAAATTGATTAAATACTTCGAATTCGAAACGTGACTTATAGTCTTAAGCCATTCAGAAATGGTTTCAAAAAAAGGACTATAGACTGTAAAAGTTTCGCTAAAAACGTTATTCGTATAATATTATAGGTAATACAGTAATAATATAGTATATACTTTGCCAAATCGGTCTAACCGTTCTATCTCAATAAGTAATCAAAATAATTTCAAACCAAATTAGATTAAAGTAATCCCGGGTAGGTGAAAAAAATAAACATAATATAAATTAACAAATAATAAGTTTCATAACATAGTATTGTTGACTAACTAAAACTTTCAGTTACCAAATTGAAAATTTATGTTTCAATTTTGAACTGAACATGTAGCTGGTTACTATAAACTAAGACTGTAGAATGTAGTAAGGCATTATTAAACACAAATTTCAATATGTATACTTCAAAATGCGAGTAAGTTTTCCAAGCGCGAATAACAGTCAAGAGGCACTTCAGATTTTCACTAAGTACGTCTAATCCGACACTCGATTGGAGTCTCAAATACAGCAAGATTAATCACAAGGATGTTCGTAAGCCGTACCTGCCCTCTTATTCAGCTAATACAAACTTTGTCGGCAAGCCGCCTCGGAGAGCTTACCTCTCACGTAATTGCGTAGTTAGCGAAAGAGACAGAGTATAGAGGCCGCGACGAAACATCCTCGAGTTTGTGTAATTTTCCTTACAGAATCGAAGCCCTGAACGGGCCGGGTTAAGGCGCCCCAGAGAGCACGGCCTTGCCCCACTATGGCGGTCGTCTATTTTTAGCTCACTCCTGTACCCCCGCGCAGAGCTGCCTCCCGCGACACCCGTCAATGGTGCTATTTACAGCAATAATACATAAGTTACATGAACACGTTGAGAACGTTAGCATATATTGCATTATAAGTTAGTATAACCTTACTAATTACGGAAGTGACTTTATTTATTTGTCGTGCCTTCTTTTCTCGTTCTTTTTCTCATTTGTAAAAAAAACCTTTCCTACTTTTTATCCTCTAATGCGGATCAAAGCTAGCATATAATGTATATTAGTTATATTACCTATATACATATATTATTTGAATTAATGTGGGATAATCGTATATATATATATTACTAGCTGACCCGACAGACGTATTGAATTCAATTCTTCCGATTGAATCAACCGTGAAATGTGCACTAAGAAATTATAAATTAATTATGTACCAATATAATTCCGAACCAATTTTCTAATTTTCCGCGCAACTTTCTTAATATTTTCTTCCATAAGAACCTCCTAACAATAACGAACACAACAAAAAAAGAATTGGCGAAATCGGTCCAGCCGTCCATGCGTGATGTGATGCCGTGACCAAGGGAAATAGGGATTCATTTTTATATATATAGATATAGATATAATAATAATTTTCTTATTTATTATTAATTCAAACGATGAAAATTCAACACATTTTAAAATTTGTTGAATAAATAACTAAACGAATATCAGAATTTCTGAACTGCTGTTCATTAAGTAAACTGGCCTGGACCCACTTAGGTTTTAATTAAGAGCTAAATGGCATGATGTGAAATTAAATAAGAAAAGTTCTAGAGCTGGAGAACTCGCTCGACTGCTGCAAGAGCTTTCCTAGTAAACACTGCAATTTAAAACAATCAGTATTATTATGTAAGATTTATAATTACGCAAATTTCTAACTTTTTGTACATTTCATTATTATGTTCCAGTCGAAGTACACTAGTTGTTACTAAGTGCTTAATAACAAATTTTAATTACCCGTGGAAGGGCAAACAAACCACCAAAAGTTATCAGCTTTCTGTAAAAATATAGAAAAGGAATAGATTAAATGATAAATATATAAAAAAGTAAGTGTCTTTTTGTGAGACATAAAAAAATCTTTCTTTTTTATATATAATTCTCTGTTGATAAAAAATCCGGTTTTATAGTGTTACTAGCTGTCCGGACAGACGTTGTCCTGCCAAAATAAGTCCATACAAAAATTCAGGGTTTCGATCGCAGCGCCCCCTACCGGGTCCAGTTGTAAATCTAAACCATTCTCGAATCTCCACGAACACACACAAAAAATTTCATCAAAATCGGTCCAGTCGTTTAGGAGGAGTTCAGTCACATACACACGCACACAAGAAATATATATATTAAGATGTTCGACACAATGACCCCAAGTAGAAAATTACTTTTCTCCTCTATTACCCAGCTTATCTTACGAAATATAATACCTTCCGAAAATATGTAGCTTTTGGAGCATTTTAAATCATGTTTCGGTTGATTGTATATTAAGGACATACGAGTATATGTATATATTTGTAGCTTAAGTAACTTTACCGCAATATTAAAACATCGCACGATTTATTTATTTATGGTTATTTTTAAATCTAAAGTTTACACACGACCATCTGATTCAGAACTAAGCAGCAAGAGTAAAATCATATAACTGTTATACATATCACATATACTACTTATTTTTATCTAAATAAATACTTATATTTATTATATAGATATTTACAAACAGAATAAACAGGCATGTTCATGCACACAAATTCATCGAACCCGCGACCTGTGGCGTGACAGACAGCGTCTCTAGCCACCAAGACAACAGGCCCATAATTTATTATTCTATTTAATTAATTATCTCATAAATGAAACCACTGCCGTGTAATTTTAAATGAAAATCAACTTATAATAATTAAATCAATTTATCCTGTTTGATAACCGTGCAACAAGAAAATAGGCAAATAAGAAAATGCCACGAATCACGATACACTAGTGCCGTTATCCACCCAAGTTCCGAATAACCTATAGAGCCTACACTATATCATCTTAATTAATGTAACATCTTCACAACTTCCGTCAATTCCCGCCGAACAAGACAATTTGACCCAAGCGACCTACAGCGACGGCACGACAACCCTAGCCAACAGGGTTGGCACAGACACAAGGCCGCTTGTTCTGATCCTATATACATCGTTAGAACGTTGTTCTGGTTTCTTTTTCTTACATAAAATCTGCGTTTAATTGCCACTTTGCCTTTAAGTCCGACGCTTATTGCATCCCTAATAGTAATTTTATAATAATGACAAAGGTCGCTCGGGCCTTTCGAGCTCGTAACAATCGCTGTAGTGCCAAAAAAGCGCCTTTTTATTACTATATATATCACTACTTCATTTTCGATTAGGTACTTTAGTTCTAGGGTAGAACAAATAAATGGAGGATGAAGCATTACATAATTTAAGTACAATCAGAAAATGACGAGGTTATGGTTTCCATTACCTACTCTACCTACTAAAGCAAAATGAACCTATAGTTTTAATTTAAAATAGAACGAAGATGTTACTTGAACTGATCTTTCGTATAGATATCATCTACTTTCATCATCATCATCATCATCAGCCTATCTCCGTCCACTGCTGGACATAGGCCTCACCTATGGCACGCCACTGATCTTCAGCTCTTTGTTTCCAACCGCTGCCAGCCAGCTTGCGTATATCATCGCTCCATCTAGTTTATCATCTACTTTATCAGATTCGATATTTAGCCTACAACATCAAACTTATAGTTTGGCAATTTTAATTTCAAGGATTTCAAGCAACAAATAAAACCTAAAGGTTAAATTTTATAAATGGGCCATTCCCATAATTTGAAAAGAACATAATCGAAATACAAATTTTATTAAAAATAACGTTTTTAGGCTCTGAATTTTATTGTTTGGCACATATTCATGAGTTGAAATGGAACAATTCCTACTATCAAATAAATCATATGAGGTACCTAACCTACTTTACGCAATGCGCAGAACTTCCATTTTTAAGACGTATGATAACGGATGTTTTGCAACTATCAAATCTTAATTTTACAAAGAAACTACTTAATTGACCGAGAGTTTGAAAAGCCTGAGTCAATATAATATGAATTTATTATTTATTTCCTTGATAAATACACATACGTATATATTAATAAGAAATTACTATGGACTAGGTATGTTACTAACAAATATTTTTAAATAAAAGATAGTACCTAAATCCATTCTCGCCTATTCTATTATATGGGTAGTCGCCAAATTAGGCAATTCCAACTCCTGCAACCATGTTCCCTAAGAACCATTGCTGCTACTGGCCATACATAATTAAATAATGTCATGCTCTTTTCTTCATTCAGAACTACAGCTCTAATTTGTTTCATTAAGCCGTAATTAAACTGAAGAATAGAATATTTTATTGTATAGAGCTTTCAGCCCCTATGTATGGGTAATACCTATTTAAAAATGATGTACAATAATAATAATAATAAATATCCCAAGACATTCTTCACACGTTAAGCAGAGTGTACTGCTTGTAGTATGGCTACCAGGTAACTGATATACTACTTTTCAAATACATACTTATATAGATATTTACACCCAGACACAGAACAAACAGACTTGTTCATGCACACAAATGTTTGTCCTGGGTGAGAATCGAACCCGCGCCCTTCGGTTTGGCAGTCAGGGTCTCTAACCACCAAGCCAACAGGTCAACTGTATTATTAAAAAAAGATTATGATTATTTTTAGCATACAACACCATGAGATAGCAACCGCCCATAAACAACAACCTATATGTGATGTAGTGAACCTAAATATTCCGATTAAAGTCCAGCAATTTTATTGTATCTAAACTCATTTGAAACAGTGTTTCACTATGGATGTGTGATCATCGCAGATCAAACCATAAATAATCTATATTTAACTGAAATATCTTACAGTAGCTTGTGATTTACCGCACTCTCAAATACCTTGTTAAATAATGTTTCGAACTTGGGATCCCTGCGTAAATAACAGATGTCCCACTTCCCTGTTCCGAATATAAATGAAATAAATCCAGAGAATCGTTCGGGCGCTACCAGCATAAGCGTGATGTATATTGAATAATACATAAAATGTACGTAGCACACATCTTCAAGGGTTACTTCGAGATAGATACCTACGTAAGTATATTGAAGACGGATGGACGTAGGTATCGCCTCGCCGGTATCCCGTTTGAGTGTTTGGTGACCTCCTTACGTATTGCATCGATACAGTATTATATTGGTATCGAGCTATTTTGTCATAACACTGAATTAATAAATATAAAAACTAATCATACCAACACTTACTAGGTACCTATTTCGACCATAGCGGGTCAAATGTGACTTTATGTTTCATGCTTATTGCATGTTGTTGTTAGGAAGGGAAATAAATAGTATAACTGTATATTAATTAGTAAGAAAAAGTCATGAAGTCAAATGTGTAAAAGCAATAAGATGATACGTGCATTTTCAATGCAAAGTTCAAAATGGGTCATTTGACCCGGTTATGGTATGTTTAGTGGGCTTTCAATATTTGTAAGGTCAAATTTGAGTTCATAGTTCCACCACAGCCTGTCCCATTAAGTCAAACACGAGATACCACGTGAATATGTGCTGTATATCCAAAGGCAATAGAATTATGATATACGGTATATAACTTCCGTATACCTACGATATGATCCTGCTCTGTGGGTAGGCAGGTGCAAAGCATTAATATTCATATATCAAAACCTTCGACCGCAGCCACCGTTCACTCTTCCTGAGTTTGATGTTAATTATCATAATGTAAAAGGATCATTTTATGTCGCAATTCGTTGAAAGTGATATATTCATTTCTACGTTCAGGGTTCGATCGTTTCAAGATTATGTTACCAACTAGATTAATCAATTAATAAATTATGTTCTAGATACATACTAACTTTTATAACAGTATTACTAAATGTACTTACTAGATACTAACTTCTGCCCTAATCTATATATTATAGCTGTCCCCCGCGGTTTCACCCGCGTTCCCGAAGTATGTTACATTCTATTGTTCTTTCTATCATCAATAGTTTTCGCAGATGTAAGGAATTTTTAACACGTTGGGTTACATTATTGGAGTTTTAGTAAGGATCCCTAATTTCTTTGAAAATATAATATAGCCTATGTCACCCGGGGATAGTGTACCTGCACAATGGTGAAAGAATTTTTGAAATCGATCCAGTAGTTTTTAAGTTTATTCGTTACATACAAAAATACAAATCTTTCCTCTGTATAATATTAAGTGTAGATATATATTAAAAAGAAATTTGGGTTTCTTTGACGCACCATCACCCCAAAACTACTGAACATATCGGCATGGGACTGCTACCATTCCACGTGGAATTTTTCCTATCTTGTTATAGGCTATATATGATATCGATAAATATGGGTGAAGCCGCGGGCAACAGATTGTAATACTATAAATTTGAAAATGAGCTTCTGATTTTTTCCTTCACTTTGTAACGGAACAACGGATCGTCTTCGTTTTGCTCTTGCACTGGGAAAGCAGTCATGGCGCAGAAAAACATCGGCTTGTATCCTGAGAAAGTCAGCAAAACCGCGTATGATACATGTCAAACTATTTAATAATAATATATAAGCTCGGAATAAGTATAGACAGAAAAAAATACATCACAATTACTTATACCTAAATAAAAAAAAATAAAAGAAATTAAAAACACAGCCGGTGAAGACTGGACAAAGGCGGCAAATCGAAAACTATGGAAACAGTTGGAGGAGGCCTATATCCGTAGAGGAGCCATGCCCTAAACACACCCTTTTTATCTTTTTTATTTAATTTGTAGAAACATGTTGTAAACTTAATGTAATGTGCATGGAAATAAAAGGCTTTATTATTATTAAATAAAAAAAAATATTCGAGAATTTTAATTCAGAAGAGCCAGACTCTTTATGTAAATGCAAATATTTTGATTACTGGCTCGGCCCTGCGGTTTAACCCGTGTTCGGAGAATTAAAATTACCCTCCGCCCGCTCGATCAATTATTGCTATGCAAAAAAACAAGTCGACCTCAACTTAGAGGGCTTGAATAGCAAACAAACCAACGAACTCACTTTAGCATTTATGATATTAGTACGGTAGGTACTAGAGAACGTTATGTTAGAGGCTTTACAAATGCTATTGTCCTATTGTACAGAATGATTTATGCATCAGATCGGCTATTTGCATGTGGAATAGGCAGTTCAAAATTCGGTGCGCTTCGGGAAATTGAAAGCAATACGCAAGCCAAACTAATTTGAATACCTACGTTACGTCTATACAAGTCAATGTAGGTAGTATACCTTAAAATTAAGCGTATAAAATATATAATAATAAAAATAAATTTGCTTAATTTAATTATTGATTATAATTAATTTACGTTTCTTTGTTGAATACATCTCGAGAATGAAATTCGGGTTTGAGAAATTATTTTATTAATTAAAAGTGTAGGGATATTCTTATAACAGTCATACATTTTTATTGCAAGCTCGCTAGCTTGCTGACAAATTAACTAAAAAAAGATTAGTATACAAAAAGAAAGTTAAATTCCTGTTAACTATTTCTGTTTTTTGTTATTTGTTAGTGTAGTATGTTGACCTTTTATTTCTGTCATTCGAAATATCGGTCTCCTTCTTTTACACCCAGCACTTCAATGACGACCCCTAGTTAAAGATCAGGTGAAATAAATATTGACTTTTATTATGTTCACACCCTTCCAGCATTTATGCTTTTCAACTGCGGTCATAAACAATTTTGCGCTTTTATTTCCTTACCAAGCAGGCCACACCATCGTAAATTTTCTCTTTTCGCAGACACCCTGCGCAATAAAACATTCAATTTATTGACCCGTTCCTTTCCTATCCTCACTTTTACACATACGCAAAAATAACACGAAGTCAGAACAACAAACAGAGCTTACCGAGTAACTCAAGTCTTTATACAACGTGTTACAAAATACCCCGTAAAAATATAATTAATTAACATCAAGCTATCATGTATGGTAACCAGATGATTTAACAGAAAGGCCTACGTACCTATTTTACACTAATAATTGTCTTCTTTAATAGTTTTTCTATTTTTCATTCATAAAAATATATATTTTTATTTTTTTGGGGTATGTTATACAGGATTACTACGGTTCTTAAATATCGTGAATGGACTCATTATAAGGCCCCATTTAACGTCCTTTCGGCTTTACGGGTAGTTTTTTAACACTCTGTATAAACCACTCCAGCCAATTAGCAAAGGATCCAATTAATCAGCTTGTTCTCTGGTAAAAAAATATTAAAACACGGCCGCGTATTGTACAAGCATGACTGAGCTTTTACAGCACAGTGAAATTGTCGTTGTGCATAAATATTTAAGGAAATTTACTCCACAGGTGAGGTGGGACATAGCGAGGGAAGGATCGCATCACGTACAAGCTATAGAATGGATTGTTAAAGATATTGATGTGTTATCGGAAGGCGTAGTAAAACCACTTGCTGCCGTTGGCAATATATTCGCGTTGTGACACAAAATAAATCTTCTCCTTATGAGAGCGACGCACAAGTGGCAGATGGCAGACAGGTCGCACCGATGTATTTACTATACTTTACTTTAGTAAGCATAGAGATTACCTGTTTTCATTAGTAATTATTTAAGTTTACTTATATTTAGATTATTTTAGGGTTCCGTACAAAGAGTAAAACGGGACTCAATTACTAAGACTCCGCTGTCCGTCTGTCCATCTGTCTATTTGTCTGTCCGTTTGTCACCAGGCGGTATCTCATAAACCGTGATAGTTAGACAGTGGACATTTTTACACATGAGGTATGCCGCTGTAACAACAAATACAAAAAAATAACTGAATAAAATAAATATTTAAGGGGGCTCCCATACAACAAACGTGATTTTTTTGCAGATTTTATAGATAATCGTACAGAACCCTCAGTGCGCGAGCCTAACTCGCACATGGCCGGTTTTATTTAAAAAACAGGTAACTCTCTAGAAAGATGATATTTTACAAATAAACATTACATCAAGATTTTAAACACAAATATTGGTACGCGTATTACATTACGTCTATGATGTTAAGGTAATACGAGGGTACTGATCAAAATGAAATTTCATCGCGTTGTATAGATAAGCGGAGATAATGTTCGGGGCGTGAGGGGAATGTGATCCGAGAGTTGTAAGGGTTATACATTATGTATAATGTCACTTCGCCATTCTAATGAAGAACACGTTTCTCCGGCACTCAGTTTTCTAGATGCATATAAAAAATCCTACATATACTTTAACGACTATGGGGGTCGGTACAAAATCTATATCTTTATTTCCATACTATCTATATCTATACGACAATATAAATCTGTAGATACTGTCTGTGCCCACATTTTTTTTGTTAAATTTTGTGATTCATATTCGTTTTATGACTCATTGACGCCAATCCTACTATTCTAAAATGTTTTGTTTGTTTTCATTATAGTTTAATAAATTAAGAATAATTGCATTGACCTTGAAGAAAATTTGTGTATAACTATATAATATATGATATTGATAAATGCAGGTGAAGCCACAGGGGACAGCTAGTATTTTATATATTGACTAGCTGTCCCCCGCGATTTCGATAATATAACATTTATCTACATATATGATTGAACCCAAAAACCTTGGTAACTTAACCTTTTAAAAATATCATCTTATGCCAAATTACATAAATAAGTAATCACCTGAATTGTTTATGGTTATCAACCAATAGAGACACGCTTCCCAATAGTTATTGTATATTGTACCCAAAGCTGGTACGTACAAGTGTTCAGTTATGTGCCAACATTTTCCATAAGCACTTCAAAAATAGAGCACGAAACAAATTTTTGTCGTACAATTTACAACGACAGCGGTATGTCATTACTTTCGCTCCACATACGTACGCGGGCTATTCCGCATTGGTCCGTAAATGCGGATTTGTCCATGCGGCTTTCCCGCAGAGCGGGCGCAGGTGCGGTGTGAAGCTACGCCTGTGTCGTAATACTGCCGATACATATATTACCTAGGTACTATCTATCTCTACGCTACGACATATGCAGAATTGGTTCCATTCTTTTATGTCTAGACTCTAGAGACCTAACCTAACCGCCATTAAAGGCAAGAATATTCTCTTGGAAAGTTTTGAGAAGACACAAGATGTGAAGCACACTGTACATGATATATTATAATTATTCTATCATTTAGTAGCGCATAATTACAAAATTAATGCTAATAAACCATCGTGTTGAAAAAGAAATATGAGCGTGTAATTAATGGTAGCATGAAATATTTTATTAGAAGAACATTTTGTTATTTGGTTCAGAAGCTAGTTAGAAACCTAACGGTAGGTATATTAAGTCAGTGAAGAGATTAACGGTTTACGAGCAAATTTATGTTTATGGCTTCTTCGACTCGGTTTATAAACACGGGGCTACTGAAACCACTGTAACTAAATGTTATTCGCGGAATAAACAAGGAGCATGTGTTTGCATCTTTGTATGCGTTCCTATTCAGTTAAATGGAAAGAAGTTTAAATTTATATTCATGATACATACGAGTTTACCCAGAAAAATCAAGCTCAGGAAAAACTCCATTCAAACTCAGTTTAAGGTATAAAGAAAAGCTAGGTGCTTTACTTTTGTCCGGATCCATCGATTAGAGTTGAATTACGTACGTAAGCCATGTCTGAGAGCTGCACGTATACCCATTTCAATTCGGTTCCCAAGCCGTGGGCTGCGCCGATGCAAGCTTGAGACGCCTCTAGCAACTTCATAGCAAATAGGAAATCTTATACGTCTCAGAATGTTCAACCATATTACCTGGCTTAAATGGAAATCGACTTCAGGATAAAGCTGGCTTAGAAGATTATGATTCAGGATTTATGCCAAGAATTATGTTGTAGATTGGTGCCTTTATGTTGACTTTATAAAAATACTGGTCCCCTTATTATTATCTTTTCTTTTTAATGGCTATTTAATCTGATAACTTATGAGGTATAAGGTTAATTACGTTTCATGTCACGGACTCATAATGCGTCAGGGCGGATAAACTTGCGTACTTAGGGTGGCAAAGTCCTAGAGATTCCAATGAGAAACGGTTTACTCCACTAATAGCCAGATTTGTGAACAATAAGTTTTGATTTAGCACCAGGGACTAGTTAAAACTATAATTTAAGTACGCCACTGTTATACATTAATATAAGTTACGTTAAAGCGGTATAGAGGTAGAGCACGCTTTGTTGTACACGCTGTAGTTAGTGCATTAATTAAATTAAATAATTGGCCATTTGTTTCTTAAGGGTAAATATTATTTATTTTAGGGGTGACAATTATTTACTAAAACTTACATAATTCATAGTCTGAGAATATTTTCTTTATTAAGACTCTGGTGTTCAATCGTTACCACTTATGATCTCGTCCGAAATAGTGAACTTGCAAACAGTTATCAATTAATAACTTTGACGCAATAGGAATTTAAATGGCTTCATTTAAGGTTCGGTCTACACTGCATGCGCTAATATTGCAATCCTTCGATTTTGTAGCTTTAGATGACTGTGTTATCATAAAAGAGTACCTTCATTTAAGCTTTATGTCTCGTGCCCATTGGGAGTTATCACTTAACCCGCTCGCGGTTGGCGCCGGTCGATTTAACAATAAGCGGTTTGTTGACGCGCAATTAGCCATGCGCCGCGTTTGGGCAAACATTGCGCATCATTGGGAGTCGCGGGTAACGCGGTAAAAATCATAACAACCATTTCGAGTCGAGTACCAACCGGGTGGATGGCAACGTACCTACGCATGGAATGATACAGCATAAGTATTTTTGTCAGATTCACAATCCTACTATGATACAAATAGATTATCCAGGTAGTTGCTAGTTTTCTTTATTCATTTCACGTGTTCCATACACGAGGAGAGGCAACGAAAGCAAATTCATTCGATTTTTAAGTCAAGTAGGCTGACATACAGACCGACGGTCCACCCGATGTTAAGTGATCTACGACGCCTATAGACATTTGCCAACCAGGGGCATTGCCAATGCGATGTCGACCCTAAGACGTGAAGTTGTAGCCTCTCCACCGGCCCCCTTATCTATGTAACCGAAACAGTAATACAAGTGCACTACTGCTTCACGGGAGAAACAGGAAAGGTAGTACTTCTCTGGACGAACTCTAAAGAGCTCTACTTCTTCTCAAGTAGGTACCAAGTTGTTCTACTGAAACCACATTTGTACTCGTATATTTTATAGCAACTTTTATACTAACCGAGATATAAACGAAAGCTATGAATTATTAAAGGAGTTTACCGTTGAAATTGTTTGAAGATGCTGGCTCGCCTCGGTTCTACTTTATAAGCACGAATTTAAAGTCGAGACAATTGACTGCTGACAAAAGACCTCGGTTCTGAACGTTTTGAAGAATTCGATAACCCGTAAGATGTTCCTCAACACTTGCCGCCCCCATATTTATAAAAGTTATTTATATTGTGACACATAAACACAGTGATTTATTTATATACTATAAATATTAAATCTATCACTGACAGATATTTATCCATTTAACTTTAGGAACGTATTGCGATTTTTGCTTTAGAGAATAGACTGAATAACACGAACAGGGGCTGGGGACCTGTAAGTGTCTCTAAATGTCGCTGGATAAACATAGCTACAATACCTTAGGTTATAACGCGGAGAAGCCTTAACCTTAACATCATGGGTTTTTGACATTTCAACATTGATGATAAAAACACGGCCATAATATCTAAAGGCGTGTTCTTGTCGCCATCGTTACATCACAATCTTTTGGAACACATAGTGTCGTCTCGTCTATAAAAATAATACCTGTACGTATAATATAATTATGCGAGTACGCAATGCAGATACAGTTTGATTTAAACAATTTATATTCCAAGTACCTATCTATTTATTCCCTTTGAAGTTTAAATATATGCGTGGAGTTGACCAGTTTTCAAAACAAGATAGCAATTGCAATAGATTCTAGACGGGCTGACAGAATAACAACCTCATTTCCACAATTCATAGATACTTACATGCCAGCGCTTTGTATAATATGCTCTCTCGATACAAAAGCACTGAATAAGAAGAAATACCTAGGAGGATAAACTTTTATGTATCTACGAAAATAAACGAAATTTATAAATTTCATAAATTGCCTTCGTATTAGTTCATTGAGTCATTCCACAACGTTAATCGAAATTAACAATGTTCCCGAACTTCGATGCCAACTTAAATTTCCATCTCTCAATTTATACGGAAGGGGAAGTTTCAAATCTAAAGGTTCTCTTCACATCGAGTTTGTAGTATTTAGCTCGAGCCTGACTCTACAGTCTACTAAGCCATTTTAATATACGTACAGTACATATTATAAAAACTTGCTTGAAACTTGGTCCGTGCGAAATCATCATAATACATATTACTACATAGTATAAAACAAAGTCGCTTTCTCTGTCCCTAAATCCCTAGGTATGCTTAATTCTTTAAAACTCGCAACGGATTTTGATGCAATTTTAATAGATAGAGTGATTGGAGAGGAAGGTTTTTATGTATAATACATGTGACATCCCACGGGAACGCGGGTTTAAACCGCGGTGGACAGCCAGTAATACTTATAACAGTTTAATGATGAAACCTACTAAAGAACCCTTCATATATTAATGGATAGATACTTGCCAATCTGGTTGAATTGTGAACATGGCCTAGGATTCTGTACGGAAAGCGCAAAAGTGTCACCCAACATTATAAATTATAGGATATAGATGTGCAAATCTCGTGGAGTCACATTTTGAGCCCGTTTATTAATCTCATTTAAGCACGATTGCCGCTTCAATCGACCGTGAGCGATTTTCGGAGGATTTGCTAAACTCGAACGTGATTTGAGTTTTTGGCCAAATTATAATCTTCCATTTAGATGGAATTATGTGCCTTCAATATTTCAACATTAGCTTCGACTGAATAACGGTAGTTGTGTCAAGATTTAATAATAAGAAAAAGATTAAGTACAACACATCTATCCAGTTTAACCACACTTCCATGCTATGGACAATTTTACTTTTCTATAGCATAAATGCGTCTTGTATGTGCGTATATGTACATGCGTATTTTTTACCACGCAGCACGCAACGGCTGATCGAATTGTGTAAACGTTAGGTGAAAACTAGTTTTCTTTAAATATGAAATCAAATTAAAAATAAAATAGGATTCCTTTGACGCACCATCGCCTAAAAACTACTGAACATGTCAGGATGGGACTGCTACCATTCGACGCGGATTTTTTTCTAGATTGATATAGGCTATATATGATATCGATAAACGATAAGGCGGGTGAAACCGCGAGGGACAGCTAGTTTTACAAATGCAAAATTTTATTGATAAACCGATGTTAATAAATTTGGTATATACTTTTCTCGTGGAATCTTATGGAATAGGACAAAGGTTACCCTGGTAATCAGGATAAAACCACCAATCAGAAATTTGTTCACCATAAAGTCAGTGATTCGAATATTCCACACAAATTAGAGAAATAGCATACACATTTCAAAGCTGCGGTACGGTTGGTGTTTGACAACGTACGGATTTAGACAGACGCGAGTTCAACCACAATTGTCCACCGAAATGTAGAAGGTATTTACAGCGACGGGGGACTGCTAAACCATAATTTAAACTGGATTACTGCATGCATTGATACATTTATTCTAAAGGGTAATTTAACGATGTAAAAACAATTCCATACAAAATAGAGTCACCGTAGCGTGGTACGGTGCATCTTCACAAAATTTACATAGTTTTTTTTCCCTTATAATAAAAAGTTCCTATCAATGCGGTATGCTTAAAGTTGCCTTACTATATACTATGTAGTATCTACCAATATTAAACTTAAGTACTTAAAGTCAGTAATAAACCAGTAAAAATAGTTAAGGGCCTACATATTAACTGCTGTATATCATAACCATTCATAAATTAATAAATATTTTCACAAACATTATCAGCGTAATCAAATCCCCCACCAAATCAGTAGCCCTACTCCACAATGTGGACAGGGGCAGTCGGGCTAGGGGTACCCCGAGCATCCCCAGGGCATTGCAATGATATACGGTCATTGAACCAAAACACGTACACGGTTGATTTGTACCTCACCAGACCCTTCGCTTTGACATTTCATTTTTCAAATGATTTATGCCCTGTGTAACGCTTCGATAACCATAATAACGTTGACAACGAGATTAGCATTTAGAATTTTGTCATATTGGAAATTAATATGAAGATTACATTTAGGGTTCTAATCTGGATACAGTCAAATAAGGAATCCTTATTGTTTCGTAATGTACAATCATGCCATGGCCGGATTTATTCGGAGACTTATCACTACATAGTATAGAACAAAGTCGCTTTCTGTGTCCCTATATCCCTATGTATGCTTAAATCTTTAAAACTACGCAACTGATTTTGTTGGTATTTTTTATTAGATAGAGTGATTAAAGAGGAAGGTTTTTGTATATTACATGTGACATCCCACGGGAACGCGGGTAAAACCGCGGGGGACAGCTAGTCGTAACATAATAATATCGATATGTATCGCCTTGGCTCACTAGAGACGCAGCAGGCTGTAATATGGCTGGCTTAATATACATACATTTATTTAAAAAAACCACTCAGGTGCTTGTCGGGCCACGCTCTGTATAGGGTTTCCAAGTGTACTTGGAAACTTTGTAAGTAGCTCGAATAGTATTTGTGAAAAAGTTCTGTTTTATTATTAAAACTTTATCAGCATGATTAACATACGAAATAACAGAGTCCCAGAGTTAAACCGCAGACTGACATGGCGAAACTATAAGAGTTCCTTGTTGGATACGGAACACGAAAACACCAATATCTTTTAAAACAACACTTAAAACATAATCCCTTTTTGGATTGGTAAAATTTAATAAAGTGTGAGATACCAATAGAATATTTATTACGGACATGCGGGAGAAGCCGCAGCCGGCAGACAGCTTGTATTAATACATTTTATTTATACTATTTTTAAATAAATGCCAAGCCCAGACTGTAAGTTATTGACATAAATATATTCATTGATGTCTGAAATGCCACCACAATCTCCCAAGTCTGAAAAAAATTATCTATTAGTTAAAAATTGCAGATTAGGTGTGTTCCACATTATTGTATTAGATCATAGTTGTTTTGAAAAACATACCTAATAATACCTATCTATCCAAGGGTAAGTGGGTGACGGCCACCCATCCGCAATGGTTGTCATAGTGGATTAAAGAAGTCCCCTTAACCTTAAATGGGTGTTACCATGCCCCAGCTGCTTGGATGAAAATATTGACGATAAATAACTGCCTAATACATTTTTTAAACATTTTCTTCTTTTCGACAACAAACAGGACAAAAAATATCCTCGATTTTACTACAGTAAACCCATTATTTCATGGTAAATTTTAACAGTATATTATACCATTGATGTAAATAACTACTTAATCAGTCGTTTTCATAGTACAAGCTCTGCTTAGTTTGAGATTATACATGTGTAAAGAATGTCCCAGAATATTTATTTATTTATTTATTTACCGTTTAGGCCGTGCAATCGAGCGCGTGTGCACGGGCGCAGACGGCGCTGGCATGGTGTCGGCGGCGCGCGCGCTGCTCGCCGCTGTCACGCGGGTGCTCCTGCTGGCTGACATGGTCGTCGTGCGGCAACTGCTGCTCGCTAAGGATAAGGTATATTTAATAAGCTTGCGTATGTCACCGTTGTCATTACTTATGTGCCAAAATTTATTGGAAAAAGTCCGTATGAATGAACTCAAGAAAGTCGTTCATTGGACACCGATATAATAGGTTGGGGAAAAAGTTCCTTCGCATTTTTTATGAAAATTCAAAACATTTTTTTAAATAGTTTATTTACATTTAACTAAAGTATGTAGGTACCATTTTGTTCGATAACTTTTTGCCATCTTGTAGGTAGGGACATGATCCCATTGCTATAGAAATTTTGGGACTTCTGATCAAAATACTGCGACAAGTGGTTTTGACAGTCCTCTCGTGATGTTAACCTGACACTGCCTCAAGAATACTGAAGAGACCGAAACAAGTGGAAATCTGAAGGTGCAAGGTCAGGACTATACGGCGGATGCATTAATACCTCCCAGCCAAACTCTCTTAATTTTTGCTGAGTGGCTAAAGATGTGTGAGGTCTAGCGTTATCATGATGAAAAACCACACCCCCTTCTGTTGATTAATTCCGGCCGCTTTCTCTCAACTTCTTGCTTTAATCTCATCAGTTGATCGCAGTAGAGTTCAGAATCGATGGTCCTGCCTGGAGGTAACAGCTCATAATGAATAATGCCCTTCCAATCCCACCACACACACAGCATCACCTTGTTGCGAGTTAACCCGGGTTTCGCCACAGTCTGTGAAGCCAGACCGGCCTTTGACCACGACCTTTTTCGCTCGTTCTTGTCGTACGTGATCCACTTTTCATCACCAGTTATCAGCTTTTTCAAAAATGGTTCGGTTTCATGACGTCGTAATAAAGAATCACAAATGAGTACACGGTTCATTAGGTTTCTTTCAGTGAGCTCGTGAGGTACCCAAATATCTAGCTTTTTTGTGTACCCAGTTTTTTTCAAATGCGCCAAAACTGTTTTGTGGTTAATTCCCAGTTATTCAGCTATGTCGTAACTACTGATATGCCGATCTTACTCCACTTTTTCAAAAATGGCATCCATTTTATCCGTAATGGAGCGACCAGAGCGACGTGCATCTTTGACATCCAAATTTCCGGATTGAAAACGCTTAAATCAAATTTGTGCTACTCTCACAGACACTGCACTAGGTCCATAAACATCGCAAATTTTTTTCGCGGCTTGCGTTGCATTTTTACCTTTTTTGTAGTAAAATTTTAAAATGAATCGAATTTCTTCATTAGATTCACTCATCTTGGCGGTACGAAAAACAAATGCAAATCACACCTTTTCCTAATTTGAATTTGGAATTATGTTCTTTAAAATTTAAACTTTCAATGATACCAAAACCAGCCAGATACAAATAGTATAGCCAATGAGATTTTATTACAAGTTCATACATACTGTAATGCGAAAAGACTTTTTCCCCAACCTAATATAAAACTGCCCCTGCTGTACGTTAGCAAACGATTTTATTTTTATTTGATATACAAAACCTGGGTTTGTCATTACTTAAATGTTTATTCAGTTCAAGTAATTTTAAATTGAATAATTTTACGATATCTTGCCTTATAATTTTAATGTATTTATTCTTATACATTAAAATTGCATCCATTTTTCATACATTATTAGGTAAATCAATGATGAACTTGTAAGTCCTACACCTAACAACAATAACTTCTTGAACACTACTTTATCTGAGTGATAAGTTACACAGTTACATCAAAACTTTCAGTTGCAAGCTTCCATTTCAGTAAGTTTAGTTGAAACTTCTTCCTATAACTAGTCCTCTACACCTGGGAACTTAGTTTAGAGTTGACTGCGTTATTGCCATCACATGGACCCGCAGGTGGCGCGATCATTGGATCGTCTGGAATCTGTCTCTAACTTTGCGGAGTTCGTGCGAGCGTTCACGGAGTTTGGAGGAGGCATGGTGGAGCTAGCGAGGCTCACGGCGGAGAGGAGAGCAGATCTGCGGGACGAGAGAAGAAGAGCACAAGTCGCCGCCGCAAGAAATGTTCTCGAACGTTCCACTCTCATGCTCCTCACTTCGTCCAAGGTAAAAGCAATTTAAATAACTCTTTAATTTATTTTTACCTACCTACCCTCGACTTTATTTCAAACGCGCATAAAAATATTACTGAGGCATAAACCTTTGAGGTATACCAGTGTACACTGTAAATGCAATTTTCATTAAAATGTAAAGCGGCTAAAACGTGTTTTCAGGTTATAAAGAGGTATGAAAATATATGGAGGTTTGTATAATTCTCTCATGAATATATATGCTCACACGTAACTTAAATCCTAGTCATAACTCCCAACCGTGTAAAGTGCCAGCTGAATTGAAACCCTCCATCAATTTTTCTTCAAGAGTGGCAGGCCAATATTAATTTAAACACCTTGACCGACTTAAGGGATTGTTATTAGCACCGATGGATCGCAATAAATTTTCAATCCCACTGTCCCGTGCCTCGCGTAAATTTACCCTGTCGCCTGGTCTCGCTTTTTCCTATCAATTATGTAGGTACCAAGCTGGCATCGGACCACAACGCGTTGTTTGTGACATTACGGCTTACGGAAGGCCATTTCCCATTTAACTTTATCCATTTATACGCTAATATACTTAGTTACTTGGATATATGAGATTTTATTCCCAGCACAATGGCATTTTATCTGGTAGGACGCTTTTTTAAACGACAATATCAAGCAACTATTACGTGTAAAAAGTTGGCCAGAGTCAGCTTAGTTACTTTTATTGTAAGATTTAAGAAATGAAACAATTTAAGTGTTTGTGCCTCGGTGGCGTAAAGTTTGCGGTTACCGTTTTGTAGAAAGCCATGCAACAATCTCGCCGGGCGCTTCGCTTTGCAAAGTGAGCAAAAACGCTTGCGCCCGACGTAATCCAGTTAATGGCCTCATTTATTGTGTATCCAACGCTTACTGCGCGGCCGTGGGTAGGCATGTTTCTCTCTAGATTGATCATTTGCATATGAAAATAAATTCTACAAATAGTATAATACAGCCACGCATCTAAATATAATAGTAATCATTAGATACAGTATAGGCTTCGTTTCGTAGAGTATATATGATGTCATGGTAAAATTGATAGGATATTCTTTTATTTATTTGTAGGAAACGAGACTCTATGTCTATAGTATAGTCTATATAATGCGTTAATACATTATTCATATGGAAAGTATTCGCAAAATTTGCTTGATTTACTATACTAGCAACCTAAACTCAGCAGTATATAATATACATATCATAGGCGGTCTTGGCCTAAGGTGAGACATTCGTTAATGGACATGTTTTTTTGCGTTGGTATGTTTGGTGTCTGGCAAGGGTGGTTGTGTGTGTGTGACAGTTTGAACAATCGTCGTCAAGCGCCGGGCAGCAAAGCCTGCAATATGTCAGCGCTTCCGGACGGTTCTGTACGCCACGCCGCCGATGCCTCCCTTCAGCATCCACATGACACATTTTACAAAACGTTTCATTTTTCAACTTCGCTTTTTAGATGAGTAGGTAGGACTACAACTGCCATAATGGCTCAGTTGTGAACGCACCTTTACTTGTAACTCTGGTTTTGAGCTTACGTAAAAACTCGTAAATCATATTTAGGAAGCAGTGAAGGAAAACATCATAAGGAAACCTACACGGCTAAGATATTAAATACAAACTTTGTGAAATCCACAAATCCTCACTGGCCCCACGTACTATCAGTTCTTCCTGTACTTTACTTCTTTTTTAATTGGACTTACGTCTTTACACTGGGATAACGGAGAAGATATCCATCCCCGACTTCCCGTTCTTCTTTTTGCCGAAAAGATCTTCCCGGGGTTGTTTTCAATAGATATGATTCAAACATCCCGACACAGTTCATTTTTTTTTGTCATATGACACTTGCATTGTCGTCTCTACTATATGGGGTTCTTCGAAACAGGCGTCAATTGCGCTCTTCAACATCTGGTGGACTGTCTGTTTGTCCTCCTATTGACATAAAAACGTAGGAATAGCTTCTTTTGTTATTGTTTACATTAAAATTCCTAAGCATTATCGTGAAGACGTTTAGGTGACTTAACTTTGCTCATCTTTGCTTAGGCCTGTCCGATCAAACAGATTAATCTTTGCTACAATGGATAGCTTAGATGGATAGCGCCATTATTATAACGTCAGCTGTCTAAATCGCAATGTGCCGTGATTTATAATGTCACTGCGATTAGATATGTATCCATCAGAATACGGAGGACAGTGTTAAAATACAAATAAGTAAGACATCCTATAACATATCCTTTATAGAATTGCCAGTTTAATCTAACATTGGCTGTTATAAATGGTTATTTAGGAAGGTTTTATATACCTACTTACACCAAAATACATGAAAACTCGCGTTGTAATTAGATTTTTTCATTTGAATTTTGGGTTGATTGAATGTAACGGCTTGGAATCGATCAGTGATTTTGGTACTTTATATGAACTTTTGTAAGAAAGAGTTTTATATTCAAAGCTAACATAAGCCTTGTGTCAGGTAAACTACCACCTAATCTAAACCTTTTGTATTCAGACATGCATGCGGCACCCAGGCAGCGCATCGGCGCGGGAGAACAGAGACACGGTGTTCTGTCAGATGAGACGCGCCATGGACCTCATACACTACGTTGTGAGGGACGGCCTTCCGGGACACGATGAACCTACACATGAGGTTTGATTATTCTTGCTATAGCCAGTAGGTAAAGTGGAAAACTGGTTAGATATAAGCTAAAAGGTATCTACACTACTAGAAAAGTCTTTAACCCTTTCGCGAGTGTAGGCAAAATAATTGCCAAACCTCTTTTAGATTCCTTTTAGATATAGTTTATGATCTGAGATTGTAATCATATTATAATATGTAATTCAAACTGGGCATTGGCAATCACTTTGCCAAATAAGAAGTCACAAACGGGCATTGGCAAATATATTGCCGTAGCCCATAAAAAAGGGGGGGGAAATTGATTAGTATTGTTTTAAAAAAAATATTTCACAATGTTTTGAATGAAGAAAATCAAAATCGGAGGTGTAATTAGTATTGCCCGCGAAAGGGTTAATACGTATTGGACTAGGATTAATAAATATAGAGCCGAGATTTCTCAGTTATATTTGTGACATTGGGGGACAGCAGAACTAGATAACTAGGTGCTAAAATACAGGGACAATTCTACAAAGTTATGGTCTTACAATAAATTGTATTGAATGGTCGAACTTTTAGTTGTTAAATCCGAACTGAAATCCACTTAGATGTGAACTTTTATATATAGGTACATACAGATAATGTTTTATCTGACATAGTTTGGCATCAATTCTCTAAAAAGTACTTTGTTTTAAAGTCACTATTTCGGTGTCTATTTGTTCGCATATGTCTTTAACTATACAATAGGTGAGGTATTCCCTATCATTTAAAGAGTTACATCCCCGTTGGTTTATGTAGATAATATACTTATATTATTCCACTCAAGCAAAGTGGGTAGGTGGAGAAAGTAAATTGAATAATGTTAACAATAAAATGAGCAGTCCTACTGTCACGAGTCACAGTTTGACATCAGCTTTAACCGTTTGCAATTCTATTTATTTCTATTTATATATAATGTTAATGTATGTAATGGCTACATTAATAAAGAAATTATCGAGTTAAGTGAAGAAAAATATCAATTTACTAGAGTACGAGAGAAATTCTATTTATTTTTCAAGCTAACATACATAGTGCACCCCTACGTAGCACTAAAACCACTCTCTAACTGAATCTCAAACTTTAACTATGTTGAAACAGTTTGCAATGCCACTGACATACTCTATACCTAACATAAAAAGAAAAATGGTTTCGTACAAACTTGCATGTAGATAGTTCGTCCATCAAGGACACTGCGACAACGACACTGATCAGATCTCTAACGAAAAGGTAAGTCAGATTGAAGGACAAAATAAACTTTATTGCGAAAAATGTTCTCCCATGCATCGATAAATAAATCGCACCCTCAGTACGATAAGGGCTTAACTCAAAATTTTGCGAAATGGAGTTACGATCATAGAGAGACTAAACAAAGTACGCTCTATCCGATGAATAGTAAAACATAGTCAATTTAATGAAAGAATAAGCATACCGATACTTTAGCCTCTTTAACACCGGGACCCACCCCCCTCGCTCAGTGCGAAAGTGACCCAATCAGATGTGCCAAAGTGTTTTTTTTTAAGTTAAACCCATATCGTTCTGAGGGTGCGATATAACGATTTCTTTTTACTGTAAATGTTAGTTTGTAATCGAACAATTTTTATCATCATGAGATATAGAAAAAAATTTTGGATATTCGGATTCCTTCCATTACTCCCACTGTGAGACCTTGCTTCTTGCCAAATTTCATGATTTTGATTCACCTGCTAAATATTTAAATTATTATTAATAAATAAATATCCCGGGAAATACTTTATATTCTACCTCTACGCGATCCTGAGAAAAAGGCTATTGACAGTCAGCCGGACAACGAAGTGATCCCATAAGGGATCCTTTTTTCCCTTTAGAGGTACGGGATCCTAAAAACATGAGGCCACCTATTAAATACCACATTATTATATACACGTATTGTAGAGTATTATCACATTACAACATGAGACACTTCAGAGGCTTCTGCGCCTCACATCCCACCGGAACTTATGTACCTATCTACCTACATATTGTAAAATGGAGACAATGAGTCAGAAAACTGAACAAGAGATATTTTTTCTGATTTATACGTGTTGAACACTCAGCACACAAGAACAACAAAGAATATTAAATTGTTATAGATAAAAAATCAACAGTACGCAATAATGTGTCAAGAAATTATGATAATCTGTTCTCAACAATAGTTGAGTTTGATAGAAGACTTATAAATACTAAAATCTAGAAGTCTTATTACATTCAGCTCAGTTCAGTAACCGACTATTGCACGACCTAAATAAAACCAGATCCAAGACATCATCTTCGTTATACGTCTTCCATTGTATAAAAATAATAAAATACCAGATAATATCGACAAATGTCGAATGGGTTTTCTCGAGTCTACACGATAGCGATCACAGCGGTATCTCGATCAGGGCTTCGATTCTGTAAGGAAAATTACATGAGCTCGAGGATGTTTCGTCGCGGCCTCTATACTCTGTCTTTTTCGGTAACTATGCAAACACGTGAGAGGTAAGCTCTCCGAGGCCTCCGTGCGCCCGGCTCTCTGAGTAAGTTTGTTTTAGCTGAATTGGGGGGCAGCAGCAACCTCACAAAACTGTACACTGCAGTAACAAGCTAACCCATAGGTTATACACTCTAAGGGTACTATACATAGGTATATTGAGGATCCCATGAAAGTATTATAACCTGTAAATTAGTAGAACATCATACATTTAATGTAATATATTATATATGTCGATATTCTAACATATTTATACGTTTATGTAATATTATATATCTGTCTATCCGTCTATCCTGTCTTATATTGTTTGATTTCAGTTCAATATTATTCACGATGCATAAACGTCTTTTGTTTCTTTTCTTGTAGTTGAAACCTTTCTCGGATAGTCATGAGCAGGTATAAAATAATAAATCGCAGGTACAAGATAGCCCTTAATTTTTTACAATATAAACCTATTTATATAAATAAAAATATTGCACTAGTATAATATTATAAGTATTTATGCTTTATTTTGATGATTATATAAACAACGCCTGATTAGAATAATCCTCGCTTACTCATAGAACACGTTACGAACTTGCTCTTTTTTATTATCAATTCGAAAGTAAATAGTAATTCCAGTTAAGTATTATAGTGAATTCCAAAGATGTTGATCGACGCAAATCGAACAATATCGCCATGAAGAAAATTTCATCCATTTTGATTCCACATTTGTTGAAAAATTCTGCCATTAATATAACAGCACCAGTAGGCATTTATACTTACTCATAATGTTATTATGAAGTAGCATTAGTTATCAAATTTGATTACCACATATTACACGATTTTTATTACAATATTTCGCTAACAATCACGCTCATTTTCGCATAGGATTATGGCTTGGCTAAGCTTAATGCAAATTTATTAGATAATGTTAATAACGTGTAGTAACTTAATTATTTGGATTAATGTTAGCGAAGTCCTTAATAATTGGTAAGTAAATAATGTACCTATTCAGGTATAATGTAAATAAATATAACTGCCGATACTTCAGCAGCCAACAAGATATCCCTTATATTGTAGTCCATATTCCGATCCGGTACAAATAATTGTCTTTTTGTTCTTTGTGGAATCTAAATATACATTTTACTGCGGACGGAAAAAAATAGTTTTATAAACTATAACCAGACTAAGGATAAATATAATAACCTAAAAAGTGAGAACCAAGCTTGGTAAGGAACGCTATCATCGTCTTGAGTAAGACAAGTCTTTTGATGTGACATGTTCCATGTTTATGTAGTTCTGTTGAAGTATTCTGGCAGTTGTACATTAATGACGTCATAATTTAATCTAAATGCTGTATTCCTGTGTTATGAACTACAAAAGCGAGCATTTCAATTCGATTGTCTTGATTGTCAATCAAGTCCATCAATCAATCATCCGTCAATCAAGAATGAAAAATACGCACGGCGTTTGAATTGAATTATGACTTTGATGTGAGATTGCCAGAAGACTTCAATAGATCTAGGAATAGAACGAGAAAGAAAAAGGATCTGTACTGGAATAACTTACATGACTAATTATACTCAATAAGTCGAAGATAACATTCCGCACTTAACTTTTTAGGTTATATTATTATTTTCCTATTTGCGTTTTTTAAACTTTTTCTTTTTTATCATAGTCGCGTTACTGTTTTTAATTATTTTTTTTAAAAGACCCGTCAATCAGAATTATAAAACCTAATGAGAAATACTTGAACAAGTGATGGTCATATAACAATTAGATAAAATGATAAACAAAAATGAACGAATTTTATGCCGTTTCGTCTTGTACACAGTAACTAAAACAGATTTTCTGAAGCTAGGAATATTTTGTATATACTTAATACTTAATTTATGAACAGAATTTTCTCCTCCATGATTTGAAATTCCACTGGATATAATACCAAAACTAAATTTTCGGAGAAACCCACTTGTTTGGATGTCACATCCGGCATATTAATTTGGTTCGTTTAAAATGTAGTCTCTGTCAGCCGAACCATAACGCATCGATTGACATCTCATTCCATCAAAATCGGCTCAGTAGTGTAGGCGTCACGGTGGAACATACGTATTGTATTTACGTATGTTTGTATACATACATATACTGCTGAAATCATAACCCTTCCTTTTTGCCTTGTCGTAGTCGGGTAAAAATAAAAGTAGTGTAGGTATGTAGTACACTTCGTCAGTTAAGTGGTTACCATAGTACAAGCTCGTCTTAGTTTGAAAATAGATAAGTAAAGGTGTGTAATAAAAATATTGGATATTGTATTTATTTATCTAGTTAACTTGCAGTACCTACCTACCTATATTTATCCTTATTGGGGTATCTACGTACTTAATTTTTATTCTTATTGCATTGTCAATAAAATATCTTAGAATTTTTCTGCCTACATTACTTCACAATATAAAAATCCAAATAGTATTTTTATCGTGGTTAGGCATCAAAAATGCCGGCAGGTTAGGATTCCTATAATTTCGATGATATACCTAACTAGGTATGTAATGTACCTAAAATTAGAGACAGAACATATATTTCTCTTTATAACTGTCCCAATGTTGTCAACTGGCGTGTTTAAACATTACGAGCAGGCAGCGCAATGGGAGGCAGGAACAGCGTTTGGGGCCCTGAGAGGGCTGACGGGGCAGGTGCGTGCAGCGCGAGCTAGAGGCGGTGCCGATATCACTCGGAGACGGTCACTCGCGTCCACGCTGCGAGCCCTCGTCGAGCGCACCCATGACTTCACCGACTCCGCCTATACCTCGCATGAACATCGACAGAGAATACTCGCGCTCGCAGAGAGAATAGCTTACGAGCTCGAGAGGCTGGTCGCTGTCGCCGTGTCCGTGGTGAGCTAAACGAAATAACTCTCCTGTACTTTCTACAGACAAAAAGATCTGTAGATATAACTAATTCTATAAGCCGGCTTTTGGAATACATACCCTATGTCAGGAAGAGCAAGGTGCAACCGGAGGTGGAGCTGCACTTGAAAGCGCTTGTACGGGGGCTACGAGCGCGGCTTCCGAACTGGAGCGTGCGCTGGTGGTGGCGGCGCGCGACCAGGCGCGGGACCTGGCACCTCTCGCAGACGAAGCGAAGAAACTCGCCTCCGACCTCGCGCACATAGGTAACCAACGACGGAAAATAGGTACAGCGGTGTTTATATAAGGAGCAAACGCTTTTGTGTAATGGTCTGTGCCAAAATTGAAAGTACGTACCCAGTTACGTGCAAAGCACCACTACACAAAGTGTCTTCGCTCCCTATGTCACCATACCTAGTGAAAATTTAATCGCAGAAAAGTCTTCTTTCAAAATTATCGAATTTTCATTTTTTCAACAGCAAGTTCCTGTGGTGAGAGAGAATCTGAGAGACTGCACAGTATAGCCAGCCGGCTCCACGAACAATTAGATCACATTATAGAGGTGAAATTTTATCCATTCTATAAAATAAAGTGAGTTGCAGGTTCGATCATGATTTATTCCTTTTGCAGGTATGTAAATTACTGAGGCATATAGCGATGTCCGAAACCCTTCAAGTGAGTGCAAAGTTCGCTGAAATCAACTTAAGGATATACGGCCCTCAAGTGGTGACGGCGGCGCGCACGCTGGCGGCGCACCCGGGCAGCACCGCGGCGCGGGAGAACCTCGACGTGTTCGTGGACATGTGGGCGTGGCTGCTGGCCGACGCCGCGCGCCTCGCTCGTGACCTCCTCGACCTCACCGACGACAGGCCTGACAAACAACTATACAGCAGCCTACCCAGGCCCGGTGTAAGTTAGCTCACACTCCGTCGTTTCAGTTACTTAACATAAAATATACGCACCTCTTAATTGTTTTTCAGAAACACGGTACGACGAGTAAGCCTCTTAAAGCGGTGAGATTAGATTCCGATGAACAAGCCAAGATTGCGAAATCGGGACTGGAGATGAAAATGATATCATCCGAAATGGACGCCGAGACTGATAAATGGCAGGGTGCAGCTGCCGACGAAAACAACGATATTGTGAAGAGGTACGTAAAACAACCCATCGATCTTATTGCGCATATTAATAATATAATTATTGTGTGACCACTGACATCAATTTATTCACATTTCGCTAATTATAGGGCAAAAAACATGTCTTCCATGGCCTTCGCTATGTACCAGTTCACAAAAGGCGAAGGTCGTTTAAATACAACACAAGACCTCTTCACACAAGCAGAATATTTTGCCGAAGAAGCGAATAGACTTTATAAAATTGTTAGACAATTTTCGTATCAAGTAAGTAAAAACTTTAGTTAACCCAAGTGATTCGACAGTGATTTTTGACCTAACAATTATTTAAACTAAAAAATTCTAGGTGCCTGCTGGTACGACTAAAAAGGAATTATTAGAACATTTAGATAAGGTTCCAACGTATGTGCAGCAACTACAGTTCACGGTCAAGGAACCAACGGTGGGTCGAGCTGCAACGTTTAGCAAAGTCGACAACGTCATACAAGAGACGAAGCATCTTATGAACGTAATAAGCAAAGTTGTCACAACGTGTTTCGACTGCGCGAACAAGGTGACAATTCTTTTTCTTATGATTAACAATCAATTTATATATTTTTCAATTACGACCTCTTTGAGCAACACGTCGCACTTTTTGAAAGTTTAGTTAATTTTTTAGGAAACTTAAAGATTTTAGTGCATTGGAACGTAATGTTCCTTAGGTACCTATGCCGTGGGAGGCCAGTGTGGGAGTGATTAAAAGGCACCAGAGTGTTGCACCCGTTAAGTACTTTACAGATTCTATTTCATTCGTGATTGTTAGACTTTCGGGGACAAGGGTGAAACAGTGTGATCACAGTTTCAAGATTTATTCTTGGTTAAAATAATGACGTCAATAAAATAGAACTTCTACCGCACTGGTATGGTTCACAGACCTAACAATTTTAAAACAAAATCGAGCAAGAATAAATCTTCTTAGTTCATTAGAATATAGTTTGTAATAGTAATAGAATAATTGAAATACCTACCTTAATTCCCATTTTGATTAACAGTTGTGTTATTTGATTTTTTTATGTTTTTCCCTTCACCATGCGCCGGGTGCTTCCCTCCACCCAGGGTCTTATACCGCTGGACAAAGCGATAAACAAATCCTCAACGAATACAAGGGACGACTCGGTCTGTCTCCGTGTTACTGTTACACTATTACATAAACACATCCCAAAATTCATGTCATGTACCTCTGTGTGTACTTGTATGTAGAGTATCTGAGCATGTGCCTTATCACTCATGAAAATTTCGCTAAATTTAAATCCTATTGTTCTTACAAATACTGAAGTACCTATTATAGGCTAAATCAATAGCTAAGATTTCTATAGGCAAAAGTGAGATATTCATTTATGCGCTCTTTCAAAACTATTTAGTTCACACTACCTACTTAAACGGCCTTTACATAGGACTCAAATGAACTGAAACAATTTTTATGTTGTCACGTATTTATCGACTATCATTGTCAAAAATGTGACGGTATTTACATGACCACCTAGAGCGTGTTTTAGTTAATAAGTGTTTTATGAGTAAGGGCGTAAGTATCCTGCTTCACTATGCTTTGATATATTTTATTCTTTAAATTATTTCCCCGGACCCTGTTATGTTTTGTTTATTTCCTATTTTCAGTATTCCCTGTGTATGCCTGAGAGAGTCCCCATGTATTGGAAGCCAAATTTACAAAAAGCATCCACATTTAAAAGTGAAAATAGTGTATTGAATGGTTGATGTAGGTATTTATGTGGATTCAAATTGTGATTAACCTCAAGCCCAGTTTGTATATGATACAATAACAAACAAACTGACAAATACTAACAATGCAGTGATTTATTGGTTTAGAGTAGAACTGTTTGATGGTGTACCCATAGCTAATTTTGAATGTTGTTAATGTGTTTTGCGATGATAATTAATTATCTAGATTAGCATCTGTGTGGTATTTTCATAATTCGTCTTAAAGTTGATAAATTAAACTGTTAGCTTTAAGTAAACCCGCTCTGTCCTTTTCTAAAATGTAAATTTGCTAGAGCTAATCCGATCTTAACAATCTAATCCAAAAGTTCTCCTACCCATAACTGACAAAAAAAATCAACCATGAAATTTTATTTTGTAATTTGTAATTGTGACTAAACATTGCTGCTTATACGATATTGGTTCGCGTGCATGGTGTTTCTTGTCATCTCGATGGGTATTTCCCTAGCGGCCGCATACGCTCCAAATTCGACGTCGGGATCATGCGCCGTTGTTAAATGCAAAATGAAATGATGAAGAAAATATGGCAATATTGATTTCGAACCTTGAATATGGAGCGTTGAAATGGCAGATTTGTAATTTGCACATAAGATTCGGTAGTGAGTAACGTGTGGTATGATACAGTACAAGCTGGACTTCACGGGTCTCTCCGCCGGCGTCGGAGGGGCGGGGGCAGGCGGCGGGCGAGGAGGGGCGCGCGACGAAGAGGCGGCGGGCGGCGTCGGCGGCGACGCGAAGCCAGGCGGCAGCAGCTCCGACACGGCCATGTGACAGTACGGCATGGGCCGGCGCGGCAAGGGCGACGCGCGCCGGACCAGGGTCAGCTTCCTCTTGTTTTAAACGTTGCAACGTCTTAAAACTACACGTCGCCTAGGGCCGGGAGAACGAGTGCCGACTATGTAGACATGCATATCTGTACCGACGGGGATTCAACGCTCAGACCAAACAGTTGAGAAGACAAATGTTGATTGCGATGATTAGCAAGAAGTAGCTAAGTTTATACCTTCGGTAATGAAAACTTACGAAGGTATAAACTTATAAAAATTAAATTATCTTGAACTAATAAGAGGAAACCAGGGTAGCAAAAAAATGAATTAATAGTATCTACAGACATGCCTATCTCGAGATCGGTACTTGTTCAGGAAATCATATGCATTAGTATCTACTCGATGTAATGCCTACAACGAATTAAGAGTAGACGTTAGTGCGTGTGATACCATAAAACCGGCCATTTGCGCTAGTAATCAATTATTATAATCGCGACGTTATTGCGGTTGTAATAGTGGTTGCAGCGAACTACCTAATTATAAGATGGACAGTACGATATGCGAGTTTGTTTTGGCAGAGCACTTGCGACACACAAAGGTTTACTCATCTTAAATCTCTTACAATATTTTCTAAAAAGATCGCAAGCGCGCGTAAGTGACGCATTTGGCTGTGGATCTAAAATAAATAAATTTAATATTGTGTAATTGAATAACTCGTTACTACTTCGCCTTTAATGTTAACACCACGTGTCATACTTTTCTCACCATAGGTATTATTCTGTAATTGACTAACTCATAGAATAGGATGTCAAAGCTACGGACAGTTGTTACACACTTGTTATGCATTGCCTCGAATACTTAGAACAAATTAAATTTGTGATCAATAGATTAAGAAGAGTGAAATCGTACAATAATACTTGTTACACTTTCATAATATTACACATTGTTACTAAACAACTACACCGAGAAGCCTATTTTTTATGTTTCCCTTTCTAACGCCTATAGTATATAATAAGTACTTCATTCTGACCCTGTAACTCTATGTATCTACCTCTATTATGTAGTCATCTTCTATTGATCCTGGACTATTGGTTATGTATACCTTTGCTAATATTTTATCTATCTATGCACCCAACTGCACTTCCGTGGTCCTGTTGCACTTTGTTTTACTTTATGCACGGTTTGCTTCCTTAATTTTATTTGGTATCAATGGCAATCGTTATATTTTCGGAACATGCTACGTCAACCACATTTTACTTCAGAACGACACAGTGTTACTCTTGCATTCCCATAGTCATTTCTATTTGAAAAAAAATCGTACATATACTTATGAATACGATCATGACATACCTATATACCTTATTAATTACTATTCGAGTTGCCCGCGTGAAGCGTACACATTGCATGATTGTGAAACGGAAAAAATAGATGTGTGTTGCATGTGTGTAAAGTAATAATCGTAATGGATGTCGTACGTCATCTTTCCGACGGGGAGGATGTTTAATGTTAAGATAAGGGAATTTGACTCTGGTGGTTGCTACGGTAGCTCCCACGTCGCCCGAGAAACAAATAGTATTATATAGACCCAAGATTACGCGTCGCCGACACAGACTGCGGGCAGGCGTTTATACACAAACATGACTCATGCATGCTTCTATGAATTTATTCCCTTTACGTCGAACTCGCTTCGTCGATTCAGCTGATTCGTGACTAAAATATGTGCTCCAATGAGTTGTGATATGTGCCATGTCGACGTACTAATGTGGAATACATACTCGCCTATTAAACAAAATATAGAACTGTAATGTTAGCGAAATCAGGCGTAAAAGGAATAGATCATTCAATGTGATTGTTGGCTGCTGGTCTTGTTACATGTGGAACGATCATATCGCCCGGCATGTCGTGCTATCGAGCATATCCGCTACATCGCATCGCTGACAAAGTTAACTATTGACCAGTTACGGCAATAATGAACATATCAAACATACGTAGGTTTATCGTTACTGCTACAGACAGATATACGACAAAGTCGTTATTTAGTATTTAAGTATATTGTTATTAGATTATATTAGTGCGTAACTGTTAAAACGATTGAGTTGTTGATACATATTTAGGTTAATGTCTACTTCTATTCTAGGGGCTAGTGTGTGGTTCAGCTTAATTAAGTAGGTAAGCTTATAAACCTTGCGATCGCGTCGCCACTACAATTTCAACTAGGTTGTATTCTCACAGCTAGATTAACATGCTTGTAACAAGAGGTAAGAACAGTAAAAATAATTTTGCACCTGTTTTAATTATGAGAACTGTTTGTAACTAAAATTTACAGTATACTACGAGTATACTACCTAGGGACTACCTTACCTAGACCAGACACTAACGCTTTGCGCCACCGCTGCCGCTGCTATAATACTTAGGTCCTTATCTATCGCCAAAACGATGTCTGCTGTCTGTGCTCGAGCTAACTTTACTGTCGGTCTATATAACACTTCGCTTGTTTCAACATACTTTTAGCATTTAGGATATCTTCAACTTACCTACTACCTACGATAAATGTTAGCTTTGTTTTATAGTTGTAAAATTCTTAACTATGACAACAACTTTATCTACTCTCTAATCTTATTTAACGCCTTTTTATTTATTTAAATGTATTAGAAAATATTAGAAAGTTTCAATTGTTTAAATGAACATTAGAATAGTGACTAACAATATTATGACTAATGTAAAGAGCTTGATTAAGCTTTATTAATGAAGAGTTGTGAATCGAACTTGTGGCCACGTAACGTTAGATTCAAATATTAATATTTAAATGCTTTGACTGTTAAGTACCTACCAGATAAGTTTTAAGATTTTTCACTCATTTTAAACTATGACGTTTGTTAGTTTTTGTAGCTAAGATCGGCTAGTCAACATAATCTATTGTAGTTTTCGCCATTCTTGTTCATTCAACGAACTATTCTATCTTGTAAGTTACCACATAGATACATGTTATAATATATGTACCCACGATAATGCAGTCTAACTATAATGTTAACTATTAACGCAATAATTATATTATTATCTACCAGGCTAGTGAAACAAAGTCAACGCAAATAATTGATAACAATGGTTCCAACTTAATGTAAGGCAAGTTAAACAAGTAAAACAATTTTACAATTAAACAATTCTAAATATGTGCAACCGATTGGATTGTGCCAAAACAATTCTAAGCGGGGCGTTCATATCTACCTATACTTTAAAGGTACAAGTTAAATAACAATAATCGGATATGAATCAAATTCAATAAACTTAACAGTTAAATTGTGCTCTAGTTAATGTACCTACACTTATACAAAAACAAACTGACAAAAAATAATATGTACAAAAAAGAGCCTAATTATACCTGATGAGGGAATCCAGAGGTACTAGAGGCTAGATTGTTAATCATCTGAGGTCGATTACGTGCAAGTAAACGATCAATCCATCATTGTGGCAGGCAAATGTAGGTACCGTACTTAATTATATAAGTCCGCCTCAGCGTTGTCATTTGCTTACTTCAAAATCGACGTCGAAGTTTTTAGATACCTAAGTCAAATACATACATGATTTGAAAGTATGTAAAACATTACAATAGCTGTGCCATTGTGCCTCCTCGCGTAGTCTATTGAGTCAATAATATTATAGGTAAACAGACAGCAATTTAGCATCATTAATAACTCCAGACATATTTATGAATCGTATGGCAATTGTGAAACACACAATAATAAACTTTCTTCGCATTTGAGACATTATTGATATGATAATTATCGGCTAGTATAAACGTAGTATTTAGCGAAACAGTTATTTGTGATAATAAAAGATACTTATTGAGATTTAGTACAACGTCCTATAATTTCATCGTTTTTATAGTAATTAAATTTAGAATGACATGACAAGAACACCAAATAGAAATCCAATAATACTAATGTGTACGTATAGTTAGTTATATTGTAAACGAGCCATTATCAAATGGGGCATTGGGCAGAGCGGATCGTGTGTGGTGTGGGACGCGTCTTATTAAAATTGAGAGATTGCGCTCACACATCGAATGAGCCTGAATGATTTGGTTATTTTTTGTCCTTAAAAAAGTAGTTAATTTATTGTTGGAACGAGAATTGGAAAAATAGGATATTGTGTAAGTTATCGTTTAATACAAATGAACCCCGTATTCAATATAAAACAGGTAAATAAAGTTGGACACATTACAAACGCAACGTACATTACAATAGTCAACTAAGTAGCGGTATCGGCACGATTTAAAACGCACGTCCTTAAATGTGCAGAAGCTTTTTCTTTTGGGTCCATTTGGCGGAGGAGATCATACCGGATTGATCCACTGCTTCCGCTAGTCATACTCTTGTCTTCCATACTTTTTCGTGTAATAGCAGTTCAGTGACTTCAGCCGTGAACACTTCTTGACTATTTTACGTTAACATAGTTTGTATTATTTTCATAGAAAATGAAATGTATTGTTTGTCACAGTAAATCTAGTAGACGAATTAGGTGTCAATTCTTTTTGGGTACCTTCACATTGTAACATCCTTAATAATGTATTCTAAACATATTGTAAAATAATGTACACTTATTATTATTATGTACTTACCGTATAAATCAATTTCAAATGAAATAGGTGTGCAAATGCACGTTATCCTTATCATCCCCACTTTTTTCAGTCAAGCCTCGAGAATCGTGCCGGTATTTAGGCTTAGTGTTTTTATTGTTCAACATTGCCTTTTAAATAGACATAATACCGGATCCAAAATTTATAATCCGTCAGTTAAATGTGTTTACATGTAATTTATAGCAATATTATCAAAGAGCCGATTTCATTTAGAAGGAACCGTTAATCCATCTCTAAGCTTGCAGAAAAAATGATGTCAATATCGAAGCTATTCAAACTCATCAGTTCTTTGACTTTCATTTAGACATGTAAACATATTTAATTATTAATTATAATCGAAGATTGAGCATAAATATGATTTTGTATTGAAACAGAAACTCACATTTTATTTAATATGTTATTGAAGATGGCCATCAAGTTGGGAGGCAAAGGAACCAAAATATTGTAACAAATTTGTATTTAGACTATAAATGCAAAAATGCTCGTAACTTGGGGAGCGAAATACCCGCATATTATAATAAGTATGTACCTATATTTGTATCGTTTACTTATTATTATATTACGTACGTAATGTATAAATGATTGTAACCCGAAGGAGTAAAAACCCCGATAAATTAATAGATATTGTAAATAAATTAATTTTGATATAGAATTTAATTCAGTGAGGATATCTTAGTTAAATCACGTATCGTCGTATATTTTTAATCAATTTAATGTTACTTTATGTGTATAAAGATTGTATCGTGAAGAAACTGTTGTGATTGTTATACATAATATATATGAAGTTGCATTTTCATTACTATATTTAGAAATATATTTTCCATAGTGCTGCCAAAGATATTAATGATATACATAGACGTAGTAATGTTGTTTACATAACAGAATATTTTGAGGTTGTTCGTGAATTTATGGATTGTATTTTGATGTGCTCGAAGAATGTTATAACACTGTGTACGTGATTTAATACATCAAAATAAAAGATTTCAAACGGATAATATTGCTGAATACTTTCATTTTCCACCATTTTCTTATCCTATTAACTTTTAAGAAATATTGTTGGGTTAATTTGTGTGTAAAAAATGAAACAATATTCTCCTATATATTACGTATTTATTTATATTTTATTCAAAGGTACAATATATTACATCGTCTCAACTTCATTGCTCTGCTCTTCCGACACACATCAAAGTCCGTTGTATTGACTAAGCAAATTAATTGTATGGTAAAGTGGGCCGCGACGACCCTACACAAAATACAAAATTAAGCATAATCTTAACCTAAATTACCAACTTTAATGCGGAAGTCAATACTGTAGTGTATCAAATAATACAATTTTTACCTTGATATGCTGATTAAATAAAGATTATGCATGTTTTGTAAATCATTAGAATCATTAGTGTAACTTGGTATATATATACTGTGCATACGACCATTCTGAATAAATGAAAATATTTACATAAAAATACATAATAATGTTGATTGACAAGCAATAATAGAATACAATCGTAATGTAAGCATTTAATTACATTATATGTGACAATGGAAAACGTCGAGTTACTTTTCACTGTATATGTTTGATAATAACATTAACATAAAACAATTATTTACCATATGGTGATGTCTCAATATATTCTCTTGAGAGAATTTCTATCCATGAGGATTTCATTGGTGTTAGATCCTTACATTCATTCCTTACTCTTCATTACAAAGGAACGCTAAACAACTAGCTAGGGCTAGATTCTATTTCACAACTGAACTATGAGCATGTTTATATCACTAAGCACAATATACCGATGTATATTAATAACAATCGCGGTGCAACTCCGAACCGAGTAAATTCGAATGCACCGCTTAAGCCAAAATTGTAGTATAACTTATTATGATATAGAAGTAAAAAATATTTATTATCTATTTACGTTAAAATTTAGAATGCGAGTGTTTCTAATGCAAATATCCTCAAAACACTACGAATAATGTTTTATCTCTACTTATAAATGTAACAAATAAAAAAGCCATATTTTTGTCATATATCAATATTTGTAATGTTTTATTTATCAGTAAAGATTTAGTCATTCTATATCATTAATTTCATCCTGATTTGAGCTGAATTTATCACTTCGCTGTTTATCGTTCTCTAATTTATAGATCTCAGCATAGAATCTTATTTAAAAAATTCAAAAGAGTACGGTCGTCAGTTTATCGAACGACTGTTATTACAAGCTATTTGGCATCTTTATGGACGTAAATGTCTAATCATAAGCTGTAAAAATTGGTTTGTGCTGTATTAAAGGCTGCTTACAGCTTAATTATTCATTAAGATTATACAAGACCTCAAATCATAAATAATCATAAAAAGTTATACAAAATGTCTTTTGAAACACAAGAAGTATAAAAATTAGGCCTCACTTTATCATAATAAATGCTTTGTCATGGAAAAAATACTTATAAATAAATATACATACAAAAGTAATCTCGATTACAATAAAATTGTTAAATTTAGAATTTATCGCCGAATGCGTGTCAGTACAATGTTATTGAGTTCTGTAGTCTTTATTAATCGTTGTTCCATTAAACTTTTAAACGAAGTTAGTAATTACTAAATAATAAGTGCGTCGCGAACGAGTCTCGTCCGTATTATATAACTATTCCAGTTGCAACACTCTTAAAAGACCAATCTGTAAATTACATAAAATATTTACGTGATAATGGTAGGAATATAGTTAATATTACCGAGGTTTCAATACTAAGGGAAGATTTGAGATTGTATTTAGAACAAAGTTAAATTATTTATAAAAAAATAAAGTGTTTGTGTTATTTACAAAGTAAATACCTTTAACCTTATTATGAATTACAAACATTTTAAGAATCACTTCATAGTGTCAAAAGTGAGATAGATATACACTCGATGCAATTACCGAATACAAAAAGCAATTTTCACTTGACAAATATAAGTGTAAATAAGAGTATAAATACCCGACAAAACACTGAAAATGGCACTTCAACACAGGATTAGATACACACGAATGCAAACCTTCACAAGAAATTTTATTAGCATTGACAGTATTGCTCGGTACATACAGGTAAGTACCTGCGAGTCGATATTATTCTATCAATTTAGATACATTACACGTAAACTAATATTGACAACGCTATTGGAAAGAGAATAATTTAATTTTAAAAATATGCGAGTCAAAGTAATGTAAATACTTTAGATAGTGAATACATTTCTAGTTCGTTAGAGGCCACCGCAACAAGAAAATACGGTTAAACTATTAAAACTATGCACTAGAAAATCATCGATCTTAGTCACACGGATCAATCGAATCGTAACGTAGACAAGGCATTACAAGTTTTTTTAGCGCTCATGCTACAAAAGGAAACAACACTACTCTGATTAAATTGTATCGACTCAATTTAATACATTGGGGCGATCAATACGACACTCGATCGATGATCCGTCGATCGGCGACGGCCGCCGACACAGGATTAGTCACGCATGAGTCACGGTGGGTGCGAGGCCGAAGAGACCGTTCAACAGTTTAGAACAAACCTTTCTTTTTCTTATCTTTCTTATCCTTGCCATCCACAGTCCTGGAAATGAGAACACCTTTATGTTAGTGTTGCTTTTCTGGGCATCGATGGTTTTGATGGCATTCATAACATTTTGATAGATTCAACTTGTTTTGTGCCAGATAACATATGCGACATCGATGTTGAATTATTAAAATTGGGCCCTTAATGATGTTCCGATCATCGATAAAGAGAAAAAATTATACCATCGCGTTGACATTAAACAAGAAAAATAATCACATTACTTAACATTTTTAGTTTACCAGATCCCATTCATCTACATTCCAGAAAAAAAATTATAGTAATGCTAATCTAAGTAACATCGCCCGAGGGTCCAATAATCCCTAACCATAAATCCAAGGCTGGTTGAGTAGCAAGTACGTAGTGGATCATTTTGAACCAGTGAAGCCAGAAGCCTAAATACGATCGGCCCCATTTTTTACAGTTCTCGCCTGTCTCCCTACCACCCATAAATTGATAATCTGTCGCCAAGTAACTGTCGGTGTGTTATGACAGCAGCACTTGACATCCATTTCCCATCTCGCCTACCTGTGCTTACTAATTTCGACCACATCATTCATCATGGCGAGCTTGTGGTTACAAATAAACCTATACGTAGTAACAAAAATTGTTAATGAAAGAACATGTGTTGCAGTGGCGATTTACAAGGCGATGATAGTTGTGTTGGTAGTAGTGTCTCAGCAAGAGTTTGGACCTTACAAAGCTGGAGCTTTCAGTGTAGGAAAACATCGTGTGGAAACCATACCACGGTCGTACTTTGTAATACCCACTTAAATTTGAGGATGGAAGCCAGCCAGGCTGCTACCACCATCAAATTGAAAATTCGTTGCTGTCGGCTGCACATGAGATCCAATTCTCTTGGTGACTTTGTGTGCTTACCACCATCTGGTATATCATCACTTAACCCACTTGAGGACAAAAATGTCACCCAAAAAAAGTGTGTAGTGTGTGTAGTGTGGGTAGTGTGGGTAGCGTGTGTAGCGTGTGTAGCGAGTAGCGAGTACTGACTCCTTGCTGTTGGCCTCGAGCGAGCGGCGGCGCAGGTCGTCGAGCGACAGGCCGGTGTCGCGCTCCCAGGCGGCGCGCTCGGCGTGCAGCGCGCGCTGGCGCTCGTCCAGGTCGCGCGCCTGCGCCTCCAGCGCGCGCCGCGTGGCCTCGTGGCGCCGCGCCAGCTCCGCCTCCGACTCCTTCAGCTTTGCACGCTTCTCGCGCACCTTCATTTCGAACACCTGAGCGACAGTTTACCATTAACGTTTCACTTTTAGATATTTTATGCCACTCCGACATACCATCAGACTGTCCACCTGATAGTGAGTGGTAAATGTCAATCAATGATTTACATGGACATTTGCAACACAGGGGCGTAATATACTTACAGTTAGCGATATTTTTTGTAGGAATCCTTAATAGCAGAAAGTCAATTATTATAATAAATTTTAAAGATAATTGTCAAAGCGAAAAAAACCTAAGAGTTATTTGTACATTTTTATATCCTTACCTTAATGGTTTAATATTAGTTAAAACTTCATGCGCTGGTTCATCTACGCTAAACGGGCCTCCCGAAATATTATAAACAGGCAGGATATAATATTATTGTAACATGACTTATGTTACATCAATAACAGGTGTATTCGACATTTGTTATTTAAATAACGGTACGAATGTCCATATTTTTTACAAGACTGCATTTTACCCCGCTTTCCAAAGGACTAAAATATATCTTGGTTCACGCAAATTTTAAATAAATAAAAACTGCTATTACGAAACCACTATGAAACGTTGATATATTGTCGATACACAGTTAAAATTCCCATTTCTAACTTGATATAGCGCTAGGCAAATATAAGTACTTACTTTAATATTTTGCAAATGTCCTAGGTATTATAAAATTAAGGAAACGCAGCTACGTGACTGACCTGTTCCATTTCGCTTTCCATCTTCTTCATTTTAAGATCATGTTCTCGTTTCTCTTCTTCCATCTGTGCCAATGGATTCCTGCGAACAAATACCATTATCAGTTTTAAATAATGCTACACGATAACATTTCAAAAATCTAATTTATATTCAATAAAAATTTCACGCATTGCAAAATATATGAATAGTAATATTTATCTTCAAAACAACATGCAATATTGAAAAAGTCAAAATCGCGAAAGTATTTCAATTATATTTTTTAATAGTAAATGAGCATTTTTGGGGCACAATTATTGACGTTAAAGTATTGTAAAATAAGCACCGTGTACTTTAGTTATGCTAATTATTTCATTATATTTACATTAAATTGTATGTGCAGTAAATCTTATAAGAGCTTATAAAGCTAATCAAGTATTATTTTTCGTAAGTCCCCAACCACTCATGCAATAAATACAAAACGTTAACCACAGTCAATCAGATATTCAGCATGCACAACCACCAAAAGCCCGATTACTTGATCATTAAAAGTCATTCAGTATTCTCGACAAATACCCATTTAATGTTACAAGTATCAAAAAATTCGAGATTTTATAGCAAGCAAAAAAACTACAGTCTACTATGGAAAATTAGTCACAATTGGCATTTGAAAAGCCACGTAATTTCTCCAAGATTGTTGTTGTAGTGAGATAAGCAGTTATAGGCGAAGAATATTATATTATTTTCCAATATTAATTATTATATTATATTAATTATTAAAAAATATTTTCATTTATTACCAAGAGAACGAAATTGCTACAATATTCAGCGAGTATTTCTCTTTATATGGAATATTGTAGTGCAACACTTTATTTATACAATAAATTATATGGCCATAATGTAAACCCAGTAATACTTCTAATATTTAAATGAAGCTAAGTAAATAGTTCAAACAAACAATCGATTATAATGTTTTTCTTTGCCTAATCAACAAAAAGTTTCCACTCAAAATGCCTATATTCTACTTATCTCATAGTGTTAGTATGTGTAAAGTAAACAAATACGTCGCGGGACGGGACTTACCATACGGTCATGAAACTGTTCATCAGTCCTTGCGGGCACAAACTGAACACCAACACAACCATTGTTAACGACACGTGGCTGTGCTCGCAAACACTCAACAGTGGCATTTTAACATAATTTATTCTTTCAAGCTCTCCAGATAATATTAATTTTACGGTAAGCCAACATTTAAAGTACCTTGTTACTAATCATACGATGACCAATTATAAGTAAAAAAAAAGAAATGACAGAAGACAGCAGTAGCTATTAATTCAACATGAGCGTGACTAGTTTTTTTTTTCATAAATGACTTCTTGTTTTTCACAGATCTTTTTTCAGTTACTAGTAAATTAAGATCATGTAACGAAACATAATATGTAGGTATGTAGCAAAAGCTAAGAATAAATTTCTCTAACATTTTCTAATCAATTTCTACAATTTGTAATCTGTTCACGAAAATAAATGATATCATTGTTATAAAGTGGTACAATTGACGTGTTACGAAAAAATATGTGGAATAATTAAATATAAAAAAACACAGCAAACGAGACCACACTGTGCAACAATGTGTGACGCACGCAAATTAGCACGCACGCACTCGCCACAATAGAATACATAATGGAGAATAAATTGTTATTAATGCCACTGTTAAAGCGCATGAACTGCAATTTATTGTGATTTATGATATTAATCATGGATATTTTAAAAATCAAACCTATAGATGATTGATTATATCTTCTGCGTGTTAAAAACTCAATTAAAAAATCCATGACAAATAGACATGATTAACAATAACAATGAGTATATCATTTCTGCATGCCCAAGCACAGAACATTCAAGTAATAAGGAATGTTATATGCAGCTATTGAATATAATGTCTAATATAAGAAAATAAAGTTAATATTTTTTAGCACACAACTGTGACATAAAAGAGAGAAAGTTGAAGGTGACCAGACATGCAGCAATGAAAATACGATGAAATACAAATAAGTCAGTTGAAAAATGTTATAATTGTTAAAAACGAGTAATGATAATGGTATAGCATAGTAGGATGTTTTAAGTCTGGTCACCTTAAATGCGGTGACAGCAGTATCAAAATAAAACAAAAGGTTAGAATATTAGGTATTAAATATTAATTATACCAACCCTGTCTACTCAGGTTGTTTATTGTAGCTAACCATGCCCGTTTTAAAATATGTACGTTATTAGTAGATATATGATCAGTTACTAACGGATATACGAGTATAGTTTAATCTAACAGAGAGACTTGAATTCTGAACGAAACATATTTAAATAATTATGTTCGTCCGACTTTTATCCACAAATAACTGCGCAAAATCAGCTTTGAATAAACGACAAAATACTGATAGGGCCAGGTGAATTATATATTTATCTGTGGACTAAAGGGGATGAGTATCGTACCATAAAGCATAACGCAATTTAAAATTTTATGAAATTGCAGTCAAATGACCTTAAAAAAACGATACAGAATTTAATACAAAAATCAAAAGTGTCGTCTAGTAAAATATTCTAGAGGTGCATTTTAAAGAATAAGTATATTAAGATATACAGATATCAAATTGATAAAGAACTTTTTTTTATTTTCACGTGCTTCTTTAATGTCGACCTGTATGTGTGCAACTAACTGTGTGATGGAATCATAGGAATCTCTTTTCCACTACATTGATTGCTAGATCAAAGTTTAACTTGGTGTGTATATATCTGATGCCTCAGTAATGTGTTACCTACTAAATGTTTTTGAAAAAAAAAAAATTACCGCATCGAAATATTTCATTGTATTAAAGAACCTATATCGATTTATCAAAATGTTATCATTGGCTGCGATTTCACAAAATTTCGAATGGCGGAAGGCCCGGCCTCTATGGTAACATGAGGTTACGACCCGTTCGAAAACTTAGGAAAAGAAAATTGTGTAAAAGTGCAATAACTCACTTATTGGAGTTGATCCTGTGCGGCTTGCCATCGTGCGAGAGGCCGGCGAGCTTGCGGCAGCGGTAGTTCTCGTAGTGCACCGAGCTGGTCACGTCCTTCAGGTCCTGCAGGTGCGTCCGTATCACCATATTGCGGAGCGCTAAGAAGTCGCAGTGCTCCAAATTTTCAACTGGAAACATTTACAGAAATGTGAATCAGGAAATCCTTTAAAAATATTCAGTAAAAACATGAGGAAATCAAGTTCCCGTTGAATTCAACAGTGGACATATCTTGGCTAAATACCATACCATATCCTTGGGATGATAATAACCATCAACGTTTACGCATCGCTGTGCTGACTTACACACTTCCTTTTAATAAATTATTGATGGTGCTTGGTCTATTATCATTGTGGATTAATTGGAATCAGACGACCAGTCTTTAGATCAGCATTTTAAAGATAAAAATACGCTACACTAAACAAGCCCCGCAGTTTTAACCGCGTTCCTGAAGGGAATTTTACCAGGATAAGTATCTTATATAGTAGGTTATAAAGTATAATACGTAACAAGTTTTGGCGTGAAATAGTAACAAACATTCATACCCCATACAATTTTGATGTTCACAGTCGTTTAGCTTACAAGCACTACCAATTATGTAAGAATATCTGGTTAGTATGAAAAGTAGCGTGGTTCATTACCTTCGGCGATGCCCCAGGGGTACTTGCGGCCGCGCACGCGCTTGCCGTCCTGCTCGATGACGGTGTTGGCGCCCACGACGGCGAAGGGCACGCGCGCGCGCAGGGCCCGCGTGGCGTCCGCGCCCTCGCCCTCCTCGCCCGTGCTCTCCGGGAAATCGTAGATCTTGATCTTGTGCTGACCTATCTCTTTCATTATCTGTCAAACAAGTGTTGAAAATAGACTTTAATATCATCAAAATCACTGTGTGTTCCTGGAGTGTGACATTCTTTTTTTTTTAATGTGCGACCTTTGCAGCCGTACATAAAACCACAAAAAAAATATCACTATCGGACAAATACATAGTACAAAACGGCATAGTAGGAACACTAACATATGTTTTTTAATATTTACAGATTATTACAGCTACAAGTAGCAGTTTAATGTCAAACTATTCAACATTTAAGTTTAATTACCGGGCCATAAACGGACGTGAGAAGTCAAAACAATATTTTGTAAATATACTGCATGAATGACCTCGTGTGGTGATGACGACAATTATTAGGAAATTATATTATATTACAAATTCACATGATAAATGTAACCATGAAATCAGGACACAAAGTTTCCTTCTAGCCGACCTTAAGCCACACAAACAGTTAAAGTTATTTTATCCTTACGTATATGACAAGCTATAAATAAGTGTTGCCATGCTTTTATTACTTATTCATTCACTTGACATAACCTATTGGCAGAACCTAAATATAGTGAACAGTTACCTGCTCTTTAAAATCTTTGCACTCTTCAGGGGTCATCGTATCGGCCTTGGCGACGACAGGTATTATGTTAACTTTGTCTCCAAGTCGTTGCATGAACTCGACGTCCAGTGGCTTGAGGCCGTGGCCGCTCGGCGCGATGAAATACAAGCAGCAGTGCACGCGCGTGTCTGGAGGCGCCGCCTTGCGAGTCACCCGCGACTCTGCGTTCAGGAACTCTTCGTACTTCGACTCTACGAAGTCTATGATCGGCTGCCAGCTGGAGAGAGGAGAAAGCCAACATTATTACAGGTATTAGATTCAATAATAAGTCTTATATGTGATGCATTTAAGACACAAAAGATAATATAATGACAAACAGACATTCTAAATAGGCGGTCTTATCGCTAAAGCGATATCTACCAGTCAACCTTTAGCCAGCATTAATAATTAATATTATTATTTATTAATTTATATTATATTATAAGCTTTCTGATAAAAATCATCCAACTATTATCATAAGCGTGAAGACTCAGCAGATGCTAAGATAAGAGATCTAGAAATTTTCTTTAAATTTCCATAATCCGTATTAATACGTCACACGATACCGATTGTCTATGCAAATGTTACACAACATAGAAAGATACCTTCGAGCATTTACATTTCCATCAACCTTGTCAGGTCATTCCATCAAAACAATAATGGGAGGTATGGCAGTGGATTATAATGTGAAAATGTATTACAACGGTAGTGTACTAACAGTAGATGACAGTTATCCATGCTGCAATGGATAGACTTACAATGTGTATGTGACCAGAATAATACTGTCCCAGTCATGAATACTATATATATGTAGTAGGCAGGTATATACCTTAATAATTTTATATACTTCACCGAAAAGATGGAAAGGAATAAGGTAGTTATCGAGCACGTGTTAGTTGGCGCTTATCTAATTACTAATAGAATCAATGTACATTTATGTTTTCCTTAATGTATTGTTGAACATGTTTAACAAACATAGACTATTTATAAATATGGTTACGCGTTGCTACAAAATTAATATTATTATTTTTTATTTATGTTGACAAGCAAATTAGATTTAAAGTTGTACAAACAAACAAAATAATACGTACAACCATATTTAAAGAAACAAAATGTCTACTATGTAGTAGTTAAATTAAATTAATTAAATATCATAGGACATTCTTTACACATGGTTACCTATATATATATATATATAATTGTATGTAGTATATCAGTCACCTGGTAGCCATAGTACAAGCAGTACACCGCTTAATTTGGGATCAGGTAACCACTAATATAATAATACTTTTTTTGAATACACACTTATTTAGATATTGACACCCAGATACTGAACAAACAGACATGTTCATGCACACAAATGTTTGTCCTGGGTGGGAATCGAACCCACGTCCTGCGGCTTGGCAGTCAACACCAAGCCACAGAAGGCTTACATTGGTTACAACCAGTTGAAAATATAACATAATTTAACAGAAAAATAATGATCCACCCAGTTTTCCATAATGATAAGCTGACCTAAGACACTGAGAGCAATGTAATGGAGGTGTTAGAACTCATATTTCTAAATACAAATTCATCCAATACCAGGCTAGCTATACTACCAAATCATAACTAACATGCATGTTAAGTAAATTGAGGCTTTTTCTCACATTATTGATCCGTTAAAGAGCAAGAAAAACATGGCAAATTCGCACACTTATAGTCTCTCACATCTATGTTTTATAAAACAATAACCTATCAATGAGCTATAATAAGCCGCAAACGTTGAAATCCATAAAATGTACATACCAATTGCTATTATCAACAGCATCTCCAAAACCGGGCGTGTCGACTATAGTCAGTGTGAGGTTGACGCCGTTCTCCTTGAGGAGCACCACACTCGTCTCCACGCCAACTGTCTTCTTGACCCGCAGCGAGGGGCCCGGGTGCTTGTCACGGTCGTACACCTCCGTCAGGAACAACGAGTTTATTAACGTCGACTTACCGAGGCCCGACTCACCTGAAATATTAAAATTCAATCTATTAATTAAGGTCAGAACAATGGCCAGGTTCGTGTTTGTAAAGTTTTTATCTGAATAGGTGGAGTAGATCTGAATTACCCTCTACATATAGATAAACTTTCTAAATTCTCACTCCCTCTTTGTCATTCTATCATGTCGTTATCACTCTATCTTGTGACATTTATGGCCTTTTCGTATAAAATAAATATAAAAATAAAATAGTTGACCACAATTTTGCAGTGAATTATGTCTACTGAATACTTGATGTCCACCTACGCTACAATTTTATTCCGACATGACCTTATTACAATTAAGGATCATCCGAATATATATGTCCATACACACATGCCATCTACTAAAGCATGTAAATACTTAATCAATTTTAAAGAACATTCTTTAGTGTGTACATTAGTTACTAAAGTACTTTCAATAGTACATAGCACTAAATCTGCAATATAGCTATATATTTTGGGCTCAACATGTACTTTGGTTTGGCGTTTTGCTTTTAGACCTAGTCGTATAATAGGCGGGTATCAAGACGCAGTACAGAATGACGGCGTGACTAATTCGTTAGTTAACCTTCAAGTACCGGCCAGGGGAGAAAAGGAGATAGGCTACTTGTTTACTTCCGTATGTTGGTGAATCCGCGAGATATAAGCTAGTATCAAATAAAATTATGGTAAGTAAATCAATAATTGTACTCACCTACAACCATTAACGTGAATTCGAATCCCTTCTTTACAGCCTTTCTGTAAACTTGATTCGGAAGATTGGCAAATCCGACATATCCATCTAATTCTTTGGTTTTAGGCTTTTCTAACTTAGGTAATTCCGGTTTTGGCGCAACAGGTGGGTGATCAGGTTTCTGAAATGCATAGAAAATACTTTATTACTTTTAATGAAAAATAAACAAACAAATCTTCCAAGACTGACTTTCGAACCAATGGAAACTTCAGTAGCTCCTTCATTATTGCTTTCCTAGGTCGCTGATTATCTCGGAGTTTATTTTTGACAGTGACAGTAAGCAAAAGTAAAATTCCACGACGTTGGATGAGCCGATATCCGGATCCACCCGGACTCCTCAGAACAACAGACGCGGTGCAAGATATGTAGTTCGAAAGTTATAAATCGATGGGGGGTTAAAATGTTCACCAGTAGATTCAAAGGATATTCTTAAGGCAAATCACTACATAGTATAAAACAAAGTCGCTTTCTCTGTCCCTATATCCCTATGTATGCTTTAATCTTTAAAACTACGCAAAGGACTTTGATGCGGTTTTTTTTTAAGAGATAGAGTGATTGGAGAGTAAGGTTTTTATGTATAATACATGTGACATCCCACGGGAACGCGGGTAACAGCTATATCATAATATGATGAAAATTAGGAAATAAAGAATTCAGAAACACTTTATTTATCCCTACCTTTAAACGAATACAAACGATAACATTCATCATACCAAACAAGTAGGTACTGTTTCGAATTGTGAGATAATTATCCTAATGATGTCATTGTTGTTAATTATTTCTATGCACTGACAGTATATAACAGTGGGTAATTCTAAGTTAAGGCAGTATTTTAGGTATACAGTAGGTATACCTACTAAAATACTGCCTACATACTACATACTGTATACATAAAATAAAGTAGTGTGAACCATACAGCTATTGGTTTTGATACAGTTTAAGCGTAACAAATCCTGACCTTAATGATATTTTCTGTACTCCTGAGTGGAGTCGGTGCAGATGGCGGTGCAGAGGTGGGCACTGGAGGCGCAGGTGTCGGCGGTGGCGCCGAACTAGGTGGCTTGGAAGCATCGACAGAAACACTGTTGCTCAACTTGGATGCTGGCGTCGTTCCATTAGCCTCGTGGTGGTTATTTTCATGTGGTTCAGGGAGTGTTGCAGCGCGTTTCGCGAGGGCATCTTTAAGCGCAGATGGAGGCGCTGGGGGCACCGTGTTCGGTGGACCCGTGGCGCTCACGCCGCCGCCACTCACTGAATCCGACTTGAAGAATAGCTCGCGTTTACTTTGTAACTGAAATAATACAGATACAAAAATATTAAATGAGAATCGATTACATACACGAATTGAATAAACAGAAACCTATATAAGAAGTATAAATTTCATAATATAGGTTTACAAGATGGTCCTTAAAGTTCCAGGTGCCGCGACCGGAAGAGATAATGTGATAGAATGAGAACTGTTTGCTTGAACATTTGTTATTTACAAGCGAATCGATGGTAAGCACAACCTGTATAAAGTATGTTAGTTATTTTTTCTCCTTCCATCCACGAAATCAAGTTAAACATTTTCATAATTAAATAATACGTTGTTTTGTATATTCTATTGATAATTTTATTCAGGTACCCTATCACATTAGAGTGCAGAAGATTTAAAAATGCAGGGACAACCCTTAGTTGATCCGCCATATTCCCGGCAGTCTAGACAGTGTCGATGAATTCGGCTACCTCAAAGGAGTGATACCACATTCAGTATTTAGGTACTTATAGTTTTTTGATTATGTGCTAGCTAGACCAATACCTAGCTCAAATAAGTTGGCATGGGAAGCCAGACAATAGCAATCGACAAAAAATTTAACGATACCTTGATTCCATCTCGTTAATCTGTTTGTCAAGAAATTGCGAATTATAACCGTATGTTACCAAATTTGTAGTAAGTGAAACTGTCTGTCAGAATCGTGCCTATAGTAAAGAAATGTGTAATATTTCACATCGAATGAGTTACACTTACGATAGGTGCTCTCGACGCGCTAAGACATTATGCTCTCAAATGACTAACAGTAGGTAAATTCCTACCTACTATGAAGATAGGAATGCTAGGCACTTATAAAATTGACGTTGGTCTTATGTACATACGTACACGAACACTACAAAGTAGACGACAGTGTATTGTATACGGTTCGCGTAAAAGTCGCCAGCTCCAAGGCTCGGCGTCGGATGACTCATATCACATTGTAGTACCCACCTACATATATCATCAAGGTAACGTTTCTGAAGATTGCAATAATACAGCCATTCCTGTTGCTTATATCAACTGACTGTGCAGTGTGCGGATGCACAGCGGTCCGATCAACATAATTATGTACATAATAAAATTCGCCGACGATGTGATACATGTTAAGTGAATAACGAAATAATGAAAATCGCCTTATAACATTACGAATAAAACGTGATTCCTTGAGATATTGTGAGTCAGGAAACATCGACATAATTCGAAACATCATTGTAGTAAAAGTTCTTTATACTTCAATGGGATACATACATGCATTAAAATCACGCAATGTTGGTCGACCGCGTAAAGGCGAGCCGTCGATCGAGTAGACTTACCAATAACTGGTAATTATGTAGGTGCGAAGAACGAAAGCGTTGAGTCACGCCACGCGGAACTTCTGAACGGAGCGTCTCGCTCGTCATTAACTAGGTACCGTAAACTACATACACGGATGAAGGTAAATCCTTGCACTGACGGGCTTCTGAAGGTGATACCGAACAAAAACGAATTAACAATATGTAGTGTATAATAAAATGACAATATTGTTTTAGAGTGGGCGATAGACTTCAACGTAGGTCTCTTTCCTGTCGGCATAACTCATTGAGACGTAACCCAGTTCATCTAGACAATTGAAATACACTCGCAGACAATGACTAGAAAAGAAACAACATACCTACATTGCACTTACATGATCGCTAGCTGGCTTGCTAAATTAGTTGTGAAATTAAAATGTTGTTGAAGTCGTCGGTCTTGCTGGTTTCAATAAAACTGGGTAGGTATGCAAACGGGAATGCACATGGAATTGTGCAGTTTCGAGAAGAGCGATGACCGTATCGTATGCGTCGGCGACGTTCGAATCTAATTATAGGTAGGTAGATATCTAAAATAATCTGAATGCATCCAAAGATGTAATGTTTTAAATAAAATCCAGCAAACCTATAAATATTCCGGAAAAGAAATGTTATTGTTTAAGATTTAAAAACGTTATCACCTCATACAATCTAAGACCATACTAAGAAACAAAGAAGAAAGATGGCCTCATTTCGAGACGATCGAAGTTATGTTATACATATTTCCGTCAATAGGAATTTACACAGATTAACTTATATACCGGTATACCACATAATTAAAATTCCGTCAATAAAAACAAGTATTTAACATGTTACAATAATTCTATGTAATAAATAACTCTAAATTTATTAGCGGTCGAACTAAAAATGTTTTGCAGATTTACGATCTACGTTTTTATTTCAAAACAAATATTCTTGAATCCTTTTTTCGTAGAATGTTTTGTCATCATTTTGACGGGCCAGTTAGGTCAGTGTTTCGATACTCTGACTGCCGCGGCACAGTTCGTAGAATTGATTCCCACCCCACCACAATTATAATGTAGTATAATTTATCTGGTGTCTATACTATAAGATCTGCTTAGCTTGGGATCAGATGGCCGTGTGTAAAAATTATGTCCCAGGATATTATCTACACACATATATTCTAATCCCAACTAGTCCTAATCTATCTGTCCATCTTGGCAAGCAAAATGGGGTTTCCATTGACAAAATACCGATATGTTCAGTAACATATCGGGATGGGACTACTACCATTCGACGCGGAATTTTTCGTAGATGGTAGTAAGGGCTATATTATGATATCGATAAACGCGGGTGAAACCGCGGAGAACAGCTAGTTAATATTATAAATGCGAAAGTTAGTTTATTGTTTATTTTATACTTTCACGGCTATACGACTGATTCTGCTGAAATTTGCTACACACGGTTTACATGGTACGCAGAGAGACATGGGTTACATTTTTATATTCCTACAAAAGGTTTAACTTGTACCTATTCATAGGTCATTCTAGAAGCTGTACAATCGGCCGATTTGTTTTGTTAGTTGGGAAATACATATTTAGCTAGAAAATAAGACTCAATAACGGTACAAGTGATGTAAATCGGAGCGTGGGTACTAGACTAGTCGTCGTTTGATTCGTGAGCGCAAGTACAAGTTAGCGAATATGAGGTATAATATATTGTATCCCTATTAATTTTCTATTTTAATCATTATTACAAGTTTTTTCTCACGTAACCACGTAAGGAGTACGTGAGAGTCAAATCTAGTGCAAGAATATTATATAGGATATTTCATTGTTTGTGCAAAAATGTTGAATGTAGGTAAGTATATTTGGTTTTGGGTAGTGCAATTAGTGGCGGCGAAGACAATATGTATGACCATATGTGTTGCACTATTTCCATAACCATCCTATTGATAAGGGTCTTAAACGAAGGGTTCACCGTACTGAATACGTGACGTCACTCTAAATTCTCTATGAATGATGCCTCAAGATGGCGAACGCCCCAAGATGAACGACTAATTTCTTTTACCACCCTCTTGACATGGACACGAAATAAAGGGTTCAATCAATGCATAGATTAAAACGTACTAACTGAAAAACGATATGAAATGATAATATAAAAAACCTTTCTAAATACAAGATTTTGTAGAAACGATGTAATACCTAAACCGCATATAATAAGTTTATATATAAGGTTTTCAATGCAATGTTAAAAAGTTTGTCGCGCAAATATAGAAAACAAATACATGCTTAGAATGAAAACCCTTTATTAAACCCTTACGCCTTTAAGTTCTTTTTTAATTTATCACCGACTTGGGCCCGATTCCGCTAACTGTCACTTTTAATGGAACGTTTTATAATTTGGTTTAGTTGATGTCAAAAATGAGACCACGCAATGTTTTCGTTTGAAATCGGTCAAATAAATTCTTGGAGTTTTTTTTGCTGCTGTTCGTTCAATAAAATTTGTCAAAAGAGTTCCATCGCCAGGCGAACGTATCATTCAGACAAAAACTAAAACTTTTTCGTTTAAATTATTAGCCCGATGCGAAATGCTTTCAATGTAACGCTAGTACCAAAGCAAAAGCAGAACCAAATACGTTCCGTTCAATGTGACAGGCTTTGGTATCGGGCCGCTGTTTTTACTGTTAAAATACAACTTTTTATAAGATTATAAAAAATATTGACCAATACAATAGTAAGAATTGATGAGACAAATCGTCATTATTAAAATAGGTTATGAACCATTTCATTTTTACAAGCATTCCAAACCGGTGAGCTACACGTAGAATCGAACGAGTGACAACTACATTCACCGCGTAGTTGCAGCATCGACACCCGGTGCATCACGCATAATACACATTTCCCCATACGCAAAAAGCAGCATGTTAAAACATGTTCATTAATAATTGATCCACTTTTAAAACACTTGAAATACTGTAACCGTCTAACGCTACAAGAATATGTCGTCTCACGGAACACCACAAATAGATTAAGTAGGTGCATGACAAGTCCTAATTGCTCACTGATCGTGTTGAAAGTGGTATTGAGGCATCGTCATCCGGCAAGTGTTTACCAGAGCACGGACATTTTCCTGTAGCGTAAATAATCAAACGGACTGAACATCGAAAGGAATTTGTTTGTTTATATGGGAACAACGCATAAACAAAACGATTCATTCGATGGATCAAGTAAAAATCTGATTTAAAAAAATGGTGATTATATCACTTACGTCAATATCGTGTTCCGATTCGGGTTTTATTTTCTTTTTATGCTTTTTCACACTTAATTTCTTTTTTAATGAATGGAACATATCACACATGGAAACTTTTAGCACTATTTATTTATGATACACTTTTTCGCATCATATTTAAATCATTTAAACTGTAACATAGGTACAGGATAACAAGCGCTTAAATGAATTCACAAATACAAAGGAAACACAGAGCAAAATCATCGGCACAACCTTCGAACTCGGCGTTTACTCAACTTACTACAATTTAATAATTTGTTACTCAATATAGAGTCACTAGATCATCATAGTAACAACGCTGACTAATAGTTGGACCGTGTTATTATATTTGTCTTTTTATGAGACATTGTCAAATTCTACTTTGGGTTACAGTTCAGTAGAACTATGCAATAGTAAGAATATGATTATTTTTATCTGTGGCACTTCCTCGCTTTACCCGAATTAGTAAGGACGATCATAAAATAAGAGAGCACCTAGCAAAGAACTGTTAGGTTTCTGAATTTGTTGTGGCACAATATCAACCCCCTTATTCAGTTAATACTAATTTCTTCAGCAAGCCGATGCTAACGAAGGATACAGAGATAACAAAGATACTTCGTCGAGCTAGCGTAATTTTTAATTACTGGATCAAACCTCAGAATGTGTCGATCCGTGATGACGGTCTTTAGTGACAAATTTCGTTTCTTTTACGACCAGCATTCAAATCAGTTATCGTGGCCCTGACAGGAAGTGTCACACGATTTAATATAGGTAAATAATACATAATTAGAAAATCGGTATTGCATCACAAAAAAGGGGCTATTTATTATTGACGTCGTGTCATTTTTTTATTATTAATAATAATTATAATTATCATCATCGTCATGTCATTTTTAAATTATTATTAATATCTGTATCGTGTCTAGAAAATTGTGTATGGTATATTCCCACTGTCCACTACCCGTCTTCTACTAGTGGACATTGCCACAACTTTTTTTAATGCGTTCTTGACCGCCACTGGGGGACAACGATGCAATATTTAATATTTTTCCCATTTTACGGCACTGGTGGACATTGACACGACTTTTCAAAACAATTTTAAGGATCATTCTGTATACCTCTTAACTGTGATGATACAAATAAAAGTTATTTACTGAGTTTTTATTATTACTGTTACTTCCTACTGTGTATGTTGAGTTTTTTTACTGATTTTGATTTGATTGGTTAGTTGGTATTGAAATTGTTATTTTAATACCTACTCGATTTTATGTTATAAAATATTAAATATTGCATCGTTGTCCCCTAGTGGTAGACAAGAGAACTCCTTTAAAAGTTTTTTCAATGTCTATCAGTAGGGGACAAACGGGTAGTGGATAACCAGAATATACCTTCAACTAAGGTAATAAAATCGGATGTAACAATTGTAACGCAAATGTAAGACACAATTTCGGGGATAGAGGATATTATTATCATAAATACTGTTGATTAATGTAAGTAGATACCACGGCCAATTTTATTTCAACTCATTACGCATAACGGATCCTGAGCATTCATTAATTTTAATTGAGGTTAAATTAATTGTCACTCGGAATAACAGGTTGCTGATTTTGCTAATTTTTAAAAGTTCATACCGCGGTTCCAACAATACCTAAGAAAGGGTGATTTAATAATAGTCACGATTTAATGAAGTATTATTAATAGAATTAATTTGAAATACATACACATTTTTTTTTTCGGTCGGTACACTTCAAAATTGGGATCAACTGAACAGTTTCTACAAAAAATTGTTTGATCAAGACAATTTTTTTTATCGGCCGGTCAGTTTTGATCAACGTCTGCAAATTATCTATTTGCATTCAATATTATATCTACACTGTTTTGAAACTATCATTGTAAACTTAATACCTACAACTTACTACTTAGGACATAGTCCGAATCCCTACAGAATGTGGTCTTACGCCAATAACATTTAAAAATAAAAGTGAACTTCACGATGTGCATCGATCCGAAGGATTGAATCAAATAGTAAGATAGGTAACTCTTAAGAAAGGTGTCCTAAGAAGAGCCGAGTCGCACCGCGTCTCACGGATCTTATAACTTTCCTAGTTGATGAAACAAGTCGCGCCGAATAAAGCCACCGCAAGCAGAATTGACAGTGTTCCCGAACCTCCCGATTTTATGGGAGATATTTAACTGATTTCAATATAATACTCTAAGATTACTTACCTATGTATACAACGAATGGTATACCTACCTAATGCTGTCAATCTCAGATATCCGATATGAATTTCTTAGGGTTCTTAAAATATAAGCTAGAGCGCGACAAAGTGGTTTTCGTTTCTAGGGTTTTCGGGAGTGCTAAATCCGTATGGCGGAACCAATTTCATTCAAATATCGATTATGGGATTATCGATCATAGAGTATGGCACCACTTCAGGATTTACCATAACAATTTACAGTTTAAGACATCTCATTTAGAGACAATCAACGATGATATTGTGTAACATACACATAAAAAAACTAGTGGACCGAATTAATGCGCAGTGGCTTGGCACAATTCGATGCTGATTGACGCGAGGCTTTAGTGTCTCATGAAGCGAGACGTTTTGAGTAGCGCTATCTCTCTCACATACTTATTGCATAGGTATCTGTTTGTTCGAATTGTGTACGCGCGCAGCGCACTGCGCCGGCCGCATTGTCAATAGTAGAATAACAAAATAACACCAGTTATGTACGTACCTACAATAAATGCGTATACAATACATTTACTGATAATATAAGGACCACCTTTAGATATGACTGTACCGTACTTAAATGAGTATTTGAAGAGTTAAATGACACCATAATAAAACAGGTTTATCTTCAGGCGCGAAGCCCCTACATATAGTGTATTGAAATTTACTTTAGTTTTGCCATTATGCCGGTATCACTAGTGGTGACAACGACGATTTCAAAATAACTGAACTCTATCTAGGTACCATGATTCTCGATAACTTACGTCGTACATAGCAGCCTATTATCTCACTACATGAGTATTTAATAATAATATTTTCAATTACCTCAGCTTTCCTGCGCAACGATAAATTCCTCCAAATATCACGGGGACTTGTCCATCCAACTTTTGCTTTATCGGTAACACATTCGCTTACATTACTCGAGCATCTTGTTAATTTTGTATGATGATCAGTACCGTTAGCTAACGCTCGATTTGCCATTACAAACACATACCAAGTTTAAAACGAATGTTAAAAAAAGTCCTGGCAACGTAAAAACGTCGGTACGCTCACAAATTCGTCACGTTTGGATTTGACACACACACAGGAGAACGGCAACTTATTGAGCATTTGGAATTACAAAACATAAGAAACTATTAGCGCACCACGCAAAACAAAGGAAAAGCCAAGCGTTCTTCTTCACTATGTTTGGCTTGTTTTGATACACATTCACTCATATCAATAATGTAATCACAGCTGTATCGTGTTGTAAAACATAGCTTGGTTTAACAGTTATACATTTTTTTGTGATGTATTTGTAATAACAACGATATGTACACTTTTCGGAATCAAATTTAAAAAACAAATAAACTGTTGTTATATGAAGCACCATTCACGACTGTGTCAGTCAGTTTGAGGTTAAGATACAAGCGATACCGGCTGCTAGTTGCCGGGCGGTGTGCGTACAGCGCGCTGTTAAGGCCTTATTACACGGGGCGAAAGTTAACAAAATAAATGTTGGAACAAGCGACCATTTTACTTTTTATCCATAGACAACGTCTGTAAAAAAAAGTCGTGCATTTGATTGCACCATTTTTGGAAAATAATTGGAGAGGACTAATTGCAATCCTTAAGGTTTTTTTTATTTTTCTGTGTCTTTATGCCAAAAAGAAGAGTTCTTTTTATTGCTTATCATACAATTTTGAACAGTACTGAGTGGAATAAAGTAGTTAAATGTTAAAAGAGACAAAAGTATCATAAACTTATTTATATTATAAATTTTAATGTGAGTTTGTTGGTTTTTTCTACTTTTACACAGCAAAAAAGAACATGAGAAAAATGGGAACGCGAGTGAAATTGCCTTCTGGTTTTGTTACAATTAATGAGTTGATATTTGCCAGATAGTTCTACGAGCGATTTATATCAATCAAATTAGCTTTCCTTGTCGCGGTTTTACCCACGGTCTCAAGGGATCGAATGTATCCCAGTATTATAACAAAGCTTATGTCCAAACGGAATCATTTACCTTTCAAATAGTGAAATAATTTTTCAAATAGAGACCCTAGTTCCGGAGTTTACATTCTGTTTTTATAATGTCAAATTATACTGTAGGTACTTGGCATAAGAAAATTCACAAATAATCGTAAGGTAACAAAACACAAAACCCTAATTCAATATTTTAATACGAAAAATTATAAGATTCTAAATCGTCATTTTATTTAACTCATTAATAATCATCCCAACAGACTAGAACTCGTGAGTTACACAACTACAAACGACATATTTGTCAATCAATTCGTGTAAATCGACCTACATTGGTTCAGGTAACACCAAGTTAATTATGTGTATATCTATAGACGTAAAAGGATCCATCGAGCCCGTCACACTCATGCCCGCCAGACCAGACACACAAAAGCAAGGACCAATCGTACCGAAGCAAACAAACTAAGGGCAATTGAAACACGAAATGAATCTTATCGTTATCGTATGAAAGCCGAGAATTCGTTTTCGTAGAATGGCACATAATGTTTTCTACATTTAACTTAACAATGCAAGGAGAACGTGTGCCCTTACCGCTTTTGCCAGTTGGTACAAAAAACTCCGGCCACAATTTCTTTTAAAATGGTGAATTACCCACTGCTGAAATAACAGTAGGTAAGTAAACATACACACTAAAGAAGGGTAGGTATCTTTGAAATGTGACAGATAAGTTTTCAGTTTTTTATAAACAGAAAATACGACGATAACATCCTAAACGATAAATTATATAACTAATAATTGCGTACGTACTTCGTTCATGCGTTCAATCAAATAAATAAACCGATAGGTTTTAGTACTAACTTGTTGAATACTGACTGGCATCACAAATAAATAGCTTTCGATAAGAAAAACAATCTCGAACAGTGTGTTTTCCCCAGACATAATGAGCTCTTTGACATAAATTTCTGATAATAAGTTCCTATTTTAAGTGATTCTAATAAGATTAGTAATCCTTCTAATATTGTAAATGTGTAAGATTAGAAGTTTTGACGCAATCACGCACAAACGGCGGAACGGATTAAGATGGAACATTGAAAACTTTCTGGATAAACACAAAACACGTTTTTTATGCCGGGAACATATGAAATCCTCATTTATAAACTATTGTAAAAATATAGTTTATGTATGAAATAGAATTAGGTATTGTAAGGTCATGGTGCGTGCGACCGTGAAACAGTTAATGTCTGTTTAGTGAATTCGACACATGCGAGCAGAATGTCCGCCGCTGCATGAAGTTATTTTTAACCCTGTAGACATAGGGTCAGTCACCCGCACAGCTCACCCCTCCCGCTTACCGAACCAGTCCTATCACATGAGGAACTGCGTGGGAATATGGTGGAATGCTTGCCATGTCCTTACCCAGAAATGAGTAAGACAGAACAGCAAAAATGTATCGATATAGGTACATATACAGATGTCGCTCACTACAAAACGATACCTGTGGATGAAACATACTACATTTTGAGGGTCCGGTTGTTTTGGTTATGTAGCCTGACTATTACCACGCCGTACGTCGTGGGTTGGTTACCCACCCCATACAAACATTTGCGTAATTTCCTAAATCTGGTATGAAATTGACATTTGTAAAACTTAAATATGTACTCTGTGATTTTTTATTTCTACTATCCAATATTTTTATAATTTTCCACTATTCAAAAGAAGGAGGTTGAGGGGTTTTTTTTCTTATATTAAGTAGGCTATGAAATCCTAAAAAGAAGCAGAATTAAGAAAGCTTAATGAAGAAGTAGGCTAGTATGGATTTAGTGCAAATAATGATACTATTAGCGAGTCAATTTTTCGTAAAGACTAATTTATAGATAGGCGAATGATTTATTGGAGTAAATACTCATATAGCACGTTGTGATTGAGAGCTTAAAGGGAAAGCAATAATGAAAGAGTTAAGAAATATTTTAGTCTTTGAGATAGTAGAATAGTTTTATTAGTTACAGAGAAATCAAGACACATCGATAGAGATCGGAAAAAAACAGACTCACCGCAAGTATTCAACATATACATAGAACCATATATATTTTTTAAGAAAGTACAAGGAAAAAGTGTAAGAAAAAAAGTAAATTTATCCGATTTGTTGATGACATAGCAAATCTAATCAATATTAAAGCCAAGCATTTCGTGAGCATGACATTACATAGGATAGAAGGAAAGTGAGGAAAAGAAAGACCAACAACAGAGTACAAAGGCACCAGTGAAGATAAGTAGACGTCCAGTCGCATAAGGAGGTATAAGGAACTCACAAAAGTTATCTATAATATTATAGAAGAAGGTCGGCAGAGTGCCATCGTAATGAGTCTTGAACTGGATGCAAGATAATAATTTATTATAATACAGGATTGTTTTATATAAGTAATACAATACAATAACTGACTGACCTGACAGTTATGTGGTTATAGCATAGACAGACACGTATGTGTATATAGCCTAGGTATCAATGTAAGTAAACATATCAGTACAAAATCTTTGTATATATTACGTATAAATAATTGTTTTGTTGTGTAATGATATGTTTTAATTGTTATACCTCTACATTGTAGTTGGTACAACACACTTATCCGCTTTTTTACCTTTATTTAGCCATTAGATACCTTCGTTTGGTCAGGTTTATAACCAAAAGAGAAGAGTGCTATATTATAACAAATGAAAATAAAACGCCACGCTCCCACGTCTATGGGGACGAGGGTTGGTTGACGCACTAAAATATCCGATAGCTAGGTGTCTCCGTTTTTGGGGTGCGTAAACTACGATTAGGGGAATTGTACGAGGGTGCACGTACAAGCATTTCAGAGAGGGGACTCACCGTGGAAGTATCGGTGAGGGTGACGGTAGCAGTTGTGGGTCCGCCATTGGTGTTGAGGCATGGAAGGCCAGACACCTGATTATTTGAACTTTGTTCGATAATACGTTGACGTAGGGCCAATCTTTCGAGACTAGCCAAGCGATGAGATCCACCAGCACCCTCTCTATCACGTTCCCGAATGCCTGTAGTACTACCCGCGCTGAACGACCCGCTATATTTAGGAAGTGTCGGCGGTGGCACCGGTCTCGCAGAACCACCACGTCCTAGCAGTGAACCGCTGGAAGTATACGCGTAACTGCTCGGAGTTCCGAGTGTGGCTGTACGCGGAGCGACTCCGATTCCGGTGAGGGGGCCATTGGTTCCATTGATGGCACCACCATTCACCGTCGTCGTACTTCCGTTCATCTCCTTAGATTGCTTTCCGTCATGCGAGTACCTATGTCTACAAAGTCACACACTGAGTCACTGAAAGCACACTACGATACGATCGCGACTCCGAGCGATTGAGGTAGGAGCGTTCAAGCCGCGTGCCCGTTGGAGGCGGTTTGACAGCTCAGGCGGTGTGGATGAGGCGCGCGCGGGCGGAGTGGAGCAGCGCCCCGCGACGCCGCCGCCGCCGCCGCCGTCGCCGTTCGCTCGTCACAACACAACCACTCGCCCGCCACCGACCGCTGCCGACCCCACTAGATATAAGGATTATTGCCTCACGACTGCCCGAACAGAGGGTTTAAATTACACTGATGGTGTGCTGTTTCTTACTTCTTTGTCAAGGTCAACATACATGTTAAAATATATTCGATTCGATTCAGCATGTCCTGAAAGCTGGTTATGTGGACTAGATTTTTTTCGGTAAACTAAAATAAACTAACAAATAATAACAATAGTCGAGTACGTAATGGGAAATGGATATAGTAAAAGGCGTTTCAGCTCGATTTAGAGAAATATTATCAACTTTAGTGCAATTTTCCGAAAGAATCCCACCAGGTATTAAAGATGTTGATTATTTAAAAATATAATCATTCAGTTTATTATTTTTGCGAAATCCCGTGACATTAAACCGATACTAAAAGAAATTCGGATATTAATGGATTCAAAATATAAAGCCAACAAACAGTGATTATGTATATACATTTGCCATGAAGACCTAAAGTTTACATTGGCTTTGGTCACGCTGCCTGATAGAGGCAGTACATAAATATATGTGCACGTGCTAGTGACGTTTATATGTCTCTCAGAGTGTTCATAACATAATCGATAGAACCGGAGACACATAGCTACTCTACTTGAATAAAAAGCAATGTTTTCATAAAAATACACTAATTGATTGTAAAGATAAGGAATAAATAAGGTATTTTCTGTGTGAATTGTATAAGTAATTGTAGTGTGTATCGTTATAAGTGTGTTTATCGATATAGGTTGTGCATTAAGTTTAATGCTGTGTATTAATGTACTAACAATTTGTTTCTATTGTTCTGTATGTGTTAGTATGGAAGGAAATAAACATATTTTTATTATATTTATTGACTCGCTTTACATGCCGTGGTTTCACCTGTGTTACCGAGGAATCTAAATGATTATGACATTGGCTATGTTCATCCGGAATAATGTACCGTTCAAATTGTGAAAGAATTTTCCAAATAGGTGGTTCCACAGATTCCCCCTAAATATATACAAAATTCACACTCTCTCTTTATAATATTAGTATCATTTGTAGTATTTATTATTATCATAAAAAATATATCATCATCATCATCAAGCTATATCCGTCCACTGCTGGACATAGGCCTCACCTATGGCACGCCACTGAACTCGATCTTCAGCTCTTTGTTTCCAACCGCTGCCAGCCAGTTTGCGTATATCATCGCTCCATCTAGCTGGAGGGCGCCCTACACTACGTTTACTGAGCCGTGGTCTCCACTCAAGAACACGTCTACCCCAACGGTTATCGGTTCTACGGCAGATGTGACCCTTGAGCTATGTCGATAACTTTGGTTCTCTGACGGATGACTTCGTTTCGAATGCGATCCTTCAGAGAGACTCCGAGTATAGCTCTGTCCATAGCTCGCTGACCGACTTTGAATTCAAATTCAAAATTCAAAACCATTTATTCAGTTTAGGCCTTCGGAGGGCACTTATGAAGGTCAAATTTAAAGTTACTGAAGCTACAACCGGTTCGGAAGTCAGCCTTCAACTGAGAAGAACCGGCAAGAAACTCAGCAAGGTTACATTCTTTTTTATTTGTTATATAAATTTTTATCTATTCTGACTTTTTGGCTATTTTATAATTTCAATTTTACATAATTTTATATTTAACAATTACAAAATTCTTATTATAGGTAACATTAATAAAAACAAAACAAAAAAAAAATATGACAAGACTACAAAATAGAAAATAACAATAATTAGGTACTTACAACTTAAACAAGAGATTTAGAGGTGCACTGTGCAGAGAGCAGCTATTTCCATACATTTTTATCTTCAATATAATGAACTACCTTGTAATACGCTTTTTCTTTCAAAACTTTCCTAATATAATTTTTAAATTTATGATCAGACATTTTGGTTATTGAAAGCGGTATCTTATTATAAAATCGAACACAATTACCAAGAAATGACTTGTTAACTTTAGTTAGTCTAAAGTATGGAACAACTAACTTCTCCCTTTGTCTTGTATTTATACTATGAATATCTAATTTTGACTCAAACATTCCTATGTTTCTACGTATAAACATTATATTTTCATAAATATATAGTGAAGGTAATGTCATTATATTTATTTCCCTAAATAAATCTCTTAATGATTCACGGGGACCCATACTGTAAATTGCACGAATTGCTCTTTTTTGTATAATAAATATTGATTCTATATCCGCTGCTGCTCCCCAAAACAAAATACCATAGGACAAGAGGCTATGAAAATATGCAAAATAAACTAATTTGGCCGTCTCAACATTCGTCAATTGTTTAATTTTCCTAACAGCAAAAGCAGCCGAACTTAATTTAGCAGCTAGAGTATCAACCTGAGGTCCCCATTGCAATTTATTGTCTAATGTAAGACCCAAAAATACCGTTTTATTTACAAGATCAATATGGCTCCCATCTATTATTATTTGGCTATCTACTTGTGCTACATTTGGTAAAGAAAACCTTAAGCATTTAGTTTTCTTTGAATTTAGTAATAGATTATTTGTAGCAAACCACCCACAGACAATTGACATAGTATGATTAATGAACAAGTCGCAACGTCAGTGTCCACGTCTCGGCTCCGTAAGTCATAACAGGTAGGACGCACTCGTTGAAGACTTTCATCTTTAGACTTTGGGGTATGGCCGGAGCTAAAAAAATCTGCATAATTCGGAAAAGAGAAATTGAAGTCGAAATGTTGCCTTCGACGTTTTACTCTCGAACTACCGAAGAAGGGTAATTTTCATAGCGCGTATGTATTTATTTTATGTATTTAAGAGTAGGAAAATTTATTACAAACAAATAAGTATTTTGTTTCTTTGCTTGTAATAATGATCTAATATGTGGGGCCTGCTAGTATAGTAGTATTAGTTAAGCTCACGTTATATATTTTTGAGTAAGTATAGTTATTTTTTTTTTTTTTTATTATATTATATTTAATTATTTACGTTTATTTAAATATTCAAACAAATAACATCGCATGATGAATTATTTATATATTGCACTATCAAATTTGTACACATTTATACAAATATTACAGAGCTTGTTCCTTGCTTTTTAGTGTAAGCACTTATAAAACAGTCGGATTTTTTTTTTATTTAATAATATATTTGTATACTACTGCTATTGACAGTACTGTTTGAAATTAGAATAACATCAATTTGCGCTCAAAAATAAACGAAAGTAATTTTGGTTCAATATAATAAAATAAGACTAGAAATTAAAAGACATAATTTAGGGCTCACGATCTTACTAGTATTATAAATGCGTTAGTTTGTGAGTATATGTATGTTTGTTACTCTTTCACGCAAAAACTACCGAACGATTTTTATGAAACTTAGCACATAGATAGTATATAACCAGGATTAACACATAGAATACTTTTTTTTCCGGGACAATGTAACATTCCACGGGAATGCGAGTGAAACCCCGGGGTACAGCTAGAATCAACATATAACAATATAAACATTAGCGGAACTACCGCCATCTATCTGTACAATTCAATATGTATCTGATACCCAACTGCTCGTATTTGTTAGATCCACCATCCAAAACTAGATGACGCTGTATTGTTGAAATACATGCGGTGGTAGGTTTTAATACATAGGTATTACGAATAAAACAAGGGTTTTTAATACTATCATAATTTTTGATAAAAATTTAGATATTCGATGTGAAAAAAACAATACCTAATTATGCGTTATGTTGCTCAGTAACAATTTCCAACGGTGACCAATATTATGAGAAATTATGTGAATTAGCTGTTGAAAATTAATATTATTTAGTGTTTAATTAGTTTTAGCCTTTATTTGATATGGGTATCTACCATACTAACAAAAATAAACTCATTCGCTTTTTTAAACTCTGACGTCATATTTATACAGACTGTTATATATATATATACAGATATGTAGTTATATAAAACTATGTACTTTGAAAAATAGGACTGTCGATTTTAATATTTTGGGAAATAAGTATGTCTTTTTCATTTGATTACATTTTTGTAGAAGTAGTCTCAACTGACAAAAGATAAATAAAACCCTTGCTTTGTCTGAACAAAATCAAAACCTTTTTTTCTCTTCCATTAAGCTGGAGCATTGCCAAACGGCCCTTTCGATTAGAATTCTGCACCTGTACCTATTACAGACGTGGAGCCAAGAAACACGAATTCACTTATATCACGACTTTCAATAAAAAAATTAAGGAGAGGAAGTGACGACTTGTTGGTGGCTCTGGATGGCACTAGACGCTGTGGGAAATGAAGCGCCTATGGTAACGCATATATATTGGTATTCTTTCCCCATTGTATTGGACTATTAGCGGAAGTACTTTTAAGGCACCGATAATAATGTGGTGCCTTCACATTTCACAGTTATATCTTAGAGTGTACACAGTAAGGTATAGTATGTAGGAACGAAGTTTTAAAATAGCGTTACTCGATCATTTTGTTTCTAAGTTCTTAGAATCACCTGTAGATGGCGGTGTTATATATAAATAGTCTTTCAATTTAATAGGCATCAATGTCAAAGTCAATTTGTTTATTTTAGAAGCAGCTGTACAGTGCGGCTAACGTGATAAAAATTTCAACAAAGGCAAAACATATAAATGTTACAGTTCAAAAGTGATCAAGTCTTTCCACCGACACCGTGAATTGTACAGATAAGTTGGTCGTACTGTATCTTCGAATTCGTTCGCGAAAACGACCCTTGCAGATATAAATTAAAAGTTCAATAAAATTCAAAACCATTTATTCAGTTTAGGCCCTCGGAGGGCACGTATGAAGGTCAAATTAAAGTTACTGAAGCTACAAATTAAATAAAATAGAATTCTTAATTCTGAGTCTACATTCAAAAATCAGTTATAATTAATTTGGTTGTAAGGTTGGAAAAATATATTTTAGATCAGATTAATAAATTGAATGTTATTAATCCTCTTCAATACAATAAAATAAACACGTGGTTTAAAATTTGCATTTTGGGGGTAAAAATATATAATATATATTAGGTTGGGGAAAAAGTCTTTTCGCATTATACTATGTATGAACTTGTAATAAAATCTCTTTGGCTATACTATTTATATCTGGCTGGTTTTGGTATCATTGAAAGTTTAAATTTTAAAGAACATAATTCAAAATTCAAATTAGGAAAATGTGTGATTTGCATTTGTTTTTCGTACCGCCAAGATGAGTGAATCTAATGAAGAAATTCGATTCATTTTAAAGTTTTACTACAAAAAAGGTAAAAATGCAACGCAAGCCGCGAAAAAAATTTGCGATGTTTATGGACCTAGTGCAGTGTCTGTGAGAGTAGCACAAATTTGATTTAAGCGTTTTCAATCCGGAAATTTGGATGTCAAAGATGCACGTCGCTCTGGTCGCCCCATTACGGATAAAATGGATGCCATTTTTGAAAAAGTGGAGCAAGTGTGGTACACAAAAAAGCTAGATATTTGGGTACCTCACGAGCTCACTGAAAGAAACCTAATGAACCGTGTTCTCATTAGTGATTCTTTATTACGACGTCATGAAACCGAACCAATTTTGAAGAAGCTGATAACTGGTGATGAAAAGTGGATCACGTACGACAAGAACGTGCGAAAAAGGTCGTGGTCAAAGGCCGGTCAAGCTTCATAGACTGTGGCGAAACCCGGGTTAACTCGCAACAAAGTGATGCTGTGTGTGTGGTGGGATTGGAAGGGCATTATTCATTATTAGCTGTTACCACCAGGCAGGACCATCGATTCTGAACTCTACTGCGAACAACTGATGAGATTAAAGCAAGAAGTTGAGAGAAAGCGGCCGGAATTAATCAACAGAAGGGGTGTGGTTTCATCATGATAACGCTAGACCTCACACACCTTTAGCCACTCAGCAAAAATTAAGAGAGTTTAGCTGGGAGGTATTAATGCATCCGCCTGAATTAATGTCCTGACCTTGCACCTTCAGATTTCCACCTGTTTCAGTCTCTTCAGAATTCTTTAGGCAGTGTCAGGTTAACATCACGAGAGGACTGTCAAAACCACTTGTCGCAGTATTTTGATCAGAAGTCCAAAAATTTCTATAGCAATGGGATCATGTCCCTACCTACAAGATGGCAAAAAGTTATCGAACAAAATGGTACCTACATACTTTAGTTAAATGTAAATAAACTATATTAAAAATGTTTGAATTTTCTTAAAAAATGCGAAGGAACATTTTCCCCAACCTATTATATAAGAGACTAAAATTCTTTTAAATTTTATGAATTCTACGCCTGTGGTGATAAAAAAGGGGATGAAAGTTTTTATGGAAACAGGTACAATGTACATTAAGATTTATGTATTTTGTATTGGGGGTATTGTTAGTTTTGAAGCTGGAATCATAGAAACAAATATTTCTGGTGTTTAAAGTATTTTAAGGGTTATGAAAATGGGTATTTTGGCACATTTACAAATTTAAAAAACGAAACCTATCGGAAAATCCATCCCTATATGAGTAAAAAATTTTGAATTTAAAATCTTAATTAATTGTTATATTTGCTTTAAACACTTTCTTTTCGATGCAAATAATGAAAGGTTAAGTGCCTACACAACGTTCTAATTTCATCCCCCAGGATAGTGAAGAACACGTATCACTTTGGCAGATTAACCTAAAAGTCAGTATACATATTCCTTAAAACGAATAACTTACTTAAAGTGTTCCTAATTATTTAGTTTTACCTGCTTTGTCTTTGCACGGAGTTAGCTGACAGGGGGGAAAAGGTTATACATATATAGGTGACGTTTATTTTGGGATCGCGGGTAAAACCCGCAAGTGCAAACCTAGTAGGGTGGGTATAAGTGGTATTCGCGCAATCAGCGCTGGCTAATAACCAGCATCATGCTGAGTTAGAACTATTTTATGGCAATCGTTATGTTTGATTTTTTTAGTTATTTTATTTAATATTATTTTTTGTTATTTTATATTATGTTATTTGATTGTTATTTTTGTTAATTGCCTTAAATTAATGTTTTTTTTTCTCTTTCTTTCTTTTCCAATAGAAGCCAGTACCCCATTCCATCAAAATCTTCGCTTTTATCAAGTTGCGTCGCAGAGCACTCACTTTAAATCGAGTCCCATTAATAATCGGTGGAGTTCAATTTTGTAACAGGGTAGGCAAACCGCAGCTTATGAATTTAAGAACTCGCTTAGGATAGAAGTAGGAACGCCTTGCTCCGCGACCCATACCTACCCACTATATACTACACGCATGTGCTAAACATACCTACGTACTGCACGCGTCGCGAAACCGAATACATTACACCTGTTAGGAAAGTGAAACAGTTTCAGCGAGAAAGCCAGCAATTCTCAACTCTTCAATGTAATACAGAAATGGTGTTGGATCATGAGCAAATGATATTGTGAATAGCTGTCATGATGCTGTGGCTATAAAGGAAGTAGGTACTTGAAGATATGATCAATATAAATGAATTGTATTGGAACCGCAAATGACTTCAAAAATAACTATGCCATATTACTATTTGTTTATTAACAGGACAAAAATACCAGAGCAAACCAAGGTCTGTCTTTATTTGCCCCCTGATCAATTTTGTGAGCGCTGAGGGCTCTCAACCGACGGTACTTCTTTGCCAGTACCTTATGTCAGTACTACAAACAAATACATAAGAAAATTGCATCTATAAATATAATTTATTAATAGCTTAATATTTGATATAAGTAATAGGTTTATAAGGTAATTTTAAATAGATCAGTAGATTAATATTTTTTTATTCTGTAATATAAATTACAGGCTTATTTGAATGTTTAACAAAAAAGACAATTAATCGATACAAAGCCAGCAAAAACTGAACTCATGTTGGTGGTAGAGTCAGATATATTCATTAAATTAACTACAAGATTTAATATATAATTTATTCCTATACATTGTGGGTTTTGTTGATACAATATTTATATTTTTTCACACCCACTATCCCCGAAGAGGTAAGTAGAGGTATCAGTACTGACCGAGAATGACATGGTTATTGCTCCCAGGACCTACGGGGTCAACGGGCTCTAGTTTTGTTCTACACATAGACACCTACTTACTTTAAATTCATCATCACTTGTTGACGCCTAACTTACACATTAGTAACAAAGTAAACGAACACATAATGAAGTCATAGTGCATGGCGTGGTCTTATCAACGAGAACGACATACATACCTACCTACATGGATGATAAGAATTCCTGACAAGTCAATCTATATGGACATAGCTATGATAAAACTATTTATGTCTGCCTATTTACCAAACCACAAATTGTGCTTGAACGTAATTACTCAAATAGGTAGGTATCTAACACATTTATTCAATACAAGCCGTCCCCCGCGTTTTAGAGTTGCCAGGCGTCCGGATAAAGCCGAACATAGTTAGGCCTTATGATTGCGTGTCCGGCCAATATAAACGGTGTCCGGCTCGTCCGGCTTTTATTAGGTTTTTTTACATTTCCCAAACGAGCTGGTAATAATCAAAGAAGCTTGATTTTCCATTTTACTTTTTCATACCTATTAATACCAAGACACAAAATCCACAATGCACAATGTACGGCTAAACTGACTGGTCTGTCCGGTTATTAGGTATGGCGACCTGGCAACCTTACTCGCGTTCCTGGGGGATATAAGCAACATATAAACCTTCCTCTTGAATAATTCTGTTTACTGATGAAAACCGCATCAAAATCCGTTGCGTTGTTTAAATTAGAATCGAGTTTAAATTTAGATCTACGCGTACAAACTGCGGAAGTTACTTTGTTTTTTAGTGTGTAAGGATACATTATAAAGTCAGACTATTCACAAGAATAAAAATATTTTCATTCATGACTAGTGATCTATTGATCAAGTCCATGGACTTGGATACTCAAAACTGCCAACTTATAAAATACGATAACTTTTAAGTAATTTATCAAATTATTATCAAGAAATACAGGTTACGATACGTAGAATTCGCAATACTCACATATAACAATTTATATTGTTATTATGATGAATGATTTATGTTATGTTATTTTTTTTACGAGAAAAGAAAAATAACATAACACTGGCTGGATTAATAATAATTCTAGTTTCCTAGAATAAGCGAAACTGCAAATTTATATCGATATATTATATAATACACCCCACCACTAGAAGCCACCGCACCGTTAGTGCTCAAAAGAAAATTAATTCGATTATTTATTTTACTTTCCAATTGAGCACCCAGCTAAAATATTGTTTGGTGCTCTAATAGACATGTACCTTGAATGCTCTCGCACAAATAGGTGCGTAAAAAATCGGGAATACTTCCTTACATGAAAAAATAGGTTTAGTAGTGTAGTATAAACCTATGTTAAGTTGGACAAATGTGGTACAGGCATTCGGTAAAACTTTGATTACCGTACATGTTTTCTCACTCAATCAAATCATCTTAAGGGTTTTAAATATAATTCGTCGATATAATATTAAATGTAGTCTGGTAAATTTAATCTGTATTTTTAATATGCGTATCAAATCCACAAAAATTTACGTGTATAGAGTACAGTAGCTAACAGTCAACTACATAATAATTCTTGTTTATTGTTTAATATTGTTCGAATCAAATTTAGTGCAAATATACCTATACGCAGAAAATACCCCGATTTCGAATTTACTCATTTGATCGTTTACTTTGATAACCAATGTAATATATCGGCTATCTGATTTCCATAATTGCTATGCTTAGTTTCATACTTTGTGTTGAAATAGCCGTGCGTGAATCTAGGATATTTATTTATTATGCTATTTCAGAAACCCGTCGTTCTTATTATAAATTTGTAATTTATCGCTCGCTTGCTGGCAAACAGTGGCCGTACAAATATAGGTACCAAGTGCTAGTATGCCAAACAGGCACGTGCGTTAGCACCAACACGCCATGTTTCTAAAACAAACCTCACCAACAATTAGGTACTACCATTAAGCAATTCGGCGAACTCAAACTGAATCAGAAATAAACCAATAGCGTGGAACTCATGGAGTTAATTCCATTTTTAAATTCGTTCGCTCTCCTGTCAAAGCGATGCTGCATTTAAATGCAATAAGTTCACTGAAACGGCGTATAATCGATCACGATTCCATATCTCGTGGTGATAAAATTTAATAAACCCACAATAAGTAATGTTAATACAATATGCTATAAAAGGGTAAGTTTGTGTGTGTGGACCTCCACACGTAACATACCGTTATGTCTGAACGGATTTAACAAACCAATGCACGCAAATTGATCAACGAAGGTAATACTGCCGTCAGAAGTACTTGAAACTAACACACACTAAACATAAACGGTTAATTTGACAAATCTATCATTCCCTAATCAATTTGGAATTATGGATACGGAAAGAGAGATTTCGAAGTAACTTGCTTGCTACACAACTAAGTAGATCATCCTCTGGATAAAATATTCAAATCTCGAGAAAATATTTCATATTATCGTAATGCGAGTGGGTATAGACACGTGGTTGAAGGTAATAAGTACATAAATTACTGCTGATTAAAACCCTTACTAACAAACAGTAATCCATAAAAACATGAAATTATCCACAAAAACATCACATTTCCACCACAAACCCGTGACGATATAAGCCGTGTTTTAGTAAATTGTTTTACGACTTAAAGTCATGCGATTTATATGGCAGGTACAGTATATACTTAACATGTAATTTCATGATTATAATATGGGTTGAGATATTCATAGTATGAAAATATCCTTAATGCACACACTTCACACTCAAGTTTTCCTTACGTGTAAAACTGAATTGAATCATCGCTATATACGGTGCAGAGCAGTATATGTTTAGAACGGTAATAAAACTAGGATATATATATCTAAGATTTCCTGACATCAAGAAGATTCCCAAAACTAAATCAACTAAAACGACTTATAAGTTATTCACATCACATAAGCCATTATGTAGAGTAATCTAGGATTAAATGTACCGTTTAACATATTCAATTTATACTTAGTTTACTCGCAATACTACGGAGCGATACTAATCAGATGGACAGCTATCATAAAACACAAAACAACATTGTTAAATATTACAAAAAAAATAATTATAATTTTATTCATACCTCATCACTATTACCACCGCCTCCTGGCTTATACCGAGCCAAAACTGGTCTATTCCTGGATCTATTCAAAGGCGAATCCGACACAGACGTCATCGTTATTCACTGGGATAACAACACTCACTTAATGTCTATTTATTTTTCCAATTAAGATATTTATTATAATAAGTCCAGTTTACGTGCATGTCCTACACTACGCCCCGTCGCAGTCAGTTCAAGAGGAAAACATACTGTTACAATTACAGCAGTTATGTGCGACTCACAAACGCGATACCACATTTTTCCGTCGACAAATCACATCCGGAGGAGAACTTAGTGTAGACCGCGCCGGTGAATCAACGATTTCAAAACGAACTTCGCCTAAAGCTAACTGATAACACCTAATGGAGTAGATGTATTACACATGAGCAACAATAAGACAGTAACAAACGTACATACATAATATGTCTATATGAGATAGCTACAATGCAAATTTTACAATTAATATTAGTAGACCGGGCTTCAAAAACCAACTCTACATTATTAAAATAAAAGGACACTAACAGATACTAGCGCAAATAAAGTAAATAAATAATTAGATAAAGATAATAGTAATTACTGTAATTTATAGTCAAGATATATTATAACGGAGTAGCACGCTGATTATAAACATGAAATTAAAAAAAAATGAAATAATTTCAATTAAATATCGCACTACCTATACAAATTCACAATGCAACGACCGTTCCACGATTACAAATTCGATAACTGAAACAATAAAATAATCGCGTTGTGGATGACCAATAACAAACGCGTTCGTCACTGCAATCGGGCGCCGATGTTCAAATGTGGTTCGAACTCGTACCAGCCGCCCGCCACGATGACCATAGGGACTTCGATATCTGTGTCAGTCATGGTGATTGAGGATCCGACGCTCGAGGGCCAAATAGCGGTCGCGAATTCCTACTCGTAATTTAAACGACACATACAACGCATAGGTACGTGCTCAGTGGACAAACGGTCTTGACGACCTAATAATTTCTCGTCGATATCACTTCACTGCAAGTGATATCATTGCATAAATAAATGATATTAATAACAAGTAGGTAAGTATTTGCAGATACAATGCTTGCGTTGAGACGTTGATTTGAGCTGTTTTATAGTACTTACCGCTAAAATGTTGAAGAGTCAGCAGCACATGAAACAAAACAAATTTACATTAATTATTTAGCACGTCTAAAATATAGGTAGAACACTTATGAACAAATGGTAAGGTTTTACAAACTGACATACTTAGGCAGGGCAGACAACATGTACCTACGTCTTCAAGACTTTCTGTGCTCATGTAATCAATTTCCATTAAAAATACTTAACGGTCCATTATAATCAAAGAGATATAATTAAACCAAATAACACGCAGATATGTATGTGTACGCTTAGCGAGGCATACTACTTTGGTACGCTGGTTGCAAAGTAAACGCTCGATTCAGTGAATCACTAGACCTGTATGCTAGCATTGTTTTTGAATCCCGATTGTTTTCATTTTTGAATCATGTCGATATCACGACGATATTGATGCACAAATAAAACAATTGATGCGACAATTGATGACGCAGCCATATATGTATGCATGTATAGTATACATATTTGTATGTTCAAAGCAAAGTGGTCACCGCCCCGCCTCCTAACCTAACCGCGAGATGCCAGCGTCTGAACCCATAAGATTTTGGATGAGGATTTTGAGTCAAAATGTAACGCGTTCATCACAGTCCACGCTCAAGTGTCCAATCCTGTGTCTGAAAATATCTCTGTATCCTGGATTCATCTATCCAGGATAAAATTTACGTTTAACAAAATATAAAACAGAGTACAAAATATGTATTAATGCACTGAAATGTATTAAATAATAAATAATTATGCTGACTCTAATATTAATCACTACCTAGTAATTAGGCATTGTTTTCAATACAGCGAAAAAATATCTGCGTAACAATACATTAACCACAATCGAATTGAAAATATTATATGAAACAGCTTTGATTTGTTGTAAAGACGAATTGAAAACCTCTTTTTTAAAGTGTTAAAAACATGTAGTAAGTAACTATGTAAATAGCAATTTTTTATTAATTTAACCGACTTATAATATAAGCTTGTAGGTATTTCATAATATTTTATGCATGGTCTAACTAACGTACTTAAGTATAAGTAATTATAAAATGGATTAACTGAAAAAGTTTCTTACAAATTGTTATACCTACATGAAGCATCCACAAGATCCATGTCAGCAAAAATTGCTTCCTACGATAGGTACGTTCAGTTTCAAGGTAAAAACATAAAATCTTCCGAACAAGATTACATATTAACACTTGTCACAACACTTCTGAACTAAATACTCAAATATAATAACCGAATGCATTGGTATGATTAGTATAATTCGATGAAGTAAATTCTTAGTCCGTTCATTGACCCGGTTAGATACAAATATTGACAGAGTGACAAATTATTGTATGTTTGATACAAAGCAGACGTACTACTTGGAAGTTTACGTACTAGTAAGGTTACGCTCGCGGGCGCTGCCGGCCGGGCGGCGGTGACAGAGAGCAGGCGTGCGCGCCCGTGAACAGGGACTGAGCTGGTAAACGCATAGCACATAAAGCGCTCTTACAAGCTATTTCAATACATGTAGAGAATTCGCAACTCGGCGGATTCCATATCGCGTCGGAGTAACCAACGTAGAACTCCGCATGCCTTCTGAGGTTAATCTTCTTATAACCACAATAGCGACGCATTGCTACTTACTAGACGCTCTAAATGTTACAATTTGTGTTTTTGAATTTGTACTCTTTGTAATGAAATGCCTGCCTCTATAAACGCAATAATGTTCCCCTATGACAATAAATAAAAAAAGATGCCCAATATCCTGTATGACGGTTTGTTGTTTATCTGGGGATTTTAACAAAAACTGATGTTCAAAAAAAAGTTTACGTAAATACCAATTTAAATTTTAATAATAGCTTTATGCTACCTGCCGACTACATTTACTATGGACACATAGGGTAAATATTCCCCAAGAGACTTAAAAAAAACTGTTTAACTTCGCGATGTAAAATTTTGTGACCACAATACAACGACTTCTAGAATTGAGTGGCACTAATACCAGACTGAAGTAATATACATAAGGTGATAAATGTTGAGAGTACAATAATAAGTGACACCTCACAAAAACCATTTTATGAAAAATGAAAAGCAACGAATCCCGCTCCCATTAAATGTGAAGAGATCAAATGTAGATCCGAGTCTAGGGATTCATTAAGATGATAGATCATTAAATACTTACAACTCTTATAGGTAAATAACTCATAATCATTAGCATTCTGTAACAAAAGTAAATTCAGTCGCAGGACTTGAGCCACTAACAGCTATAATAAAATAATGTAATAATAAGAATGAAACGCAAATCGACCTAATATTCTTTGAAATAACTTATCCGACACACATTCAAAATTAGACTTGCCAAGTGCGTGTCAGGCCACGTGTGTGGTCACGCAGAGGATGGTTCCGTAGTATCTGAGCACATTTTATAAGTTGGTCGAATTTTACATGTTAACTAGTAAAGCCTACAAAGCCGAAACAGTTTTCCTTTTAACTTAGCTATATTTTTACACATACTAAAATTAACGTTTTTTTTTTTTTTTATACCACATGGGCCGCCAAACAAGCGGACGGTCCACCTGATGGCAAGTGGTCACCGCCGCCTATGGACATTTGCAACACTAGAGGCATCGCCAATGCTTTGTCGACCCTGAGACGTGAAGTTGTTATCATGTGCCTGTAATTTCACCGGCCCCCTTACCTTTCTCACCGAAACACAGTAACACAAGTGCACTACTGCTTCACGGCAGAAATGGGTAAGGTGGTAGGACTTCCCCGGACGAACTCTGCACTAAGAGCTCTACTACTCGAAAAATTCTTCATTAAATTGACAGAATCAGTCATTTTGACCTTCCTAAATGCTCAGTAACAAAAATGAATTAGAACTTAATATTTTGCAAACGGATCCCTAACTCGATAAATGTTTATTGCATACCCCAATATTTTTTTAAATCTATCCAGCGTCAAGCCACAAGAGTAAAGCCGCGGACAGACGGACATGGCAAAACAATAAGGGTCCCTTGGTGACCCTAAAAAGGGTATGGAAAGCCTCCTCCGCATTTTAAAGTCAGTTAGAACTTAAGTTATTTCTGTTAAAAATCAACTTAATTTTCGAGCTATAAGAAGGATTTAGGCACTTTATAGAGATGTTTCAATTTCATTTAAGTAGGTACGACTACATGAGCTCTAGACTACCACGTCACAAAAAGTACCTGGTATATTATTCAATTGTTATTAGTGCGGACTTTCCGCACACATTACTGGGTATGCGAAGGCTTTTATCAGCCACCGTTCGAGAATATTGATTCTCCTTCTAATTTATTATTGTCTATCAAACTATAAACCAATGATCAATCGCTTGATAACACCTAACATATTATCAGTATAAAATAAACATATTTCACATTGTCTACTACGACTACTAAACTAACGCACATCCGACGCGAGAACAGGAGGTGTAGATTACATGTTACAGGGGAACGGGACGTGGTGGTCAGTTTACGGGTGAAGGCCTAAATCCTGGGATGTGGTAACACGCTCTGTGAACATGACACAATGCGTTTGCACACATGCACACCAGGGCAAAACATGTGTTGTTTGTCTACATACTTACTTATAACTAAACCTACTTACTATGTTTTTATTTAAGTACAGTGTACCTTTCATGATTATAGTAAATAATGACTTAAGGCCATCTAATTTATTTAGCAATCTCCTCTCGCCTCAGTCGTGCACTACTGGCAAAGAAGTCAAGATATCCTGATGATTTTCTCTGAATACAGTCAGTCTTCTCGATGCGCCTCTACTTGTTGGGGTCTACGGCATTTGTGGGTACATTAGGCACCACATCTAGTGTGCATAAATTGTTCGGTCTTTCAGGCGAAACGTCCACGTTTGTATGCCAGGCTACGACTAGGTTTCTCATAAGGGGGACTTACGAGGCTTTGGTGATGTTGCGGTTGCGCCAGACTTTTATCAGCTTATTAGGTATAGGTCAACCGACAAATCGATATGTCGGCTGGAGTTACAAAAAAGAAAAAAAAACAACCAAGTACCAGACCACGCACATAGCCGGCGTTGCAGCATCATCTGAGATTGAAACCATTTTCGACCTCATGCAGCTAACCCTTTTTCTTATTTTGTTTTTTGCTTATTGGTTTCACATTTTTAATTATTGTTGTTTCTAGTAAGTTTTATTTTTAACAATATCTGTCTTTCACATAGGATTTCGTACGAGGATATATACACGTTTAATACATAATCACAGATACCGGAACGATTCTAAATGCTCGACCTTGTTGAGCTGAACTTTTTGTGGATCAGTTTGGCGGAACACGCAAGGCCGGGGCGGGGCGCGCTGTGGTTCGTTATCGGTCCGAAAGTCATACTTTTTCCTAATATAGCTATGTTTCCAAAAGTTCAATTCTATCAGTTGAAACAGGACATAAAATATTACACACACAGGTATGTTGACCATGTTTTAATGGACTAAATCAAACAATAGAAAAAGAATATATATTTCCTAGGACATTTTTCACAGATCTTGTAATGTAGAAACCTAACAGATACATAGAAAATACTTCTTTTTCAATACGTACTTACCACAGAACAACCAAAAATAGACATGTGTATTTGTCATTGTAAAAATTAACAGAACAAATAATGTCATCAAGAAAAATATCCTAAGAAGTAAAATTATCCTTATTAAAGTTACACAAAAGGTTTCATAAAAAATTTAGACAAACTCAATATCTTCTGTTCCCATTGATTACGTTCTGGGAATGAAAATAAATACATACTGAAAAATTTTTACTTGAAAAATAAATACACAGTTGACATATTTTTGTTTTTGGCTGTGTCTGTACATTTCAATAAATAAATTATTCACCTGTAAATCATTCTAACACAAATTGTGTAATTGTATGAGAAGAAATAATCAGAAAAAGGGAAGTTTGTGAGATAAAATAAAACATTTACACATAAGCAAATCAACAATCAATCTACCTGCGACATATCTACATGTACAAAAAGGATTAAATCTGAGTAAGTGTTATAAATAAATATGAAACTATGGATTTTTTTTTGATGTTTGGATATTTGTGACTCAATCTGCCATAAGCAGCTAAACAAATACAAATTTAATTTGGTACTGATAGTATATGTTCGGGATTTGCACTAAGGATACCTAACAGAACACAGGTAGTATGACAACTGATGCTAGCATGAAATAAATTAAATTAAATATTTATTCAAATAGGCCTTCACATGCACTTATGAAAGGTCATAGTAAATTAATAATTCAGGCACCACAACCAGATCAACAGCCAGTAATAAAATCTATTAATTCTAAGAAGTTCTTGTTGATGTTTAGGAATGCCATAACAAAATATACCTTACTAGTTGACAATAAGGTTCATCTGTATCAACATATAATTTACCATTCACTTAATAGCAGCTCCTAATGATTAGACAATACAGTTCAATTCTCTATGGCCTTCATGAGTATCACAAAGGTTTTCCAATTCAATCTTTTTATAAAGCAGTAAATGTTTATTAAAAAATTACTCTATCTGTCTATTGTCAAGTAAAAGACCAATTGTAATGGAATTAGTTTTATGTTGTTATTTTAAGCCATATGTGACAAAATATGGAACTTTTCATACTATGAAAGCAGGAGAAATTGTGGGGAGGGAAATAGCTTTGTATAGAGTAAAACTATTAACTTGACAATGGTTGTTGTTTCTAGTGTAGCAACAGAAAATAGTCCAAATGGCACAAAACATGATATGAGTCATATAAATTTACTATTACATATATATTACGTGCCTGTTAAGACACTCTCACCCTCTTTTATATAGACAGAATAAAGTGGTAAGAGGGCTAAGAGGTATTTTTTCCCTGTATTGGTTTTTCTCACTAAATGCATACTTATAAACAGTAAGCATGTAACATGTACCTAAACCATAGAAATTATAGGAACGTCTTCTAGGCATGCTTTGCATGTAAATAAATTTTATGGGCAATCTTTTCTTAGGGATTTGACTAATAATTATTACTTCTAGGTATTATACACACCCATTGCCAAATTCAAAACAATTTCATCAATCAACCAGGAGGGTCGGGGTGTAACCCTATTACCCAACTATAGTTTACAATACAATTTTAGCGCACCTACACGAAATCAATCCAAAAAAACATAATCGATTCAAACCTCACGCACGACACAAACAAAAATTACGTAAAATCAATCTATTGGCGCGAAACTCTACAATTAATAATATGCTTAAGCCCGCACACGTATGCTAAAATTATTTAAGAAATTTTGGTACCTGATCTCTGCATATTGTATAGTGAAAACAAATTTTCAAACTAAAAACATTTCTTGAAACGCCAATTCACTGAGCAAGTAATCAAAGAACATATATTCACTTGACTGCCAAGTAATCGCAAATTTTGTTCACTACACTTATACAAACTGTCAGTCAACGGAGACACAAGGCAAGTTCATTATCAGTTATCTAGTCATCATCTCCCTCACCACCCTCGTTTGTACGTACTCGGGGTCGGGTCGGGACTCAATCAAGCAATCGCGGCACAATAGGGCTCCGGCTCAGCGTGACGGTTGAGGGGCTCGGTAAAATTGATTTTTACATGATCAAGATGTGGGTTGCCATGTGTTGTTTTCGTTTTACCTTTTTCTTGCTAATAAATAAAATAATATGATAAGTGTACCACATGGTATAATAATTGTTGAAGTACTCAACAAGTATCAATTTCGTTTTAGTTCTGACAACGGCGTATATTAGTTGAAACTTTTAAAATTATAAATGAAATTATTTAGTAAAACGGCCACCATTTTACAAACATTTTTTTTTATTAGAATTTGTATAGTGATTTAATTATGTCCGCCCATCCGTACAAAGCTAATTGTATGTTTCTTACGGTCCCAAACGTAAAGCTTCGGTTCTTTCTTAGAGCCTGCATGTATTGTATTATTCTTATGAAAATTAACCGATTAAAATTAGCTAGTAACCTATCAAGATAAAACTAACAGTTTCTGAACGGGGCTGTGCGATACTGTAACTTCGTCTGCCCCAATCTGGTAGAACACATAATTATTAATATTAATTAGCATGTATAAAATATTTATATTATAAGTATCAGATATAAAGCACAATACTACGCGGGCTGTAATATTTAATGCCGCTGTAACAGGACCTCCGTCTGGATGGATTGAAGTACAAATATAAGATTTTTTATGTAACCGGCTGAGAAAGTGCTCGCCAAATTTGTTCATTTAAAATCCTATAGAAAAATGCAGTTTGATCTATTACTAATTTACATTTGCGAGTTTTTTTTATTTTTAAAGTTGACGCTATAGAAACGCAATGCAGTTTCAGACAGAGAAGGCGATTTTATTTTAAAGGTACGGTGACATATCCTTATTATTAAATAATAGGCATGTTGACTGATGATTACATGATTCATACATAAATGTTTTTAAATGCCAAAACGATCGTTTATATGTTTTTTTTTTTTTAATACTAAGTTATGACGTCAAATTTGTACATCTTCTTTTTGTGGCAAGATCGATCTCTTTTAGAACGGAAAGTGTGCATCTTCTACTATCGCACCTCTCGCCATCGACGGGGAGTTCAGCCTCACATTAGAACCAAATGGGTACCACCGTTAGCACTAGGCATGGGCAAAAAATTTTATTAAACCATCCGTGTGAGACGTATGACCCTGAAGTCAACAGACAATTAATCATTTTTGAATGCATGCTTTGGGAATAAGTATGCATAATTATGCGAACTGACGATATACTGATATTTTTTTATTGGTTAAAAATATCGTTATTTTTTTTTCACTTGCCCATTCTTATCTCGCAAGTTGGGAATGGGATTTCAAAGGCCTTTGACTTTCCTATCGCGGTCTCTCAGGTTTTGGAATGAATTCCCCGCCATTGTTCTTAAAAAAGGGTGTAGTGATTTTTGCAGGGTCCGCAACGCGCGAGGGATACCCCTGGTGTGGTAAAAGCGTCGATAGGTTGCGGCGTGTTTACCATCCGGCAGGTGGTCAGCTTGTTTATCACATTAGCTTTGCAATAGGTACTATGAGGCAAAACGTTTTTAGCATTAAGTCTACAACATAATCATAATACTATATACAAAATAATACACCTGTTGTCACCTAGCTCTGGAAAGAGCAAACACATTCATTTCAAAAGGCACCCCATTTGCCGCAGTATGATTAGACTAGAAGATTAGATTCTCTCTTACGGGTTTTATCACTCATTACAGACAGAAATTCGAATAATATTATAACAAAACCTTAAATAGATACGAGCAAAGACGTTTGTATGTAATATAATTAATTTAATATCTTTGGATACGGCCACCCAAATTCTACAAGTACAAATTTAAATTGGTATTTGCCGAATTATATTGTTGTGACAAAAGTACCTACAGAACATTTCAGTGGGTATACATGAAATAAATTAATGCATTAAAAGTACATGTATTATCCAATATAGTGACTTATTTATTAGTTGGTTAATTTAAATACAATAGGGTAATACAAAAATATATGAATCTTTTTATTTATTTTATAACACCGCAACCAACTTTACCAGCCATTTTGAGTTTTTTCAAAACACTAAATTTGTCCCATACATTAGGGTACTAGAATCTCCAGCTATCTCCTGGTCTCCCTTGGTCCTGCGACAGTAGTAAAAAATATTTTACAATATAAAACAAAACGCCGAAAAAAGACACATTTCTACTATGGAGACCCCGTTAAATTTTTAGCGTTATTTACAGTTCAAGCTTTTGAGTAGCAGTAATATAAACTAAAGCACGTGTATACAGTGGAACCTCACGTATAGGGTACTGCAATGTTAGCATCCTTTGGGTTCGGACGGAAATGGTACTAGTATTCTATTTTATGATAAAACACTTCGAGACAGGACTGCTAGGTTTTGAGCCCTCAACGCTCACCGAATAGTCATTGTATCTTCGGTTTACCTTGAATTTGAGCGATTCTTCGATAAGAAGTAAGTAAGAATTGTTTGTTAAATGTATTGGTGGGTTCAACCAAACTAGATACTTCTCTGCCTCAGGGCGTTACATTCATGAAAACAACAAACAGAAAATTTAAAAAAAAATCGTGTGACCCTTTACGATTGCGTGTCGATTGACTGTCATTGCAAACGGAAATTAAAAACTACAAAATAAGACATTCCATTATCTCTTATTAGAACATTATACATGCATATTATTTGCATACAGATATCACTTTCTCAATATATAATTTAAAGTTTAGTGCTAGCTACAACTTATTTACTGTAATGTCAGCATTTACATTCACTAAATCTGTGACCCCAAATTAGAATGATTAAGGAAATGCAGCTGTCTGATTGGGTTGTGTTCCCATATTTTTGATGGTTTGAACAATGTCTAAACTCTAGATCCATTCAAGCTGTTAAAAATTGTAAATGAAAAGGAGTGTTTTGTGGTAATTTCTAGAAGATGCCATCAGCTTTCTTTGTCACCCTGTTCCCCAACCCAATTAAAATATTTGCTGTCACTTCAGAGAAAGACTTACACTGTGACCATTGTAGCTAAAACAACTAAGTTGAAATTGTAATGCTCTCACAGTCTTTAGAAATGTGTTAAATAAAACTTTGAAAGTACTAAGTATATAAAGAATTGTATTACCCGCTGTGCAACTTTCTGAAGAATATATGGATACTATCCTTATTTCAGAATATGAGAGCATAGGAGCGCAATAAAATACGTCTTACGTGAACCAAGTTTAATCAGGAACAAAAAGTAAAAGTTATCGACCTACCTACTTTAACATTAAGAAATATATAGGTTAACCCACATATATTACACCCTCACCCTTAACTCACAATAATCATAACAAAATAGACACAGCATATAAAATAACACAGATTAAAAATAACATAATATAAAAAAAATAACATAGTGTAATCAATCTACATCTTGGTATCTTTGAACGGGCTTTCGAATACGCTTGGAAGTTACCCTTGGTCCTGGGACTTGATCTACTCGATGTGATGTATTCGACGATTGTGTCAATCCCTGCACTACTTCCCCTGAGGGAACAACCTCTACTGGTTCGGGCGCAGAGTTACTACCGATTTCCACGTCCACCGTATCGGGAGACGCCTCTTGCACCAGTGGTGGAAAATCAAAAGTAGCCCATCTTCTTTTAACTTGATCTACATGCCTTTTTAATGGTGGACCGTCTTTTCTATTAACCAAGAGAATCCTCGACCCTGCTTTACCTTTAACCTGACCACTAAGCCACCTATTTCCTCCGGCATAGTTACGAACCCAGACATCCTCCCCTACACTAAAATCTCGCGATACCCCACCTGCCTGACTTTTTTGTTTGGCTTGTACTTCTTGAACCCTATCTTCTAGCTGACGATCAGCACGTAACAGGTCCAGCCTTGAGCGTAAATTTCTGCGTTGTAATAGCATAGCTGGAGATACGCCTGTAGAACTATGAGCTACGTTTCTATATGCCAACAAATAAGTCTGTAAAGCCGCTTCGCTATCGCAACCGTCCCTTAAAGACTTTTTAAGGGCTCGTTTACACAACTTGACCGCACCCTCTGCCGCTCCGTTAGACGACGGATGGTAAATCGCAGTAAACGTTATTTTTATGCCATTATTGCTCATAAAATCTGCGTATTCCCTACTCGAAAAAGGTGGGCCGTTGTCGGATACTACTTCCTTAGGCAATCCAAAACGAGCGAACGTCTCTCGTAGTACCTTAATCACCGCACCGGCCGTAGTTTTCTGCATTTGAAATACTTCTAACCATTTAGTCGTGGAGTCTATAATAATCAAGAAGCTTTTACCATGAAAGGGTCCTAAGAAGTCAACATGAAGTCGCGACCATGGTTCAGGTATGTACGGCCACGGCTGCGGCGGCGCTCGCGAAGGCGCACTGCCTTCCGCCGCGCACGTCGCGCACGCCCCGCACACGCGCTCCACGTCGCCGTCGATGCCCGGCCACCACACGACACTTCGAGCTATACTCTTCATCTTAACAATACCCATGTGTCCAGTATGTAACTCCTCTAACAGTACACTCTTTAACGCATGCGGAATTACTAATCGGTAGCCCCAAACGACACAACCCCTATCTAAATACAATTCATTTCGCCGTATAAAATATGGTTTTAACATTTCATCCTTACAGTAAGAAGGCCAACCCGTTTGTAAAAATAATGTTACTTTATTTAAAATATCATCCTTCTTCATATGCTCTAAAATCATCTTTCTTGTGACCGGTAAAAATTTTTGAACAAAATTTACGTACGTCTTTTCTTCTGTCTCACGCGACCCACACTCTAATGGTAACCTAGACAGAGCATCGGCTGCATTCGCGTTGCTACGAACATACTCTATTTTATAGTCATACCCGGCCAATATGACTGCCCAACGTTGCATCCTACTGGCAGCCATTATTGGAATTCCCTTCTTGTCTCCAAAAATTGCAACTAACGGTTTATGATCTGTTCTTAACGTAAATTGTCTACCATACAGATACTGATGAAATTTTCTGACACCATATATTATAGATAAAGCTTCCTTTTCTATCTGTGAGTACGATTTTTCAGCTGAATTAAGGACTCGCGACGCGTACGCTATAGGCCTCTCCCCTTCAGGCGTGATGTGCGAAATAACTGCCCCTACACCCACACTACTGGCATCCGCTGTCAGCACAAGGGGTAAATCCGGCGAGTAGTGTGCTAAAATTTCACTAGAAATTAGTAATTCTTTGATCCTATTAAAAGCTAAGGTACATAATTCAGTCCATTCAAATTTTATTTCTTTTTTTAATAAATTGTATAATGGCGCCAGTACTTTGCTTATGTTAGGTACAAACTTTGCATAATACATGACAAGCCCTAGAAAAGAACGCAACTCTGAGACGTTTTGGGGTATTTTGACTTTCTTAATGGCTTCTATCTTTTCAGGACATGTATGTACACCCTTTTTACTTATAATAAATCCTAAGTACGTCACTGAATCCGCAAAGAAGGTACATTTTTCTTTTTTAATTTTTAAGCCGTATTTTTGTAATCTTTCGAAAACCTCATGAAGAGTCGCTAAATGAGAACGATCATCTATTCCTGTTATTATGACGTCATCAAGAAATACTCCTACTCGTGGCATATCAGCAAAAAGCTGTTCCAACTTCCTCTGAAAAATACCGGGGCTCGAAGCTAAGCCGTAAATTAATCTATTGTACATAAACAGGCCTTTATGTGTATTTATAACCGTATACTTCTTTGATTCATCAAGTTCAAGTTGCGCGTACGCCTGAGATAAATCTAGTTTTGTAAATTTATTTCCCCCATGTAATTTCGTTAATAAATCTTCTACTCTCGGTAAAGGAAAACGGTCCACCTCCAGGCATTTATTCAAGGTAACTTTAAAATCTCCACATACCCGTATGCTACCATCTTTTTTCATCACCGGTACAACAGGCGTAGCCCAGTCAGAAGTGGTTACCGGCGAGATGACTCCGTCCCTTACCAGCTGATCGAGTGCTCGCTCCACCGGTTCGCGCAGCGCATACGCCAAAGGGCGCGCGCGAAGAAACACCGGCCGTGCGTCCGCACGCAGCCGGAACCCAACCGTACCATCGGTGAATCTTCCAAGCCCATCCGAAAATACCTCAGAGTATCTGGAACTAAATTCATCAAATCTAAATCTTACATCCGAATTCCTCATACTGTTTATTGTTACAATGGGTATTTCAATACCTAATTCACTTAACCATTGTCTACCTAAAAGACTCGTCTTTCCACTTTCAATAACATACAAATCGAGATATTTAGACTTGTCCTTATACTTCACAAACGGTTTAAGTTTACCCACCGGCATAACAGTTTCACCCGTATAGTATCGCAACATTAAACTGTAATATATGTGGGTTAACCTATATATTTCTTAATGTTAAAGTAGGTAGGTCGATAACTTTTACTTTTTGTTCCTGATTAAACTTGGTTCACGTAAGACGTATTTTATTGCGCTCCTATGCTCTCATATTCTGAAATAAGGATAGTATCCATATATTCTTCATTGTAACAATCCTTGCTTATGCATGATATCGCACTACCTGTATCTATTTCCATAACTAACCTTTTATCATTTACACAAACATCGATAGTGTATGGTCCAAACTTTTCAACATTATTATTCAACATAATTGAGAAGTTATTTACCTCATCACTTTCAAAACTGTAATTGTTCGTATTTTCGCCGGGTATTAGTGTTTCTGACAAGTTGAACATGGTTGTCAAACCCCGCAGTTTAGGGCACATCCTTTTTAAATGCCCTTCTCGAGTACAAACCCTGCATACATATGTCCTATATTTGCATGTTTCTGCCTCATGATTATTGCCGCATACACCACATTCACCTGGGTATTTATTGTGAACTTTATTATTTCTCCCATACTGTTGGTTCCCGCTGCCCGCTCCGCTTGTGACCCTTGCGCCACCGCCTAATGAATCATGCGAAGTTCTCGTAGGCATGACTCGTCGCGCTCTGTTGCCGCTATGTGACCCCATCGATTCCCTCTTTATGCGAGTATTCGATTGAGGCTGTCTATCTGCTGACACCACCTGATGCACTGCCGATGTCGCCTTAGGTATATCGCCACCTCGTCCCCGGGTACGATCTTCTACCAAAGCTGCGTCCGCCTCGGCTGCTTCAATGGTCACTGCCAGTTTGAAAGCTGCATCGAAGGATATATTATCTTCTGCAAACAGTCTTTGTCTGATGTAATCACTCATCAAGCCGCACACAAACTGGTCCCGCAAGTTTTCTTTTAAATTTGCCGCAGAAAACCTACAATTAATTGAAAATCTTTTCAATTCTGCTGCATATTCTGCAACTGTCTCCTCACATTGCTGCCCCCTGCGTCTAAATTTGAACCGTTCCGCCAAGAGACTCGGTTTTGGTTGTAAATGACCTTTCATTACGTCGACAAGGTCACTGAAGGTCTTGGTGGATGGTTTGTCAGGCGTACATAGATTAACCAACAGTTCGTAAGCATCACTTCCCATCACAGTAATCAACGTAGCCACTTGCATCGCCGGTTTCACGTCGTTCACAATAAAATATTGTTCTAATCTGTCTATGTAAAGACTCCAGTCGTCCTTGCTAAGGTCAAACGCACTTATTTTACCAACTGCCATTTTACCGGTAAACACAATTTAGTTTTTAACTTTTAACACATCCCCACACGAAGGTAATTAACCAGCTCGTCGCCAATGAAGAATATATGGATACTATCCTTATTTCAGAATATGAGAGCATAGGAGCGCAATAAAATACGTCTTACGTGAACCAAGTTTAATCAGGAACAAAAAGTAAAAGTTATCGACCTACCTACTTTAACATTAAGAAATATATAGGTTAACCCACATATATTACACTTTCGATATTATTTTATGATTTCATTTTTTTTAACAGCTCAGCAGCTTCCTTATTAGCAAGATGATCATCATTTGATTTAGCTGGATAGCTTGCAGCAAGCTTTAAATAATACTTGGCTTGATCTTCTTTATTCAATTTTAAATAGCAGACACCAAGCCTCAGTAAATTCAAACTGTAAAATCTTGGCTGTACTGTTTCAGCTCTCAAATAATATTCAAGGGCATCTTCATAACTTGAATGGGGTGGTGATGCAAAAAGGACTTCTGCTATTTTTCTTTGATGCCAAGGAAGCTCAGTTATTTGATAACACCATTCACCCAACATGTGTAGAATAGTAGCGTCATTTGGATTTAGTGTTACAGCAAGCTGAAAATACAATTTAAAACTTATTTTATCAAATGAATAATCTTTCCATTTAATAGTTTACAGTTATTTAACGGTTTACATTTAATAGTTTTAGTTTCCTTTTATAGTTTTTAATATATTTTCTGACAATATAGTAGATGAATAGGCCTGTAAACGAAAGTAATAGGCTTGTTTGAACACAATCTCACCATGGAAACTCATGGTTAGCTCTCATCATGAACATCCAGCATAATCAAAGTCATAGTTTCAAGTGCATCAACTAGCCACTGCAGCAACTGATTAGTTGAGGTAGTGCTTTCATAAACTATTATATTTATATAGGAGATGCTATATTGTACTAAAGTGATGATTTATGATTTGCAACAAAAGTATCTATAAAAGTATCAAGAAATTAAAAACATATTTATACATAAAAAATGTTGTGCTATGGATCATTCTATTAAAAAAATGTATGTAATACTAACATCCATGTGTGTCTTCACATTTTCCAATTGTTTTATTCTCTCTTTTATTCCATCATAGGAACTTTTAGCATCTAATAAAATTGCATACCACTTGTGGACGGCAAAATTATTTTCATGTATACTTAATTGCTTTGATATGATAGCATATGCTTCGAAAATCAGATCCTTCTTGTAAGTTTTATCATATTTAGATTCCTTAGATTTATTATACAAAACTCGACAGATTCTCCATTGTATTTCAACATTTTCTTGATTCTGAAAATAGCATAAAATATTGACATTATTAAATACAGACCCCTGCTAATACGGCCCCTGTCTAATCCGGTGCCCCTGTAATCTGACATGCCTATCATTGTTGAATGTAGTTACACAAACATTATTTTGGCAAATCTTTAGATAGAATCTTCTTATTATGACCTGTAATTTGTAATTATCTGAGTACAGGGGTTTTCAATAGTCCAACATTGCCCTGCAAAACGTTTGTCGGATTACTGAGGGTCCACTGTATATGTATTTGGGTGTCATGAGCCAGGCAATTCGGGTTATGTCAATGTTTGCCATTTGGTACAATGGTTGTAAGTGCTGTAACACAAGAAATAATAGTAGTTTAATAAACTATACCATGAAAATAATGATTTTAGTATCCATATTTTATTGTTGAAATTTTGCATTGAAGAATTCTGATATCAACTTGTTTAATAAGAATCCCCAAGATTATATTATGTTAAGAGATAACTTGCCAAAATAATGTATGGTATGCAACTGAGCAAGGAGTTGAATATAGATGTTTATGTTGACTTAAGAGTGCTTACACCAGTATAGTTTAAGTTACCATAGAAAAAGAAATGCTTTGCTTAGTTAGGGTTTAGATAAGATATGAAATATGATACCTAAGTATAGAATGGAAATATATTTTAAAGCCCACAGAAATACCTCATAGCCTGTTAGGGCTTTGTAGCACTCCTCATAGTAACCATTTTCAAATAGATTATCCCACGTTTCTAAAACTGACGAAGGGACCGCCACCTCCAAAGACTTATCAGTAACTTTGTTTATCTTTTTGACAGGCCATATAAAAGCTAACACTGCAGCCGATAGAAAAGAACTTGAAAAGTATTTTGACTGAAAAATAAAAAAAAAATTATGTTATTTACATACTGTGTTTACATACACGAGTGTGTTTTGAAAATGTATTAATAAGAATTACAAAGCTCACCTGATAAACTGCTGTTCTAACTTTTTTTCTACATTTTCTATAATCTAGAACAAACTTAACTAATTTTAGGGATACGGGGTGAAACTTATAAATAAGGCTCATTTGTTCAATTTGTTATTTAATAATATAACGAAAATGAAACGACTGGGACATGCAGGGCTATGCCGCGCCGCAGCCACAGAGTAATTTATTAATATGAAGCAGAAGAGTGCAAAGCTTACATACAAATAATATGAACAATGCACACAGATGTTTATTTTGATGACTACGGCTTTTTTTTTGTAGTGCTGAGTTGAACATACAAAAGGAGGTACATATATTTGTCACTTACGCTACAGAAAAATAAGTTCTTAGTAATAAGTTTTAATATTTTTTTTCAGCTTTCATGAAACAATAAGACCCTATAATCGAGTAAAAATTATAATATGGTAACACCATTTTCATATACGTATAAAAAGATATAGCCCATTCTCTATCTCTAAAATTCAAAAAAAATCTTATTCTTATGAAGGTCAAATTTAAAGTTACTGAAGCTACAACCGGTTCGGAAGTCGGCCTTCAACTGAGAAGAACCGGCAAGAAACTCAGCAAGGTTACATTCTTTTTTATTTTTTATTAAATAATTTTTTTTATATAAATTTTATCTATTCTGACTTTTTGGCTATTTTATAATTTCAATTTTACATAATTTTATATTTAAAAATTACAAAATACTTATTATAGGTAACATAAAAAAAACAAAACAAAAAAAAAATAACAAGACTACAAAACAGAAAAATAGAATCTGCAGCGCCTTGGGTTTAGGCGCTGCCTTCTTCACGGGGTGCCTTTGGGCGGGGGGGGCAGATGGGGGCTTGCCCTTGCCCTTCCCCTTTCCCCTGCCCTTTCGGGTCACTGTCGCCCAACTGTCTGCCGGCTGCTGGCCCGAGGGGCCCGGTCCCTCTCCCGGGGCCGCCTGAACTGCTGGGACAGTTCCGGTTGTCGGGGCGGGCGTTTTGGGGGCCTTGGCCTTTTTCTTTCTAGCCTTTTTTGGCCGACCGTCACCCAGCCTCGCCCTCTCGGGTTCTGGAGCCGCCGCCGCCACTGCGCTTGTGGTTGGGCCTGACATGGCCGGTCCAGCAGCCTTTCTCTTGTCGGCCGCCAGTGGGGGGCGGGTTATGTGCTCCGCTGGCAGACGCCTGCTCATCTCCTCTAAGCGGGTGTTTATCATATTCCCCAAGGAGACGAACAAGTCCTTCCTGAGCTCCCCTAAGGCTTCGGCCAAGTCCGCAGCACAGAAGTGCATCGGCGGCGTCGGGGCCGGAGGGGCCAGGGTCTCATTCACCGGCGTTGGAGCCGGGGGGGGCGAGGTCTCGCGGTTTGAGAACGCCGTACGGAGCGCCTTCATTTCCGCCTCACAGTGAGCGAGTTGCTCCCGCATCCTTTTGTTGTCCGCTTTAAGGATGCGGATCTCCACACTCTCTGTCTTTGTTGCCTCGACCTCGTCCATTGACGCCAGAATGGTGCGGCAGGCCCGATTCATTTGGCCCCACACCGAACCCTTCAAGCTGCCCGATTTGCGGGCCCCCTCCAGGATTAAGCCCGCCGCCTTGCGAGCCGCCTGGATTGGGTCGGCCGAGACCTCCTGGGCATCCACTCCCTTTCTCCCCACGGGACGGAGCCCAGGGAAGTCCCTTTGGTAGGCGTCGACGTCCGAGTCCGCAAACTCAAATGGGTCCGGATTTCGGAGCCTTTCCCTCGCCACCGCCAGACCCGCATACGCCCCTTTGGGTTTGCCCCTCCGGGCCGTACTCACTTTAGGCCCGTTTTCGGGCCTAGGGTCGTCTTTCCGGTAGACATGCGCCCTTTTTTGGGGCTGACGGGCCTTCTGGATGACCTCGGAGAGGTCTGACTCCTCAGACTCGGAGGAGGTGGCAATAAAACCCTCCCTCCTCCGAGGACTACCCCCCCCCCCCCCCTTCGTTGACGTGGCCATGGCGGCCCCGTCCTTCTTTCTGTTAGGCAGAATCGAGTTTCTCTTCTTGGTGCTTGACCGTGTCTGGACTCCTTCCACGGCTGGCACCATCGTCTCCTCCCTCCTCTCTACTGCTACCTTCTCCATCCTCACCTCCTCGTCTTCCTTCCTCACCTCCTCACCATTTTTGTTTTTTTCTATTTCCATACTTAAACCCACGAGAATGGGACGAAATAAAAGTCGACCCCCGGGTGACGCCCTTTCCGGGGGCAAGGCTATACCTACGAGAGGCTGCTGCACAGGTCGCCAGGTATGTGCAGTGTTTTTACGTCTTGTCCTGACGGGTTTTATAGACTTTTCCCTGTCGCGGGCCGGCCAATTAAGGCAAGCCCTCCGCTCCGGGCTCCTACTACTCCACAACGCCGATACGGTGGAGGTCGTTGCAGGAGGCACCGGGCTACGGGCCACAGAGGATCGGCGTGACTCCTTTGTTTTCGGACGGTTATTCCCGACGACATTGTTAGTGCCGCCGGGCCCGCCCTGGAAAAGGGAAGGGCGGAGGTGGGAAGGACGGGGGAAGGATAAGGGTTTGCCCTTAAAACGATGGGACTGGAAGGAGGGGAAGAGGACCGAGGGGAAGGATGTGAGAGTTAGCCGCCAGCCTCAAGTGTCCACCAAAAGCCGGTGGGCACTTGAAGCTGACGTTGCCCAGGGTGCGCCACGGGGAGGCCTCTCACTGCACCCCGGATCCAACCCCTACCAACTACAACCATTTTTAACCCCCTGCGCGTGCGTGACTATACTAGACCACAACCTTGAATTGTTCTATCTGTGTTGTTTTGTGTATAAGTGTGGATTAAGGTTTGTATAAACTTTCCTTTAATATGGATATTCCGCCTGATCCCCTAGATCCCCCGGATGAACATGGTATGTCAGGTGTTGACACGTCTCCCCCGCTTTTTACTCAAAGTTCATCAAATAAACGTCGTCTAGTGAACGAAGATAACAACTTGTCATCAAAAAAAACTATTATTGACCCTGGCTCGTCATCAGCATCCATTCAGACGGTTTATATGCATCATAGCCTGACTGTCGCCAAACTTGTACTAATAAGTAAAATAGGTCTAGCGAATAGCTGATAAATATAGGAATTATTAATGATATTTGAAGGTAAGTAAATGTACCTATAGATAGTAAATAATTCCAGCCTAGTTTCCAAAGAATCTATATATCTAACAACGCAGATGCAGTAGACATCAATTCCTTATTTTATACAGGAATTGATGCATCATATCTCAACTGATAAATAATATGCATGTAGCTGATCTGAGTGGTGATTGTCTGAGAGCAAACTGTGTTGAGGGTTTATACTATTCATTCTACTATACTTCTCTACTATTCTTCTTCTGAACAATAGCCTGAGTCAATAGTTTAGGGACTAATTTTAAGTCGCCTCCGCCACCCCTTATAGCGACCCCTTTCCACTCATGTCCATCTCAGTTTACCTGAGTAATATGACTGGCTAAGTATCGAGCATGATCCAAAGATCACCTCCTTCTCCATACCAATGTATGTCTAAGCATCGGAGCATAATCCAACGATCATCTCCTTCTCCATACCAACGTATGTCTGAGCATCGAGCATGATCCAACGATCACCTCCTTCTCCATACCAATGTATGTCTAAGCATCGGAGCATAATCCAACGATCATCTCCTTCTCCATACCAACGTATGTCTGAGCATCGAGCATGATCCAACGATCACCTCCTTCTCCATACCAACGTATGTCTGAGCATCGAGCATGATCCAACGATCACCTCCTTCTCCATACCAATGTATGTCTAAGCATCGGAGCATAATCCAACGATCATCTCCTTCTCCATACCAACGTATGTCTGAGTCCACCCAAATGATATGTCTGTCTGTGTAATATGAATAGCTGAGTCTCTGAGCAACATCCAACGATCACGTCCCTACTAATATCCATCCGAGGCAAGCAGGCACATCCTACTATAGCAAGTAACAACAACCGTAAGTACAAAGTTTCTGAACCGCACGCTCGAATGTCAACTAGGTACTTGGTATTACAATCAACTAAATCTAAAGCGCTCACCTAGGCCTCCCGCAACACGCGCACCCAGGTTGCCACACTCACATCTCTCAATCTCTGTCTGGATAGTTAGTTATTTGCTTTGTTCACACTTTATAATTGATTTTTTATTTATGTGGGTAGCAGTCGCGGGAAAATGTGTCAATGCCGGTGACAGGACCTTTTGGGTTGCCAGTCTTTAATATTAACAAGGTTTGATGTTTTAGTTATTTACAATTTATGGTACATTTCGCGACGTAGTTCGCGACACTGACGATTGGATTTAAATCATATGAGAAAGAGGATAAAGGTCCATTTTTGTGCATGTTTCTCGTGCAGAACCTGATCCCTCTGCAATTAGACCGCTTAAATTTGGTCAATTCCTCTTTACTAACAAAATTAAAAATATTTGTAGGGATGGAGTAAAACGAGTTGGTCGTAACAGAATAGCTGTTGAGTTTTTGTCAGGTGCTGATGCAAATAGTTTTTTAGATTGCCCATTATTACCTCAATATAAATATATTGCTAGCATTCCCACATACAACATCACCGTATGGGATTAATTCGCAATGTTCCTGTTGACTGGTCAATGGATGAACTTGTTGAAGCATTAATCATCCCTGATGGCTGTGGTTATATTTTGAAAGCTCGAAGACTTAATAGAAAATCTCAAGTTGATGGTAAAGTGACATGGATTCCTACCCAAAGTGTTGTCTTAACCTTTCATGGTCAAGTATTGCCATCTCGAGTTTTCTGTTAGCATACATCATTACTTCCTACTATACAGTGCAATAATTGCTGCAGATTTGGTCACATAAAGAGTCAGTGTCGTTCCAACCCTCATTGTTTTCGCTGTTCTCAGCCCCATTCGGTTTAAAAATTTCCTTTTGTATCAACAGATGGCAGCCCAAGCTCGAAAATTTGGTTGGATTAATTTCTGCGAATCGTTGTCTCCACGGACTCCCCCTTCTATTGTCTGGAAACAGATCAAAAGATTTCGTGGATCTCTTGCGGTTGACAGCTTATCCTCGAATGATCCTGATTCATGGATTGAATCATTCTCGAACAAATTGGCCCCCCCTTCTGTCCCATACTCTGACTCATTACCTGTTCCACCTTCGATTTCTATGGTTTCTCGTCATAGAGTGGACAGCCCTTGACGGTCTGGTCGACTCCAGATACCAGACTCGATATCCAGATTCCCGATCATTATTAAAATTAGAGAGGTGTTGTGCAAATGTTTTGTTCATGGGATTAATGTGACCGTTGCATGGATACCTAGCCATTGTGGTATTCAAGGCAATGAATCTGAGGACTCTTGTGCTAAAAATGCTATTTGGACTTCTTGATCTTCTCAACACTCGCATATAGTCTCTGAGGATTTATGTTCTCTCGCTAAGCCTCGTATGGATGGATCTTGGGACAAGGCATGGCAATTATCTAAAAACCAGAAAGGCAAATATTATGGTGATATTCAGCCTATTATTCCGACTAAGCCCTGGTTTTTTAAATATCGTCAAATTAATAAATCAACGTCATCTGTTATTTGCCGTCTTCGCCTTGGACATACTTGCACTCCCGTACATTTACATAAACTAAGGATAAGGGACCATTCTATTTGTGAATGTGGGTTGGACGAAGGCACTACTGACCTTATGTTCTTTGTATGTCCTAAGTTACAGTCTCCCCTTTACAACTTTCTTCCATCCAACATTCCTTACCCTACTAATATAAAATGTTTGTTGTCACTTGTGGATTCTCCATTTGTATATATTTTGTCCCGTTTTATTAATACTAACAAAATCAAAATTTGATTACCTCTATGTTTTTCTTGTACATACATATTCTATTTTAACATCTAATATGGTGTAAGGGTTCATGTAAAAGTGCTGTCTTTATTTATTTTAGGATAATTCATCACCGGTAAACCGAGCACTACCAATCCTCCATCGTTTATCTTCAAACACCCTGACACTGGCGGAATTGTGTAAAATAAACACATCTGGTGCCATTATAAAAAGAAGTGAAGTGAAGTGAACAAAACCACTTGACTTTTCTAAGTTTGTTGAGTTTTAAAGCACTTGTTTCAATTTGTATTAGGATTGTTTTAAACATTGGTTTGCGAGTCAACTAAGTGAAAGCATTACAATTAGTTTCCCCATTTATTACTTAAACAAATGTGTTACTGTGTGTGAAGTTGTTGTATTTGTTTTATAAAGTAACTACTATGTATTTTAGCATGTCAAGAAGCGGGGTCTCATTCCAAACGCAAGTGGAGAAGCTTTTAGACTGCTTGGAAGATAGACGTTGGCTTTTCTTGCGACAGGGTACACCTGGACGGCACATGCCCGAGATCGGACACGAGCTGCTTGGCAAGAAATAGCCGTCAAGCTAAACAGTGAAGGGAGTGGCTGCATTAAAAGTGTGAAGCCAAGGCAAAGGGTTGTTGATTAACTACTTCTATTGCATTTTGATATGGTTCATCACTTCTGCACCTTTTAAGACAAATTTGAGTATACGAGGTGTGCTTAAAAAATAAGGTGACTTTGTATTTTTAAGAATAAATATTTATTTATTTATCAATATTTATGTTTCCCCTTCAAAGTAATCCCCCTCAGATACAATACACTTATGCCAACGGTTTTTCCAATCCTCAAAGCACTTTTCAGTATAGCCTTGAGCTCTTCCAGCGATGCAGTCTTTATATCTTCAATCGTTGCAAATCTGCGTCCTTTCATAGGTCTCTTTAGTTTTGGGAGCAAGAAAAAGTCACATGGGGCCAAATGCCCCTTTTGAGTAAATCTGGGTCGTCGTTGACGTCATTCAACAGTTCTTGAGCGATGCTCATGCGACGGTTCTTTTGGTCAAAATTTAGAAATTTCGGAACAAACTTCGCTGACACATGTCTGAAAATTTCATGGCACGAGCCAAGCGATATACCAACATCCTCAGCAACTTCTCTGATAGTGATTCAACGATTTTCAAAATACGGTCTTAATGCCAAAGGCATTCTCTACCAGACAACCCTTGGGTGATGCAGAGATAATTAAAGATGCACTAAGAAATAATGCGATTTATAGTTAGGAAGACAAAACAGATAAACTTACATAAACATACTATTTAATATATTATTTACATATATAAATTTAAGAAATAAATACATACATATGTAGGGACCTCATTCCTACCTTTTTATAATACTGGTTGGTAAGACTGCCACCGTATCTAGTAGAGATGTCACTCATGACGGAACGGTGAAAATATAAAAAATATCTTAGTTTTTCCAATTCCAACCGACCACACCATACAGAATCGTGTGATCCAAAATAAATGGTGTATACCACTTTATTAAGAGATATTCTTTTATTCATGGTGGTATCACCAAATTGGTGACCCCGACGTGATTTGAACACGCAAGTACGGTAATTTGTGTATTTGTGTTTTGGCTTCGCGAACGTGCGAGAAGCTTCGCCATGGCAACGAACAATACGTCGAGCGGTTCTGAAAATGCAGTTTGCCGTGTCAGCATGAAAATTCCGACATTTTGGGCTGCTGACCCAGCTTTATGGTTTGTGCAAGTGGAAGCTCAATTTGCGCTAGGTGGAATTTCATCTGATTCTACAAAATTCTACCACGTGATCGCGCATCTCGACCATCAATATGCGTCAGAAGTAAAGGACGTTATAACATCGCCGCCTCCAGAAGGAAAATACGATAAGTTGAAGTCAGAATTGATTAAGCGTCTATCCGAATCACAGGAGAAGAAAATAAAACAGCTCTTAGTGCATGAAGAACTAGGTGATCGTAAACCTTCACAATTTTTACGTCATCTTCGTACTCTGGCGGGACAGAATGTTCCAGATTCATTTGTATGGACAATATGGTCGAGCCGTCTACCCCCGAATATACAAACGGTGATCGCGACGCAATCAGGGGCTACACTCGAGTCTGTTGCGGAGCTGGCAGACATGGTTTACGAAATTGCACCAAGTACACTTACGGTGGCCAGCATTGGCCCGAGTACCAGCAGTACCATGAACGAGATGATGAAGCAGATTCAGGAGCTGACACAAGAGGTAGCATCACTGAGAGGGCAGGTGACTCGATCAAGTTCTCATAATAGATACTCAGAGCCTGCTAATAATGGTAGAAAATCGACTCCATACCGAACTCGCAGCCGGTCACGCTCCAAACCACGTGAAAATGGATACTGCTGGTACCATCATCGGTTCGGCGATAATGCGCATAAATGTACCACGCCATGCGCATACCCGACACCACCGGCGGGAAATGCAAATGGCAGCCGGAACTAGCGGCTAATGACTGCCTCAATCGATCACGCCGCTTATTTGTTACGGACCATAATTCAAAGGTATCATTTCTGGTTGATACGGGCTCGGACCTCTGCGTGTTTCCACGAACGGCGCTCGCTGAACCCCGACCCAAAACAGAGTATGAACTGTTTGCGGCGAATGGATCACGCATACATACGTACGGCTGGGTCTACATTCAGCTCAACTTGGGTCTGCGCCGCATCTTCAGCTGGAGATTTGTGGTAGCTGATGTATCCAGGCCCATAATAGGTGCTGATTTTCTCACATTTTATAATTTACTTGTAGATATGAGAAACTACCGCTTGATCGACGGGCTCACTTCCATCTCAACGGAAGCTAAGCCGGCAGGAAAGGCAGCAGCAGATGTCGCATCGGTCAAGGCTGTTACTGGTGTTGACAAATTCCATCAGCTACTACGGGAGTATCCTGACATTACTAGACCCGCAGGAACACATCGTGTGGTGAAGCATAACACAGTCCACCACATCCGTATAACACCAGGCCCACCCGTTACTTCGCGGCCGCGGCGACTTCCCCCTGATAAGCTGAAGATAGCACTCAAGGAGTTCGAGGATATGCTTTCCAGCGGTACGGCACGCCGCTCAGAGAGTCCTTGGGCTTCACCCCTTCACCTGGCACCCAAGAAGGATAATGGCTGGCGTCCCTGCGGAGATTATCGTGCACTAAACTCCCGGACGGTTCCAGATAAGTACCCCATTAGACACATCCAAGATTTTGCCCAGCAACTCGCTGGCAGCAAAATTTACTCCAAAGTAGACCTGGTAAAGGCATACAACCAGATTCCAGTCAATCCAGATGACATTCAGAAGACCGCAATCACCGCTCCATTCGGGCTGTTCGAGTTCCCGTTTATGACGTTTGGGCTACGAAAAGCAGCCCAGACTTTCCAACGGTTCATCGATGAAGTACTTCGTGGTCTTCCCTTCTGCTACGGATTCTTGGACGATATTCTGATCTTCTCAGAATCCGAGAACCTACATTATCAGCATCTTCAGCAATTGACTGATTACGGTATACTCATAAATACCGCTAAGTGTGAATTTGGTCGATCACACATAACATTTCTAGGACATGGGGTAACTGCAGATGGTATTCGTCCTCTCACCGACAAGGTGCAAGCATTACAGGACTATCCGGTACCCAAAACAGTTAAGGAGCTGCGACGGTTCCTTGGAATGTTTAATTTCTATCGTCGTTTTGTGCCAGGAGCAGCGAAGATCCAAGGGCCATTAAACATACTCTTGTCTGGGCCGAAGACGAAAGGAACAGAAAGCATTACACTGACGCCGGAAATGCTAGAAGCCTTCAACAGCTGCAAGACGGGTCTTGCAGAAGCTGCTATGCTAGCTCATCCAGATCCCAACGCTGAGTTGGCTATTTTTACTGATGCTTCTGATACGTCGATAGGAGCTGCACTTCAGCGTGTCGACAACAACTGGAAGCCACTCGCATTCTTCTCCAGGCGTTTATCACCTGCCCAGAAGAAATACAGCCCCTACGACCGGGAACTTCTAGCAATTTATGACGCAATTAGACACTTCAGGCATATGGTCGAAGCCAGAACGTTCACCGTGTACACCGATCACAAGCCTCTGACGTTTGTATACGAGCACAACCGTGAGAAGTGTTCTCCAAGGCAATTCCGTTACCTGGACTACATAAGCCAGTTTACTACGGACATCCGGTACGTCAAGGGTAAAGACAACGTCGTCGCAGATGCTTTCTCCAGAATCGAAGCCATTTCAACACCCATTGACTATGAAGCTCTTGCACTATCTCAGGAAGCTGATCCAGAGCTGCAAGAACTACTACATGATGGGACTACAGCACTCAATCTGAAGAAAATGAAAACTCCTGGTTCCCGTGTTCAGTTATTCTGTGATGTTGGCAAACAGCCACGCCCATACTTGACGGTGAAATTCAGAAAACCCGTATTCGACGCTATGCATCAGTTGAGCCATCCTGGGATTAAGGCAACCGTAAAACTGGTGGCAAGCCGATTCATATGGCCTGGAATTAAGAAAGATTGCCGGAATTGGGCCAGAGAATGCACAGAATGCCAGAAATGCAAAGTTTCCCGGCACACCCACTCTCCCACCTCTCCCTTTCCTGTTCCTTCCAATCGTTTTGCACATGTCCATATGGACATCGTAGGGCCGCTACCTTATTCTTGTGGTTTCAGGTACTGCCTCACAGCCATCGACCGTTTCACCCGCTGGCCGGAGGCGTATCCGCTGGCTGACATCACCGCCGAGACATGCGCCCGCGCCTTCATCGCTGGCTGGGTGTCCCGCTTCGGCTGCCCTGAGAAGATCACCACTGACAGGGGGCGGCAGTTCGAGTGTGAACTCTTCCGCACCATGACATCGATGCTTGGTACTCAGCATCGTCCTACAACGGCATATCATCCCGCTTGCAATGGTATGGTGGAACGCTTCCACCGCCAATTGAAGGCGGCCATCATGTGCCACTCCACAACAAGTTGGACTGAAGTTCTTCCCTTGGTGCTCCTGGGTATCCGAAGCGCCTGGAAGGATGAAGTGGGGGCATCTACAGCAGAACTGGTGTACGGGGAGCCACTGCGGCTACCTGGCGAGTTCTTCGTTCCTGCAAGTGAAGTCAATCAAGACATCACAAGCTTCACTACACGACTTCGCCTCCATATGGCAAGGTTGGCTCCAAAACCACCGAGTCGACATGAGAAGAAGACGTTCTTCGTCCCCAAAGATCTGGCCACAGCTGAGTATGTCTTTCTTCGTCAAGATGCGTCCAGAAGCTCACTGGAACCTCCCTATACCGGTCCATATAAGGTGTTGGAGCGAAACGACAAGACCATGAAACTGGCTATTCGAAACAGAGAATCGACGGTATCCATAGACCGAGTAAAGCCAGCTTACGTCACCAAAGATGACGGCATCTACCCGACAGCAACCGAAGATGTCAATGTGACCAGAACCGACAACCCAGTAGAGGTATCAACCCCAACACCATCTGCCACTGATGACAGAATGAAAAGGACGAGAAGTGGTAGGAAGGTCCGATTCCCGGACTACTATCGACCTCAGTAACCATCCGTCTCAGCGGGGGGGTAGTGTAGGGACCTCATTCCTACCTTTTTATAATACTGGTTGGTAAGACTGCCACCGTATCTAGTAGAGATGTCACTCATGACGGAACGGTGAAAATATAAAAAATATCTTAGTTTTTCCAATTCCAACCGACCACACCTTACAGACTCGTGTGATCCAAAATAAATGGTGTATACCACTTTATTAAGAGATATTCTTTTATTCATGGTGGTATCACCAAACATATATATTTATATTAAACGAAAGAGTAAAATTAGAGCCGAGATGAATCTGTTAACGTTGTAGTGAGTAGGTGTTTCCGAACCTTAATCTTAAAATAATACCGACGGTTTGCCATCCTGATTTCAAGAGGGAGCGCATTCCATAGAAGAATGGACTGAATAAAGAACGTAGAATGAAGAAAGTCAGAGTGATGGGTGGGACATTGAAGAAGGCGATTATGAGAGGAACGAAGATATTTATTATGGTTGGAAGACAGATACTGAAAGTGAGAGGATAAATAAGCCGGAGAAAGAAGAGTAAAGAAAACAAGGTAGTCAGTGCTCTCATGTTTCTGCGCTAACGAATGGGTAACCAATTTAACTGTGTTCTATACGCAGACACATGATCATATTTCCGTAGGTTGAAGACGAATCGAATGCAATTGTTGAGAAGACGGTCTAACTTATTGAGTAGATCTGCATTCAGGTCAAAGTAGTACACATCACTATAGTCAACTATGGGAAAAATTAGGGTCTGCACAAGCATTGCCTTGGCATGACGGGAGAAAATTTTGTACCACTTGTAAACATTTTTTTTTACTCAGAACAGTTTCACCGTATGCCACTGTCAACATTTCAAGTGTTTCGGAGCACTTTATTTTATTTTTTACACAAAATTTTATGCAAATCCTTTGATTCATATTTTTCGATAGCAAGAAATTGCCGAGCACGCAAAACACTTATAACCTTTACGCCTCTCACAACCAAACAAAAAATGCTATACACTTGAAACTTGGTACAGATGTTCGGGAAGAGTGTACCAACATAACAAAACAAAAAAAATCTATAATCGAAAGTACGTTGCCCGCGAAATTTGAAAAGTCACCTTACTTTTTCTATACACCTCGTATTCTGTGTAACATGCTATTTTACTTAACTTCATTCTTAAAGTACATAAGTGTGGAGGTACCATGGTACAAAACACTTTGTGTAGAAGTCGACTCGTTATGGGCTGTTTTTTTTACTTGCAAGGAAGTCATAATATTTAGACATTGGATATTTTTTTAGGTATTGGAAGGATAAGAAGGCAGTTACAAAGAAAAAAGTCAGTCAAATACGGATGGCTAGGTAAAGAACTGGTGGTGGTGCAGCAGAGGAGATTTTTCTCTCTGCAATAGAAGAAAATATTGTAGCTATAATGGGTGGAGAAGGCTTTGCAATTGGTGATCGGGAACTACAAATTAACGCATTCCATGTATTTTGCTTTCTAAGTTATTAATATAGTATTTTTCAAATACCATGAGTTAGGTGACACATGGTGTGTTATTAGATTTCTCAATGGTTTATGGTTTTATTTCAACATAATAAGGGAAAACCAAAACAGAGCAAGGTCTCATGAAACATTTAGTATAGTATCTCAGAGTCATAAAGTGATATTTCACAAGATATGGGTAAAATACCTTTAACTGTCACAACTCTTATCCCTCTATCTTATATGAAAAAGGTGAAAGCTTATTTTTTTTTACAAGTTATTACCTTTTACTCATTTCATTAAAATTACACCATATTTTTTTTCTTTTTTTTTATACCACATGGGCCGACAAACAAGCGGACGGTCCACCTGATGGTAAGTGGTCACCGCCGCCTATGGACATTTGCAACACTAGGGGCATCGCCAATGCGTTGTCGACCCTGAGACGTGAAGTTGTTAAGTCTCATGTGCCTGTAATTTCACCGGCCCCCTTACCTTTCTAACCGAAACACAGTAACACAAGTGCACTACTGCTTCACGGCAGAAATGGGTAAGGTGGTAGTACTTCCCCGGACGAACTCTGCACTAAGAGCTCTACTACTCGAAATATATACTACAAAATATACATATTTACAGTAGGTAAATTATTTTCAATGAAAGCTATACCTGAAGCACCAAATACCAGAAGCTGTTCTTTTAGTATGCACAATGATACATTTAATATTAAGCATATATTTGTGTTACAGAACATACAATATGTTACGGAGGAGGGAAATACAACACCTGGTTCAGAGAGCATTTTACAGGTAAAACATAATTTAAAAGAAAGAAGGTGTTAGCTAGTAAATTATAAATACAAAAGAGTCTGTCTCTATTTATCTGTAACGGTATTACAGCTAAGCGGTTGAACCAACATTTCTTAAATTTGGAACACACATAGCCTATGGTGCAGAGAGTGACATAGGGTACCTTATATAATATTAAACACGGGTAAAACCGCGAGGCGGTTGTGTTTCTTGGAATCGGCTTTATTCATTCAAAAACAACCTCTTGCTAATAGTTATGTTTGTGTTCATAGCACCACATAGGCATCGTTTGTTAACGGCACGACGACGTCTCCTCCAGCGCACACCACCTTCACGAAGGCAGTCACAAATAGCCAGCCGGACTGAACGATTTATCGCAATAGAAGAAAAGCATTTGGAAAATGAAAGGTTGTTTGAAGTGAAACGTTTAGAAAATCAAAGACTCCTTATTGAAAATCAGAAAAAGATGTTTGACGTTTTTATAGAATAAAGTAGGTCATGGTCAAGGCAGACCCAGGCATACTTAAGTAAATAAATTTTACTTTCATTTTAATTGAATGTTTTATATTTTTCTATAGGTATGTTAATACATTTTTTTATAGGTATGTTAACAATTTTTTTAAGAAAATTATATTTATTTATTTAATCACAAGATACAAATCTATCAATTCCAATGAAAATATTTTTATTCAAGTAAGCATTTAAAAGCTTAACATATGTGCATCTAAGTAGCATTGAAGGGCCAGTTGGCTTAATGGTTAGATACCCTGACTGCCAACTCACAGGTTATGGGTTCAATTCCCACCCAGGTATATTTGTGTGCATGAACATGTCTAGTTTGTTCTGTGTCTGGGTGTGAATATCTGTATAAGTATATATTTACCAAAAAAGAAGCAAGCTCTGCTTAGTTTGGGATGGGAAGTGTAAAGAATGTCCCATGATATTTATCTATTTATTAATATTGCCATTATTTGAATTTTATATAAACTTTGCCCTAATATAAAAAAAACAGGTTCTACAATCAAAAATTTTATTTAGATATGACGGGCTCTCCATAACTGTTTCATTAAATCACACCTACTTATCTGCCCACTAACTAAATCATCATGCTGTGTAGCCTGCTGTGTCAGCACCCCAAGTAGCCTAACCTCTTCATCTATTTCACTTTGATTTAACATGGGAGCTGGTAGCCCTGCTCGATTACATATATTGTGTAAAACACAGCAGGCTATTACTATTTTGCCTACCATTTCGGGATCATAGTGCAATACCCTGTGGACTAATAGGCATCGGAACCGGCCTTTTAATATTCCTATTGTTCTTTCCACACTGTTCTGAGCACTGCAGTGCATTTCATTGTAATGGCTCTCTGGAGTACCAGCCTCAGGATTGTTGAAAGGAGTCATTAAAAATGGCCTTTGAGCATATCCTGAGTCACCTGAAATTATTTTTATACTTAACAAACAGCTTATTCCTGGAATTTAATTTACATAAGTACCTACTTATTATAGTAAATAATAATTTACCAAGTAAGTATATTTTTTCTCCATTATTGTTTAGATTTTCTAAAACCTCCTTTATTTTTGAATTAGAAAATACAAAACTGTCTTGTGTTGCACCTCCAAATGTAACATCCACATGTATAATGTTTAGATCAGCATCATTAATCTGAAATAATATATTTTCTTTTATAATAATATCTTGATATCTGTATAAAGATAGTAAAGTAAGACCTCTTACCTACTTACAATGAGGACATTTCTGGCATGATACCCTTTTCGACAATAATATCTTTCCTCATTCTGTTTTGGACGTGTCATAGTTACCAGAGTGCCATCGATGCAACCCAATACACCAGGAATTTTGAATTTTTGATAAAATCTGAAACCAGCACACAAACAATGCAATAATTTTAAAACTATATTATCTAGTACAACACGGAATTATAAGCTCTTAACATTACCTTGCCTTAAGAATGTGCCGTTCATCATTATTTTGAGGAAATCTTATATATTTGTTAACAATATTAATATTATTTAATGCATCAACAACCTGGTGGATGGCTCTTGATGCAGATGGCTGAGACACATACGTGTCCACATTTTTGCCAATGATTTTTTGGTAACTTCCATTGGCAAAAAATGATAGAGTGCATAATACCTGAAACATCATGAGGTCCATACAATAATTTGAAAGTATCATATATTATGTAAAAACATTGACCAAAGAAACTGAGCTATAAACAAACCTTCAGCCTTGTAGTTAAACCGCCGGCACGAATTTGTGGTGGCATGTATGGAGCTAAATCACTTTCCAATACATTTATTAAATCCTCAGAAAGCCTGTAAACATTAATAAACTCTACATCCCGGGATATAGTTTTCAACTTTCTTAATTGTTTTGCCTGTCGAGATTTCTTTAAATCGTCACGTTTCTTAGCCTCTTCCAATAAATAGAGCCTTATAATCATTCGAGCTGCCATATTTTTAAATATCGCACAATAAAAACACTTTTTATTAAAGTTGAATAACACAATCAATGTTTGCAAATAATTGTAGGTTTTAGATTTGACAGATAAATGGCGTGGCTGTGGGCGAGGCTGTGGCCGTGCTCGACGCTATTTTTTCTAAAGGAATACCAAAATGTATGAAGAAGTGTCAATTTTCTCGCCATCAAGTAGTTCCAACTCACGCCCGTCACAGCGCTAGTGTCGCTTTGTGTAGTTTAGTGAATACCAAACCAAACCCATGTTTTGACTATGGAGTGTAGAAGTAAAGGAGGACCATCTTGTATGGGGGATTAGTCGAAAAACTTGTAAACAGCAAATTAGGTTTCGACTTCTCACCGAAATAGCGCTAGTGTAGCAACTGGAAATGATATGAACAGAGTGAAGTGTGCTGGGTTGGTTTCCGATAATTCTTTAATACTATTTTCTATTTGCTATTTACAATTAATTGGGGTACTTAAAAACACTGTATAATTTTATTTCATACTAATGTTTGTCTATATATTATAATAATTTAAAAAAATGCGCTGTAACAAAACGGAAATGTTTCTTTCCTTTTTTTTTATTTTGTATCCTACTCTAATAATTTATGGCGCTCTATTTAAAATTCTTCTACTTGCTACGGTAGCGCCACCCTAATTTGTTCCCTTTCAACGGACACCTTTTAGTACACTGAGATGGTCCTCCTTTACTTCTACACTCCATAGTTTCGACGATGTGACAGCGCTGCGCGCATGGCTGTTAACTTCGAGAATGGCACTCCAGGTCATGTTATTTAATTTAATTGTTTATCTACACAGGGTAAATTCGCGACAAGCTTTTATATCATATAAATTTTGTAATGTCGTTATAAGTTGATAGTAAAAGTTTTAAAGGAAAACTTCATTTTATTCGCATATTTAGCACATTACTTTAAATTTATTTTTTAAATTTTAGTTATCACTGGAAAGGTTTCTCAGTCTGTTCATCTTATTCAAAGCGTCATTGTAACAAGGTCGTTTGCTGGATATTTTCGAACAGTCTAGCTCTTCAATGAGGAGACATTCTAATGATTTTACCATATTAAGTATGGTCACGTATGCTTGACCAGCAACGAAGACCTTCGAACCTAAGTGTACAACGGCATTGTCGACAGTACTACCCAGCATTTTGTGTACTGTGTAAGTTCAACATAATATAATTGGCACCATTTAGGACCAAAGTACTCAAGACAATCGAGCCTATACTTGATGGTATTATGTCGTTTTTCCTTCCAGCTACATCATCAGACCCTGGATACCATCTAGAGAAAGTAATAATAAGAATAAGAGAAAGTAACGTCGTTTTGTAACGGTGGCCACCTTCCCGCTTCATCATCAAACCCTGGATACATGTATAGACAAAGTACTTGTCAAGACGAATCAAACGAGTCCAAACTCGATGGGGATGCCTCGTTTCATTACAGAGTTCCTATGGCCACTTTCCAGCTCCATCATCAGATCAGCTCTATGTCATAATATTGCATTGTCACCCGATATACATACGCATGCAAAATTTCAGCTCAATCGGTTGAAGATAACTGTATCAAAATTGAGTTGCAAGATTACACCCAACAAACTTACATTATGTATATATTTCATTGCAAGTTAAAAAAAAAAAGGTTTTAAAAATCACATTCTGATTACTTTTTGTGGTATTACCAGTAAGAAAAATATTTTTGACGACTTTTATGTCCCTTCTTTTTCTTCCGTTAATTCAAAGTAAGTACTGACTGAGTCTGACATTAATTCAAATTTTACAAACAACAAGATCATGGCTCAATCTCACGAAGAGATTTTGAGTGACGATGATTTTTATTTCGGAAAGTTAACTCTCAAGGAAGTCAAGATGCATATTTTGTGGGATAAAACTCGTCGTAATAAAGCGTAAGTGTAACATTTAATTCAATAATTTACACTGCAATAGTTACCAAGATTGGAAAAATAAGAAGCTGGAAAGCCTGGAATCTAGTAAAAGAGGGCAGATATTGTCAGGTGGGGGAAGATAATTCATACACCTTCCTTGATTTGTTTTTTAGAAGATTTTATGCAAAAATACTAAGTAAAATTAACCTGAGAAAACAAAAGCATATCTGTTGATTTGGCTGGAACTTTACTGGGACTAGGTTCTTGACAAAAGTGATTTTGGGAAGTTACATAAATTGAATTGAAGTAATAGATAATATAATGTACCTTTCATGGTAAAGGATTTTTTCAAATGGCTGCCTACATAGTAATCACACTCTCTTTACTTTATTAGTATAGACTAGCTTCTACACTGCAACCTTACCTATGATCATTAGATCAGAGGAGGATTACCTCCTAGGAAAAAAGTAGCCTATATGCCTCCCTAAGTCATTGAGGTAGCGATAAACCAATAAAACATTACTTATCACATTTACAATGCTAGTGTTTGTTACTTTTATTTTCAGTTTCCTTCAGTCATGTATTTACATATCTATTTCAGATGTTCCAGTAAAATCTCTGAGAAAGAAAACAACAAAAGTTTTCAATTAATTGAAACACTATCAGAACCAAATTTGATACATGCAAACAATACCCCAGTTGTATCAACATCTAAATCTTGCAATTGGGATGTCAGAACATCAGATGATAGTTTTATCAAAGTAGAAAATATGGTTGAGGAACTTTGCAAATCACCTGATAAAACTGAATGCAATGTGGATCTAAATAATACATTGGATGTTATTGATTACATATTAAAAAATGGACCACCTTCTGATAAAGATGATGGCAAAAAAATGGTACCTAAGCTTGAGAATGAAACATGTGTATCCACAAATGATATTCTTGAAAATAAAGTAGTTAAACTTGAGGAAGAATCATTTAAGGATCCATCACCCATAAAAGTAGAAAACATTGATGAAAGAATTTCTTCATACTGTAACTTAACACCAGCAAAGTCTGACAGTCACAAACAGCAAAACAATATTTTTTTTACACCCTCATCTGAAATAAGACAAGCATCTAAGATGCCAATTTTTAAAACACCAGGACCTCCTTCCTCACAAAAGAAACCATCTGCTACATCTTTGAAAACAGCTTATAGTAGATCCAAAGCATATGAACACATAACTAGTCCAGTAGCATCCTATATAAAGAAAACTCCACAAGTGCCATTAATGAAGGATGTACATCCTAAAAAACCACTTCATTCTTCAGCTATTCCAAAATTTCTATGGAAATCTACACAACCAAAAGCATTTGATGCAGGAAATATTAATTTCCCATCCATTGCATATAGAAGTGCTAAAAAGACTAAAGTGGTAAGCATTAATTTTCTGTAATAAGATGTTGACAAAAAAGTTGCAAATTTTATCAGAAAAAGCAAGCAAAATAATGAAGTAACTGTTAATGTAAACATGCATTTGGAAATTAATATGTAATAGATACTAGTTCATAATAACCAAATATTAGAATGCATATGAAGCTCTTTTCTGACAATATATGTGAAAGAAGTTAGCTTTGCTAAGTTTGAGTACAATTTGATTGATAATAAATCATTGTATAATTATTATCCTTCCATTTAAACAGAGGACCTATTTGGAACCCCAGTCCTGTCTAGAGCCAATTCTTGTCTATAGGATCTTTCATTTAGGGTTATACTACCTGCAATTTTGATATATAAATAAACCCATTTGTACCATAGCTATTAATTATTATCATTACATTATTTCAGATTGATATTCCAGATGAAGAAAAGCTGCCAAAATGTCAATGGGTCAAGGAGATCACAACTACTTTACCTAGGCCAGTGGTTGTGAAGCATGATCACAGAGAAGTAAATTTTGCAAGAAAACCATTGATCCCAAAACAAGAAGATAGTTTTGCAGAACTGTCATATCATCAGGCAGATCTTTCAGTTTGTACTCAAAAGTCTGCATTCAAGCTTAAAAAGCATTTGTGACAGGGCCCTGCTCTACACGACGATTTTATTTGTCATTGATAGTACCTTTGACTAGTGGATTACTTCCATGACGTTAAATATCGTGAATCTTCAGTTGATTTATTGCGATCCTATTCAAGCTGAACTGAATTGTTTGTCAGATTGCATGGAAAATGTAACAATTATCACAAAACCAAATCAGTTTAGGTCCAGTTGAATCGCCTTGATAAGACTATCAGATCCAAAATGTTTATAAAATCTTAACTACAAATTTGCCATTTCACAAACACCTGTTTACTTTAATTATAAATATCTATGAGACTGTAAATTGTATACTACAAGTTTTTTAATTTTAAGGCATATTATTATTTAATTATCAAATTTTGTTTTCCCTCCAATATAATAATATTTCCAACCATATTATAACCATAGACCTAATCTCATTAATATCTAGGTTCCCCAGTAACTCCTGAGAATAACGATGGAGATAATAAATAATAGTAAAGAAACGAGTGATTTTCTTTTGTAAAAAATAATGTTTATGTACTTAATATTTCCCCTACGAAACGGGTATTTTAATTCGTACCTAATAACACTTGAGTTATGATTCGGCTGTTCCAGCATATGTATTAAAATTTGTAATAATTGAAACATGTATCAGTTTTTGTAAGCATTTAATTTTTTTACAAACAACAGTTCTTGCAAGCATTTTATATATTTTTACAAGTAACTACAGTATAGGGTACTTAAACTACATAACCATGTTGTATAGTATACAAAATATGTGCGGTGTAAATATTAAGGCGACTTCCGAGAGCCGCTCATAGGAAGATACCAACCTAGATTAATAAAATATATTATAACTGAATGAAATTGGCCCACCAAAACCTTTTCTTGACCTGATTTTTCATAGACTATTTTTTTTAACCAATCCGTTGTAGAGTTAATGTGAAAAAGGACGAACAGAAAACTCACTTGCGCGTTTACAATACTTATTAAATGATGTCAATAGGTACCTAATATGAATAAAGTCACATGGTTTGGCTCGCACGACTAAATATATAAATCAGATTTTAAGATATCGTCATGTTAATGTCACGCACATATTTGCACAATAGATAAAATATGCTTCGTTTGGGTGGGCCTAATTAAAAACAATATTAAATTCCTATATATATCATAAGAGTATAAAAATGGTTGAATAAATTCAACATAAGCACTATATTGTTTGTACGTAAATGTAAGCTTTTGATCTATGGCGACGTCAATGCTTAGAAGGCAGCTGTATATTGAAGCTCTAGATATTATGATGATGATTGATATTAGTAATTGTACAAAACAATAAACGTATGATATAACAAAGTCAATAATAAATGCATTATTAAAATCACTAGATTCGTAGAACGAACCTGCAATCGTGTCAATATCAAATCATTTCAGAAACATGTATAATTATTGTGCGAAAGAAGATTTTTTATTTATTTTAAAGTACTTCACATGTTAACCGAGTTTCTTTCATAAATTCGTATAAAACAACCAAGTTAGTAAATCTGCTGTCCACGGGAAGCCACACAAATAAACTAATCAATTCTCTTCCAGCTAGAAATTAATAAATCAATAACGGCTGGTCCCATCTCTAACAATGTAGAGCGTATACTATGGAAACCAGTCATGATATCCTACATTATTTACGAAACCTAATAAGCATATTGAGTTATACTCTGTTTATGAAGTACTTTTGATCCTGAAATATCGGAATCATTAGTACATAAATGCATCATTGTCGATAAACGGCACCATACAGTTTTACTTAACAATAGACATTTATTTGCTATCATTATATTATTTACTTCCAGTACCCTGCACATATTTTATAACACAAATATAAAATATGTCAGAAATTGTACTCATCAATATGACTTTTACTGTGGAACGAGTTCTCATAATGCGGGAACAAAATTGCTCGCCATAATTCCAGTTCACTATTGGCACGTGGGAGATTACAAGTCGTGCATTTGATATTAAGTACATATTTAAGTACGAAACGTTAACAATTGAAAAAATGGGTATGTATGGGGTACAAATTTAACAAATTCAACGCTATTTGAAGTGCTATATAACGAGACTCTTAGGGCATATTGTTTTTACGTACAAAGTATAAAGGAACAAGCTCGACTGACTGAGAGTTTAGGACATAATTATTTATTTATGAATAGCCATGTTACTGATCATATTTGACTTAAGCTATATAAAAAAAAAAAAAAAAAAAAAGGGTTACACAAAATTATGTAAATCATTGTCCTGGGGGGTGAATGAAACTTAGGTTGTGTTGAAGTTTATATCATTAAGTTAATGTTGTAGGTTCAAGCAATTTATGTTAAGGGCTAATTATATGTTTTCAATTTTAATCTATCCAGAACATTTTGGAGATCTAAAATACAATACAATATGATTAAGTAATACACATTCATAGATTCAAAGCCAAAGTCATTGACAAACTAAGTTATATAAAATTAGTCTTATTTATATTATAATCATAAAAAATACACAATACGAAATAACATTGTTAGTAAAATTTATAAAAAGAATCTAAAAATTTGAGATTCAAATAATAACATTATTAATAATAATATGTAATAGTATCAAAAAGTAAAAAATTGCCATTACATAAAAGAGCACGATTTTCATAAGATGCAATATAACAATTCATTTATATGCTGTTACATACATGAGTTGCCAAGTTACCGACAGCAACAAGTGCAACATGCAACAATACTACCTTAATTCGGTTTATGGTAACCTCATCAGTTTTGTTTGTTTCCGGTTTTTTCAAAGAACATGAAATCCTGGAACAAAAAATACAATAATTATAGTGAGCCCATTGCATTCATTAAAGTATAATTAAATTTAAAAGGTCATTAATGTCTGACCAAAATCAAATTTAACACAATACCGGGATGACTACGATTGCACTGTATCCTTTTGATTTGTATTTTTCTATTATTTACTATGACTATGAAAATATGTTATTTGACTTACGATTAAGAAGCATGCTCCTAATAAAACTGCTTTTATTTTCACATCCAGATCCATTGGGAAAGAAATTCCAAAATAATCGGAATCTGTAAAAGCCTCACGCGCCAATCCCGACCATTGTTTCGTAATTTTGCCAACTTTTGTTTCACCATCCGATGAATACACCTGGCATAACAAAGAAACATGTAAACTTAAACAAAAAACCTGCGTCGTAGGTAACCGGCATTGACGTAAGACCTTCCATGATATTGTAATAATGAAATTTATGAAAACGTTTAGAGTAGTAAAAAAGGGGAATGTATGTAGAAAGTTTTTAAGATATGCTTTATTGTAAAGAGTTAGGTGTGGAAAAGATTATACTAAATAATTAATACATATCCTACTAATATTATAAATGGAAGATTTGTATGTATTACTGTTTGTTACTCTTTCACGCAAAAACTACCAAACGGATTTAGATGCAGCTTGGCACTTATATAGAGCATATCCTGGAATAACACATAGGCTACTTTTTATCCCGAGAAAAATGACATCCTTCGGTAACGCGGGTAAAACCGCGGGGGACTGCTATATATAAAATACATATTCACTATTTGGACAGGCACTACAGCCGATCGGAGACGGTCTCAGTAACCGTGAAAGTATTGTTCATAATATATAACATGATAGCAGACATCGACCTCTATTACAAGAATAGGTGGCAACATATTAAAATGTTGATGTGTTTCATATGTCCAGTTCCCCACGATCCACGGCATTGCTCATTAAATATTATTTTCCTAAAATACCGTTAACTCGCATGTCACGTAATGTCCTTCCTGTCATTGTCGAAATGTGACGGCATTAGCGTGACCATATAAATAGATAATTAGCATTTAAAGTAGCCATATAAATGAAGGGTGCAAATACATAAAACTGATATCAAAAAATGCAGAAAAGTATTAACAACACTTTTACTTTGTAGATATCAGAGAGCTAACAGGAACGATAAAAAAATTTACTCGACTATGTATTTTATGTGTAATAGGTACATATGTTTTATACAAACAAAAAGCTATGATAACAAAATGTTCAGGTATATCAGTTGTGTAGTCTATACTTACATGAAATTCGACATCACCACACAGGGAGAATGTACAAACAGGTCCTTTGATTCTTAAGACGACATCGCCCACGGCGTTTTTGATCATATAGCATGGTTTGCATAGAGACCACTCTTGTTCAATCGAGCCGATGACAGTCCCCGGTGGTGCCGTTACCTCCATGCTTTGAAGCCAGCATGGGCACCAGCACGAATCACATGCCAATGGACGATTCAGATGTATTACCTATAATTAAAAATATAAATTTATTGTACTATGACCATAGTAGGATGCACTTATGAAATCAAACATACTGATGGAAGTTACCATCAGTTTAGAAGTTAGTCTTCAACTGAATAAAACCAGCAGTGTTTTTTCTTATATAAATGAGTTTTAAACATTAAATGAAAATATTTCTTTTGCATGAAGCAAATACCTAACAAAAACAATCAATTTTGTTAACCTTCCTATGTACCCTTTTTGCTCATACTTTCAGTGGTACTCTAACTATAGAAGCAAGTTACATCATATGTCATATAGCTAGCTAATGGAAACAAATATCTCGGTATCTATAAAATATTTACCTCTTTCCCAAAGTTATCCATTATTTTCATGTCAAAAGGACGCATGGGTCCACAACAGTTCCTGGTGCAGCAATCATTCTCTTCAACTGCATAATAAACCTTCTGTCCAACACTGTTCTTTACTGTATATTTGTTATTTGTTTCAAATCCTACAAATGCCTCCAACAGCTCAACTTTCTGATGCACAAGCAAGCGATCAATCAAACTTAGGTATTCCAAACCTGGAGGACAATTTCCAAGTCCTTGTGGAATACTCATCCATCCACCTGGAACAAACATAATAGTCATACATAATATTACTAAGACATAGACAATATCCATTATTTTGAAATTTATGAATTAATTTATTATTATTTATTTAAGTTACCTTAAGACTGCAAATGATCTGTGATATATGATAATTTAAAATACACTATGCATTTAATGAAAATTATTAACATGTTACTAATAAATATGATGTTTTACTATTGCATTACTTAATTTAATTAATAAAACCCCTCAACAAGAGTGTAATCTGTATTTAAAAATAATCTTTTTTCTTCATCTGACAGAAATTGTTCATAGCCATTGTGTTGGAAAATATACTTATAAAATCTTCTCAGACTCCGCTTAACACTTGCAACACTTATTGTTTCAATATAAATATGTTTATTTTTTATATTTGTAATTTTCATACACTTTTTTGATACTTGATCTTTAAATTTGGACCAATGTACATGACTCAATTTGGTTTGATTATGTTTAGGTCCTACTTGCTGTAACATTTCAAATGCACATTTTGGGTTATTTTTCGACATAGTGAATTAAAAATTGATCAATGAACTTCACAAAATACAGCCAGACTTTAAAATTGTTAGACATCTATCAATGCTCACACCAAGTATTGAAATACATTTATGTATAAACAGAAAATACTCTTATCTGAGTAAGGAGTCATTACCTCCATTATGTATGTTCAATAATACAAACAAATAAGACAAGGACTTGCTGCATATTATCTTAAATAAACTGTTATAAATACTACATAAATGGATACAGATGTCATCACCTCAAACTACATAGATAAATGCAATTTTTATCTAATGTAATTTATTTTTATAATCTTTGTTAAATGTCATGTGGTTATACATATAGGTAGACACATTGTTTAGAACCCCAAATATTAACACAAACTAAATTACCTGGAGGAACCTGTTGTGCGCTAGGCTGTTGCATAATTGGTGCTGGGTATCCTGGTTGAGGATGTGGATACCCTGGAGCATAACCAGGTTGAAAACCAGCTTGGAAACCTGGCTGAAAGCCTGGTTGAAAGCCATGCTGCATCCCTGGCAATGGCTGAGCACCTGGTGGCAAGGCTGGGCCTGGTGGTGGGCCAGGGTATCCAGATTGAGGAACCATTGGGTAGGAATCATTATGTTTTCCATCCTCAGGAGGAGGAGCATATCCTTGACTAGGCGGGAAATTTGGAGAATATGGCATCGCTTTGTGAGACATCTTACATACTGAAAGAAATATACATTTAATTAATCATTAATATTTTTCCATAATGCAGAAAATCTTTTTTTCAGGGTTATGCATGCAGAAGTTACCAATGCAATCACTTAGCCGAGAAGGTAATATGAAACCAATGGCTTAGCAGCTGTATGAAGAACACAAATCTATTACAGATTGGGGGTTGTACTAACACTGAGACCAGTTTCACAGTATCTCTGGTAATTAGAGAAAAGTGTGTGGTTGGACACTCCTACATTCCATTCAATAGCATAAATAAGGTTTATCCATCTATTAAGAAATCTGTCCTAAATAGATAAAAGATAAAACAATAAGCCCAATGAGGTTAATATATTAATAATTATATAAGAAGGCATATTGTTTGTATGTTTTTTTCTGGCAATAAATAAAAAAAATATTAAATAATCAATTACTAGATACTGATTGGATACAACATAGCACTGCAGTTGAGACATATTTTGGATATTCATGTATAATCTATTCAAATTGTAAATTTTACACGGTTGACCAAATACACAGATTCTATTTGTAAGTCGGAATGAATGCGGTGAAAACGAAGAGTCGTTATTCGATATATATTGTGTGATTGCTAACGCAACTTACGGAAATAGCTCGCGGGTCAAAAAGGCCGGCTGAACAGAATCAATTAAATAATAGTATTTATATGGAATCGACGTTTACACAATTCTCAAGTACTTATTATATTAACCGATTTAAATTAATACAAAAAAAATATAAATACCTACCTATTAAAATGTGGTCAATTAATATATATCCACTCGAGGTCAATGAAGATTAGTCTTGTATACTGGATGGAGGTCAAAGAACAAGGACCGACCGACCGAATGATTGACCTTGGGTGTCTGCACAGAGTATTATTCTGGATGGGTGGCTTTTTCGTCTATACTTTATTTCTTCTCGTTTAAAAGTTTTAAAACTTATGGCAACCAAATGCTTTTCATAATATTGCCAATTTCGAGTAATATTATGAGTGAATACTTACACAATATCGAGTCTCTCACCATCCATACAAAAGTCTGGTATGAGTAAAATTATAGCCATTCTCCTAAAACTTTTACAAGCTTTTCAGACAAATTGAAAGTAAGTCACGTATTCATTTCATTTCACTTTACTGGTACGTACACTTGGAAAGATATTTAATAAATATCACCGAAATCATTCAATCATAGCAATTTTATAAAAATAATAATTATAATCGTTCAAGCAACGCAAGTTCCCGCCAAAACGTCGTCAGATGTTTATATTTTTTTTTACTTATGTCAATCTAAGATTATAAGATATCAAGGGCCCCAAAATGACCCATAATCGATAGTCGTGTTATTGATACTCAATATTATGCAATAAAAAGTATCGATAGTGCGTCGATTCTATTGGCCACATATCGATTTTCTTTTTGATGCATCAAAAGGGGTATATAGCTTTACCTTTAGATGAATATTTCAGTGAGCGCTAAGGGCACTTAATCGAGGCATACAATCGATTTGTAATATTTCATGCAATTCTATCGATACTATAAATGTTGTGATCTTCATTTTAACAACGGTAACGTAAATTAACAGACGCAGAAAAAATAGCCTTTGTTTTCTGCAACATATTAAATAAAGCACATAAAACTGCCGAAAGAGAACGAGCCCAGTGAGTGTATGAATTTATTGACAGTTACACTGTCATCTAACAAACCTCTGAATCCTTTATGAAATATGTTTAAATGCAAGAATGGATACTGACTATTACTTAGTAAATTATCTCAATCGCAACACACACACAAATGCCTGTACCTAAATCCTTTCCTATATTCCGATTTAGAATTACAAAATATTTTTATTTTTATAATGTTAACCATTCAAACAGTTCGTCATCCGAATTGTGGAGTAATCTGTGAACTATTCACTTCTATCGGCACCTGATTCTATTGAAATAGATTGTGGTAAAATTTCCAATTACATTTGAAATTCTAAATAAAATGTTATTTCTTAGTGGCTACAAAATAAACATATTAATTGTCCTCTAGGAAACGAAACAGTATAGAGTTTTTTGTGATATTGATGTTCTTAAAGTAGATAGGCTAATAAAATTGTTATATTGCCGAAAACTTTCGAATGGGATCCTTTTTTAAATATAGAAGTCATAGAGAACTAAATCTTACAGTACTGACAACATTAAGAAAATTTGTTATATCCGCTATAATGTTACCAGGATAATGGTTTTTCCAATCGAACGAGTAAATTTCCAAAAAGTGAGAGGTACTTCACAATAATAAACATCAATATTAAAATTATTTTGTATGTTATGAAATGAATATTCAATACAATATTTTCTATATAATTTGAAAAAGTAGGGTATCACAGTATTTGTTCATAAGCAGGAACTATTTTATTTCCTAGAATATGAAGCAAAAAGAGATGATTAGAAAGAGCAGCATGGTGCAGTAATTGTAGTGTTCCAGTGTCTAATTCTTACGTTATTTGGGTTTCTGCATCATAAGCCTCATATTACACTGGACTTGCGTACGGTTTTATTACCATTTCCAGACAGTTTAGATTTATAATCAAACCTTTTTCTTCAGTATTAGATATTGAAAAGCAATGTGCTCTTCAAAAAAGTCACAACGACAACCTCTAGATCAACAAAATTGTTCGACGTAACGTCGTAATGTTTTCATTTGAGGTATTGTTTTAAATCGCCGTACTGTGAAATACACTCAACTAAAATCTATTCCCCTTATTGTATTTAGATATCAGCATTTAGGAAAAGTGGGTTTCATCCATTATGAACAGGCAAAAGACGCAGACATATAGGATTTCCATTCGTAACTTTCGAGTTATAGTAAAATGATCTTCATTCCACTAGTGATCATACTAATTATTTTAGACGAGTTGAATAGTTACGATTCATTTCACGTAACTTCTCTGGTATCATTTTATTGGGTAAAATATCATCAAAATTATTTTAAAGGAACTCAAAGTTACACAATTTTATGAAATTATCAAAAATGTTTATTATCTACTTCGAGTTATCTCAGCGTGAGTGTAGCGGGAGATATTGTTTAAATAAATATAATCCTATGTCTGTGTGAAGTTTAATGTGTATGTCTGGCAATACTGGCATCCGGTTCGAATTATTCTCCAATCTGCATTCCATCCATTCACCAATCAAACCATTGCAATAAGGTGCATTGACCAACCTGCAGGTTACTGTTGCCGATTCTATCTAGTAGATCAGAGTACCTACTCGTCAAATCAGTTAGATGACTGCTTCCGCGTTTGTATCTTCGAAGTTCTATCATCGCGATGCAATCGGAGTTGTTTTGCCACTCATCTAACTAAAATGGCGTCGCTGTATATCAATTAGCTCGCAACGTTACATAGTGATCGCATCCGAGTGAGTCATAAACCAACATAGCAATGACATTTTTATAGCACACAGTGTGAATACGTTTCTAAAAACGGTGGAAGACTGGCAAGTGTAAAATAGGAGCACAATAATGCGCGAATTCAAAGTGGTCGTGCTGGGTTCGGGTGGGGTCGGCAAGAGTGCGTTAACTGTGCAGTTTGTGTCTGGTTGTTTCATGGAAAAATACGACCCCACAATAGAGGATTTCTATAGGAAAGAAATAGAAGTGGACAACTCACCATGTGTTTTAGAAATATTGGATACCGCCGGTACGGAACAATTTGCTTCCATGCGGGACCTGTATATAAAAAACGGGCAAGGATTCGTCGTAGTGTATTCTCTAACAAATCATCAAACGTTTCAAGATATTAAGCCGATGAAAGAATTGATCACGCGCGTGAAGGGGTCCGAGCGCGTGCCCATTCTGCTGGTGGGGAATAAGGCTGATTTGGACCACCAGCGCGAGGTATCGCAGACGGAGGGCTCTGCACTCGCGCAGATGTGGAGCTGCCCCTTCGTAGAAGCCTCCGCCAAGAGCCGTACCAATGTCAACGAAATGTTCGCCGAAATAGTGCGCGAAATGAACGTTAGCCCCGAAAACAAGAAGACCCCATATTGTTGTTGTACAGTGCTTTAATATCTAGAGTGTAATGTGGCATTTATTTCTCGTAAGACTGCAAGGGCGAGGCGGCAATGTGGCCGCTTCTGCTCGACGGCCAGTTGCCTCCAGCCGGGAGCTTGGCGGCGGCGGTGGTGGCGCGCCGGCCCCGCCTGCTGGACCCCTGGCGGTCGCGATGCGCGTCATATCACGTTGTTAATATCTTTGATACATACCATTGTCCAATCGAGGTGCTTTATCTTATATTTTCATACTTTAGTACTGGTAGATACTCCCGCAATAAAATGGTTATAATATGATATGAACAGAAGCCTTGTTGGAGTATACTCATTGTGAACCAGCATGATCAGCATGATTTTCTTTACCATAAACCAGAATGAAAATCAGATGTAACAAAACATTTAATGTAAAGTAATATTAGTCTTTGTATATAATTTCATGAGATTAAAGGTGTTGAAGGACAAGGACTGTTTAGAGAATTAAAGAAGCCATCCAAATATGCAATAAACTTTTAATGATTGTGTAGTGGAGTGTGATGAGTAAAGGTTTACACCTTAGTCATATTGCAGATTGTGTTTGTGTAAATTATGTTTAAATGAGAAATCAGTAATCAAGGAAATACAGTAAGAATTGTCAGTTGTGTGATTGTGTTTTAAAAGTCTACCAGGATTTGTGATAATACATATAACAAAGTATCTATAATAAAAGTTTTAAGTGGGAGATTAATAAGTGAAGTTTTATTCTTCAGAAATTAAGGTAACCGTAGGTATTATTTTACTCTTCCAAAATGTATGTAGCTTTACTTTTCAGTCTCTGGTGCCAAATGCCCAGTTGCAGTGTAGGCAGTTAATTAATACTTCTTAATATGACTTACACCACTCGATTCATGTTTCGTGACTCATTTTCCAGTTAAAATATTCAAGTAATTTAATTTTGTAGTAGAATACAAACATGAAAAACAAGTATCCTATAAACAAAATTTGTTCTTTCTCAATTTCCAATAAAACAAAACAGATTTCAGATTTTTATATTTCCATTTAAAATCGGGTGTCAAAAGAAACGATCTTCCAAAATTTTATAATATTATTGTTGATGTGACATCAGCATATTGTATAATTTTATTGATGATAGAAATGGAATTGTCTCTTTTTAGATTACATAAAAATATGTAATCTCACATCGCTTGAAACAAAAGATTTTCTTTTATGACCATTTTATGGAATTGATCCATAAAAATTGTTAATGATTTTTTTTATTTATATGCAAATTTTTTTCATATGTTTAGAGTGAGCTAGATGCATGTTTTTTTATAAAAAAAATTGATTGATTTAGAGCACCTAATTTGATATTGTAAGAATTATCATGAGACACACATTATATTAGAAAAGTTAGTTTGCTTATTTATCTGGAATTATTGTATTCTAACGACCCAGACTTGAATGAAAGCTATGAGTGTTCAAAAAAACATCTCATGTCAGCAAGAATACAAATATTTTGGTTTTTAAAGGACTCCATAGTTCTGATATGTTATTTGATTCAAAGTCAGATTTGAAAAATGTATGGTTCATAAAATGACTTGTCTGGTATTTTCATCTACTTTTAACTAACATAATGTTAGTTAAAAGTAGATAATGCTTAGGTGTTTTGTACATAGTTGTGTTTATAGATACTGTTGTGCTATATACCTACTGACTAGTTACCAGTTAAAGAATTTGAATGGTCCAGACCATTCAAAAGTTGACACAAGAACTGACATATTAGTAAACAAAATTATTTTGGAAGTTTACTTAGTAAAACTTCTCACCGACCAGTCTCATAGTATCTAAAATGTTTCATCCTTTTGCGCTAAAAGGTGTATAAAAGTAAATTACTTACATAAATTACAGTACATAAGAGTCCTGATGAGGGATCTAGGGCATGTTTTGTCATCAGTCCTTTTATATTTAAAAAAACCAGTGTTATTATCATTTAGAGTTGTCATTTAAATCATTTTATTTTTGTAATTTTTTAATTTAAAGCTGCCTAGTGCGAGTCAGAGTTGCAAACGAAGGGTACCACCATGTTTTCAATGGAAAAAAATTACTATTCCATTTTTTGTTATTATAGCGGGCATGGTAGTACACTGAAAATTGTCGTCTGTGTCTACCTTCTACATTTCAATAGATAACCCTGTAGCGGACCGACAAGGGGCGATAGTAATAGGGTCCCGTTGCCACCCTTTGGATACGGAACCCTAAAAATAAATTTTGCTGTATAATGTTTTGATTAAGGGTTAATTTTAAAATCGGTAATTAAGTGACTAACAGTTCAGTGAATAATAAATAATGAACAACATCGAATCAAAAAGTCCAACCAGATTTTTATTCACTATGTTCTATTTTCCAAATTCATACACTTATGAGTAGATTCTGTAATGTTTTGATGACTATGGTTTGAAACTTTTGAAAATAGCTAAAATTCAAAGCGATTGAAATCACAGGGCGAACGATTGTTATACATATTATTTATTTACCTTACACATCACGCCGAAATGAAACTTAAGTAACGGAATGTAAAAGAACTATTCCTCTTAATCTGAGTTTTATTTCAGCATCAATATTTGGGATGAAATAATCCGTTGCTGTGCTGAGTGGTACGTTGTTGAGGCGTAATAAGGCGATGCTTTGCGTTTACAGTGTTTTCGTGCGCCACTACTGTTTAGATGCCGTTACTGGCCCAGATAAACCTAATTCGCTCGGACATTGACGGCAGGGTGTTGTGATGTGTTTACTTCCTGCTTTATTTTATTAATATCCAGTCCACAGTAACTATCTATCTAAAAATAAAATTGTATGGTTTACTCTGTAATCCATAATCTAATCTTAAGTCGGACCATAACAAATGTTCTCTGTATGTACCTATACGTACACACACATCCACACATCGGCAGAATTAGGAAATCATTAAAATATTTCGACATTTAAAAATTTTGTCGGGTACAATTGGTCTAGACAAGAGTGTTTCGTAAACAATTATCGAATCGTAATTAAAAAAAAGTTTATATTAGATACCTGAGCCAGAGCAGTAATCAGCTGAAGCAGAGCTTCAAGACAGTCAGTGTTATCTTGTAACTACCGAGGTTAGTTTCAAGACTTTCGAACGGAATTACGCTATGCTAAAAAGACGTATTCAATTAAAAATCGATCGATCGATCGATCCGTTTCGTAAACAATTTACCTAGGCATTAGTAAATAGGCAACGTTCAGAAATTGGCCTAGAACGTAATGTATGTCTCACCTATTAACTCTTGCTTTTATTATATCTTGTACGATTTCGATATGAATGCAAGGTCTCTCTTGGAATAGAAGCGCCTCGCTCGACGAGTCTCCCGCGCACCTCGCACGCTGGTGTGCCGCGTGTGGGGTGGCTATAAATACCCTATAATGTACTAATACACGTCCGCTCCATATAATGCCATTGCCAGTAATGGTTAAATTATATTCATAAAAAACGCGACTGCGACCTACATGACTGCCTCAAACCAAGAACGTACTCACAATTGTAAAAAAGTTAAGTATTTTATTTAAATATCACATGGTTATATGAAATGGATAAGTAACAGAAGGTGTAGTTACGAATAATAGGTTTGTTGTTTACATGGCTGGCGGTACTCGAATAACGACAATATGAATGGGGTCTCTCTTTAGTTCTCATGACTCGCGTTCTCATGGAAACAAATGCGGGTGCAGCAGTAGGTTGGTTTAATTGTTGCAAATTTAAAAAATAAATATTGCTGTTTGAAATACTTACAAGAACATTAATAAAATTGTTGAATCGTTAATGAAATTGGGCCAACAGAACAAAGCTACACTTAACAGATTTCGACTACCCACTTGAAACCCTACTGAAGCAAGTCTTGCACCGTGCCATTAGTGTTGCTGAAATAAGCAGTTATGACAGACAGACCAAGTCGCATCATATGGGGGGTTTCTTTTTATCAGTACAGGAAGCATTAAGCATGAAATATAAATAAAAAAAATTAAGTCGTTCACTTAGTTTTGAGCGTGAGGCAATCTCAACAAACTTTCTTCCTAGCTCTGTGTGAGAACATTGGTTTGTCTTGCAGAATTTGCTGCTGGCAACGGCACTCGAGGTCGTTTTAATGTTGCCCTTGTGCAAAGAGGCTTACAGGTTCAGAGCCATTTTAATCCGTGGCACATCTTTAGCTTGCAACAGCAAGTGGATCATCTTGGCATCATTTCCATTTCTAGTTTCAGCAGCGGAAGTTAATGATATATCCGTCCATATGCGATACCTACCATTGAATTGGGTAGGTCTCATTGGCGAAATACATATTTGTGTCCATGTGCTTAATGGACATGTCTGTTTGTTCCATTGTGCTTGGTATCCATTGTTTGTTACATCTCTGCCTAGTTTGGAATCAGATGGTCTGAAAAAGAAGGATATTAAATACAGACATTAACTTAGTAAATGTTAATCTTTCTGTTCGTGGTTAGTGCGTGTTGTCTGTTGGTAGTGCGCTGCGCTCTAGCGAGTCCTCAGTTTGTTGCGCAAGTATAGGTATATATCGATAGTAGGTATATATAGGTAGGTTTATACCAGTCTCACTTCGATTGCTTGCATCCAGCATGACACAATCGTTTCTTACAAGTGCCATTCTAGTTCCATAAATTGAAATTGATGACACCTGAACACGTAGTCTCAATGGTTAGGTTAAAAAAATAGCCATGTAGAAATAATTACAGTGTAAACTCTTTATAACGAAACTCAAGGGACTGAGCATTTTTTGTCGTTATAGAGAGTTATCGTTATATGGAGTGAACAAAAAAAAACAAAACAAAGTGAACAAACCAACCAACTTGGGCTCACTTCAACGTTATAGGGAGTTTATCGTTATAAAGGATAACGTTATAAAGAGTTTACACTGTAATAGGTATTTATTTGGAACCTAACAGCATACTCTTTATTTTCTTTGTTATACCATTAAAGACGTACTGACGCGTCCGTTATGTTGCTTCTTGGTAGGATAATATATTGTCTTAACATACACAATGGATACATTTTTCTCTAACTTGTCTGAGACTGATTCTATTACAGTATAAACGGCTTTCTGTGTTAAACTTGCACGTTGGGTGGAATTACTTTAGTTAGTAGATACAGTCATAATCACGTTGCTAGTTCGTAATTGAGGGGCCAGAATGAGTTTTATGTTTATTAGGATAAAGCAGAGTTCACTTCGTGCCAATGTTCTTTATTAGTTTGCGGGTGGGATGTAGATACTACAACACGTGCTCTGCTTCCGAACGTTCGTCACAATAACAAAATAAAATGAGAGACAGGCATTGTGTTCGATGGTCCTCGAAGGCAACATGAATGCCACGTGTTGAACAGGTTTTAAAATCTATGTGCATCTTTTGTTCTCGTATTGATTTCATCTTCTACCAGTAACAACGAGCGGTGGGCAATCTAAAGAAAAATAACGTTTCCCCAGTCGCTGTTTTTCATAAAGCGGACCATTCTTCATCCAAGCTTTAAAACTTGTGTTATGATATTGAAATAGGTAATTCAGGCCTGGTAAAACTACCGGAACCTTGTATTCTTATTCAACGATAAAAATAAGTTAAACGGGCCAAGTACGTGTGCCTTGAAACACGCGCAGTGTAGGGTTCCATAGTTACAGTCAGTAAAATGTAGTAGACTGGCTAGACTATAGGTACTTATTGTTCTGTTTTGATGTTAAGCTGACTTAATAAAAAAGCCAGGTAAGTGCAAGTTGTTGGACTCACTGCGCCCTAAGCAGATATTTTTTTTTTTTTTTTTAGCAAACAAGCTGACGGCCCGTCTGATGGTAAACGGTCACCGCAGCCTATGGACGTTTATTATTTACAATTTACACACAACACCGTTTATCGAAATTTGAAACTAGAACGCGACCAAATAATACAGGAATGCAATTGGTTCATAGTCTTCATTTCGCACACTAGTTATGAAACTGGTTACTACTATAATACAGTTTACCTACTACATATATATATATAGATATTAACACCCAGCAGAACAAAGTTAGGTTCATGTACACAAATGTTTGTCGTGAGTGGGCATCGAACCGACCTGCAGCAAATTACTTATACAATAATGACTTGTAGGTAATTATTGTCATTGCCAAAACTATTACTCATAATAGAACCTACTGTACAATAGTCTCAGTAACTCATTATTGGGTAACTGACCAAATAAATACATTTGTAGGTTGCATGCATTCATTTGCATAAGAATTTCCAAGTAAAAGTTTTGCCAGGTGTAATAATAATGAAACTATAACAAAAGTGCTCATCAGAAGTGAAACCATTTCGAATCGAGTATCACGAACAAACATTTTGTACGTGTCTAGTTAGTGGGGCTGCGTGAGTAAGTGGTAGGTATTGGAGGAAACCTATTGGCAGGTATTGCATATCGGAAAATGTAATGTTAATATTTTTGAGTGAACTACCAAAAATACAAACAGAAATAATTACATATGCTCCCAAAAGATTTCTAGGTCTTCGGTGAATGCAGAACTACGGAAGTAGTATTAGGCTTCTTTGTTATTGATTAGTTAATTACCTTCAAACCTTATTCTCTTTCGTTTAAGATTATGATAGATTTATTGACTTAACTTTAATTTCAGAATATGATACTATAAGATGATATTTTTTCATCGATATTCTTTATAACCTGTTTTATTTTTAATCTAGTTATAAAGGGAAGTTGCAGAAATTGGTAAGCTCATTCATAAAACATGTAGCAGGGAAGGGACGCACGTGACTCCAAGGGTGATGGCTGAGGGTGGGCTTCAAAGTTTATCTGCCTTTACGATACTTACCTAACAAATATAATCGCAATAGTAGACTTTCCTATTACATGTGGTTACAATAAATACATAATAAAAACAAAATCCTTAACTCGTCTAACAAAAGTATTGGTACTTTGCCAATTTCTTTGTGAAGTTACCACAATATTCAATGTCGAGGTTTTGGATGTGCGAACATCTTTGTTGTTCCTCAACTACAATTTTCCACAAAACATCATTTACTGTAAGTTACACAGTAAATTATGTTTTACAGTTTTTTACTTACCTACTTAATAACAATTTGACCACTTCTCTCACAGTATTCTTTCATGTCTGATATGTTAAGAAATAATTATAATAATTTGGTGGGTACATGTTTATTCTAGTAGCTGGGCTGTAACAAAGGTCATTGGGAAGTGGCACGACTGTTTTTTACTGCTTTTTATCTGGCGTGGAATCGAGCGAAAGGTATCATCATACCGCTTCGTTTCCTGGTGAAATCGCGCAGGTACCAAGGTATATTCTCACACGCGCCTAGTAAAAAACTCCTGTATAGATGAGCTGCTACAAGGTTGTTGTTTGTATTGAAATAGGTATGCAGAGCGTGTCTCACTACGGAGCGGAGCGCGCGTACCCGAGAATTGGGTGTGCGTCGAGTTGAGTCACGGTTAGTACGATGGCATACCGCCAACGTTCCCGACACTGAGAACACCAGATACGATCAATGAAAATAACTTTTATAGGTATGTAAGTATTGTAAATATTTCCTGTTTTGATTTATTGGACCACAATCAGTAGCTTGGTTCAATTATTAGAATATTATTCTAATATTTATCAGGTAAAGTTTAAGTTAAACATGTTCTACCGACAAAGGGTGGGTTTACCGATCCGTAGTTAGGTAAAAACTGCAACTAAGTACCTAATATTTTAAGTTCAGGAACCAAGTGGATTTATAATAAGTATTTAATAACTAATATCAAAGATTGTCCGCGTAAGGGTATAAAACCCAGCTATCACCGTTAATTTATTGTCAGTGAGTTGTCTATTACTGAGGCTAACCAATTAGAAGGTTCATCAGTAGGTTTTTGCTTAATTATTCACACATTGTTAGTTCAAAAATAAAATTTTGACCATTGGTCACTTTGAGTCCCTAGATGACTAAACTCGTTAGCAATGAGGGATAATATGCGTATTAATGCAAAAAAATACGAGTACCTTTTTACCTTCTTAAACTTGGCCGCTATTCTTCAGCTACTAATACGTACCTATGTACGATACTAATCGTGTAATACTTAAGTGGGTATACACTTTCTGTGTCTTTATAAGGAATCCTCATTAAGTAGGTACAACAGTAAGTAGCTAACTAACTACTTGTCAAATTGTACATGTGGTTAGTCATTCAATAGCTGATTACTTACAGTTCTTTTAAGCGTTTTATTTTAATAACAAGTTGCAACTTGCAATAGGTATTCTCACAGATAACTGGAAGTAGAAAGCGAACGTGGGAGCAATATTATGGCGCAGCCGAAGTAGCATTGGCTTGGCCGTGTGTGTGACGTCAGCTCAACACCCCATAGTACGGCTTCTAAATTTTTTACCCTGTAGTCTAGGCCACGTATTGAGCCACTACCTTTCTAATTTTATTAACTTAAAACGGGTCACTTAGGACCCTACTGCAAAAATAGAGCGAACTATAACTTACCTACATTGGTTGGGACCTACGCACGTAGCAGTGAAATGATAAACTTTGCTGTGTAACAAAAAATGTCTTTGACCATATAACCATTGTTTCTCTTATTACGTTACTTAAACTTAAAAACGCATAAGACCGTATTGAAACGTAGAAATTCGACGGAAACTTTAAAGGTCGAATGTGTGGTGGTAAGCGCACCGCGTGGTTTAAATGGCCATGGTCAGGGCGTGAGGCGGGAAGTGTGAGGGTGGTCTAAGGCCGATCAAACCGATGGTCAATCGACCTAGTCCAGAATGTAAAGTGGATGGATCTGACACAGAACCGAATAGGTATATTGGCGCAAGAGAGAGCAGGCATAAGTAAGTTACACAAGTGGGTTGACGTGGGCTGATATTATAATATAGGTAGGTACAATACCTAAATTCTACAGATTATGGTGCTCTTTATATTTTCTTACAATTTTTTTTTTCTATCTATTTTGGGTTACAGCTGTTGTCCGTGATCTCACGGACTATCCTCTACAATTTCATTTTGTATGTTTCTATAAATCACAAGCGTGGATCGATGTTATTAAATTTGTTGGTAATATTGGGTGATTTATTACCAATTTTGACATTCAAATTGAATCATAATAACACTGTTGCAAGTTGGCCGATCGTAATGATGCCCACAGACAGCCAGCCGCTACCGTCTCGACATAGACACGGTGCTATTTCACGGCCGCAGCTTCAGTTCTAAATTTGAAAACCATAAACTAACAAGACCTGAGAAAGAGGTACCTATTTATTTATTAGCATATTATTGTAACTAAGATCTGTTGGTAGGTTAAAATTAAAATAATATATAAATAAATTTATTTATACTAATAATTTTTATAACACAGTGTTGCCATTATATATTGTAAACATTACAAAACCTATTATTACCAATTATAGTTGTCGCGATCGAATATGCGTTTTGACAGCTGAATGTTGTATAAAAATTAATGATGGCGTTATGTGTAGGTTCATCATTATCATCATTGAATTAACCATTGATGAATAGATGAACCTTATCTAAAAACAATAAAGATGATTTTAATATTTCTATTATATTCTTCGCTGTCAAAACGGGCCTTTTAGATCTCGACAACTAAAGACGCTGTAGTGCTAAAACAAGACCTAAATACTAATAAGCTGAAGATGTAAGTATTTATAAAACAATTAGAATATCATGGTAAATACCATTGTATTAATTATATACTTATGAAATGATCACGGTGACACAGTACGGTCCGTGCATGGAAGTAAATAACGTGTACCTACTTTACTCACTCAGCGATTTACGTAAGTAAAGGTCTGCTTATCGCAGCGTCGAACATCGACGTGACGTCGCGTAGAAAGCGATTTCAAGAATATTTACGCAACAGTCATTTATTCGACAAATCGGTTCCATTTGATTAACAACATTTAGTAGTACCTACCAACTTACGTTATAAATACATGATAAGTTATACTCGTTAATGGCCACTATAATAATATTTTGAAGAATAAAAAAACAATAATTTTTCACAGATTTTATCACAGTCACAAATTTTGTAGCAATTTAGATCATTTTTATTTTATTTAAATACAAGATTTTTTTTTTCAAAGAATTTTAGATTTCTTAAACATTGCTAAGATTGTATCTCTACCTTGGTGTACCTTCTATCTATATTTTTCCAAAAAAAGGGTTTGAGTTTATTACTTATACCTGCTTATAGCTTTTTGGACCGTGAAGACGCCATATAAACACAGACGTCTAATGCTGTATTGTGCGCGATTATTGTAGATTACACAGAATGATTCCATCAATTCACAAAATTTATGACTTGGCTCATCGCTTTTATTCTGGTTTGGTTTGTTGTAATATTGGGCTGAGTATGTGTCGCCACGCCATTATATTCACCCGTTGTATGTGCGAGCGAGAAAGCAGAAGTTCATATTCGGATAACACTACGCAGAATAGGGCCGTATCTCGTCATAATTATAGGCCGGGAGCGCAAGTCAAGCGCAGTTCTTGGTTGTATGCGTGTGACTCACATCGCGTTGATTGGCTCATCCGGTTCTCTTTGTAGACATGTCAACTTTTTAACTAAACCCATATTTTTATGTCGGTCGCAGTTTAACTTTGAGGATTAACTTTATTATCAATCACCTCACACAATATTTACGAGATAACCAGTCTCTACTAGACCATATTAATAGAAAATGAATAGGTAAAATGTATAAACTGAAGTTACTAACAAATCACTAAAATATGAAATTAGTTCACCTATTCAGGCTTATTATCAAGTTCAGGACAGCACAGTGTCACAAAAATAAAAAGATAGGTACTATGATAGATTGTATTCGTTATAATTACGCCTATGTAATGTAAACAGGGTAAGTTCAGTCATGTTTAGTGCATTTCGAGTTACGGCCTGCGGGCCGACTAACTGCTTTAGTTATTTATTTTTATGTTTTTTGCTCTCCGCATGCCTGCTAAGTGCAAATGCAAATGGTTCTTGTCTCGTTTACTAAGATGTTTTTATACACCCTTCACCCTTCAATTTATTGAAGTACCATTATTTTGTTCTGAGAAAAGTTGTAAATGAAACGAGTCAAGTGAGTTAAGTAAGTTATAATATGTAGATATTATACAAGTACCTATACATCTCTGTAAACGGTTTAATTTTGTAATCCCTGCACTTACCTAGTTGAAAAGTATCCAGTAGGTAAAAGTATACCTAGACTAATGGCTACGATTGGTACGAATGGTACTTTAGTCGCGTGTGAGAGATCAATTATATCGACAGAACTTACTTGATCTACAATAAAAAAAACGAAAGTCGGTACGTAGGCTATTTATATATTTAAGTGGGTTATCTCTCTGAAGAGAATATGTGAGGAGATGTAGGTATTTTGCAACAAGTGTTGCAAGGCTTTAATTCCATTACCTGTCAATTATTTAGCTCTCTAAATACAGTCCTGGGGTATTAATAGCACTTATTCTGTAGTTATTGATAATAGAGGGATGATATATTAGAAAATTCGACGGATAAGCTCAATTCAAATATTAATGTACTGTGTTGCATGACGTCTCCTGCATTATAAATATATTAAGTAGCATGATGTTCGTTTACCTTTCGATACTTAATGTAATTGAGCTCAAAGTAATAAAGTTCAGGCAGCGAGTGCCATTTCTGATATTAATCAGAAAGTAAGCGCGTGGGCGGTGGATTTTCGCCGATCAGCCTACGTGTTTGGATCAGTAAGGTGAGTTGTTGACCTGCAGTTGCACCCTGCAGTCAAACCAGTTGGTCCAGGAGGCAGCCGGTCCGCAGCGCAGAGGAGGGAGCGCCCCCTCGCACGCTCGCTCCGAATAAAACAATAAACAAACATTTCACCTATTCAACAATTCGCAACTTTATTTACAGTAGCGTAATCATATGCAATCAAGTTTCTACGTACAAGGTAAAATGAAAGATTAATCATTAAAAAACTAAAAGAAAAAAACTAATTTCTTCGAAACCTAAATAAAACAAAGGTTAAGGTTTTTGTAAAGTAATGGCCGAAGGATTAAAACAAAATACACAATTTAGCAAAACCAGACGTACAATATCAAACTTCGACCCTCAGCACGAGCATGTCTACTCATTTATATATAAATACAGTACTGCTACTCTAATGGTGAGGGGATGCGGGGTTTACACAGTTGCTTATAAGATAAGTTTCATTTTCGAATACTGATCCTAAATAAATAAAACTTCAAACTATTATCGATTACAGATAGAACATTCACGTTCAGTTGAAACAAGTTGTTGTTGTTGAGTTGCTTTATGGAATATTACAGTACTTCTAATTATGTGGTATTTAAATAAGAATTACTGTTTGGTGTTAGGTACGTACATGTTCTAAGTAATTCCATTTTGGAAACAGAAATACTTAGTAGGAAACCCAGACTGGTGATTATTTCTTATCTCTCTAATGTTATCATTCGATAGTTAGCAGCAAGTCAATTTCCTGGTCGACATTTCAAAGTAGTTAGTGAGCGCTCGGCCTACTGCGATTGATGGAGCCGGCTCGTTATTCGACCATTAGAATATTTATAGTACTTAAGTAAACGTTGATATGTATGATTTTCTCCGTTCATTAGAGATTGTATCCGAGGGTCCCGTTAATATCGTAGGTGAATTTTCTGGTCTGACTAAGGAAGGGCAAGCAGGCAAGCAATTATTCTGGAGCGCGGACGGTGCGCGGGCGCAGTACACACGCAGCCACATGATGCACGACATGAATAATAAACCAAGCCACTTCCTCCCGAGCGATAAGCGGTTTATACATAACGTATATCACATCACAATACTCGTACATACTACACGACACTCACACAGACGTAGTATTGATAGATAATATGTCATAGGGCTCAATGTTAATATACCTACGCTGTGGCGATCATTACTTGCGGTACATAGTGCATACCTACTTGAGTATCAGATATAACGCATTGCTTTGTTCTCTATGCTATTTTTTTTTACACTTGTTTCAACGTTTATACCTAGAATAGGATTAGAATGTTTTTGTACTGGGAAATAAGCTAAATAACTACTAATACCTACGTCAGGTCAGGTGTGACAATTTTATTGGAAAGTTAGTCATCCAATATGAATCAAAACTACAGAGAATTAAAATTCAATATGAGTGAGAGGCATTCGACATATGATAGCAGACGAAATTGCAGCACCAGAGGAAACTGACAGATTAGATTACACACTCGATAAGTATGAGTCACTATAGTTGGAAGACCTTGCTTGCACTTAATGATTAGGTGGGTATTTCAAATACTATGCTCACCAAATACTGGTAAATAAATATAATCAGCAATATGAAAGTCATTAGGCGAATACTAATTATTATTTATTCATTGATTATCTGATCGGTTCCTGGCCTAATAGTTCCGCGTGTTTACCTTCAAACTATTATGTCTCTGACATCTGATTCATTGGTCTGTCATTAATGCATGTATTGAATAGCAAAAGACATGTTTCTCAGAAGAGTCAGTGAGTAAAATACATAGGAATTTACTGTCGATTCACATATTTGCAGAACCTAACCTGATTATTAACTTTGACTTCTCTGTGACCCTTTGTTTGTGTCGGAGAGATAAACACGTGTTTATTTTTAATAAGGGCACAGCCCAGGATAAGGTATACAAAGGGTCTCGTACAAAATGTATTGTATTTTAGGGTTCGGTGCCTTAAAAGGGATATACAGAACCCTATAAAGATAACTTTCGTGTCCAACTGTCACTGAGGTATTTCTTGAAAGCTTTGAAATGATGGAGATTGTTTACTTAATACATTGTATCAATGGACGTCAAAATGTGTTGAAAGACAAAGACGTGATATTTGACCGAAAAGCAAATCTGTTCAAGTCAAGTTAGTTTTAAGATACTTTATTCAGCTGTTGACATCTTAATATATATAAATCTCGTGTCACAATGTTTGTCCTCAATGGACTCCTAAACCACTTAACCGATTATAATAAAATTCGCACACCATGTGCAGTTCGATCCAACTTGAGAGATAGGATAGTTTAAATCTCAAATTATAGTCGCAATTTTAATTTATTGCTAATTATTTGTCTGTTATTATTTGACAGTCACAATTATCTGTTAACTCCAAATGATTCTAAGAGATGTCGATACCTTTCGACTGGGTTGAGTAAGTCATCAATAGATGGCGCTGCTATGGTAAATCTACGAACGTGTCATATAAGCTACAATTCAATATCATGATTACCACGTGTTATTGAGGCTAATGTATAAATTAAATTTATTTTGTAGTAAACGAAATACCGTGAAATTCAATTATTTCTTCTTTTTTAATACGGCTGGACCGATTGGAATGTTTTTTTTTGTTTGCGTTTGGGTGGTGCCCTGGATGGTTTAGATTCACAATTGGACCCGGTAGGTGGCGCTGCGAGCGAATTCCTGCATTTTTGTATGGACTTATTTCGACAGAACGACGTCTGTCCGGGCAGCTAGTTGTTATATATATTATTACTTAAATTCATAGGTACATATATAAAAGCGTTTACATGTCTATACAACGTGTTACAAAATACCCCGTAATAATGAAATTAATTATCAAAACCAACAACCCTAGGAAGCTGTCATGTCAGGGAACCAGATTATTTAACAGAAAGGCCTACGTACCTATTTTACCTAATAATTGTCTACTTTAATAGATTTTAGATTTTTCATTCATTCAGTTTCGGGCAAGTTATACAGCGTTACTTCTGTTCTTAAATATTGTGAATGGACTCGTTATAAAGCACAATTTAACCTCCTTTCGGCTTTAGGGGTAATTTTGTAACAACCTGTAGATCACTCCACTTCCTGATTGATAATGATTTTTCCAGAAGGCTTATTTTGAAAATAATGTTAAATAATCAACAAACTATATAAACTCTCATGCGATGAAACGGTAGGTATATAATCAGTATATGAGTACCCACCATTGTCATTCTCGAGGAGCGGTTCAAACGAAACTAACTGTAAAGCCCGACGGCTGCAACATGTATGCTTATTGCTTATATGAAGGGAATATTATAGCTGAGTTTCAACTTCCGCCATTGCGTTTGGCATACAAGTTAGCTACATGTATGAAATGACACCATACATTGGCTAATTCGATATATGTAATTAATAATAAAACATATCCTGGGACATTCTTTACACACGGCCATTTGGTCCCAAACTAAGCAGAGCTTATACTATGGAAACCAGTTAACTGATATACAACATATACTACTTTTTAAAAATACATACTTGTATAGATATGTACACCCAGACACAGAACAAACAGACATGTTCATGCAGACAAAATGTTTGTACTGGGTGGGAATCGAACCCCTTCGGCTTGGCAGTCAGAGTCGCTAAACACCAAGCCAACTGGCCTGTCGATTTTCTAATAAATACAGCTGACTCGTAAAGTTAAAATCAAGTGTTATAATTGAAGATATGAATATTTCTTCAGCCAGTCACGCTTACGGAAGTGAATATTTAATTTGACTGACGTGGAGCTAAAACCTGTTATTTCCCCAGAAGGGTGTCCGTGGAAAAACAACAGTATTACTTGTAGATTCGTCATCGAAACAACAGCTTTTATTATTTATTTTCTGTAATTAGGTTAAACACGTATATTTTGGCCGATCAGCTGAGCTGTTGCAAGGTACTGCACTGGTTCAATATTTCTTTAATCTTATTAACTAACGTGTGCTTCAGGAAGAAATGGACAACAGAAAATTAGCTTGCTTTTAAAAGTAGTACAATGATATTAGTTAGCATCGTTCGCATTCGGAAGCAGCACTAATGAAAAATAGAGTAAGTTAAGTAATATTGCTATCAATTAGAAACTAACGCACGAAGCGAGCGGCTAACTGAACGAGAATTCTACAGCTATTTGATAACGTTACTGTTCGAGTGGAACAAAATAGATTCTACATCAAATCATTTCTATTTACATTTGGCTGGGTCGTTCGAGATAAGATTTTCAGTTGGTAATAACAACAAAAAATAAGAATTGAGATCACTTCACTTGAATGTCACTCTCACGGTTGTGTATTGTGTAAATCAAGCAATTAAGCAATTTATATAAAGGATTTACCAAACATAAAATTGTTATTGCTTATTCAAAATGTGTTTTATAGCTTGAATTAATTTTTTTATAATAAATATCGACATAATTGTATAATAAGTTGTAATTGATCCATGTTTTTTTCTTTTTGACTTGTTAAATTTTCTTATTTTATTTTTATATTAATTATTTATGAAAAATGTACTTATTATTACTGAATGTCTGTATATTTTATTGTGACATCATTTAAATTTGTATCCGACTTCTATTGTATGCCCGACATGGGTAGATTCTGTAGTTAATTAATTACTAAATTGACAATAAAGTTTTATTCTATTCGTTAATTCGGCGTATTATCATTAATTAAAAATGTTACTTAGCTAACAATAAACTGGTGTCTAGTTGGCACGGGCAATGATTACATCTGCTCGGCGTCCGGCCCGCCCGTTGGCCGGGAGACAGATGCTCTCATCTGTAGTTGAATAAAAGCTCTTTAAAATCATAGAGTAAGTAGATACGACCTATTTGATTACGCTACTGGTGTTAATTACAACCGCCTTTATGTATTTATTTTGTTATGCAAAGCTTAACGTAACTGTATGAAGTCAAGATTGCTATTGTATGCAAGACACACCTGTTGCAACAGTGAAATAATTAATAACAAAGGAATTATTAGGTACTTATTTGTATATACATTTTTAATTTTCTATTTTACTATATTGATTCTAGAGGAAAATTATTTAAAAAAAATTATGATATAGGTATTTTTTTTCCTATTGTTCTCAAAAATTTATGGTACGGTACACTTATTGAATTGGCAACGCCCGCAATGATACGGCGATACTAAACTAAGTGTAAAGTGATAATTAAATGTGCAATACATATGTATATATCCCACCAATATCATAAATGCCGAAGTTTGTACGTATGGATGTTTGTTATCCTTTCACGCATAAATTACCTAACGGATTTGGATTAAACGTGGCACATATATAGAAAATGCCCTGGAATAACACATAGGATACTTTTTGTGCCCGGAAAATGTTACATCCCTCGGGAACGCGGGTGAAACCGCGAGGAATAGCTAGTATAATAAATAAATGTAATAAAATATACCATACGTATTGTAATCAGCTTTATATTTAACTATCACTTAGTTAGTTTCGCCGTATCGGCGGCGGGCGTTGCCAATTCAGTAATTGTACCATAGATGGCTGAGAACCATAGAAGAAGGGTATAAGTATAAGAACAGGTTTGGTTTGTGGTTCCAAAGTACAAGCCGCACTAAGGAGGACGCGATGACACATGTCTAACGGTAATTCGATTTTTACACGGCCCATGCGTGCACTTGTGATAGAAAATTAAAAAGAAAAATAACATTTTATTCTTAAACCAATTTAATTGCCTTTTAATTAACACTTTCAACTTGGACAGCTTCTGGTTTGAGTGAAATTGTGATAGAACTAGGTTCTTCGGAGGCCATTTGCTGAATCATTCTTGGTGTAACAAAGGGATGTCCTTATCTCAAAGTAACAATAATCATAATATGTTTGACAATTTTGTTCTATAGTTTGCATGTACATAAGCCTGACAAACAAAGGCATTCTTAGTAGAATACACATAACCTCCTTTTAAAAAGTATGGGTAAAGTATGGGATGTATGGTACGAATAAGGTTCAAAAATATAATATGTAAGCATTTCACAAGGTTCGAGATTAAGTATATATCTTTTTAATTGGACAAAGCCGCGCCTTACCATTCTCCGTTTTCACCTTTTAATTCTTAGTCAATTAAATAATATAGTAGTATTTATTATTAGTTATGGCTTATGGCGAAATATTTATGTTGCAGAATGACGTTGCGTCTCAGCCAATCACATACTAGCAGTCTTATATATTATGTTAAATTTTGTTACTATTGCATAATTACTGTTTCAATTCTAGTAATATGATCAGTTACGCAAATTACCTAATAGGTATGTAAACCAGTGTAACTTGATGTTAAAAAGTAGGCGGAGTGTCATAAAGGTGTCGGTCGGAACTTTCTCTGGTAACAAAGATCGTATGGTGAATTGTTTATTGTAAATACTGCAACACCATGACATTTTGAGGAGTGATTAACATATTAATCGTGTTGTATAGTTGATAAGTGGAACGAGCTATCTGGACAGGTTGCATCGACGGCGCGGGCGTCTGGCGTCAGAGACTGATAATCTGTCATGTAACAGGCTCGTCGGTGTCGCAAGCAGCGCCAGCGAGCGCATTGAGCTGCACAATAACATTATACATGCAAGCTGGCGAGTGCTTTCAATTGATATATTTACAAACCGGTCTTCGTTTTCATAACATGCTTCGTATGAATTGATCTCGAAGACTCGAACCGAAATCGAGTACAGTAGTTTTATGCTTCCGAGCTGTATAGCAGAATTATGTTATAATAATATAAGGTGTTATGGAGCCGAGTGTTTTAACGTAACATTTTAAAATATCTTAGAAACCTATCCCAGGTGTAGCATAGTAAGCACAAGTGATGATGGGAAGGGAAGCCCTTTATCTATTTTATGGTTGAAGCCTAAGGGCCATTGTGCTATTATTTTATCATTCGATCCAAATGATAAACATAGGTGATAAATATAGCAATTTTTAGTAGGTATTTAATCTGATTATATAATGGAACTTCATTGACAAACAGCAATATATAAAGCTACTGTTTGTAAGGATATTTTTCGTTTGGACCTCAGTAGTGGTTGAAAAGTTTATGTGACAGGTAGTGTGTACGTGGAACACTGCAAGTGTGTTGTCGAACGGCCCAGGTGATGTAATAATTGATGGCGTATGCGTGGTGCAGTGCAGTACGGGTGTCCCATATCAGCGTATCGAAGGCCAGAACTAAATTTGGAGCGTGGCCGGAGGCTGCGCGCGATTTGCCACTCTACCGACCGTCTGTAAATGTCATGCGTAGTGTCTTCACTCCACACAATCGTGTTACATAATTCAATGCAGCAATGAGGTTACCTACATTAAAGTATTTCTCAAATTAATAGATACAATCAGCCTCATCACTATTTTTGTCACAGTGATGTCACCTGGTCTCCCTACGGATTTTCGAATAAATATATTTTTTTACTTTGGATTGCTACTTACCTCGAACACTTACCATCATGTCATATGTAGCCATCCGAATACACCTAAAGCTAAAGCAATTTTTAAAATCATCACCAGAAACCACAAAAATTGCTTCAAAAATCTGTCGCCATGCATGTAATTTCTTCTTGACAAGAAATGACAGGTAGTCAACCGGGCGGGCCACTACAAGGTAACCCTACCACAGTTCTACGATCTCCTCACGGTGTATTCCTACATCGAAAGTTCAAGCATATTTTAGAATTCGAACCCTTGACCTTCGCTTCGAGATTCGTCGTCGACGTCACTACCACAGAGCGATCTCGACTTAAAATTTATAGATATAAAAAAAAGTATTATAAATCGGATCGGTGGAATGTCTTTGTGTGTTCAAGTGACTTAAATTTAAACAGATTGGAGGAGAGGAGACCTACACTAAAGTTTATTAGTAGTATTTACGTTTACTAAAGTTACACCTCGAATTTTTATTTTAAATAAGAATTCGCACTAGGTATTTGTAGCGCCATCGTAGCTAGCCTAATGTAAATTGATTGACATGCATTTTAAGCGGCTGGCGTTCGCGTAGCGTGTATTTTTGGCGCAATGGGCGCAGTGACGTAAACCAATTCGGCGGACGTGGGAATCACCGTGTAATCCTTGTATATTTTCGTGAATAGTTTTATGGTGCATTAAGAAGTCGTTGCTACACATCAAAGGTAATTATAAAATGTTCTGAAAATAACCAAATTGCAATTGTAAAACCTTGGAACTGCACAAGTCGGTAGTAGGTACGTTTGTATGCGCGGAATGGCCTATGTAGTCTCTACAATAGAATAGGAATGCGTAAATTGCAAAATAAATGATATAAAATCTCACGCTACATGATTTCTTTCATTAAAGTCGCGATATTGTTTATTATCAACAAAGGTCGTCTGAACGAAAACAAAAAGAACGTAGAGAGTCATTGTATTAAGCAAAGCGTGTGAACCCCGAGTCGAAAGTAGTATACGTCTGACAGTGGGGTGAGCTGAACATAGGAACCGATTGTAACTCAGTAAGTATTCTAAACGCTAGTGGCACATTTTTAACAATCAAATAGTTCAGTCGGTTGATGTTGTATACATATTGATGCTAAAGGTTCTGAGACAGGAGTCCCACATAAAAAGACAGATTGCGCTGCAAGTGTTTGAATTGTAACAAATGAGTTACGAGGGCGTTGTCTTATTGTCCAAACACCTACACCTTGTCGGCAGTGAAGTTTATGTTGAGCAGTAGCAAGTCAGTAGCACAGTATACACATTATGTGATGCTTAGAAAACTTATGTAGGAAACACAATAGTTGACAATGTAATGAATACGCTACAAATGGAATTATCAATATGAAATCTTGCTGCTTTAAAATATGTTGCGTTCATCGTGATCCCAGTTTCCTGAATTAAACGTAGGTAACTAATTGAATCCCAGATTTGTTTGACCCAGTTTCCCGAGCGAAGTACCAATGTATTAAATTCTCTGATGTTGTGCTTAGATGTTGCGTTATGGAACTTTGGAATTGAAATCTTATTATCTTTAACATTAAGTTTAAATGTGAATGAATAATACATATAATAAATTCAATTTATTTCGCATAGTGTAATTGATAGCAGTCATCAGAAAACGAAATACGCACCTGTATATTATTGTCCATCAGCTCATATAATAATTGAACGCGCAGTATTTTAATAAGTCAAAAGGTATGTACCTATTAAAAACAAACGTTTATTGATTAATTGGTAAATTAAACATATTTGAATTGCACATTATTCATGTCTGCTCACGTAACATTATATCTTACTGGTTTAATATCATATGAGATATAAGCCGGTGATGAAGTACTTTCGATTCTAAATATAAAAGTAGGTTGAATGTGTTTGTTTGCATAGACGATGAGGAGATATTTATTTTCATTTGGCAGCGGCCGCAGGGATAGCGTGTTCACATCTGCTAGATACACATTGTTGAAATACACTTATTGTATATGTAGTATTATGTTACCCAGATTACTTAAAGTTCAATTAAAGGTCCTACATATCGCACCCTCAGTACGATAAGGGCATAACAAAAATTTTGCGAAATGGAGTAACGATCATAGAGAGACTAAACAAAGTACGCTCTATCCGATGAATAGTAAATCATAGTCAATTTAATTATAGAATAAGCATACTGATACTTCAGTCTCTTTAACACCGGGACCCACCCTCCCAGCTTAGTGAAAAAGGAACCCAATCAGAGATGTGCCAAAAGTGTTGTTTTGAGTTAAGCCCCTATCGTCCTGAGGGTGCGATGTATTGATTTCTTTTAAAAAAATGCTATAGTTAAATGACAGCGATATTCGTTGTTGATATCATTGGATGTGTTTCCATATGCTATTAAAATACATTCCCATCATAGACTTTATTTATAGTAGAACTTACATCTGCAGTATTAAGGTCATCTAATAGTCTAAATGTGTAAAGGCGTTGCGGATTTTTAATGTGGCCTAATATGATCGGCTTGTTCGCGTCTCGAGGGCTGAACTGGAGTAGTGGGACGGATTAGGATAATCCGAGTCAATGGCCGGGTCACGTGGCTATTTGTATTCTGTTCCCTCCTCGCCGCTTCCCCTCACCATCCGTTCCCTTGTTTAAATTACCCGCAAGCGGCTAATTTCAGTGACGTATCTGTTGACAAACAAGTTTTTTACCGTCTATTTTAAACCTCTTTTAAATGATCTCTATTACTTAAGTAGACAGGAACGACTCGTGTGGTAACTTCCAGATATTTTCTGTTTCTGTTGTTAGCGTATAACCATAACAAGTCTACATGCGCTCAACCATCTTTAATTTTATCCAACTCTTTCTTTATGTTTGATGAATTAATAGCCACTGATGTTGTTGGAATAACTATGATTAATTAACTACTAAAACAGTATTTTTATGGCAGGCGGGAACCGGGTGCGGGGCGCTCGGGGTGTACCCAAACAAACATAGCCCTATGCTTACTTAATACATGCTATAAGATTAGATGAATTAGAATGCCTAGGGATCCAAAATAAGATTATATATATGTACGGAAATAAGGATTATATTCGTAATATACATCATATGTTAGTTTTCCTCCATTCCAATGTAAAAATAGTCAGTTAGTATATACTCTGTTCTTTATCGTTAATCCAAATTGATACGGTATCTGTACTAAATTTATTTTTTAAAGCTCCGAATATAAATCGCTTCGTAACAAGTAGACTAATAGGGCATCTGTAGATTAAGAGATCGATGACCTAGGAATCAAAGATCTAAAAAATATCAGGTATTAGATAGCAGTACGACGGTAACGTCTTGAATAAATGAATAGAATTCCTAGAATGGATAAGTGACTAGCATTTCTAGGTACGATGTTAGTGGATCACAGATATTAAAAATGTATCAATTGTCGACCATGATGGCAACTGATGCATAAAAATCTACTTTGAAATTAGCTTAGGGTATGCAAAATATCAGGAGTGGAGCATGGCAAATTGTCAGTGTACACTAGAGCGTTGGGTTTGAGTTCTAGGTCAGGTCATGTCGCTCGGTTCTTGCTTGTTATTTTAACGCGTGGTTTCATAGTTTAAAACCAGCACAATTTGTGCACGCTTATTACCCCAATAAAGTGCGTGGTCGTACCAGGTGTTGGTGTGTTGTAGGTAGGGCTTATTATTCGAATACTCGAATATTCGGAATATTCGAGTATTCGCCTGTTTTAATATTCGAATAAGACAGACACAATTCCTCGAATATTACGAATATTTCGAATACTAAATTTTAATTGTAATTTTGTACTCCTGAAATGAACGAACCTTAAACTACGTGAAAAGAAACGTTCACGAGGTGGTGTGAAGTATGCGACAGGTTGCGGGAGCGTGCGAACAACATTCATTCACTACTACCTTCTGAGGCAATCCGACAAATTATATTATTACTAAAATTTTGGTTGATAAAAAGACGTATGTTCGCGTACTTGGCTGTTCACAATCCTGCGCCATTCTGCTCGCTGAGCTGCCAAACGTACCCAACGAGAGGCTCTATGTTGCATCTCCTCATGTGTCGCTTTTGGACATCCTTGTACCGTAGGAGGGGACCGCCATGATTCCGCTTGCCCTTCTCCAGTTCAGAGTAGAAGATTATTGAAAAGTATAAATTAAATATGTTTACATTTCGCACTAGTAGTAGTAGGGCACACTATACATTAGTTTGTAAGTACCTATTATGATAACGAGCTTATATATCATTGTTTATGCCGACTTATATTACTATTCGAAAATTCGGAAAATTCGAAGTATTCGAATAGTTAAATTTGTAGTATTCGAAATATTCGAATAGTAAAAATGAACGAATATTGGAAGCCCTAGTTGTAGGTTAGTAACGGTAAATTGTTGTAAATTGGTTATAAACTCTTAAAAAAAATTCATGTAATTTCAGTTTCATGTAATGCAGAGAACCTTTGAAGAACCAATACCTAAACTACAAGTTTACGGATATCGCGGGAATGCGCCCGAGCTGAGAAAGGTACTAATGACGCATTGTTTGGACACAATCAGCGTTATAACGAGGTGTATTACTGTTACTGGTCAACGCTATTATACACACATTTAAGGTTATAAAACGTCCTCAGCGCGTAGGTACCTATCATGACTTCTCTCGATCTATGGCAAGTTGTCTGCTGACACCCGATCTAGGAATGTTGATAGACTAGTTGAAGACTAGAACAATGCGATGTTTGCTGCAGTTAAAAGATACCAATCAGATGCAATATAAATGTAGGTTTCTATGTATAGAATAATTGTACACGTTACAAGTCAGTTATTGCTTTCTATTAAATTTTTCGTAATACAGTGTACCTAACGATTTAGCGAGACAGACATAAAATGTCTGCTGCTGGTTGGGAAAATAAAATATTTAAGTAAGAACGTAAAAATTCTCATGGTTTTACGACTTTGCATGTCAATTGCTGACTGTTTCCCAATTAGCATATTGCTTCACTGAGTTGTATAAAAATATGAATATTATTGTGCACCAGAGCGCCGAATACTTTATATGGGTTAAAGCGGCGAGTGGGCGGCTGACGGCCGTGAGCAGTCGACTTGCACGATTAGCCGACTGCCGAGTGGCAGCGCGACACGGCAGGGCAGCCTCGCCTGCGCCTGGCTCATTGCAACACAAACTAAATAATTAGGTAGCTATTAAAATTATAAACACTTATTAAACGGTAGACGATATAATTTCGTACAATGCACAGTTAATTGCCAACGGTTCCTTTTGGTTTCATTACAATGAATCAGTCTGTCTTATGTTTATAACAAAGCTTCCGACCATCCTCCTCCTATTTAATTGTATTTTACCAACTTCAAAGTAACTAGTTACTCATGTCATGTTTTGGTACACAGGCAAATGTAATCTTGTCTGCATGAGTAATCGTGATAGGAGTGACATGAAAACCTACAAGAGATCAATTAGGTTACTAAGTAAACGTTCTCTGTGAGCACTTATGCACTTGTGGAGCGTAGCGAGTGCATTCGTCCCAGATTTGTGATAGCTCGAGCGCGAGCGCGATCCCGACAGTTGCGTATTGTGCGACCCTCGGGGTGAACGATCTGGCCGGAGTCGTCGACTCGGCCGCGATAATTACTGTCGCTGTGTCGAAGACGTTCCTGCATCGGAGCTGCGCCTGCCTTCCCCTAAACTAGCTCCTAGTTCTTCAATTAAGGCGCTAACACTATTAATTGAGACACTCTCAACCGCCTTGACCTTCCCTTTCTTGTATCGATGCAATGGATATCTCTGCAATCATTATTACATAATGAACTACGGGTATTTGTCATGAAAAGGTACCAACTATCAACATTCTTATTATCACATCATCTAAGCCATTGTCATTCAGTCATTGTTATGTAATGCTATTGTAAGGTCGTGCAATTTAGAGATTTTACCCTACGAATACAATCTACAAAACCATTATAAAAATGTGAATATTATTCATACCCTAAACCACCCAGTAAACACTAGTTGCTTGATCACAAAATAACTAATCGTTGCTCTACCGTGACTTGATAATGAAAACTGGAACTACTTTTAGAACGACAGAAACCAATTTAGAGTTTCTGCGTTAAGGGTTCTGCATACAAAAGATGTCAGCAATCGGGAATATTTCTGTATGCCTGTCACGGCCGGTTAAACGCCTGTCTGTCTGTATGAGATACAGCCCTGTGTGAGAGACATCACACAGGGCTGCATCTCATTAATTACTCCGTAATATGTACCGTTGATTTTGTTGAAGGAGCAGCAAATTTGGTGTGCAGAAACTATTGTTGTGCGCAGGGGAAAAGTAAAAATGTTGTTAGTATTGTTTCACACATCTAGTTTTTTTTATTTTTTGCTTGGTTATTTGTATGTAATAATTTTAATGAAGTTCTGCTAAGGTATTTTAATGATGAATATAATCTAATATGCGTAAAGGTTTTTGCTACCCAGTTAAGCATTTCCATTTATAAAATAACTTCAGTTAACAGATAAGTACTTAATATGCTTACCAAAGCAAAAAGTGATTCGCACGCATGATTTAGTTGATTGTATCAGGGAATTCATTAACCTTTAAATTAATTGATATTATGATATAATCCGCATGGATGGCAGGGTAAGGTACAATTAAACCGAGAAAATGACTAACAACTAATACCATGAAGTTGATGGAACAAAGGAACCACTTAATTAACGCAAGAAATGCAAAGGACAGAAGGCAATTAGCGGAAGTTACTAAAAAAAATTAAGAATGCATAAAGAACTTTTGAAATGTATATCCATAATCAAAATGGAATGTATCAAAAAAGCTAATAAAAAATTAACGAATTCAATGGACTGAACCGTGGAAATGAAAAGTGACAGCGGATACGGGTACACCACAATACCACCATGTCCCAAAAAATGTATGAATGCGATACTCCACAAGGCAAAGTCGAATTGGTGGGAACCTCAGATATTTCTAGCACCCTTCATACCGAAGTCGATGAGACTACCAGCACCTGGACTGAATAACGAAATCCTAAGACTTCATAAGGAAGTTCTGACACCGGTCTTCACAGAAATGTTTTGCAATATCATAATTACCGAAATCATCCCAATGAAGGAGAGTTTAACATGCTGCTTTATAAGAAGAAAGATAAATATGTATGTCCAACATATACAAGCTATTTGTTAAGATATAATTAAAACGAATTGAATGAACTAATGTCTAATGACTAACATTAATTTTACATTCCTCGATTACAGTAAGGCATATAATTCTTTGTTTCCAAAAAATGGAAGCACAAATGCAGCAAGGAATTGCTCACAAATACGCTTGATATTTTTTTATAACAGTACTGCGAGAATCTAACAAGAAAAGAAAGGAGAACCGTTTAGTGTAGGAAACGGTGTAAGGCCAGAAGACCCTCCTCCCTATCTTCAAAACTATTCTTGGCGGTACTGGAGTAAATTACCAAAGGTCCCAATTGGGAAAATCTCAAAGTCAACGTGAACGGTGTCATGTCTCACTCATTGTGTTAAATGTTCAAACATCAGAAGACATAAGAAGAATGCTGAGTAAACTGGCAACGAAAAGCGAGAAGTTAGGGTTTAAACTCAACCTGGTGTTAAACATGTGAATGACTTTAACGCCATAATACGAATAAAAGTTGCATCTATTAAACTGAGAATGCTGGGTAGCTCTAACACGGTACTGAAAGCTCTGGCTGGCAGATGTGATAGTGTTCTGCAGAAGCATTGGGTGTCAACTTTGATAATAACCCCCATGCCCAGCAATTTTTTTATATAAATTGATAACTTTGTGTATGTATTAAATTTATTTATTTTATAACTCTTACTTGTCTTGGTAGTTTTAATAAATGGATCCTTTGTTGTCTGAATAAAACAATTTAATTTAACCTGAAATGAGGAGAACCATGATAAGAAGACGAGACCGATGGATAAAAATTATAATACTATGGTAGCCTAGATCAGGTAAAAGGAAAATATCATTGAGAAGGTGGGATGATGATATCAGACAGGTGGCAGAGTGGCACAAGTAAGACATGAATGGAAATGGTTTGAGGAGG